>OX637868.1:9781963-10509583 GCA_951802705.1 Netelia virgata
GCTTTTCCAGAGCTTACCTAGCTCGGAGATAGAATGTAGGGTGGGAGGGGATTGAAAAGGGGCGGTCGTTCGGAACGTCCCCGTTCAAGCCCCCGTGTTTTTTTAACACCTACTATGGACTAATGTACTTGCCCACCTTATACGGTTTTGTGCACATGCTTCAAAAATCATCTCGACACCATCTAAGGAATTGCATCCCTCTTGACCACGCGCACTCTACAGGCCTCGCGATAAAGGGAGATGGAACGGGCTGGAAATACACGCGGAAACTACCACGCGGACATGTGTCCGTGCGTCGGTGAAAATAGCCCAGGAGGATGAGACAAAACTGGGTTGGGGTGGGAAAAAAAGGTGGACGTGGAAGTCGCGCAGACGGCTCGAGTCGAATTTTAAGGGTGGGTGCTGCCACCTTCCAGTGACCCCGTAAAATCGTGGCTGCTGCATGCACCCTCCGGCCGAGGGAGAGAGACGGAGCTCGCCAACCCACCGTTCTCCAGCCTACCCGGCACGGTTTGATCCTCGACGCTCTCTGTACACTCGCCAACCAACCCTTCCTCCTCATACCCACCCTCCTTCCAACTTCCCCTATCCTTCGACGTCGCTGGGCCTCCACACCCGACCGGCAAAAAATATACGGAGTAAAAATCACTTGGCCGAGGGAAGAGCCCGACTCTTCTCTGTTCCTCTCTCTCTCTCTCTCTCCCTTGCCTCTTCCAGCACTGGCAAAAGCCCCTCTGAACCTGATTAATAGCCTGGATTCCTGCGTATAGCGAGAAGCACACGCTGTTACCAACACCATTACTACTGTATACTTTAGATATAGCGTTGCGTTGGGAAATATGGACCACCGAAATATTTCTCCGTGTACAAACTACCCTCGGAGCCTAAATTGGACTTTATAGGGGCGCAATTTCTTCGAAATTATACACTCGATAAAGTTTAGGGGTTGAAACGTTTTTATGATTTTTTTGCGCTTATTTTTCAGGAGTGTTTCGCCACACGATTCGCCGAGTATATTTAGCATGCTGAAACGCAGAAATATTTCAAATATATGACAGGACGATTTTTCTTTTCTGGTGGACGAATTATGTAACTACGATTTTTTAAACTAACTATGAATGAAACTGGGAGAATTGAGTCTAAATGCATGATATATATAGTTATATGGTTTCTCGATGGTTGATAGAAGACAAATTAGTCGAGTCGTACTGCACCAACCCTCGCGCTGTAGAGGACTCTCCCCTACTTGATATTAACGATGTAGGATGGTCGATGCTGTAGGTATGAGAAAGTCGTCCCAGGATACCATTAATTATCAACCGAAACGACCGGTATCGTGCTTCACCGTTTTATAGAGAAAAATGGCCACCACGTGCTAAGACTGTCGGAATCTTCCGCAAATGGGGTTGAGAGTACCAAAAATCAATAACTTCCAAAGTTTAAATCTGTAATTGCCGGTTTTTGATACACTTAACCCTCGTAACTGTTTTAAATCGTGGCAATACGATATAACACAGTTTCCTGTAGAAAAACCCACCGGCTCATTTTATCCGTCTATTCCATATTCCCCGACCTCGCTATAACGTACGATCGCGTATAGAAAGAATTTCAGCCACATACAAGGGCTTACGAGACGGCCGGTGCGCGTTTACATTTCCGGCACGAGACTCGACCGGACCGCTGAAATATTATGTATCGAATATGTATAGATCGCTGTTGGCGGTTGTGGTAAAAGAAACGAATGAGAAAAAATATTCTGGGTAACACGTTGCACGGTCCGAGGAGCTTTAAAATTGATCTCTGTATATATGTAGGATACTTTTCACTCCGGCGTATTAAATTTTTCCACCTCGTCTGGACGGCATATTTCACCAACCATAATTAGGTATATCCAACCGGTACTCTGGTGCCTCTGCTTTTCTTTTTTTAAATATATATCCTTTTTGTCTTTTTCTTCCTCGTTTTTTTTTTCGGTCTCGCCCATTTGTTCCATCTAATGTCCCACTTACATTGTCCGAGGCGAGGCGCGCCCTTTCCACTTGCCGAGGCGGAACAAAAGCTTCAAGGACACGGAAAATATTCCGGGCTCTAAAAGGCTTCTACCATACTTTCGTGAATTTCAGCTACGAATAACTCTCGCCCTCTCTCATCCACGCTCGGCATATGTCGAATTTGTTTTTTTTAAATTGAACTCCGCGAAGCGAATAATAAAATTAAACGAATCGAGAATTCTGAAAATATTTTAATTTACGTGCCCAACCTTGTCCCGTCTTATGGTTCGTACGATTTTCTCCGACACGCAAAAACACCGATAAACCCATATTATGCAATATCGATCAACAAAATTATAAAACGTTTTCAGCCTTGGGACGGGTTTCGCATAAATAATTAAAGAGTCATCATGTACCTCTTTGTAAACACACCCCATCAGAATTTTAGGTAGCCTACCAAAGTGAAAGTTCACCACGTACGAAATTTCGTAACAGGACAACCCTCTCGCTGATAAAACTCACAGCCTTTTGGTCCCCAAATATTCAAAGGGTAAAATTCATGCTCGGCAAACTTTCTCTCCTCTGTTTCTCTCTCTCCCTCTTCTACTCTGTATATAATTCATCGGGATAGGCCAATATGGGAGGAGAGAGAGGGCAAAAAAGATGAAGAGCACAGGCGTTAACAGGTCGGGCCAGCACAAGTTACATCGTAAGCCCGAAGAGGTGTGTGAGAGGGATCGCGTGAGGAGACCTTTCCCGAGGACTATCCCTCGCCTGTCGAGCGATGCGAATTTATCGGATCGGTAAAGTCGTTAACGAAACGGGCCAAACTATAGGGTTCGGAATGCGCGGGTCGCCTTATTACACACCGCGAATACCGTGAGCGCGGTACATCTATACACGACGTACATACAGGGTTCCCAGGGTGTGGGATCGTAGACCGGAGATCAGGGAGCGACGTCACGCTTTTCGAAAATTGATCGGGCGGCTTTTGGTGCTTAACGGAGATCACGAACACGCTTAAACGAGATACCATGGTAGGAACGGATGCACGTACACGTGGACGTCTAAAACTGCATATGGAGATTCGAGAATCGCCATTTTCTCTGGCGTTCGACCCCCACAAGCTCTCCCAAGTAGAGTCGTCATGGAAAGAATTACAGAGGTTGGCATGTGACACGAAACTCTTACGACCCTATCGGCCAAACAGGGAACGTTATAATGAAGCGATACGACGCAAGAGTAGGCAAGACGAGAGTTGTCGTTTTTTCAAACAAAGAGGGTGAGGCGATCAATTAAGTAACCGTGGACATATAACTAGGTCACTTGTCAAAGTGCGGAGCCATCCTCAACCCCCGACTCCTGTTGCTACTGCGCGAGGTGTCCAACTTTTTTTTCGGTCTACGCTCGTAAATTACTATACCAGAGATGTAAGTGTGTACAGCCAAGTACCGAAGGGGGTTGGAACTTATAAAACCGAGGGGGTGTGTGTGTATATTTGTGTGCAATGGAACGTAGCAATGTGAAGCGGCAGCAAGCTGCTTATATCGCCTAGGCTAGGTGCCTAGATAACTCGGGCTTATACGTATCCATGTAGCGTACCACCCTTGGTTATGCTACTGTTAGTGCTGCTGCTGGGTTTAGCTTTAAATAGACCGTTGGCAGAGACTCTCGTGTCCAACTAGCTCTTTTACTCTCGTTCTCGCCTTCCTTCTCCCTCCCCCCCTCCCCCTGCCTGGATACACTTTCCTCGCTCAATCTTTTTATCACACATACACGTGTATCAAGGCGTCAGATATGCCTTTCCATGTCTCACTGTGTACCTCTGTGTCAGGTCCTCTAGAAGAAGAGAGTAAGTTTGCGAGGGAGTGAGTTTCTGTCTTACAGGCTGCTCATCGTAGCCCCTCGCATCCCACCATCTCTTCCACCAGAGATAGATGTTTCTGGATACGTATGTATGCGATATGTACATGTAACCACTCCTCGCTTTGTCTTTTACTCAACCCTCACGTACGAAAGTCTTACTGGCGCGCCAGTGAGTCTTTTTCTCGCTGTTTCTTTATCTTTCCACTTCTACCCTTCTTTCTACCGCTGACTCCAGCCAGCATCGGTCGCCGGGCCGACTCGGCTACTTTTTAACCCGGCTCTCTCTCCCTCTCCCGCGACACACAGAGAGAGAGAGAGAGAGAGAGAGAAAGAGAGAGAAATAGGGGTAGGTGGAAGACGTCCACAGTAAGTTCTCCTGGGAATTTGCCGGAGTCGATGACAATGACTCTCCTCGTCGACCTACCTCGTCGATATCCGCTTTTTCTCTCCCGTCCCTCGCTCGGTCCCTCACGTTTCCTCTCATAGAATTCTCATAACCCTCTCCAGCACTTCACGTTCACGAGACAATCGATTCGAATATCTCGCTCCCTTTCCACCTGTCTCGAGAATACTGGAGGGCTTGGAAACTATTCCGTCGAATCTCGAAGTCTCCAACTTCCCGAAAAGCGAGTCTTTCCGCTTGCTATGATTTTTGGGTCATTCCATTATCGTTCGGATGAAGAAAAATTTTCGTTGGCAATTATACATCTTCGTTCGAGTCTTACGTAAATAAAGATTGGATATTGTAGATAAGAAGATACGAGGGTCTCGAAAACACCCTTCGGCTTCTACCGGCTCCTCGCACAAGACCCCCTTTTATTCACGTTCGATAAGGCACAAACTCTTATTTCGGCCTCCTCCTTCTTATTCCGTCTGCGAGTCTGTTCCACGTTTATGCATCGTGCACTCAGCAAATTTTCTTCGGTGAATATATACATATACGTGTGTGTGTGTGGGTACGGGGACGATTTCGAAGCGATTTTGGGAATTAGGGTCGCCTTTGGAGCGAGCTCGGCATCGAGAGAACGTGCCAGGAGAACGAGTAGGTCGTAGGACGGTTCCACACGCTTCCCAGAGAATCCGGGGAGAAGGTTGCTGTGTATCGCGGTATTGGTGTTGCGCGAAGAGGTTCGGGTGAAATAGGGGGAGTCAAGACGAACTGTGCGACGAAGGGAAAGGAGAAAAATGGCGAAAGAAGAGGAAGAAGAAGAAGATGAAGAAGAAGAAGAAGAAGAAGAGGAAGAAGCAGAAAAAGGTGAGCCTCCGGTGGATTCGCTTCGCAGGCTCTGTCGTTTCAAGGGGGTCGATACCCGGTCCAGTCAGTCGCAATCGGATAGGCCGTGGGGGTTGAAAAAAGAGAGAGGGGGAGTTCGTACGCTACGGGAGATGCTGCAGAAAGAGCAAGGTAAGCTACGGTACAGGATGTTGGTCCTAAAACTACTACACCGTCGCTATTCCACTGTAAATAAGTACATGCATTTATACATATATATATATATATCATTTGGCTTCTACCATCGTAGTGTGTACCTACCAACAGGCAAACAGCTATATAGTTTGTTCGCGTAGAGGGCGAGAAAGACAGTAGGAAGAGGGCTAGTGGGAAAAGGAGGATGAAAGAGGGTCGGTACATACGTATATAGGGGGCGCAGGACCGCCGCTCTGGCGGATATCGCCGGAACTACGAATTACCCTCAAACCCCCGAGAGCCATACCGAAAGCAACGAGAATTCCCCGACTCTCGCGCACGTCCACCCTCGGCCACCCTCACAGCCCCCTCGTTCAACGCTTGTGAACGTACAAAGCCGCCACCGCCGCACACCGCTACCCTCGACCCTCTGGCTCTCATCCCCTCTTCCCACACCCTCGCGCGAGGTTAAGGCCACATCGTACAGAGATTTGCGCGAGTGGTATGGACATATCGCTCGAGTGAATCGGCCGATTCGCGAGGGCATAACACCATCGGCTTTCCCATACCTATATAGACATACGTACGAGTATATCTACGTTATGTATTTTAGTATGTGTCTACGAAAGGGCTAATATATCGCGCATATGAGAGAGCGTGGGAGAGAGAGAGAGAGAGAGAGAGAGAGAGAGCGTGCATGCGATCCGATGCTGCAACGAAGCTCTAGTACTATACAGAGATCAACGGCATAGCTCGACAATCGTGATTTGCCGGGGCGATTACGCGTTATGCGTGCGGCTATATCGACGGTATTGTAAGTATCTACTATGTATGGGCATTCATGTACGTTCATTTATATATATATAATGCACGTGTCCGGATATATACGTATATAAGGTTCGTAACAAGCAGCTTCACATATGAAAATCTCACGGGCCCTCGATGGACCTATAGCCAGGTTAAATCCTATCCTTATAATTCTACATCCCTTTATCCACCGAACACCGTTATACCCTCTGTGCAAGAGAGACGATCTCTTTACCGCAGTATTTATGCTCCATTCTCGTATGTTTAAACGGCAATGTTTAATAATGTGATTAAGGCGAGAATATCGGGCTCGGGCGAACGAGGATCGAGGGATGAAAATCGTTCCGGGTGTATATTCGAGCGTCTAGGAACATTTAGAAATTTTCGTTGATGTGGCCCTTGAGCGGAGGAAGTTATGCTTTGGAGAGGTTCTTCGAGCTCGAATGGTTCCTTTCATCTAGACGAATCGATTGATTGGATTATAGAGAAGCTTGGTCGAATAAACATGGATTTGAAATATTTTCCCATCTTCGTGTCAGCAACGACCATTGACTAATTGGTAATAAAACATATATATTTTTTAATTCTGTAATTAATGTACTTTCGTGAAATTACTAGTCGATATATCCGATAGAGCATTCCAAAAGAAAAAGGTCAGATATTTTTTATTCAGCTTAAACGAAAATCCTCTTTCGCGTCAAGACGAATGAATAATTTAAATCGAACCCAATCCATTTGATAAAACGATCTAGCTAGACTCGACCTCCGATTTCGTCACAAATTACAAATAAATAGTATACAACAACGAATTGATTCGAACTTGGACATAAATTTATTTCAAGTCAATAAATCGTTCATTTTTTATCAATATGTGAATTCGTGATTGATTTCTTGCGTTCGCACTCGATACCTCGGATGAGTGTTGATCGATATCGTACAATACCGTTCCATCGTATCAATACCAATTATTCATTCGTGTGCTCGAGAGCTTGAATGGGCGGAGATCGTGCTTCGCGAGTATTCTCTCGTTGACGAGAACGAAGCGGGGGCTCACGACCTCTCGGTCATCACCGTCAATTTGCCTACTCTTGTATGCATCTATCTATAAATGTATGTATATATATATATATATATATATACATAGGTGAATGTATGTATATCCATCGAACTATCTATCCCCTCGTTGATGCATGCCCAAGCTCGTTCGCCAGCGACGGTTGCTAATTGCGTGGCAAATAGACACGCATTAACGACAATCGATAACTCGTATGTTGCGGTCGGGTAAGAATCGCAAACAGAGAACACGAGAGTGAAAGAGAGAGAGAGAGAGAGAGAGAGAGTGGTGGGGGAGAGATAGAGACGAAGAGAAAGAGAAAGAGAAAGAGAGAGAGAGAGAGAGAGAGAGAGAGAGAGAGAGAGAGAGAGAGAGAGAGAGAGAGAGAGAGAGAGAGAGAGAGAGAGAGAGAGAGAGAGAGAGAGAGAGAGAGAGAGAGGAAGGGGAGTAAAGCTATCCGTTCGGAGTTAATGAGAGAGTTCGGTACATCGCGTGAAAATTGATTACGCTAACGGCACCCGATTGCCCAGCTTAATATCACACAGCCCATTGCCTAACCCCCATTCTCCACACCCGCCCCCTTCTGTCTCTCCCTCTCACTCTCTCACTCTCTCCCTCCACCGCCGAATCCCTTATCCAGGCTATGTCCATTTTGATGAATTTAAATTACTCGCGGTGATCTGTATCTGTTCGAGGATGCGAGACTGGAAAATTACACGTATTTGTATACGGGATTTGGAGAATATCGTATGATAAATTTAAATTTAATTTTTGTGTACTATACTTTCGTATCGTTTTATTTGATTTATTGCACGGATATTTTTGTTAACGTAGAGTGAGATTTGGTTGCAATTTTTTGTAAATCCGTCGAGCTGTTTTGTTTTGATTTGTCAGAAATATGCTTTGTTTCTCGCAAGGGTGAATTCTGCTCTCGATAATGAATTATTACTTTTTACTGATTGGGGTCAAGTAGGATAGTCGCGTTGCAAAGTTGGTGTAAGGATGTCACGTTTTTTTTTATATAAAATTATTAATCAGCATTCTTTTTTAGTTCGAACGGCTAGCCCCTTCGTTTCGTCAACGTAAAATATCTTTGGTGCAAGAATTCAAAAAGGGTTGAATAATTGCGAAAGAAAGAAATCTTTTGCTTTTCAATAATTTGATAATTTTTAGGAAAATTTTCGTAGAAAAAAGAACGTTTGGGATTTCCGAAATTAAGGTTCGAAGAGATAAGGTGAAAAACGGCAAACGTGATTTCTTGAATAGCAAATACATTAAATATTGCTGAGCAAAAACCGAGAAAGAATTGATAAAAAATTACTGAAGAATTGATGAAAAATTACGGCATTTTTATGTTGAACTCGCCAATTAATTATCATAATTACTCCAATTAAACATTTACGTATACTTCGCAATCAAATTATTATTGCGCATTATTCTCAATTGTTTTCAAAGGAAAAATAACTTCCAATTTTCTCGATTACTCGTAACATTTCTAAATCTTGTTGACTACTTGTTTCCATGAAATGTTTCTAATTGCCGAGGCGAAGATGAATGAACGAAAGCGAGAGAAGGACCGAGAAAGAGCAATAAAAAAAAGGGAAATCAGAATCGAATGGAAATGTTGACGTAACGTGAACCGGAATAAAGAATCGTGCGACTAACGACATGCTCTGCCATGAAAAGACCGACGATATCCTTTCTTCTTTTGTCTCTTGCACTCGTTAGAATTTCACTGACTTCGAGCTCGCGGCAAAAGCAAATCGCGAACATGGCCGTCTGTCTGTCTGTCTGTCTGTCTCTCTCTCTCTCTCTCTCTCTCTCTCTCTCTCTCTCTCTCTCTCTCTCTCTCTCTCGCTCTCTCTCTCTCTCTCTCTCTCTCTCTCTCTCTCACTCTTTCTCTCCTTCTCTCTCGTTCTTTCGAGAAACTCGTAGGATAGGGCAGCACGAGACTATCTCGTCTTTCCGGTCTTCGGGCAACTTCCAAGCTTCCCATCGGCTTATCTTTCCGCTCGATCTTCCAATTCGGCGGAACAAACTGTCGGAGAGAAAGAGAAGATGCAATCGCCGGGTGAACTTTTATTACAAGGTACTCTTCGATCGTATTAAGCTGCGAAGCGAGCCTTCGGCTTTCTCGTTGTCGTCGTCGTCGTTCTGGTCGTCGTCGTTTGCCAGAACCGGAAACGATAAAAACTACCCCTCAAACTCCCCCCCCCCCCCCCTCCGACCCTCCAACGAACCTCACTCACCCTTATTCTCTCAGTGGGGGCGCGCGAGCTTTCAAGCTTTACGTGAGCTTAAGCTCTTTTTTCGCTTTCTCGCTCTTCCCCCCTTCCCGCCCCAAGACGTTTGATCGATTTCTCGATTCGAGCATCCACCACCCTTCGTCCTTTCCACATCCCCAACGGGTGCATTTCTGTGGGAGTTAAACTTCCTGACGAAAGCTGATGCTTTTTCTGTCGTGTACGAAAAAGAAGGAGGAAAGCTTCGAAATCACGGTAAACAATATTGACGAAAACGAGAAACGATCGAACGTAGGTACGTAGTTGATGGGAAATTCTAAAATTAATTATCAAAACGTCGAATAAATTTCCCAAAAGATTTACCTTGTGAAAAACGATGAAAAAGAGTAAAAAATATATAAAAATTTGTTTGGTACTTTCCTTCACCGAAGTACAATCTATATGCAAAATAGATTTCGGATGGGTTATTAGCATACGTAATATCTCTCGTTGATTACTTTCTTTTCTCTCGGCTCGGGCTAAAAATGGAAATCACCGGGGTGAGTTTCTCTGTCGCTCTCTCTTGCACTCTCTCTTTTTTCTTTCTCTCTCTCTCTCTCTCTCTCTCTCTCTCTCTCTCTCTCTCTCTCTCTCTCTCTCTCTCTTCCTCGGTCCCCTTTCTCGCTCTCTCGATCTCTCTCTCTCTCTCTCTCTCTTTCTCCCTCTCCGTCTCGCGTCGATGGGAAAGCTCATTGATCCGATGTAATTAATGGGCATCAATTAATTAATTCGCGACGAGACGGTTTATTTTCGTTCACGCTTCGCTTTTTTCCTAATTGCGACTAGGAGGGTAGGAGGCTTCCATGGGAAAGATAACTGCATTCTTCAAGCCGTTCCTACTGTGTTTATTCAACGGTCTCGTCGGGTCTCTCGAGAGTATCCGGGGCGAGATGCTTGACTCGATAAAGTAAGATTCGAATCCTTGTGCCGTGTTAATTGCGAAGTTGTGCTTAAAACTTTAACCGTGATAAAAAAAAATTGTGAACGCTCTTAGGATTACTTCCTTGTAATTAATCCGATCGAAAAAACTTCATCTTGAGAGTAAATCGTTGTCAAAATGTTGATTTGTGTACAGAAATTATCGACGGGATAAAATTATTCGGAAGTAACGCGAAACATCGTGACCTGCACATTTCCTATTTTCACTTTATCTCTTTCAAAAATTCTCCAAAAAGGTTATCACGTTTTTTCTAAAACTTCATGAAATTAGTCACTGAACTTCTTTATAGGTTCCATAAAATTATCGAATATTTTTTGTATATGTTTAATTCAAGCCCCAATAATCTTACAGTTACAGAAGCTAAAACGAACATAGGCATTTTTTTTTAATTCATAATTTCCCAAAATGTTTCGATGTTTGAAGATTTTTGAGAAAACTATAATCATCAAAGATAGCTCGTTGTTATTTTTGGGCGCCAGAGTTAAAAACAGTTGTTCGAGATGGTCTTGACAAATAGGCATTTGAATTTTTATAGGTCAGGGTACGTAACGCATACAGAAATGTCGCGACATTTCTTCCCGAAGAGATTTTCTTACTATTGATAACATTTTAAACGCTACGAATATCTTGAAAAAAATGTCATAAACATACGATTTCCTCTCGATAGAAACATAAAAATGAAACAAATCAACGATCTATGTTCAGCCTTGTGTTCCCTTTTTCCAAAGGGCAAGAAGAAATTTTGAAAAATAAAAAGGAAACGAAAACGAAAACTTACCGGAGATGTTATCACTGGTATCGCTCATGATGTCAACGCCACTGGACTCGTGAACGTTTTCCTTCGTTTTCGTACGATTTCCCATCGTTGCGTCGCTATTTTCGATTCGCAGATGGTCATTGCGTTCGGACTGTTTTGCATTTGCATTGACCGCGCAAACGTCCGACGAGAGGGCCAAGTGCTTCGTTTTAGAGTTAACGACGACATTGCCATTGAGACCGATCGTCGTGTTGTTATTCACGTTTGCATTGCCCTTAACGATGATACTGTTATCGGCCTGTGGAAATAAAATGGTGAAATGTCGTTAGCGATCAAAAACAATTTATAAAAATTAGTGCGAGGAGAAAACATTCTTGACAGTAAGAGAAAACGATCAACCTAATTTAATATTTTCAAAAAAAATATTAAACAGCGTTTCAAAAGTCATAAACAAGACAAATTTTATAATCGTTTTTCTAAATTCACTATTATCTTTAATACTTCGAAGCATATTTTATTTCTCCCATGCCATTTTTAAAACGCAATTCTTATTTTCAATTCGCTAAAGCTTTCAAATTTTGCAAAGCATTTTCTTATAAGCACCAAATGGAAAAAAAGTCTTTCCCTATGAACGCTGAAATGCCGAGCATAAAGTCATTGACCATCGGTGGCATGGAGCGCAGTGTAAAAAGTGCCGTTCGTGTTACAAAATAATACATATTTCGAAACCATCCCTTTCAAAAATATTCTACCGTGACACCGTAACATTTAATCCCCATACAAAAAAAGTAAGAAGCTCGCAGCTGTTAATTTAAACGAAAACCAAGATGTTTACGTTGTTCTTTTGTATTTTAACGACACATATTTGAACATAATCAAAAATACAACTTTCGTCTACATAACGTTTGAACAGTAGGTACTCGACATACGCTTTGAACATAGCGTACGTTCAATTCTCAAGAATGGCCGACTCGACGCGAAAAGAAACGGAAAGAAAAAAAAAAATAGGAAAAAAAAAGAAAACCCTACAAGAAATATAATTTTCGCTTCTATTCCCGTTCTCAGAGCTAACCACCGAGTAATAATAAATGATCTCGGTAGCCCGAGCGTAAACTCGTGGGTTCGATTCTATACCGAGAACTATGGCCACTTTGGTAACGGTAGCAAGTGTCCGGCTAACGCCATTCTCAGCTGTAACGTATAGGCGAGGGGTCGGGGAAATGGTGCAAACTATAAACGTGGTAATAGAGATATAGATATAGTTGTATCATTTATATATGTATGTATATATTGTTCGTACATGGTTGAATCGTTCGGTCGAATTACGCGCCCTGCCCGTCTGGACAGCATGACAGCCACGTACTTGTATGCAACTCACCGACGAGGTCATGCACGTCGAGGACGAGGATCGAACGACCACGATTCTGTTCTGATTGTGGTCGCTCGAGGCGAGACCGTTCGAGACTGCGTTGTTCGTAAGGGTCCCGTGTGTCTCGTGGCCATTGTGGTGGTTCGATACGGACGTTAGGGCATTATTGGTACTCGTGACCCCGGTTACACCACCGCTAACATTTCCACCGAGTGAAGTCTGTCTGATGACGAGAACGCTGCCAGCAGGCTCTAGCACCACCACCTGCCTCATCTCCCAATTATCCGTTGGTACGTTGTTCGTGGCGACGTACTCGAAGCTCCAGCGACGAATCCGTCGATCCTTTTTTCTCTTGAAATCCCACGTCGCTTCTACGCTTTGCTCTCGGGCCTTCCAGCGGCCTTGATAGCGTCGCGACGCTTACTATCGTAAAGCTCCCACGATAACGACTTCACCGACGTCACGCGAAACCCAACCACCCTCCCTCCTCCCGCCCCTTCGCCGTTCTACCACTGCCTCCTTCCCAACCTCCACCTCCTCCTCCTCCTCCTCCTCCTCCCCCCACCCACCCACCCACCCACCCCCTTCCCCCCCTCGTCCTCCTTCCAGGCCTCGTTTGACCACACACTCGGACGGCTTCACGGTCGTCCGTTCACCGATCTTAAAGATGCCTTCCGGCTATCATCAACTCCACCTAATGAGAAATAAGAACGAAAGATAACGGATCGTTGAGACGAACGGGGACGATTATCGCTACGGCATTGTTCGTAAACGCGTGGTCTAATTTGATAAAAATTGTATACGTTGTTCGTAAAGTGAAATTGTCGATGTTCTGTGATTAACGATTATGGTAGATCGTGGTGGAATAATTGTACTTGGAGGGGTGATAAAACTACCCTGATTTTGAATTGATGGAAGGAGGGTGAAATTTGAATGACTCGAGCAAAAGTTCCGACGGAAAATATTCTACCCAACCCAATTAAGAATAGAGCGGAGGATTAATTTTTAAAACGTGAAACAATAATAATTTTATTAAAAATTGTAATCGTGGAAGATTGTTCTTGGCAAAATTCTGGAGAATTCGGACGATCGATGATCTCACCCCTCGTTAATGCGAACGTAATGTTTTTTAGGGAATTAAAGTGGACAAAAGAGAGTGGAATTTAAGGGTTGAAGATCAACGTACCAAACTTAAAAAATTGTTTAGAAAACTTGCAAATGGCTCGATGGATTAAACGGGGGAGGGGCGGAATTGCCCGTTTTTATCAACGACGCAGACAACGCGTACACGTCCCGTTTGACGTCGTCGAGTGATCGTCCAACAAGTGTGAAGAAAAAAAACCATAACGAGCTCGATCTGTCCTCGCGCTTATACTTCCTCGATGTCCCTAAATGTGAAAGACAATCAACCGAGCCAACAACCAAACAAACATCCAGGGATAGTGAGCGTTCGAGCGATAAGCACGGGAGCTAACAACCAAAACGACCAAACCATATAGACTCACGAAGCGAGTAAACGGCAAGCAAAGGAATCAAGAACCGGGGGGACAAACAAAGGCACAAGCAAAAGTAGACGCTTAATCATTTAGTCACCCCATTCCACTCACGTTTTTCAAGTACAAGCTATTATGGAGTTATGTTTATGTCGGAATATTTTCACAAGTCGAATTATCGTGGAATATGCTGACCTACATTTCTGTCACCGTGCGAATTATAATTTTTTAGGCAAACCCCTCCTCTCGCCCCCAATGGTAAATTCTTTCGTAATATCACGAAATTAAAGAAAATTTAAAAATGATATAATTAATGATGAAAAGACAATAATGACTTACGTATTAATGAAATACTTGTAAATGTAAATAATCGTTTTTTCTGTGAGATTCACATTGTTCACGTCAGCCGGGGAACGAGTTTACATGCTTCGTTCTTCTAAAGTCTATATTTCCGGCACACTTTAATTCACGTCTATGAATTTTGTGTCAACACGATCTTTTCCTTTGAAACATCCTAACAACATCGTTTTCCTAAGGGATAAGCTTTCGGTTACACATCTTGGAGGAGAATCTATCGAGCCCGAGGGCGATAGAGAGGCGATGCCATAGGAGTACCGGCTCTTGCTAACCCAGGTGGCAAGCCCCGGGGTTCGATCCAATTTCGAGCTTCAGAAAGCTCGTCGGTATTAGTCATGAGTGCGCGAGCCCGGAGATTTCTCGAAGACGTCGAAGGAAAATACACACGTAGAAGGTAACGCGAGGTCTTTTGAAAAAAGGGGTATTTTTCGTCGCCTGGGGGAGAGAGGGGCGCAGGGATCGAGAGCGAGAGTGAATGTGTGCCATGTATCCCATTTTATCCTGTCGGAATCTGAGATACAGAAAGAAAGAGAGGGAGAGAGAGAGAGAGAGAGAGAGAGAGAGTCGGAGGATGGAGTAAGAGTGGTGAAAGATGGAGGTAGGCAGGGAGTCAGCCTCTCGGCATTTCGCGTCAAAAGGGGTTCTTTAGAGTCGCTCCACTTACGACACCCGTGTACCAGGGAGCGAATGTGTCAGAGATGCCCACGTTTTGCAGCTGAAGACTCTTTTGCCGGGTACTTTAGTAACCGCTTCACGAACTTTCCGCGCAGCGACCCCAAACTTTTTCTACTAAATAGCTTTACACCCTTTCCGCCAACTCTTTGCTTAGGTGTCAGATATTTTCCGACTCGGTGTACGAATGTAAGAGACAGAAACAACATTTTAAGGAGCGTTCTCTTGTTAACTCGAACTCGCGAGAGAGAGAGAGAGTCGACGCAACGAGCCGGACAACATCGAGTAATCGGGTCTATGCAACGTAGAACCATAAGCCTATATATACCGTACATTCGCCATTAGCCGCACGGTGCTGGCGAGTCGATAATTGGATTTGCGATTTACTTATGCGCTTTGTTCACGCGATGCAACGAGCGACAGCTGGCCGCGACTACGGGCGACCAAATCCACGAAAATTAATAGCGGAGAATAACCGTACCACCCTCGATATCTATCACCGTTTTATTACGAAATTCAACATTACCATTCTCTCTCCAGCGATATATATAACGCGCGTATTAAGCTCATTTTGAGATACGGCCGTCGAGGGGATATTTACTATCTTATTACTTTACGCCGGTAAATTGCACGTTTCTATCTTGGGCCGAGGAGTGATTGCGCGATTTTCTCGTTCGGTAAAGGAAAAGGGAGAAAAAGAAATTAAAAGAAAAAAAATACACCCTCATACGAATGAAAAGCCCACAGCTCTTCACTATTTCCTTCTCGAAATCAAGATACAGTGGCGAACTGGAGCATCAAAGACAAAGAGCCCACAGCTGCGTGGGCATTCCCCGTTTGCATGCCGTTGCATATACTCATATATGTATATATATATATACTCATATATATATATATATATATACTCATATATATATATATATATATATATATACATATATATATATATATATATATGACCAATATATGTATATTTGAATAAAGATAGATATATGCGTAGTCGATGTCCGCGAAATGTTTGCCTGGCAGCCAACTATATACCGGTAGCCAATCGTCGTTGTGGAACGCAACCAGTCATAGTTATCTGTCGTTTCGTGTGTTCCCGTCCTCGAGATGAACTTTGAACACACACAGACAGCCGTGTGCACGCGCGCACGCGCGTGCACCCTCAGACACACGCGCGCCTGCGCACTTGCGCACGTGCGCGCGCACGTCCACACGAATACACTCAGACGCATGCGCGAACTGGCACTCGCAGGCGGAACATTGTAACGTCGCACCGTTCGCATCGAGAACCACACGGAGTACACAGTTTCTTGGCAATCAGCGTCGGGCGATTCTGTGGTTAGATCGGACAGGAGTGGAAAGACGCTTCGTACTCGTATTATATTATAGCAACGGTATACAAATATACGTACGTATGCAAATGTAAGTCAGGGGGCAAGGGAAAAGTCAGGAGGGTATGCGAAGATATGTACCGAGATAAGTTATAGCGTAGGAAAGAGGAAGAACGACGAGGGAATTTCTTACGGAAAGATTTTCATTTAACTTGAATAACGCCACCGGCCCGCGAAACGACGTGTCCCTTGTAACGCGTCCAACGAGCCATTGCCAATTCTTACGAGAGGCGAGCCACACGTCGGAGCGAATATCAAGCCATCGGGACGGCCAGCGGAGCTTGATTTAGGGCCGATGCGGGGTAATATGGACCAGAGGGAATTCTTTCGTAGGAACGGGGTGACGAAAAAATTTGAAACGCGCGACGCTGATTTACTTTGATAACCGTAAGTGTAGGTAAGCAGGTTGACCGGTTCTCTCGATGAAATAATTTAACCCCTTGGCCCACGCGCTACCTCCCGATTGCTCGGGCCATAGTAAGCAGCAAGGTCGGTCACGCGTCGAACTATTTAGCTGTTTGAGCGTGCGCTCATATTTGTACAAAATATATGGGGCTCGCCACGAGTGAGACTCGTGTTGTTTACGTTTGATCCGAACGAAGCACCACGAGTCAGGCTCGTGCTTATTATTTATGGCCCAAATGCCTTACGACGAGTCTCACTCGTCGTTATAGGGCAAGGGATTAATTGGGTCGATTCCACGGGATAATTAGGGATTTATATTTAGTCGTAAAGACGATCGGGTTGGGGGATGTTCAAACGTTTAAAGGGCATTTCTGTAATATGGCGATTGATTAATCGCGGCCTGGATCGTTTCCTGAAATCAGTACCGCGAGGAATAAATGTTTTCCCTATATTATAGTCGATCTTTATTGACGTGAAGTAAATTATGATTTTTCAATTCCGACCACGCTCGTTCGATAATTTCAATAATATTTTTGGTCGTGCGTTACTTAAATGACCTATCGTAAATTTGTTCTCCCTGCAATAAACGAGTAACGTCGCGAGACCCCGAAAAACTTCGTCGATAAATATTTCGATGGTCCATATTTCCCGCCATTGCATAAACGAGAGAGAGTGAGGCGAGAGAAAATTGGGCCGACTCCCGGCTCTATATTATACACTCTCTCATCTATTCGATCTCTTCGACGTTCGCATGTCCCTCTTGATGTGTGTATTACCCGCGAGCATTTATCCCTCGCGTCAAGAGCGATCACGTATGAACGTCTCTCGCATCCCAAAACACGTCAATCACGCCAGGAAAACGCGAGCGGTTGAAGCCACCCCCGTCGTTCACCAGGGCCGCTTGATTAAAATTCTATTTATTAAGCATCTTGTCATAGCGCACGCTCCGAATAATGAACAAAATACTAAACTTCGTACACGCCCGTTCATTTTGTTCCTTTATTTTATTTTAAAACAAAATGAACTGGAAAATTGTCCAGACGGGGTGGGGAGGGGGTGGGGCTGGAAAAAGTGCTTTTGCGTTATTTGTGTGTTTTACCGCTAGATCGTCGAGCATCGTTAACTCGAAACGGCACGGAACATAACGTTCATGGAATGTTTGGCACGAGAGAGAAAGAGATAGAGAGGGAAAAAAACACGAGGGGAGGAGAAAAAAGAGTGTGGGAACGGTTGATTGTGACTCGTTGCCAGACACGTATATTATTCGCGAAGAGATAACTTCATTGACTTCTCGATTGAACGGGATAGACAGACGGTATTTCAAACAGACCGATTCATTTTTTCGACAACGCGCGAGCATCGAGCAACGATTTATATCGTCGTAAATGGGTTTACGTTGTCGAACGATTAGTCTTTTCGATGAATTCTGATCAATCCGATCCTCGCCCTTATCCCGATTCCTCCATCGATAAAAAATGACAACGGGATGAAAGAACCTCAGTGATGGCGTCAATGACTCGCGGCAGTGACTCGGGTCTAATTTTTCTTTCGCGAAATGGTGAAAAAAAAAAGAAAAAAACTTGGGATTATTGAGAGATGAAATATCGAGGCACCACCACGATAAATAGGAAGAGCATGGGGTGTCGAGTTTGTCGTGAACGATCCGAGGACACGCGAGGATCCGCTATCGTATATATATTAGCTAGGTGTAGATATAACAACGATATAGGAAGAGTAAAAAAAAACAGAAATGATCGGAGGGTTGCTCGCTCGCGAGAGCTCACAAGTGGCCGGGTACGAATATGACATGTGATACATAGTTATTCGTCGTGGAGGGAAGGGAGTATGGAGGGTGTTCCTCGGCCTCCACCAATTTATTCATGTATTCCGGACCCGGTCGTCCCAAGAGTAATCCTCGTGTCGCCGGGCCTCTCTCTATGTCTCTCTCTCTCTCTCTCTCCCTATCTCTCCCTCTCTTCCTCTCTCTCTCTCTCTCTCTCTCTCTCTCTCTCTCTCTCTATACCTTCCCCCGAATGACAGTTACTCTCTCGCGCACCAGCTGTGCTTTCAACTATTATCCACTATCTATATGTGTACTTCATCGTAGGCAACTTCGAGATGATGGGATATTTTTGTCGGGATGTCGCCCACGGGGTATCGGATTTTTTTTTTTTTTTATTAGTTTTACATCCAATATAATTATAGGAATATTTCTCCCTTCGCCAGCTTCTTTTTTTTTTCAATACGTTGGTAGCACCAATGATAAATAGTTTCGTTCTCAATCAGGTACTGAACGGTAAGTTTTTATCCAGAAAATAGAAAAAGTACAAATTGTTATTGTGGTAGTTTATCTGGAGGGTAAGTGTCACAATTAATTGTGAACTACAAAAATTCGTTATATTGGAATAAAGTTAATCGAGTTAACATCCTTTTAACAAAGCAATTTATTTTCTCATCAATCATCCGACGAAAGTAACAAATATAAAAACAAAAACTGTATACGCGGTCAACGTGCGACTCCGGTGATCGCCAAAGTAAAGCAGTCTTTTTATGCTGCCAATAGTTGGTACGGTGACCGCTGACTCGCGTGCTGATTGATGCATCGAAACGCTAAAAGAGAGATCACTCTTTCGGAGTCTGATGATCTCCTTTAGGAACATATTAGACTTTGAAAGTGTCGACTGTAGCTCACACAAGTTTTTTCCAATTTCTTCGTTCCCTCGGCGAATGCCGGTACAGTGTAAAAAGTCGTCTCCAGTCGCACCCGGAAAGTTAGATTACGAAAAAAAAGTGTTCGTTCGTTAAAACCCAAAAAGCTATACCTACGTTACGAACAATTAATAATAAAAAAAATTATAACTACCCCATTATTACCCTGATTGACCCTGGCACCGAATATAATTATAATAAAAAAGTATGTCGAGCGATAAAAATATAATATTATATCGCTTAATAATTTCGCCCCTTGCCTCGATCGATCGAACGGCCGTAATTTTCAATATGCCGAAAATTACGATAATCCGATATCTCGAAAACAAGGAAGTGACTAGATTTCCAGTGACCCATAAAAGGGTTTAGAATAATTCGGAATTCTCTTTTTTGTATCGCGATAACGAATTTTCATCCGTTATCCGAGCTATATATCGTCTTTCGGCTACGAGGGGGGTAGAACGTTTGACTGTTCGACTTGGCGGCCCTCGCAATTCACCCGGGGCTGTCGGAGTCGCTCTCTGTCTCTCCCTCTCACCCCCCTTTCTCTCTCGCTTTGGAAAGCTCTGACCCAGTTTTGCACTGGTAAGCGCTAGCAAAGGCCCGAAGGCACAGCATTTTGAAAAAAACCTTTCATTATATATACATATATACATTATAGATGAATATGTACAATACAACGGCACATAAACAAGAGATAGCGCACATAACCAAAGTCATACATATATTTAGCGAAAGGTAAGCTTGACATTGTCTTACAGCCCAACGTCGATGTATTTGTCGGTGTCGTGCTCATCGCGTCAATCGATTTAGTTTACTATTCGACGATTTTGCCCCGGAGATAATCTCCCCCCTCCACCGCCTCCCATTCTCCGAGTCCGCGAACTCCACGCGAAACGACGAGAATCACGAGGGACGTATATCGCCGGGATATTATACACGTGATTCGCGTTATCGTTTCGTCGATGAATAAAAACAAAATCATAAAACGAAAATAATAAAAACGAATCAAAACAAAAACGTTGAAAAATACAGCATACCAGAGAAAAACGGCGAGAGAAAGACGATGAAAAAAAAAGGTGATAGGTAAGAACGCCGACGATTCTGCGAAGCCTAGGCCGACATCCGTGTCACGTGAGAATCTAGACGAGAATGCAAACATGAACCGAAGCGAATCGGGATGTCTGATCATTTATTTTTTGTCGTGTCATTATCCTCCTGCGAGTTTCCTTCTCTTGCATGGTCGAACAAAAAACAACAAAAAAATATATAAAACCGTCGTTTTTGCGACGATTCGACCGCGTCATGCGACTCCAACGCACGAGAAAATTATAGAACGTTGCACAATTGTTGTTTGGGAGAGAAAAAAGAAAAATTGCCGTCGTTTGCGTCACGGTGCGTGCGCGTTACGTGCGCGTTCTCGCTGGTAACGGTCAGCGACGAAATATTACGAACAATTGTTACGATAGATAAGCATAGAAATTGAGGGGGTGAATATATGCCGTAACGTCACGAAACGGACGGGCCTGAAAGATTTAGCAGAAATATGATCGGCGAGCTATCTCGTGTTTATATCGAGTGTCGGCTCTCTCTCTCTCTCTTCCTCTCTCTCTCTCTCTCTCTCTCTCTCTCTCTCTCTCTTCCTCTCTCTCTCTCTCTCTCTCTCTCTCTTTCTCTCTCCTCCTCTTTCCCTCTCACTCTCTCTTTCGCTCTGTCCGCTGTTGCGGTGGACTGCGCCCGAATAATTTACTGCCACATTTGAAAATCCTGTTAGCGATGCAATATTGCATTCCACGTATATGTACGTATAATTATAGGTATAGAAGACATTTCATGCCACATCAGCAATTCGAAAAAAGAACGATTGAACAAATTTCTAAAATTTCGATGATATACGCTTTTATATATATTAGATTCGCTTCATGACATCGGACGATTACAATCGCCCAAAAAATTGACATAAAATCATTGCATCTTTGGCACATTAGAAATTTCTTTATATATACATTTAATTTAAAAAAAAAGCTAAAGTGACATAGAATGCCTCATATCTGTGATATTGATTATCATTATCATCATCATTATTATTATTATTATTATTATTATTATTATTATTTTGATACAGTTTCGCGTTTTATAACGATTTCCGAACAAGTGCCGAGTCTCTCCTAGTAAGGCACGTCTTCGTCTATGTTCTATTACTATGGCTATAAACTTATTGGTCTTATAGTGTTTTCCAGACTATTGCTGTTGTTTTTATGATAACTAGTTTTTGAACGGTCGTGTGGGTATATTTGTCTATGTCCAAGTTTTTTCGAGATGTTTTGTGAAGTTTCGTGACGTGGCTGTGGTGAATATAACAATCGATACTATTGAGATTGTTCGTTGGTTCCAGACCCTTTTTAGTTCTATTGCGAATGGTATATTATTATTATTATTATTATTATTATTATTATTATTATTATTATTATTATTGTCGTTATTATTATTATTATTATTATTGTTATTATTGTTGTTGTTATTATTATTACTCATGAAATCGAGCAACCGAATATCTGCTCGTAATAGCTGAATGCACCGACAGTCCACCACAGCTATTATTACCAGTGACACGTGCGTCGAGATACATATAGTACCACAGTAATTCTGTATGGCTGAAAGACAACGACGGCACATAGCGCGTGTCTGATATCACGCGGTTCTTAACACAAATTTGTCAAATTTTTTTTTTCTCACTTATTCTCTTTCTTTCTCTTCTCTCTCTCTCTCTCTCTCTCTCTCTCTATGCCTTTCTGTCTCATCTTCGTCCTCTCTGATTTCGTATATTACGGGTCTTCTTCAAGCGTATTGCATTCAAAGAGTAGCATCTAAATTCCGAGATGGAAGAAGCAAGCGCGAGAGACCGCGAGCTAGAGACTGTTTGATCAATTCGTTGAGGCTGAAATAACGCTGCACGCTATACCGCCTTTCTCTCGTGCCCGTAAAGCTCCGCGACCCACACGGCTTTTCTTCCGCATATTCGCGTTTCGCAAATCATACCGTGTAGGACTGAATAAAAAAAGAAAATTACGCGAAAAAACAAACGAGCTCGTTTTTACGGCTTCTTTTACGCTTCCTCGAAAAATAAATTGGTTCACAGGGTACGTTGCGAGAGTCATTGTCGATGAAATTGCGAGTTTGAGTTCCATGCATAAATTTTGTCGCGTGAATTGAAGGTTTAAGGTGATGCGTGGAACTACGATTATTCTAATATAAAACATATCTTTGGTACATCGACGATGCCAAATTATTAATTTTTCTCATTTTTTTCTTTACATATTTTCTTTCAACGACATTCATGCCATAAACAGAATATACAAAGACATTCGCGCCATTCCGAAAAGTCTTCTTACCGGCGTAAGTGGGCTCAGCGAGGGAGGGAAGGGGCGAACTTAGCACGACTCCAAAAACTACGACTATTTTTAATTTTTGGTAATCAAAGTCCAGTGTAAAAAATTCCGTTTTGTCCATTTTTCTCTACATTTCAAGATCCTGTCAACAATATAAGTTGACATGCACCAAAGAATTATATTCGTTACTTATCGGTCCCTGCCTTTTTGAGAAATTTATAGAAAAAATATGATTTTCAAATGAGAATTATCGTTTTATCGATAACAAAACGTTTCCTTAAAAAAAAATGTCTTGTTAACTCAAAAGCAATAATTCCAACATAAGCGTGATATTTTATTCATCGACAGTAAGAAAAAGAAACAACATCGAAAATGGAGCCATCGAAAAGCGTGAAATGGGGCGGCGGAGTCTCGAAAACATTCGTAGCAATCTCAAAAAGGCGTTCTCCATCCTACGACACGAGTAAACACCTGTGTACAAGTATGGAAATCGCCCGCGAAAGTCAAACGGTTATACAGAGGTTTCTTTTCGCTAATGGATTATAAAGAGGCTTCTAAGTATATTAGAGATCGCGCCAACCCTTAAACCCCGTTCGAAGACGACGTGTATACTTCGTACACGCGGGTTGTCCATAGTGTAGCGCGCGGTATACAAAATTAAAGAAATTACCTAAGGTGTTTATCGTACTCGATCGCCCGTTATAAAATGCCGCGATAACCGAGCGTGAAATCCATGAGCTTTCAAAGACATTCAAACGAATTATCCATCAAGCCGAGTCTTGTAATTATTGTAAAAAGGAAAAACGTTCTCTAGAAAGATTATAGATACGATATAAACGAACTTGTTGCTGATAAGGTGTTTAGTTTTATCTCTCTCTCTCTCTCTCTCTCTCTATATATATATATATATATATATATATATATATATATATATATATATGGATAAGCATATATACAGTCGGTGTAGGACGCTCGATCGTACGTTCTCGTCGTGTCGCTGACAACCGCGTAATATATTCAAGCAAGCAACGTGAGAAACATTGTAATAGAGTGTTTCAGCAGCCCTATTAACGCACGCTGCCCCCACCCTTCCCGAGCCATCGCGCCATGCGCGCCGTGACAAACAAATTTTTGTTGTTTCATATATTTTCATCTTTATTTTGCCCACGGTGGAAAAACGTGACGAATTTGCTACACTCGCCAGCTGCGAGTGTGCATGCTAGGTCAATTTTCGACAAAAGAGAAAAAGTTGGCTCGGAGTAACCGGATATAAGGTAAGGCTCCTTTATCTTTCGAGCGTCGACGTTTTTTTCCCCGTGGAGAAAGAAAAAGAAAAAAGGTTACCATTTTTCCGGATAATCCGGACAAAGCCGGTCGATACTCAGGAGGAATAAAACAAACGAATGAAAAACGCTCGTCTTGTAAAGTTGAGCGTAACGGCGATGTACATTATTTAGTTCGATGTGACATACGCGGGGATAGAGACTCGTAGGTATACACGTAACTAAAAATAGTGACACCCATAAAAATGCCCTCACCGCGAAACGCCACGGGACTATAAATATAACTCAATAGGAATTGTACGATAATTCGCTAAATGTTATTAGAAAGAATGAAACGAGGCGAAAAATTTGGACGAACGTAAACACCGCTGAGGGTAAAAAAGGGGTTTACTACTGGCACGCACACGCGTTGTTTAGAATGGACAGCTGTGAGGAAAAAGAAAACTACTGTTTTTCCCCATCTCGAATATTTCGTATGAATTATAACGCTCACATGACGTCACGATGAAAAAAATGTTACACGCACACATGAATAAGAAATGAGGAAAAAAAAGGATGAATGTGACGAAATAAAAAGGATAAAAACAAGTCGAGATTACGAGGCCATCGTTCGAGGATCGTGAAAGCGATCAATGACCGATTTGAATGTATCGTGTATACTTACAAATTCTTTCCCCCGAATGACAGGAGGCTCGTGAGCCGTGCCAACGAGGCTCATTTTTTTTGCGTGAGTAAATATTAACGTTTTTATGAACACCCGTGAACTCGCACCCGACGACACTACCCTAGCACTGTTTCATGATATTCGATAGTATTTTTTGTCTACTCTTTGGTCGGTGCTAGAACGTTTTTTCACGTTGTAAATCGTGCGTTTACGCGTACGTGCGCTCCCGTACGATTATCGGAATCCATGACAGATGGAAGAACACAGCTAAAACACGACCGTGGCTCGCATGCGCCAGAGCAGAAGCCTCCGGACTTTTTCGTCATAGACGCCACGACTACAAGATAGACGAGGGGATATCTATATAACGCTCGAAAATTTTCATACGTCCGCGAAATTTGTTACGATAAGAATGAACTTGAATTGGGCGAGTCTTGCAAGAATTTTTCATTATCAACGAGAAAGACGATACGATCGATTGCAAAACACTGTAATGACTTCAAGCATCCGAAAGATTTTCAGTCTGTGAAGTCCCGTGTACACGGTGAAAAAAATTACGTGTACTGTTTTTTCTCCAATCTACTTTTATGACACAACAGTCGAGAAAGTTGATGAAGGTTTTTCTAAAAATGAATACCTCAGTTGCACTTTGGTTCCTTTTGCTGTTACAGTTAAGAGGATTAAGTTAACTGCGATAAATACGTCCAGCTACTGCGATGTTTCGCACTGTGTATAGACGGCTTTTCAAGCGCGGCAAAGACCAAATGGTAAAACAGATTGGCCACCTTCCGGCGAAAATTAGAATTCTGTGGCAAAGTTTCATCACTTGCTCAGTCAAATAGGGCTTACCGACGAAACCTACTGTCCATTACCCCAAGTCTCCTGTATTTCGCATAAGGTGAAATCCTCTTATCTTTTTCGGTAATAACGGAGTCGCACATATTGCATAAAACCGTTTTCCCCCACGCCTGGGCACTTTTGGCATTGCAAGCTTGGTTTGCCCGAAACGTTGACACCTAGGGATTTTCATAGAATCGCGTCATGTTTTCACTCCGCTAATTTCTTAGACGCATTACGATTTCCCGGTAATTCCCTCAAAGTCGTGACGTATGAATGACTAATCTCTTTCTCGATCGTACAACTTACTTCCGAGCCTTTCGAGTTTATAGTAGTGTAACGAGCGAGCGATACAGCGTTGAAAACACCACGAACCGTCAGTCTTCCACAGACGGTCAAGAGAGTAACGTGTGCCGAAAGGGTAACCCGATAACGAATTTTGGGGAGCCACAGGTGTGACGTGTCACCGACAGTAGGCTATTTTTGGGGGTTTCTTTTTCCGGTACGTATACAATCCGTATATTTACACCAAACAAAAAACCCATTCCTCAATAGTTCGTCGCAAAGCGTTAATGTACATTAATATTGCTCCTCGACGTTATACCCAAGCACGTGATAGTCGTCTACTGTCGTAAGTCGTGCAACATATCGACATTGCGAGAACATAGCTTACTTCCTTGTTAGCTCGAAATGGGTGTGTCAATTCTATTGTCGGATTCGCCAATGTGTATCCATCTCAGCTCATGTACGATAGACGTATGTTGTTAAAAATAGTATTTTTTTTCTTATCTTCGCAGGTAATTGTGCACAGAGGAAATAGCAAAAAAAATCCATCAAGATGAGCTACGGATACCAGGTAAATAAAAACCAATTTTCGTAAAATCGTGTGTATCGCTTTTCTTCATCGATTTAAACCGCGTCACTAAAAAAACCTCGACTATTTCGCATGATACGTGATATTGAGGTGCATTGTAGTTTAAAAGGAGGTTCCGTTCTTATATCAGGGCAACGATACAGTATAATGGTGCAAGAATACCAGGCCGTCCATGTTGCACAATATTGCTATGCACAAACGGCCGAGCACACAAAACACCCGTGAAGAATTTCCTTCACACTCAAACTATCCCTTAAGATTCTTTGGTTACCCTGGTTTATTTATAAACTAATAATTCTGAGACTGTTCTTTTTCCATCAATTCAGTTACTTTGTTCAAAAGCCTATGTTCCAAAACTAAATTTATCGGCGGAGATACATTGCTTCATTACAGCCTAGGCGAGAAATGTTAAGTTATAGCTTTAATTATAATGTTAAATTATATAAATGTTAAGTTATAGCTAAAAGGAAAATTCAATTACACTCATTGTGCCTACTATTTGATAAATAAAATGGGATCAGCCATTTTATTTTTCAATCGAATGTGATTACATATACAACATGTAATTGTAAGCTAGGATTGTGTTTTAGGCACTTTTGACGGAACCTCCTTTTAATCCTTAGTGAACAATAGTAGTCATGTTTTTTTCTTTGTATCCTTGCTATCCAAGGGGCCACCGGTCATGCCGTTCCAAGGACAAAAGCCACCGACATCTTTCGGGGCTCCTCCTGGTGCACCCTCTGCCCCAGGTGCTCCGCCTTATCCCAATAGTAGTAATGTAGGATTCAATCACCCTCCGACAACTTTTGGCATGCCACAACCCTACGGGAGTTATGGCTCATCCTGCCCGTATCCATCCCAAGGACAGGGCTACCATTCTCAGGGTGCTCCTTATCCAGGACAAACTATAAACCCGACTTCTCCGTATCCTCAACAACCGTCGTCTTATCCTCCTAAGACATCGCCTTATCCACCGCAAAATTCTCACCAGTCGACTTATCCTCCAAATCCTCAACAAACATCGTCTTATCCATCTCAAACATCTTTCCCGCCTCAAACATCTCCTTATTCAGCTCAAACATCCCCTTATCCAGCTCAAACATCTCCTTATCCCAGTCAAAACTCTCCTTATCCCACTCAAAACTCTCCCTATCCGTCGCAAAGTGCTCAGCAAGCTTCGCCTTATTCACCTCAAACAAGTCCTTATCCTTATCAAAATTCTCAACATCCCTCTGCGTATCAACAGCATGGTGGGCAACAGCCATATCCTGGTCCACAAGCTCATACCAACGGTCCATACACGCCGGCTCACAATCCTAACGTTTTTCCCAACTCTGCATCCAGACCTCACAGTTCACCTTACCCACGCTCTGAAAGCTCATCACCCTATCCACAAGCTGCAAATTTTTCATCTGCTAACAGTGCTTATAATCCCAGTGGCATGTATCCTGGGGGGCAGGGGACAGGAGGGAGCCTGTATCCTTCGTGCGCTGGATTGACGTCCTCCGCGCATTCCTACACAAATTCCCCAGCCCCCCGGAGAGCGCAGTTTAAGCAAAAGGTGAGATTGTCAAGTTTTATCGACGTTTCGATGACTCTTTTAGTTTTGCGATCACCATTGAGATCACCATTCGATTTCACCAGCTATCGAATCGCTGGTGCAATCGAATGAATTTTCTTTAATGTAATAACGATTGACTTAATTCTTAGGACTGTAGCCTAGTGTGTATGAATCGACGGATTGTTAAGTCACATTAATCGAAAAGTTCAATCATCGTTGGCTAATTCCATTTTATTGTAATATTTCAGTTGTCTCCCACGGTTGTGCCTTACGAAGATTTTGATGCACGCTCCGATGCCGAAGTATTGCGTAAAGCGATGAAAGGGTTTGGCACCGATGAGAAATCTATCATCAATGTTCTCGCGCATCGCGCTAATATTCAACGTCAGGAAATCGCGGTTCAGTTCAAGACTCTTTATGGGAAAGTAAGGATTGGTCGAATTCACCGATGTTTCAATGATTTAAGATAATCAATGTGGAATTAATACGATTGCAAAATTTTTTTCAGGATCTTATAAAGGACTTGAAGTCTGAATGCAGCGGAAACTTCGAGGATCTTTTAGTTGCGATGATGACTCCATTGCCGCAATATTACGCGAAGGAACTCAATGAAGCAATGTCTGGTATCGGAACCGACGAATGCGTCCTTATTGAAGTTCTTTGTACCATGTCTAATCACGAAATTCGGATTATAAAACAAGCTTATGAATGCAGTAAGTATAGCACAGATGGCGCAGAATATCTTTGCGATAATGTGTGTCGATATGGATATTATTAATCATCGAAATATTTCAGTGTTCGGGAGATCACTCGAGGATGATTTGAGAGGCGATACATCTGGTAATTTCAAACGATTAATGGTGTCGTTGTGCTGTGCCAACCGGGATGAATCATTTGACGTTGATCCAGACGCTGCAATGGACGATGCCAGAGCGCTTTTACAAGCTGGTCCGTATTGCTTAGTGGATGAAGAAGAAAAATCAAAATACCGAATATCGACGTTGACGATAATGTACGCGGTTTATTTTTTAGGCGAATTATGCTTCGGAACCGACGAGTCCACGTTCAATGCAATTCTGGTACAACGTAACGTGCCTCAGTTGAATCAAATTTTCATGGAATATGAAAATATCACTGGACACGCAATTGAAACAGCCATCGAGAATGAATTCTCTGGAGATATAAAGAAAGGACTTTTGGCTATCGGTAAAAATTATTCTTTCGTGTTACTCTTAATGTTCGTCAATCCTCTATGAATCATACTAATACGTTTTGCGGCACTTTCTAGTCAAGTGCGTTAAAAATAGACCTGCCTTTTTCGCGGAGCAACTGTACAAGAGCATGAAAGGAATGGGAACTGAAGATCGCCGGTTAATAAGATTGGTTGTAACTCGTTCGGAAGTTGATCTGGGAGAAATAAAGCAAGCTTTCTTCCACGAGTATGGTCAAACCTTGGAGGACTTCATCTCGGTAAGTAAAATATAATTTGGTAAAATTAACACGCAGATCCAAATTAATGAAATAATCCAAATCATACATGTCTAATTTTCAGGATGACTGTTCAGGACACTATAAGAAATGCCTCTTGCAGCTTGTTGCCTGAATTCATGGATATTGTATGTTCGATACTCGGCACCAAGACGCTGCTGTGCCTCTTTGCATAATATGATATATTTCAAGCAGGTTCGATTCATTACATTCATCAATAAAAGTCACGTAAAATCCACCTTCAAGTGCAAAAGAAAAGAAGAGAAATTTGTTCGATTAATGTACCGAGATGTCTAACAATTCATAATATAAGTGGCTCTAATTCTCATTCGCTAATGTTAATATGTAAAACAAGACAACGATTATTTGTCGATCAAAGAGTTCCTGCTTAAAAACTGTGAATCTATTTTGTCTGCTTGATTGTGCCAATTTGTGACTCGTCGTTTGCAACGTCGTACTATTAGAATAAGATTCAAAGTATATATATCTCGGTTCTCAAGAATCTCAATTGTTATGAGTATTCGGCACTATACAAACATATAGTTTTTATACACAATATTTTATTACTCATACAATACTCTAATTGTCCTAAGCAACATTCACACGACAAAAATTTATCTTACTATCTGTGTATACGGTATACAAGCGTTTATTAAGAAAAGCTGGTCTTCTAGATAAATATGAATTATGTTGTCTCGAAACAAAATATTACTTTAAGCGGTTAACGGAAAACTATTGATACGCCGATATCTTCGATAGAATATTCATATACAACCAAATAAATTTCTTTATTCTACAGTTGATACCTACGTCGTTATTTAATTTCCTTAACAATGTAATAAAAGTTCTTTTGAACGCATAATTAATTCAGTTTTATGCTACCTTATTATTTTACTTATATTATTTTTCATTTTCATCTCGCCCAATATTTTAAAAACTCAGCTTGTACAATATCAATGGGAAATAGACTCACGGCATGAACGATTTTTTGTAAAAACTTATTGCAACGAAAATAAAAAAATCATCAAATGAGATAACTCCTTAAATTTCTATCCGAAATGTAAAATTGTCTTCTCGTTGCAATAACCACCAATACCATTAGCACCCACGTAATATGCGGTGGAGTTTTCGCTTTGTTATGCTTTCAGGATGTGCCTTCGTGCTCTCAAACTTAAAAAATACGATCTGATCATGATTTAGGTTTATTCTTTTCTTCTCTTTTCCTTCGATTGTTCTTTAAAAAATGTCTAATTTGTTTATAAAGATTTTATAGCTGAAAGAATAAAAACATCAACGGCTTTACGCAATTTTTACATGTTGAACTTTACAAATAATTCGATTGCTCGGATCTCGGAATCGAGCAACGCGTACGGGCTTGGAGTATATAGGCATATGTCATCATTGCACAGCCTGTCTCATTCACGGAAACTCAACCGGCATATACGGACCGCCAGATTACATACCATATATATATATGTTCCCTTCGGCATAGATATGACTACGATAGCTTGCGGCCAACTTATCGTAGGTACAAAAAAGTTCGCGCGTTGCTCGACGACTGTCGGTTAGTCTTCGGGAAGAAGACGGAAACCACGAAGGATACTTATTCCTTCGTGGTTTCTATATATGCAACGTCCCCTAGACGCCTGACACCCAACGCGTCTAGGGCAGGATACAGCGACACGGCCCTAATGATGAGTCTGTCACTGTACCCGAGGGGAAACGAACTTTCCTTTTTCCGGCCTCACTCTATCTTACCGACCGGTTACCTTTAGCGTCCTACAATACATTCATGTTTAGCGAACTCTTGCGGACAGTAAACACACTAATTATCGCAGCTACATCGATACTAGGCATGTCGGAAAGGTCGAAAGGTATCGATATATATCGTATCGATATTTATAAAAAAATATCAATATTGGTAACATTTTGTTGTAATATTGGCATAATCTAGTCCATGTTACAAAGAAGATCGTATTATCCCTGCTAATTCAATATCAATGAACACCAAATAACTAGAAAATAGCGATTTAGAATTATTAATAAATAAAATCGTTAGCAAACAAAAATATGTTTTATTTAATCATGTTGTTCATAATTATATTCCTCAGCTAAACCAATATTTATTCGATAATGATAAAAGGAAGACTTAATTTGATGTGCTTAGCGTCTCCCGTCATATCTGCCAATTGGGCCTTCTCGTCGCTCGTTCCGCCTTCCGTTGTTCGCGAGTTTTGAACATCCGTTTCATTTTTTCACGGTTACAGAGTTATTTTTTGACATAGCTCAAGTCAAATAAACTCTGTGTCGCCATTGGAAAAAAATATCGTTTTTTAATATTTTTTCGGTTCTTGAAATTGTATATCGATATCTCGATATTATCGAAATAAAAATATCCCCTGAAAATATCTATAATATCCAATGAAAAATATCGATATTTCGATATATCGATATTTTTTCGCCATACCTAATCGATACCTCACAACTCTGGGGGCCTTGAAATGCACATCACGGTTTTTTCCAAATGGAAGCCTGTGTATCCTGTGTATCTGTGCATAGTGTATACCGGAGGTACCTGAGTTTAGTTGATTCAAGTATGTGGACGTTCTGAGGTGATACGAGGCTGTTTAATATATATTTTTTCTAATTGTTTACTGGAAAATAAAAAAATAATCATGGAGGGTGATAAAAATACTATGCTGGCGGTGTTGCAATTGCTTCGTAAATATAATTTCAAGGTAATCTATATAATAACTATAAAATCGAAAGATATTCCTCGCCATAACCTGAAAAAGAATTCTCCACTGTTGTTTATCAACAAATTTTCGTCCAGGGAACGGAAGAAATTTTCAGAAAGGAGGCGAATTTAACAGATGTGCCTATCGACGAGAATGCCCAATCAGATTCAGAAGTTAGCAACGTCTTATCCGCTTACAAGAGCGAGGGCGACCCTGTATTATATGAAAAAGCTTACAGTGAACTGAAGAAGTTTGTAGAGAGTTCGCTCGATATTTATAAGGTTTGGTTAATCGTTTTTCCAATATAAGTTTAAAATTTATTATTTAAATCAGTGCAGGTTTCGTATCCTTGTGAAAATAAGAAAACAAAAGCTTGGATTCAATGCTTATACAATATTTATCGTCAAAAGTTTTTAAGTGCTGGGTATTTGCTTTCTTATCATTTGATCTCGCTTATAGACATTCGATCGTTGGAAAGTTTTGTGCACATTTTTAAATTTTTACAGAATTATTTTTCTGTAATATTTAGCACGAATTGGGTACAATACTGTATCCAGTTTTGGTACACATGTATCTGGAACTCGTCTACAATAATCATTCAAAAGAAGCAAAGTTATTAATGGAGAAGTTCAGCAGTAATTTGGAACAGTATTGTCAGGGGGATCTGAAAAAATTGTCTAATGTTTCAACGCGTGAACAAATGGTCGGCAACGAGCTCACCGATACATTCAAGTAAGTAAAAACACATATATAGCAAACTTTCTGAATTTTATGGAACATATTAGTAAATCGAATTGTTCGACAGATCAAATCAGTTCATCATACGGATATCAAGAGATACGCTCTCAATATTGAAGAGGCACTTGCAAGAAAAGAAACATAGCGTTCTTTTGAACATAATACAGGAACATCTGTATTTTGATATGTACGAAGGAGTGGCAAGAAATAAGCAACAGATCGAAGCAACGTCGGGCGCTACATTGGGGGAAGCTACCAGGCAAGGTGCGCACTCTAGAAAAAATCATTATAAAATGACGACGTGTATGAGAGAATTTTAAGTTCATATCAGCATGTTTTGAATGCAGACAATAAGACTAAAGTCTATTATGGGCTACTGAAAGAACCTGATATACAGTGCGCTGCTCCAGCGGAGGAGGAGGAGGATGACACTGGTGGTGGAGAAGGTGGCGATAAACCAAAAAAAAAGAAAGCCAAGAAGGATCCTTTATTCTCGAAAAAGACAAAATCGGACCCTAATGCACCTCCGGTTGGTCGAATGCCTCTGCCGAATTTGTTAGTTTCTTTATTTTTCTGACCCTTTCTCCAAAGAATCCTCAAGAAGCTCATTAATATTCTCGGTAATCATGCAGAAAAGATGCTGATAAATTGGAGAAAGTAAAAGCTCTGAGGGAAGCGTCTAAAAGAGTCGTAGTTGGTCCTGAAACACTGCCATCAATTTGCTTCTACACTCTTCTGAATGCTGCTCAGACGTAAGTATCGATGAGTCTGGGAATGCTGCAAACCTTTGACTCCGTAATCAAATGTCATAAAAATCATCATTAATGGTACAAATCTAGCGTCACAGCTGCTGAAGTGGCAGAAGACTCGAGTTTACTCGCGGTAGGTTTTGCTGATTCAACACTCAAAGTCTGGAGCTTAGTACCCCAAAAGTTGAGGCTCATGAAAACTGGAGAACAGTTGCAAGACATTAGCAGAGATGCTGGTTCGTTTTTTTTTTTTTTCGATCTTTGTAGTGTCGAAAATATGAGCGTAAATGAAAATAAACTATGGAATTTTGTTGTAGACGACGTTCTGGTGAGAATGATGGACGACAGAAGTGCAGAAACTACGAGGTCGTTGTATGGCCATAACGGACCAATTTACAGTCTCTCGTTCAGTCCAGATCGCAATCTATTGCTTTCTTCCTCGGAAGATACAACGCGTAAGTTGGAATTATTCGAATCACCAAATTTTCATCTAATTTTAGTGGAATGATTAATAATATTATGTTCCCAGTGAGATTGTGGTCACTTCATACCTGGACGTGCGTCGTCTGTTACAAGGGTCATTTGTATCCCATTTGGTCAGTAAGATTTTCACCCCATGGCTATTACTTTGCTACGGGTTCCCATGACAAGACTGCACGATTATGGGTCACTGATTCTCATCAACCACTGAGAATCTTCGCCGGTCATTATTCCGACGTGGACGTAAGTGAATTTGAAAGTATATCCGACGTACGTAAATCATAAAAACATATTCAAGATGAATCGTGTTTCCTCGTAGGTCGTTCAATTTCACCCGAATTCGAACTACATCGCCTCGGGTTCGAGTGATATGACGGTTCGACTGTGGGACTGCGTAACCGGAAATCAAGTGAGACTAATGACGGGTCATAAAGCACCTATATTCTCTTTAGCGTTCTCGGTCGAGGGTCGTTTTCTCGCATCGGCCGGTGGCGATAATCGTGTACTCGTGTGGGATTTGGCACACGGTCATCTTGTCGCTGCTCTTTCCAGTCATACAAGCACCGTTCACTGTCTCTCATTCAGTAGAGACGGCAATATTCTAGTTTCCGGTACCAATTATTCCAATCTCTCAATAAATGGTTAGCCCATAGACAATAAATGTACAAAATCTCTCATTCGGTTTTCAGCGTCATTGGACTGTTCCATCAAACTCTGGGACTTTACGAAGCTGGCCGATGAGATGAGCCTCGAAGACGTAAACGTTTCGCACAATCCCGACGTCAAAACTTCCGCTGAATCGTATCTACTTCGCTCGTTTCCAACAAAAAATTCGCCGATCTTAGCATTACATTTTTCACGACGAAATCTGTTATTGGGAGTTGGCATGTTCGAAGCATCGTAAAGAAGAGAAATATTTCATTTCATTCATTAAATCATTGTCAAGGAGCGTGAGGCAAGAACTTGCGTTATTCGTCTGTGTACATTTATTGAAAATATATATATAACAATTTTTTTTACACTCCAACGTACACCATCATTTCAATACTTGATAATTTCCAATTTTGTGTATGCTGTTAATCAATAATGATCGCAGTCATTTTTATTATTTATGTATAATTTTCAATGGACATATACATAAATGTACAAAATGAGGGGATGCAATACAAAGTCGTAACAAAATTTATACATTTTTGTTTACGCAAATTCGATAGAGTTTGCTGTGCAAGGCAATTAGATACATATTTTTTTAAATATTTGACTTTAACTTGCATAGTAAAAGTGTGAAAGGTCTGATTAGATGGCTAACTTGACGGATTAAGACCGAAGCCTTCGTAATGCTGGAAGTGCGTGGATCTGCATGTTGAAAATGACATAATAATTTCTCATCTGTACTAATGGGTAGTACGGAGAAAAAAAAATCGAGGGGAGAGCCCGATTGATTCAATTTAGGATGAAATCAAAGTGCGTGAGGGGCGGTGATTACGGGCTTGCGTAAATGGCGTGTAGTCGAAGCAGAAGGGAAAAACGGTTCGTCAACAGAGCGCCTCCCCACCAGTAGGCCAAACTGCGCCAGCCACTTCGGAGTGATAGTTTCGGTCGGAAAGAAAAAAGGAGCGAGAGTAATAAAAAAAAAAGTGTCGCGCACGAATGAAAGTGAAATGTTGATTTGCCGTTTTTACTCGACGATAAACTAGTTTTCACTTGGGCGTTGGCCTCTCACGCGCCGTGTTAAACCACACTTTTCTCACGATGGGCGACAACTACATAAGGTTAGGTAAGTCGATACTTACGAAAAAAAAAATTATTTCATTCAATTTTTGTCGCAACCATCGTATTCAACTTGTGCGTCGGTATGCGATTCATTGAAAAACAAACAACGATGTGCTCTCACCTTCTTTACAGAAAGTTACGAGATGCTGAAAGCTCTCTACGATTTCAAGGCGACTTTCGCCAAGACTCTGAGCTTTCGCGAGAACGATCACTTTATTTTGCATCAGACTAACACAAAACAGAGAAATTGGTGGCAGGTGATCAACGCGAACGGTCAACTTGGCTATATTCCATCGAACTATGTTGCGACGGTCAAGGTACGAGAGATTATCTAACGATAATGGATAACTGCCGCATGTGTATATAAACAATATGTGTCATATATATAGATATATGAACTAGCCTATCATCAACTACCCATGACGAAATGTTTTCTCACACTCTAGCATCTTATCTGATAATAATGGATGGTTTAGCAAGTCCATGGCGGTTGGTTCTATAAGCTTTGAATTTGTTACATTTAAAAAACTTTATAATTTGCACACTATTTCTGCAACTATTGTCGTAGAATCTTTTTGCCATTAATTTGGCTAGTTTTGTAGGAAAACCAGTATTACAGTGAAAAAAGGAAACAAAAATTGCATTAATCGTTCTACTGGTATTCGTATTCTTGTCTAAAATTCAAATTACAAAAAAGATGCTCATTCTCGTAAAAAAAAGGCCTAATTCGATAGTTGTAGGATCCTAAAATCGGCATATTTTGTTTTTAAATAAGAAATCTATGGTTAAAAACCTTTTTTGCTGTACAAATATCCATTGGAATTCAACAATTGAAGAATTTCACTGCGCCATATCATAGTAACACAGTAGTAATGTCTATAGACCAAGAAAAAAACGATGCATAATCTAGAAAAAAATGTGCAACTCTACAAAGTAAAACAAGGAAGTAACAATACGTGTGCGCAAACCAACTTAAGTCCGCTATGCTGTTACTATCAAGAAAATCAGTATTTTTCCAGATTTCGGTAGAAAAATATTAAAGTAGATTGTCAGCCGGCAAGGATAGAAGCAATAATGTAGTAGTAAGCGTGGAATATTATAAATATAGCAAGAATTCATTTTAATTTGGTACATCAGGTCCAACCACAATTCCTGATTGATTTTCTGGACGATTGCATATGCAAGCTTAACACCGACGATGATAAAACAGGGATGGTCCTAACTGCTGATAGGCAGGATCTTCTGCAGCGTTTAGTCGAAAAGAGGCGTCAAGCCGATCTCAGTCGAAGGCCAAAAAAACAAGCGCCTATGCCACCAACCATTGGCACATCCTCGCCTAGCAAAGAGAGCTCCGGCGGGGGATTCGATCGTCCCGAAGGAGAAGTCAGATCATCGACGAGTAATATCAGTTACGCTACGGCAAAAACTACCCTCAATTACGAAGTGGGCGATCCTATAGAACCCAAGGTGCAGCAGCAGCAAATTTCCAACTCCAGACGCGGCTCTGAACATCGGGTGAGGCAATTTCCTCGCCAAACTTCCTCGGAAACGATACAGCGCACCCAACCCGATTTCGAGGAAATTCGGAAGAGCCCCTCGCATTCGAACGTTCGGCAAAGTCCCAATACTTCGCCCGTCAAAAGTAACTCATCAAGTTCCTGTGAAATTGATTCACGCGCCGCTTATCACCTTCTAGACGAAGTACGACGCAACACTCAACTTAGTTACGACATGTCGAAGCTAGCCGTAACGGTCGTTGTCTCAGGACTCCAACAATTATTTCCTAACGGCATGAGCCAATATTTCGAAGCTGTTTTACATCAGTTGCAAACACCTTTGCCTATATCGACATTACGTATCGAAGAGACATACGATGCCAATAGATTGAAAATCATATTTACGGAACTAACGTCTTGCAAGGAAGACTCGCAACAACGCAGCTGGATGCTGTACGAGGATGAGTCGATTATCGTCGAGTACATAAAGGAACTCACGTCGATACTCGTTAGTAATTTGTTTCTCTTTCGAAAACCCTCGTTAGTGGACGTTTTAGATTCAACACGAGCAAAAATTCATTCGAGACACGAATATTGAACATCTTTTTACAGACGAACGCTGATGCCAATGTGACCAGGCACGCGTTACGTCAAGATCAATACAACGGGGTATCGACATTGATACAGTATTATCAGATGGAGGCAAGATGGACTATTAGGCAATTGCTGCTTCAGTCGTTTGGTGTTATGTGTAGCTTAGACCCAATCGCTCTTACTATAATGCTAAATAGCATTTTGCCAATGGAATTGGCAAGGTAATAATCCTCACTGTACATAAATCAACTTCGTCGTTACAAATGTCCCATACACATATCACATTTAGTAAAACAAATTTCATTCTTCATACAGAGACATGCGAAGCAATCCGAGAAACGTTCCAAAACTCAATTATTCCTCGTTATTGCTAACGATGATCTTTTCAATGGGCGAGCCCATGCCCGTGACGCATTTAGGTGAGTCATGTTCGCTAGTTTCTAAAGTCGTTTTGGCTGCAATATATTTGTTACTATACAGAAATATTATGCCTCGCCGTAAGTGAAATATCCCCTGTCCTACATTTTAGAGGATATTTTACCTACTTATCGTAACATTTTGCATTTTATTCGCAGGTTTTTCTTTTCACTTTGTTAATCACTGCTATGCTTTCAGAACAACTGGGTCCAGATTTCATATCGTTCCTCCTAGATCTTATGGAAAATCCACCAGACACGGATCTCGATGAGCAGATCCCCGAATTATTTCTCAATCTAATTTTATCGTACAATCTACAGTTCACTACCTCGGAAAATATAGTTCTCAAAGCACTCAGAGAAACATCGTCAGCGAAAACATTCACACAGAAGATATTGTTGCTCCTCAACAGAGAGGGTAAGGTTTTTAATACACAGAGTTTACTTTTCCTCCAGTACCTCAAAGTCGTTTATTATTATGCGGATGATTAATTGAAAATGATTACAGAGGATCCCGTAAGAATATTCGATCACGAACCAGTACCCCCGCATTCGGTATTGAAGCTATTCATCGATCTGTTCGGCAATGATTACACGGCCTCTTTATTTTACACTAATGATATTAAAGTTCTCATTGATATCGTGCTACGACAACTTTTCGATATACCACCCGGAGAAAAGGTATATTGCAAAGGTTTAACGGCGAGAAAAACATTTCTCGTCCTTATTGCTCTCCCTCTCTCTGTCTCTCTGTCGGATTTAATAATCTCATTATATTATACCTTTATTCCGAATAGAGAAAAAATTACTTGGAACTCTGTCGTCGAGTTTTGCGCACATCCGGATACGACGAGCACCGCCATCGATCCGAGGATTTGCTGAAATGCTTTACGAGGTTTGTACTTTTCATGCATGTATCGAACATCAACTAAACCAAATGGAATAGATCAACTAACGATTTCTACCCTGTCGATAGAATATTTTGCGAAGAATTACCCGAGAGCCAGGGAGATCAACAGCTCGTACGTGAGATCAGCAACGAATTTCCAAATCTCTTCAAGATGTGACATTTGCTATCGGACTCCCTACACGGGGAGCTCGATTACGAGGACGACGATCTACAGACGCTCGTGTAGAAAACAAAACATAGCGTCGGTTATATTAACTAGCACGCATTTTATTTGCGTTTCGCATGTGATAACTTTTTAACATTTTTTTTCGTTTTGCCTCGAAAGCTTCTTTTGAAAACTTTATTCGGCTCTCTGCACTCGGCACGCACAAGATACGACGAAAGCTTTCAGCTACGAAGCTCCCGAAAACGTCCTAATGAATAATTTAATTCACCAGGAGGATATATTTTTGTTTGTAAATAAATAACGCGTCTCGAAATGAAAGTACTTTAGTTTCAATTTACAGTCCACGATTACGATTTTCATAATCTATTTTTCAAGTAAATTTCTGTTGCAATGAAGAACGGAAACGAAAAAAAGGAAATCGAGTCTAGTACAAAAACTCCTGTCGTTTCGATGATATTCATGTATGATAAATGACTACACTTTGACGTTGTTCCCAGTGAAAATAGCGATGACTCGTACGTGAACTCCAGTCTAGTCGGTAATTACGTATATTTAAACGCTAAAAGTGTTCTAAGTCACGTATTAACCATTAAATTCTACGCGTTCAATGTAGGGTTTCACGTAGAATTCGGTCGCGATAAATAACCGACGTTAGAATTGCGACGTCTCGCGCAAATTTCCGCTGTGCCATATGAATTCGATCCAGTGATGGAAGAAAAGAAGAAAACAAAAAAAACAGAAATACACGAAAAATAGTAAATCTACGTTAAAACTACACTCACCTAGTCGGAGAAATCTGCGAAATGATATTAGAAGCATTTATATATATATTGTCTATAGCCATCTTAATGCGCCGTTATGTTTGCGATTATTATGTCAATTTTCAAGAGGATTATGAATCTAAAGAATAGTCATGATTGTGATGGAAACGTTGGGGAATAAATGAGACATTGTTTTTATTAAAATTAAGAAAATAACGAAAATCTACCCGCTTTGTTCTTTCGATCAGTTTTATTAACAACAATAAATACTGTCCCTGGAAATATCGCAGGCACCATTTGTGTGATAGTTCGTTCTATGAGGTAACAAAAAAAACAGAATAATGTGCGTACGAAAGGATAGTATACATTACATTATATATAGCAGCCAGAGAAAAAAAAGAAATTATAATCGTGGATCGCGTTCTATGATCCGATATCGGACGGTCCTAAAAACATTGCCGACCATGTTGTACAATCGTATATATTTTTGTCGTTGTCTCTTCGATCTTGAGACGCGTCATGACGTGTTATTCGCATTTCTGCTTCATTTTGTTTGTTTGTTAAAACTCGGTCAATAGCTTCGATACATTCAAATAATTTGATTAACGTTATTTGCACAGATAGTGTTTTTTTTTCTTCTTTTTGGCACGACGTTATTTTGTTGGCTTCATCCAATTCTTATTCCCCGGTCATCATCTCCATGAATTCTGAAATTAACGAGATCATAAATTTGTATTAGAATTGTGAGTTCTACCAAAAAAAAGCATCGTTATTGGTAAAACCCGAAAATGGGTGAAAAAGATTAATGGCTCGATACGACAGGCTATTTTCCCTCTAATAAATTATCGATCAGGTGCGTGTCGTGGAAATTTCTCGTTGCAGGTGTTTATAAGACGCTTCATTTGAAAAATATAGTCGAATGCCAAATTCTTGATACTGAACTTGGAACGAGAACTTGTAGATTCCATATGTCAAACTTTCGCAACACCGTTGGTACGAAATAGCAATATTATTTATAGGAAATTGTCACAATCGCAAAACTGCGTCAATAAGAAAGCAATTAGGATACATTTCGTAAGAGTTCAATAAATGAACCGATTTTTCCGATCATACGAACGTTCCTGTTTTATAGTTTATAGTTTATAGTGTGTTATAGAGCATGGGTGAAACGCGAGACGCTCGATCTCGACCAAGAAGTAGCAAACTCGTTCATAGATTTCGATGATTTTTATCTCGCCTGGCGTAAAAATAGCACACGCGCACATTCGATGTTGATCGTTCCAGTTCGCTCTTTCGCCCTCTTTTTCTTTTCGATTCTCTCTCTCTTTCTCTCTTCATCCGCGTATAAATAAACACGTTTCATTTCAACGATTAAATGCTTATGTTACGAAGCTTACGGGCAATGTCCCCTTCAAATTTCACCAACTATTTGTTTTCTTCTTTTATTTTTCGTTGTAAAAAAATTACTCGGCTTACCATCAAAATCGACGGTTCCCGATCCGTCGGAGTCGATTTCCTCGATCATGATATCGAGCTCTTCGTCCGTAAGTTGGTCGTCGAGTTCTCTGAGAATTTCTCGCAAACACGTCGTGGGGATGTATCCATTGCCTGTAACAAATATAAAGTTGCAAAACGAACCAACAATAATTTTTGTATACCGATTTTCGTGCAGAATATACGACGATCGAATAAAATATCGAAATAAAAATTGATGAAAACAAATAAAGATAGAACGAGACTCGATTAAATCCAACCATTTCATCGGTCGGTTTACTCGATTTTTAGATCAAATATTGTATATGTCAATTTAATTGAACATATTTGAATCGAATACAACGTTTTTACATTAAATGCGTTCTATTTGTATCGAATAGGATTTATTTCAATCAAAAATCATATATTTTGGTCAACCGACGTCTATTTGAATCCAATCAAATCTATTCGAATAACAGAATTAGATCCAATCGATTCGAATCTAATTTTATCAAACAGCGTCTATTCGAATCGAGCAGGTTTCATTGGGTCAGAAATTTTGCAACTTGGATTTCGGTCAAAGCCTTGCCTTTGATTCAAATAGATTCGTTTCTTACGCAGAGCTCGAAAGATGAATTGAAAAACCGAAAAGAGAGCACGCCAGTAGTAAAGATCTATAAAAGTCAGCCACTCGAGCGAATAAGCCGCGAATCAGTAGAACAGGTCAACAATAGTCAGACACGCACTTTATCTCGCGTCGAGTCTAACTCTAATATTTCGTAGGCTTAGAGAACTGCTACTGGCATTGTGAAATCTCCGTTGACACGTTCGTCCAACCTCACAGTCTTCGGAAAAGCCTAATTGTCTTTATCGACTAATTGTAAGAAAAAAGAAGATGTCGCCGTCAATCGTTTTTTGAGCGATTAGAAGAGGTGTCCGAATTTTTACAAAAAAATTGTTTTACAAAAATATATATTTTTTTTAAATCTTTTGCTGGCGGTCAAACTTTGGAAATTCCAATTAAAAATCTGTCGACACGATTTTGCGTTCACTAAAAAATTCCGAAACTTTCTACAAACTTGGAGCGAGAAGCAAAATTTTTTGTTATCGAATACTGTCAGGATCGATTCCGATTTTTAGATTTCATCAAATATCTTCGTTTACAAACAAAAAATCGATTTTACCTAACATTTTTACGATCGTTCCAACTTTGATCAATTTCTACTAATCGAGCCGAGATAAAGTGTAAATTAAAACTCGCACAATTCTATGTTAATCCTTAAGCGCTAAATAGATCTTTCTCCAGGGAGAACTGGAAAATGGAAAAGTTCTCAAAACTGTGAGAAGCTAGGATTTTTGTTTAAATCGACATTGAAGCTTAGCTTGCTGTTAGAGACATCGGAGTGTACAATCTATATCCCTAAAATTTACTCTCTCTCTCTCTCACTCACTCACTCTCTCTCTCTCCCTCTTTCTCTTTCTCTCTCGTAGCTCATGAGAACTAGTCGAATTCAAAGTTGGCCACTCGCCGACAATAAGATTGGCGCACCGCGTTTCTCTCTGTTGCTCTCTTTCATTCTCCCCTCGTCGCATATACATATGAGATTATATATACAAAAGTCCTCTTTCGCTCGACGACGACGACGACGACGACGACGAGCGATGCTTTTACTCCGTATATTCCTGGAGCAGCTCGCTATTCCCGTCTCCGCCAGTCTCTCCTCGCGTCTCTTCTCTCTTATTTTCCGTGTAGCGCTCGATTCGTCCGACTTCGAGAACGTCTTTTATACCCGCACTCCGTGCTTTCCAGCCTCCGAGCTCGTTGCTCTTGTCCCGCGAGCTCTGTTTTTCGAGAGAGCTATACTTTTGCCCTCCCTTCTCTCACTTATTGGCCGCGATCCAATCGAACGAAAACAAAAAGATAATTGTGCCGAGTTCCGCGAGACGATCGTCCAACGAATTTTCTCGTGGCACGATTTCGGGACGTCGACGAGTCTTAATCGGTGAGATAAGACGCTTCGGCTTTCGTCTTAGAGCGCAATATTATTCTTCCTGAGTTATATCGGGGCGAACGGCTATTTGTCAATTTTCGAAACTATCGGAAATCGTCAACTGGAATGTCAACTCTATCGATATAAATAAATATAAATAAATAAAAATAATAAACATCTATACGTCTGTTTATCCGTATAGTTTCGATGATAGACGTAAATTTACGTTTTTACGTCTTTCGTTTATATCGTCGTTCTCGAAATAGGAACGTGAGATATACTGTGAGAAAAAAAAAGAAACGCAATTTTATTTCGAGCTCGTTCGTGCTCACCTTCTTTGTCGTAGAGCCTGAACGCCTCGCGCAACTCCTTCTCCAGAGCTTCCGCGTCCTCCTCGACGATGAACTTGGCCGCTAGCGTCACGAACTCGTCAAACTCCAATCTACCAGATTCTGGCGCGTTTCAAACGGATTAGCTTCATTTTCTGGTTTTATCTTTCTTTCGAAACGTTATATTTTTCTCGAATGAGAAATTTCATCTATCGATTGAATTTTTGTATTTATATCTTTTTTTATTCGTAACGAACAAAATTTATAGTATACCGCACTATTTTTTTGTATCATTTCGGTGCAGATTTTTTTTTTTTAATTAATGAAAAAAGTCTTTTTTTTGTTTATTCCATGAAAAATAAAGGGAAAATTTCGTCGACTCACTGTCAGCGTCGACTTCGTCGATGAGCTCGTCGAGAATTTTCTTGTTGAACGGCTGTCCCATGAGTCTGAGAATATCGGCTACCATGTCGGTGGGGATGCTTCCGCTCTTTTCCCTGTCGAAGCTGTCGAACGCCTTGCGCAGGACTGAACGCATTATGACGTGCAAAAAAAGTAAAATATGAAAACAATGATTCCAAGCGTCGTCCAACGAGGAACAAACGAACTTACGACAAATTCCCGAATTTTTTTGACCTTCGTCATCGTGTTAGGGGTTGAAAAACGTATCCAACGTAAGAATTAAAAAAACAAACGTGGATCGACGTATAATATCGCACGAAATACGAAAAAAAGTCACGATTCTTTGAAAACGCGAATGAACCGAGGGATGAAAAAATTTCACAGATTTTTGGATGTTTCGCGAGGGGAAGAAAAAACGCGTCTCGAAAGTGTTGATATACTTTGGATAGCGAGACGTTGCGAGAAAGACGCGAAGGGATATAAGATTTGATCGCGGCTAACGGAACGAGATGAGTCGACGCCAATGCCGGTTGGATTTAGATCAGATGTTAATGCCCTTCTTCCATTCCCACTCGCTGCGATATTCTGGCGCTAAGCTTATTTGGCTCGACTCGAGGCGATCCCTCGTTAACCGATTCACCTGATTTATTCGGCCTCCTCGGTTCCCGACCAACCGCCCCACCACCCCTACGTATCCCTTTCAACGATTACGAGAATGTTATTTCGTTAGGCGTATACGCGCGTCGTTCACCGATCGCATCGTAAACAACATTTTAAAAAAAGTGTGAAAAACGCGTGAAAAGAAAAAAGAAAAATTATGAGAAAATAAATGGGAGAAAGAAAAATTGTATGAAAAAACGCGAAGGAATAACGAGCGAACGGGGTGGCAAAAATTTCAGTCGGTAAGGCGATCCTCTATTTATACCGAGACGAACAGACAGACGGACGAATCTAATCGTCACTCGATACCTTCTCATCGACTAGGTAAGACAGGAGATCGAGCGAGTGAGGGGGATGTGGGAGGGTGGTTCGCTATACTTAGGCCAAAGCCCAAAACAGCTGCCTGCTATCGAATAAAACGTAAATAAACCGGCCGAGAGTTCGCGAGAAACGAGGATGAGCAAAGTAGAGAAAGAATCTTGGATATGAATGAGAAACGAAAAAGAAAGAAAAAAGAAAAAAGCAAAAAAAAAACCTTGTGAAAAAAGAAAATCGAAGGCAAAGAACGCGAATCGGAATCCAACTATCGAACGATCGAGGGTTCTGGAGAGAAACGCTCCTGGCCGTAGGAGAATTCCGCGCGAGTATGGAAAATAAATTATATCGACGGTTGAAAGAAAAGAAAAGGAAAAAAATGAAAACTCGAAGAAACTCGCGATTCGTTTAGGGTCATTGCGCGTTTCGCGAACGTAATTTTTAATGGGTGTTGACGCGGAAAAAAACGACGGTAACAGCCTTTTCGCATCGCGGACGCTAATAACCCGCGGCTACGTGCGGGGGCGTTAAAAAAGTCATTCGGTAAATCTTCGAGATCTCGCTCGGGCGTCTGCGATTCCGTTTTTTCGCTCTCTCTCCCTCTCTCGCTCTCTCTCTCTCTCTCTCTCTCTCTCTCTTCCTCTTCGTCTTTCTTTTTTTCGTTCAACTTTTATTTGCATTTCAACGTCGTTCCGTCGAGTGTCAAAAGATCAAGGCTCTCGCTCCATACGTTCGTCGAGATTTTAGGCACTTCGTGTTTTTTTGTTTGCTATTTTTTCGTTTTTTTGCAAAGTTTCGCACTCCCGCGATGAGAAATTTGTGGAGTTTGAGAATCGCGCGATCGTCGTTAATAAGATTTATTTTTCTTTTTCGCGAAACTCGAAGGGAGAAGAGAGAATGTTTTTGGTGACGGACGCGATCGGGAATCGGCGCAAGGGGAAAGACTTACGCCGAGGGTTGAGTGACTTTTCGAAAAAAAAGAGCAAAACAAAATTACGTCGTATTTTCACAACGACGATGAGAAACGCGATTATAATTTAAATATTTTCTTTTATTTACGACAATAAAAATAAGCTCACCTGCAATTTGCTCCGCGGGCAGCTCGTCGGCCTGTGAAGAAATTCCGAAGTTTGTTTTTTTGTTTCGAATTAAATAAACGGTTTAACATTTTTGTGTTGTTGATTCTTTCTTTAAACAAGCAACGAACACCGAAATGCCGAATTATAGTTTTAGCGTGTGCAGCTTCGAGATACGTAAATAGTTTTTATTTGGCCAATTGGTTAATTTTGCGAGATCGTGAGTAAGAGAGACGGCAACGTAGACGCGGATGCAGCGCAGGTCGTTGACCCACCAAAAACGAATTTTTCATATTCATCAATAATTTATTAACAACTTTTCATATTTGACCAATTTTCGTAAAGAAATTTTGAAAAATGTAATTTTGCTTGCGAACAACGCCACAGGGGGTCGGGACGTTCCGTCAGTAGTAACGCCAGAATCCGATCAGACATTTCACGGTCATACTACGTGAAAGTACCATAAATTACTATGTTTTTTTCTTCTAAATTTCTACTGTCGTCATGATCTTGGTAAACGCGCACCATGTGTGTACTTTCAATAGTTTTCTCTTCTAATCAAGTATCGAATAAAAACCACGAAATAAAAATCGCGAACACCGACAAGCTTTCACTGTTACAACGTTGCACTGACTAACGAATAAATAATAAAAAAAAATATTAAAAAATCCAATAAACATCGAGACATCGATAGATCGAGACAAAAATATTAAAAAAGAAATAGAAACGTAAGTGTCACATCGAGAAACTATAGGGCTTTTGTTACGAGAAAAAAAGAGAGAGAGAGAAGAGAGAGAGAGAGAAAGAGAGTAGAAGAGTTAGCAAGAGAATAAATATTAAAAAATAAATATGTAATGTAACGTAATCGTGTGTGTTTACCAGGGCGACGACTTACAAGATCATCATCAATAGAACATACCATCTTGGCGGCGGGCACGTATACAAGTTTACACTGTACGAGGAAGATAAGATTTTTTTAATTTAAGTTTTATGTCTAATGAGGAAAAAAAATTGTTTTTTTGTTTTTTAACGAATCTTGATTTACGTTTTTAATAATATTTTGATCTTGTATATTTATATGCGTGTGTATGTATATATATATATATGTGTGTGTGTGTGTATGTATGTATGAAAAATACGGACGATACTCGGGGGCCGAGGGTGGACTGGCGTTTAGGATACTGGCGGTGCGCGGCCACGTCCTCTCGGTAATATTGTCCCGCCGGCGATATAGCGGTTGCGTTACGTACCTTCGTCCCTTGGCCTCACCCACCCCTTCCCCTGAAGAAATCTCACGCAGTAGTTCCGAGATCCAAATGGCATATTGCAACGGCCGCCCATCCCTCTCTCGTACGAAACTCCAGCCAATCCCCGAGCAACGTTTGGAAGCGGCGGCGAAACTCTCGTGATACACGAAGAGAAGCTCTCTTTCGCTCGGACCGCGCTATTCTCGGACCGTTGGAAGAGAGGCTTTTTACGAGGGTCGAGGCAGTCGCGAGAGGGAAAAAGAAGCAACGACTCGAAAGGAGAGCCGATGTTTTCATTTTTTCTTTTTATTCTTTTTCTTTGTTTTTTTTTTTGTTTCTTTTTCTTTTTCTTCTTTCGCTTGCCGGAAACTCGAAAAATCCTCCCGACGAAGTCTTCCGAGAGCGAAGATGGATTGAAAAACGCGGGTGAAGAAACAACGATAGAGACGATATAGAGTGGCGTTCGGGAGCGGGCATTGAGGGAAATACGAACGTATACGATCAAAAGTTATTCGTGATATCGAGATATTCGAGTCGGTAAAAAAATAACATTATATATTTTTTTCTTTTCGAGCTGTAGAAATATTTGTAGTCATTTTCTTACGGCGAATGTTTTCGGGAGCTTTTGAGTTTATTATGAAAAAAATCGGGAACGAGGGGATAGTTTGTAATTATTTTAACGAATTCTTGGCTAATCTTTTTTTTTTACTCGAGATTTCATCTCGATTGGAAAGATTTTTTTTTAGCTCCGGGAAATAAATAAACCTTGGGATAATCGTGTCGAGGATCGATTTATTTTTCTCTTTGTCACGTTTCGGATTTTCATATTTATCGCAAAACCACGAGCTCCGATAAAAACGATTATACACACGTTGCATCGTGATGAACGCGTCGGAAGAGAAAAAGATGAAACGACGTTGAAACGAGTGTAACAAGGAGAAAGTATTCCCCGATCGCGTCTGACCCGTTTCCAACCGTATCTACTTACGCGCGCAACAATTCTCGAACATTCGAGCCAATTTTCCTCATTCTCTCGAAAATATTTCAAATTTCTTCAGATTTTTCATTCTTTCGATCTTTCTCGATTCTCAAATTGATCTCATACGTATTTAAAAAAATAATGCGAGAATAATTTTACCTTTTGATAAAGAAACAAAAATATATATCTGCGTTCTTAACAACATCGTTCGTACGATTTTTCTTTCATTCTGAAAGACGTCACTCCGTGAGCGAGGCACACGCATCGGGTTCTCTCGTTGTGCGCTGTGTGTCGAAGCTCGAGCTTTTCTCGCCCACGGTACAGAAATAGAGAAACAAAATCCCATGCCCGGTGTAAACGACAGTAAGACGTAAAGCCATGGTATTATGTGCCATGTGCCGAGGGGGGACGGTAGTTACTGTCGATTTTAGCAGCTCGAGCCGCGAGGCTTGAGCTGCTTAAACACACGCCCAGCTGTGGGAAATGAAAATTCTTAAAGAAATTCTGAGAAATGTGAAAATGAAATCGATACTCGCGGTGTTGCGTCTGTTTACGATATTCGAAATATTGTGCGATATAAAAATAAAAACAGACTGCTTTCCCTCTCGCTCGTCTCCGGTGTCCGGTGTACCAAACGAATCGTTCGAGACGATTCGTCCGAGGGAAAAGAAACCGAACGAATCGTCTCTTTTTCCGTAATTGGGATAAATTACTTTAATTAAAAAAAAAACATAATTTATATTCGATGAAAATTCTTATGAGAATTTTCATAATTCATGGCACGATATAAAATTTGAGAAAAATGATATCGAAGATATCAAGAAGATTAATTTTTTATAGTGATAACACCAAGAATTTATCGACAATTCGATTAATACATTTTTTTTTTAATTCGATAGCTATTAAGATTTGTTTAGTCGCCGAGTGTATTTTTTCATTTTTTCAAATCCTTCGAGATATTAATCAGAATTTTCTCTTATGAAATTTGGTGTTTTAAAAATGAGCAAACGTCAAGAATTTCTCGTATGTTTTCAAAAAGCGGCTTTATATTACATTCGTCAGATTTCAAGGTCATTGAATGACGAAGTTTCACAGCTAAGGAGTTTCAGTTTTTTAAAACGGAAATTTCGAAACGTCGAAAACATACTCGAAAATTTGTATGCATTTAAGAAAATCAAGCAAAGATCAATTTATTTCAGTAATTCGTTAATAACTTTTTCGTTTAATTATTATGAAAAATAGATATTCCAAGTATTTTCAATATGGTAAATTTTTCTAAAGATTATTATCATACCCAGAAGTGATCAAATTTCGGTCGGGTCAAATTTATATTTTGCGCTTATTATTAGTTGGAATTGTACTTCAGCTCCCTCTTTAATGTTACACAGCCAAGAGGGATAGAGCGGTTGCTAAACATCAGTAAATTTGGCACTTAATCATGGACCTTATGATCATAGGGGCATGGCGTCTCTCGAAACGGGATTTTCTGCAGTTAAGATTAAACCCCGAGCGATCGAGTGAAATTTAGTACATTATGCCGTGCAGTATATCGTGTCATAAAATACTCGTAAAACGAATAACCAGCCGCTGAGACATTCTCAGCGATGCCAGTTCTCAGATTTATATTTGGGCGATTTTCATTGCCAAGGTGCGCATCCTCATCAATCCCTTGTGTAAACAAACATTTTGCTTCGACCCTTGTCAACACAATCCGGAAATCACTTATTGCGAAATGTGGAAGTAACAGTGGAAATGTATATTTGTAACTGTCCTCGAGAAAAGCATTAAATTGCTGTTCAAAACGAATGCGAACTGATGTCAAATGGGCAGCTATGGTTCATAATCCTTGCCATGGAAGATAAAGAATTTTTGTTTTCTTATGAATTCATCGTTTACTTGAATCTTTTCGGGTTTTTACGATCCATTCCTTTTTCCCATGTTTCTAGCCCTTTCCTAGTCGAGCTTCGTCTACGAAAATTAATTTTCCAAGTAATCTCTGCAGACGACATTCTACACTACACCGCATTCTATAATGCGGTAGCCCTTTTAAAACTCTAATGCTTCTACAGCGAACCATGTATGATCAGAAAGAATAATCTACCTCGTTCTGTGATACAATGCGTCAGCCACCCCATATGTAGTCACCGCATCAAGTATTGGAGGCATAAATTGCTGCTTAACTTCAATCATAGTCAGAACCGCATGCTAACCGTGTAGCGCGAAAGATTCCATTTATTGCGACTCATAATCACCTGAAAACAAGAATTAAATAATAGCCACCCCTAGAAGCATACCCTAGGCACCTTCATTTTGTCCTATCGTAGAGGAAGCTTCGTGAAAAAAAAATCCCCAAAGTTAGAATTCACGTAGTGGAAAAAATATACCCGCCAGAGATTTCTTAAAGAATTTTAAGATTTAAAAAAAAATTTAAATACAACTATGCCCTCTAATACTTTTAGTTTTAATGGGACGCCTTAAAACCTTTACGAATCACGATACATGTGCCCAAGCGTCAACAACATTTCATATCGTACATTTTTCCGTTCGCACCTTAACAACTCGTAACTCATTATTGTACATCCTGCAAAAGATGCCAGCGATTTTCGGGCAGCTTGACAAAACGTGAGACTCTCGTGAAGCGCGAGTAATAACTCTTGGCAATAGACCGATAGCTGTTTTTACATTATTACGGGAAAGCCCTCTCAACTAGCTATTGGAGAGATGCGTCATTTAAGGGGTAATTCCAAATTTTTATACGTCCCTTTCTTTCATATAAGTATAGATGTTTCCAGGCCGCAGCAAAATGCGTCGCTTTTATTGTAGAATAAATATAGAATAAGTAGTTCAGAATGATATAGGGTAGTCGGGTCAGTTCCTGCGTTTCGTCGCGAAAGACGCAATGTTTGTCACACGTATAACAAAACATGGTATTTCTCTCTCTTTATTATAGACTCTCTGCCTTCTCTAATTATAGCGTAATTCGCTGCTATATGAGCCAGAAAACCCCAGACACGTTTCATTCTGTTTTTCCCGACCGCCGTGTGCAACTTTTTGGACTTTCACTGTTTCGCCGATTGCGAAATTTAATACGCATTACTCGGGAAAACAGAACGAGTATAAATTCTTAATTCGTCTTTCTAGCTGCTTGTTTATCACTTTTCGGCTGTCCAACCAACGTCGCAACTAGGAAACAAAACTCTTACATATCTACGATGTGCATTAGTCATGTTCACCGGACGTTTAGAAGGAAGTTGTTACGATGAACGAAAGTTTTTGAGACTTTCGTATCATCGACTAGTAGGAAATTATACAGAGAAAAAGAGAAAGAGAAGAAAGTCATAATTAAAAATATAAGATTCTTTTTCTTTTTCTTATAAATAGGATTTATTATTGTTCAATCTTGCTCATTCGCACGTATCAAAAAGACAATCTTACTGAACAGTCGCAGCATCTTAAGGGTTATTAATTTAACAGCGGTATATTTTAATCGGAATTTTATAGAATTTACACTTTGTTTCTTATTGCGACCCGGTGGAAAGTAACGCCAAAAGAGCGCTCGTGACACCGACGGAAAGAACGTAATTGAACGCCGGTGTAAATGTTTTGAGAATGTAGAAAGATGAAAGAATGACGAGAGCAAGGAAAAGTGCGTTGTTGTAGAAAATTGAGAAAGTTGTTGCTTCGTAATCAGCAACTTCGTTCTTCTTCCACAATATTCGCTCGTCCTTTTCCTTTTTGCTCATCTTCTTGTCCTCGGCAAGTTTTCTGTTCATCTCCCTCGTAACGGCATCCTCACGTTTTACGGCGATCTGTAAATTTCAATGAAAGTTGAAGTAGTAAATCTCAATTACCGGACTTCCTCGTAGAGAATTTTTTTAATGAAGGTGTTTACTCTAAAGGGCATAAATTCTTTGCAATAGTTACAAAGTTACATTTATATATCAGCAAGCTATAAAATGTCAATGGTATGGATTTCGAAGTAAAATTCGTAATACATTCGAAATACAGTATTATTTAACAGGAGGTCCTTTCGTTTATTGTAGAAAATTGCGACAAAGTAATGAATAGGAAAAACTGCATATTTTTTAAGAAAAATTTGAAGTTACTGAATTTTTGTAAAATATCAACACAGCTATCTGTTTTCTAAATTGCGCAACTCGTGTAAAGGCTTCAAATGGGTTACTTTTTTGCTTGTAATCTCATTATGCTAGAAAAATATTATTTTTAAGCTAAAATTCATATTATTTCTTTGAGTTTAATAATCTCTATGCTAAAAATATTGTTTCAATTATTCTGGAATTTCCCAATCTCGATGATCTATATATAAAAAATAAATACACAAATTTATCATACCTTATGCTTCAGGACAAACTTGGTGTTCCTGTATGCCATTGCCAGAGCATATGTGCTGATCGCCGTGACCAGGAAGAAGGAGATTAAATTCGAGTACAAATCAATAAGGTGGATCCTCCAGAAGAGCCCTACGAATAGAAACAACGACAACAATTATTAAAAATTATTGGACGCAATGTGTGAAATAAACATCGTTCATATTTTATCCTCAGAGTTTCCAAGAATCTAAACACGTCGAAACATTTCTGAGAACGAAACATACGATTGTCCATGTGCCGATTGAATTATCCATAACTCGTCTTTCGTCAAATACAAAACACTGACAGAAAATAATACCGAAAAGTCTCGCTAATCACCGAAAAGTCGACAAGCGATAGCAACAAGACATAAAAACTTGTGCAATAATTCACAAATTCAATACTTACAGATTGGAATCGCCGAAACGATTAAGGCATTGCCGTAAAACAAAGCGGAAGATTTGGGGGAAACATTCCTTGAGAAATCCTGAAGAAGGAGCTCCTCTTCCTTCGTGAAAGCTTTTGATTTTCCAGCCATTGTTGAATATTCAGTAATTAAGTATCAGATACTTTTTTTCCAACAGGAGACCGATAATCGACGTACAACAAATCTGCTAGCTCGTGCGACAATCGACGCTGATTCTCACCCACTGCACGGCTGCGAGAGATTCTAGGCGCATGCGCGTCTGTCGTGTGGAAGCGCTAACTGACGACGTGTCCAAGCAAACGTCATTGCGCGATCCGCAATGGGGACGTAAGTCAACGCGGCATCTTGTGAAAGTGTGCGCCACTATCGTAATTCCCTTGGGAACTATGTTCACTGGGTCCACGATTAGCTCCGTTGCTAAAGCAGAGAACGACTTCCCCGATTATCGGCTAGCCGATGATATTTTACACCAGTACGAAACGGATCGGCGCGTCAACTGCTCCAAACGACCTCGACAAATCTTTTATTAGGACCTGTGTAAAAAAATCCTGTATGATTTTTCATTTCTTATCATTTATCGCATCATGTTATCGTTTACCTTTGATGTAAATAAAAGAGAAAGACTTATTCACCTCGTAATATTCTTGAATCTTCCGTTTCAAGATAACGTAGCGAAAAGTGCATTTCTTTGAATAATGATTTTTGTATTCCTTGCATGAGAATTACGGTTTTAAACGTGGAATGACAGTGAACACTCGTGCAACACGACGCAATGCCTCTTCTTTTTCGTCTCAATCCTGCAGACCTTTAATTGGAAGGTTGGACAATATTTCAGAGAATAATAAAAAATTCACTGGGCTATCTCTAGAAATTGGATGAATCTTGTGAAAAAATGGTCGAAAAATTATCACTGAAAGAAGCCATCCAAGGTCTCAGTCTGCCGGCTGTTGTTTCCTTCGGAAATCCTTTGCTCGATATCGTCGTTACCCTCAATGGCAATGATATTCTGGAGAAGTATGGGCTCAAGGTCGACGGCGAGGTTGAACTACCAGAATCAGAGATTCAGGATCTTCTGGCTCAATTTCCAGAGTTAATAATATTCTATTTTATTACTAAATTATTTGCTTCTTGATATCTGATGTCTCCTATTATTCGTATAGATAAATCGTCGATTGGAATAAAAAATCTCATAAAATTATGTTTTCCATAGGTCGGATCAGAGAATTAGCCCCGGAGGTTGCGCTCAGAATACAATGAGAATAATTCAATGGCTCTGCGGAGGTCCGAAAGTTTCAAGAATCGGAATTTACTGTGGCGGTTTGGGCAAAGATACTCGAGGAGTTATTCTCGAGAGAATGGTACAGGCCGAAAGAGTCAGCACAAAGTGCGTATCTCTAAATTCACTCGACAATATTTTCGGCGTAGAGTATTTTTTCATTGTTTTATTTATTTATCAGATACGCGACTCATCCAATGCTACCGACCGGAGTTTGCATCTCGTTGATCAGTGGCACATCTCGCAGTCTCGTAGCGAATATCGGAGCCGCAGCTGTATACACCGTGAACGATTTGAAAAAGAGTACTTTACCCCTGGAGGGTATTAAGATAATTTATATAGAAGGATTTTTCGTTGTGCACAGTCTGGATGTTGCCAAAGAGATTGTCGAGTTGACGCAAGACAAGAATGTCATTATAGCTTTCAATCTAAGTGGTGAATATATATTTAAGGTAATTTAGGAGCTTCCATCTCTCTTATTATCTATAACTGTATTTATTTAATCGATCAAATGACACATCTTACTTTTTTATATCCAGAAACATCATGCAGCGATATGCGAAATGGTCGGTCTTGCGAAAATTGTATTCGGCAATGCTCGTGAAATGACCGCTCTTGCGAAAGCTTTGAATATCAATTTTCGTAGCGCAGCAGATATCCCGTTTCTCTTGAACAGCTCGAAAAGGGTGACCGTCGGTGTATCGAGCGCAACTTCCACTACCAACGAATGGTTAACCGATAACGATATATTCGTCATGACTCAAGGCGGCACAGCCCCAGCGATTGTTGTTTGGGGCGAAGGTCGCTCGGTCCAGGTAATTTTTTAAACATATTTTACAAAATTTGCTCATATCACATCATATTTGTCCGGCAATTGATTTTTTTTGGTTTATTTTTGTAAAATTCATGAAAAAAATGTACAGCTTTATTTACAATATTAATATTTTCGAAAAATAATATAATACGGGATTAATAATAATAAAAACGATAATAATATAGTGTGTATTATATTATTATTAAATAATTGAAATGATTAATTCATAATAATTATTTAGAAATTTTGTTTAGAAAATCCTGATAAAATTATATTTAAAGGTACACCCGGAACCGCCAAAAGCTCCGATAGTCGATACAACGGGAGCAGGCGATTCTCTTGTCGCCGGATTCTTGGCAGGTGTTTTGGCAAAATGGGATCCACAATCGTGTTTGGAATATGGCTGCAAGGTAGCTGCCATCATGATTACGAGATTAGGCGTGACTCTGCCGAGCGACATACCCGAACAACTCTTATAGTAATTTTCCGCTACGAAAGTGGATATGATCTCATGAATCTCGGGTGCAACCGCGCCGTGATACTTTAGTCAGTGTGTACAGTATATTATGTAAAAAAAAAAGAAGAAATATTTATTTCGGTTGTACGGGCAGCTATTAGTCGCTCACAGTGATCGAAGTAATTTTCGTCACTTTGACGCGATTTGTGACGGAGTACAAATAAAAAAATCTATTTAATGCTACTTTGATGTATTCAATTTAATCCCCTGTTTATATTTTAGATCATACCAATATCATACCAATAACACGTTATATACACAATACGCTGTATTGTGTATATAACGTCGCTGGAGCGTGGCGAAAATTTTCATATACGGAGCTTTACTTTGTCGCCATCAGATGGCGCCACCTCTCGGAGATCGGATCGTTCTATTTTGGAGTAAGCCGGCTTGAGTAATTTGGGGTTATGTCTTTTTCCCAACAACAAACACCTAAGGTTGCTCTTTGAGCTGAATGTTAATGAAGTTATCATGAATAAAATACTGTCGTTGCCAATACGACAAGTACGAGATAAATTCGTAAACGGGGAGTTACGTCCATCCGCGTTATGCAGAGCTACAGTGAAACTGAGCAATGCTCTGAAACCTCTAAACGCGTATATCAATGTTACGAGTGAATTAGCCAAACGACAATCGGAAGACGCCGATACTAGATATCGTGAGAAAAAATCAGTGGGCGAACTTGACGGAATTCCCATAGCAGTTAAGGATAATTTTTGTGTCGAGGGAGAACCGACAACATGCGCATCGCTCATGTTAGCAAATTTTGTTCCCGGCTACGATGCAACGGTGTACCGTCGTCTTGCGAACAACGGAGCGGTTCTCATGGGTAAAACGAATCTCGATCAATTTGCCATGGGCGCAGGTACGATAGATTCTTACTATGGTGCAACGAAAAATATATGGGGTTCCGATTTGCAAATGAACTATGATAGCTGTCAGGAAGTACGAGCGAGCGAAGGCCTTCCCAAGCAGGATGACTGGCGCATCGCAGGTATGTTCTGCGACTCTTTCAAATAAGAAAGAAACGGTTGTTGTTAATGTTCGAAAACAAAAATACGAGTACGAGGTGCAAGTTGATTTTCAGGTGGTAGTAGTGGCGGATCGGCAGTCGCAGTGGCTACCGGTACTTGCTTCGCGGCTCTGGGATCCGACACTGGTGGATCCACACGAAATCCTGCCTCGTACTGCGGTCTTGTAGGCTTAAAACCGAGTTACGGCCTAGTATCGCGTCACGGACTCATTCCCCTTGTAAATTCAATGGACGTGCCAGGTATTCTTGCCCGAACGGTGGAAGATTCTCTCGCTATATTAAACGTTATATCTGGACCGGACGAGTTTGATTCCACGACGCTTCAAGAAAATTATACGCCGTTTGATCTCACCGATTTCGCCAACATTCGAGGACTCAGAGTCGGCATACCGGAGGAGTATCATCCTGCAGAATTGAGCGACGAAGTCTCATCAGTTTGGCATAGAGTTTCCTTAATCTTGAAGGAGTTGGGCGCTATTATCGTACCTTGCTCGATGCCCCACACCGAATGGTCGATCGTCTGTTACTCCGTGCTGAATCAGTGCGAAGTAGCCAGTAACATGGCGCGTTACGACGGCATAGAGTATGGCCTTCGCGCGGACGAGAATTCGTCGACCGAAGAGCTGTACGCTAAAACGCGTTGTCTCGGGTTTAACGATGTAGTGAGAAGTCGAATTCTCACCGGCAATTATTTTTTACTCTCTGAGAATTACGACGATTATTTTGTTAAAGCGATGAAAATACGGAGACTCATAGCCCAGGATTTCGAGGACGCTTGGAATTCGAATATAGACCTATTGCTAACACCGACTACATTGTCAGACGCCCCTTCGTACAACGAATTCGTGAAAGAAGACAATCAGGCGCAATGCTCCATACAGGATTTTTGTACCCAGCCTGCAAACATGGCTGGTATACCGGCGATAAATATACCCGTTGCCATTTCGCGAAAGGGCTTGCCATTGTCGTTGCAATTGATGGCGCCGTATCTTCACGAACAGAGACTTCTACTCGTGGCAAAATTCATCGAGGAAGCTGTGCAATTTCCTCGACTGACGCTCAAAGATTCTACACTCTTGGAGTAAATGAACAAAAGTGTATATAGATTGTAAATAAACCGAACTTTATTTATTTTACATATTGAGAATTTTTTATAGGGGTTTAAAAATCTTGCGAATATGCTTTGATGTATCATGAATTATATTAATTTTTATTTTCAAATGTTCGTATGAACGAATGATGAAATTGGGAAATTAAACTGTTATAATACCAGGCCCAAATCTTAGTGTCTCACTTTTTCTCTACCGTGGTCTCGACGTTTGATGTGACGTACCAAAATAGTGGTATTTTAATAAAAACTGCAAATCGGTAAGTTTATATGCATTTGAAAAATTCGTGATATGCAATATAATAAATAAGTTGTAACACGTTTGTGCTACTACTCGTCATATTTTTGTTGTCATTTTTCCGTGTTATAATATTATCACATCCACGACCAATTTTCGCAGTGTACGTTTGAACGCTCATCAATATCGCTCGTCGGTAAAATACCGCTGACATTTATCGAACCGTCGCGCCGGAGGCATCCGGAAGCGCGGTTGTGTTCAACGTACCGGAAGAGAACGCTACTGTGTTTGTCAAATCTTCTGAAAGGAGGTAGAAGCCGAGATTGCGTGCACCATAATGGTATTGCAAAATACGAGAGCGTAGTACTTATTAAAAACCGTATTCGTTACTTTTAGACATTTAACACTTTCCATTTCGGGAAGTGCAAGAATAATCAGTACTTCCTACTCTTATATTTGCAATGGTCGGTACGAACAGCAATTTTCCTCAAGTAGAAAGCGTGAATTCTCGAATCCTCTTTTAAAACAACATAACCATAAATAATTATCGGTAATACTGGAGTAGCGTTTTTATGGAATATACGAACATTGGTCGGAATGTAAAAAACAGCGTAAGTTATTCGTATTGCTATAAAATATCTTATAATACCGAAAATCGCGAAGGAACGTGATACGCGACGTACGAGGGCTTGTTTAGAAAAATAGGGTTGGGCACGAGGTCAAAAGGGCGCATGCGTCGACCCGGGCCGGGGGCTGTATCCGCGTCGCGCACGTACGTTCGTGCTCTGACATGCTCAGAGGCGTCAAGCACTGTGTCCAACAGTCGTCGGAACGACATCGAGTCGCGACGTTGTTCCCATTTTCGTAGTCGCTTGTTCGATTCGTTACCGTCAATTCGACGCAATATTGCTCGTTGTTTTTTTGTTTTTTAATATATACGGGGACAAACACGAATCGATTATTAATTCGCAATTACGACGTGATAACGTGACTCTCGTCTTCTTTCCGTTTGTATACGAAAGAACGACGTTTTCTCTCGTTCGCAAACATGACATAGGAAGCCGAAAGACAATCGTGAATACGTTATCCTTTTATCCCGCGGTGAAAAAAAAGGGTGCGTGAATTGCACGATGTGAATAAAATATACACGGGTTTCTCGAACATCGTGCGTTTTTCAGTTTTACTACGCGGCCATATTGTTTCTTATATTCTTTTTTATGTTGTTGTTTCGTAGGCTCGGACAAAACGTTGTATTTCGTGACGTGGTGCGCGCAAGGTTTTTAAATACGTTAACGTGGTGCAAGAAAGCTCGAGCACTCGTTCTTTGTCATCCCTGTCTCAACTTGGAAGTTTTAATAGCGGATTCCAGCTCCCGGGTCACGACAACGCGGATATTATAAAAGGTGTGTGTTATGTTAAATGATTGATCGTTTATATCGACACGAGCCATGGAGGGGGAAAGAGGGAGAGAGAGAGAGAATAAGAATGAGAATGAGAGCTTTGACGAGGAGAGGACTGGGAGGGAGGGTTCCAGATGTTGTTGGGACACGACACGCCTGGGGAGGTTAGAGCTCGGTTCGCTCGCACCGCACGTATTAAGTATTTTCCTTGTCAGGAAGTTAAATAAAAAAAATGGATGCTATATGTGATAATGGAAGTTTCGTACCCCGAGCTTTCTAACCTAGACATACAGAATTTATATCTTTCTTTTTAATTTACGTTCATCCGAGTACAGTCGACTTTTTCTATTCTTTTTCAAACGTAAATATCCGAATGGTCATCGAAACGACGCAAGATCCCTTTAAAACATAATTTTCATTATGTATGGGGCATTCCTTGCAAAATTTACTCCTTTTTCTTTTCAAAAAGTCTAAAATGTTTTCAATATTTTGCCAGGTGGTGACATCATTTGAAAATATATTTGCTGGTAATTTTCCCAAAGTCTTTAGTTTTTCATTCTTTCGGTTATATTTTTATTGAACTTTGTGCATCTTGAAATTAAAAATGTCCAGCGACACAAGAATCGAGACATAAAATGGCGCTTCTTACAACATTTCTGGGGATATTTCAAGAATATAAAAAATCGTTGACTGCAGATTGCGCCATGAAATTTATAAAATCAGAATCCTCGTATTCTAGACGTTCAAATTGTAACCAAGTGAAAATCCCTAATAACTGAAATCCGTGCTTTGGATCTACGTTTATAGACCGAAAATTCTTCATTCTTTCGTCCCACGTAAAGATGGGAATTACGCAATTACAATTTTTGTCTAAACGTTACACCATAACTTAACGCAAACCATCGAAAGAACTGTTTTAAACACAATTCCTCTCAAGGTATACACGGAGATGAAAAATACAATGTTATCGGAAACCGGACGAATAAAATAGAATTTTTAAATTCCGCAATTTTTCAATCGCTTGTATCGTCGTTATTTTTTTACTAACGTGATACTCGTTATTATTTGTTCGGATAAAATGGTATTATATTTTCTCTCGTTACAAATTGGAAAAGAAAGAAAAAGAAAAAGTTGTTAGGAATGGCGAAACCGAATAAATTCAGCGTATGTATGGGGGAAATTCATGGAAAACTCCACAGGTGCGTTTAGCGTTCGCGTCGGTTTTGTTACGACGGATTTAACAGGCACGCTCTTCTCGTATCAACAATTCGACAGTGTCCTCCTTGTGGCTCTCTTTCTCTCTCTCTCTTTCTCTTTCTCTTTCTCTTTCTCTTTCTCACACAGATGTAAACCCACAAAACTCTCTATTCACTGCTCGCATACGTACAAGTGCATCGAGACGGAAATAAGCGCCAAGTCAAGCGATAAGAAGCTTGTGATATACCAACAACCTCGATAGCACAATAACCGGTTACGTTTTGTATGATAATCCTATTTACGCGTAACACATTTTTTTCGTCTCTTTTCGTTTTGGGAAATTCGCCTCTCGTTCAACTTCCGACCTTTTCGTTCGAAGAACGACATTGTTATATTTAGTATTATGATATGTATATATTATTATAATCTTCTTCTTCTTATACTTCTTCTTCTTCTTCTTCTTCTTCTTCTTCTTATAACACACAAACATATATATATATATATATTTTAAAAGATATTTGTTCGCTCGTTCGACCCTGGGCCACCCCAACCACCCTTGCTCAGGTCTACGTACCCCCTCACAATTCAAGCACCTAGAGTGGGCCAAGATAAAGACTGGCCCTTAAAAGCGTTTTCATCATACAAAGCCTTTTCCCGAAATATTCGATATAGCAATATAAAAATACATATATAATATAATAACATTAATAATCATTGTTATGTATCGTATGATTTATTATATGATTATTAATACTAAGTATTTATTATAATAAGGTATTATTATTACTATTGAACTTTTTTCCAAGCCGAATAATTCAAATCCCTACCCCGACGAGTCAAGTACCTCGAGGGGCCAAATATAGAGAATGGCCCTCGAAAGCCTTTTCATCGTACAAAGCCTCTTCCCTAAATATTCGATCTAACAATACGGCAGACAACAATATAATAATTTTCGTTATTATTATTGTAAATTATATCGTTATTATTATAATAGTATATATAACAATAATAATAACAACAACAACAATAATAATAATAATAATAATAAAATATGACCATTCTCATTGTTCAATTGTTCTCGTTCTCTTTTATATTCTCATTTCCTCATAAGGAAACAGTTTTTGAAGCCACTGTTGATAAACCGCGCATGGCGGTATCGAAAATGGACGTACGTAAAAAAAATCATTTTACATCTTCTAGACGACCTTATAGAATGCATACATTAAATAGGTGCATAACATAGAGTTCGAATGCGACGGAAACCGCGAGTTAAGCACCTAAGCACCCGAGGCGCCTTTAGCGCGCTGGGTTGCTTAAAATCGATTTTCTCTCTAGCTCGTTTTTGCGGTGCCATAGACGAGAGTTGGCGAGAGAGTTTCCGGGTGCGCGAGCGTCTTGTATCTGTGTGTGTGTGTGTATGCGCGTGCGTGTGTGCCTCACGGTGTGAACCACATCGGGCGATTCAAGCCGGCCAATTGATTGACAAAAGGCCCGTTTAGCGACAATACGCGACGTCAAATTCTTCGGATCGTTGACGATACTTATATTTCGAAATAGAAGCTCGCGCGTTACGCCTCGTGAAATCATTCATTTTTATCCGAAATTCGCTACTGTTTTCATCCTTCGCGAATTTCCGAGCCTTAAAAATACTTCTTGGCAAAAATTCCGATTAACAAAAGCAATTTTTTAATTCAAGAAATAATAAAAAAAACAATACTACAAATAAAGTATAATAAAAAGAAAGAAAACAATATATTTTTGTCGATCCGAACAAAAATACTTTTTTTAAAGCCTCGTCAGCTAACGATCTTTTGAGCAACCGTTAAAGCTAACGATGGGTCATTTTTGTCCTTCGCTTATTTCGGAATGTTTACATTTTTGAAAAAATCTGAGACTATTCATGCACCTTCTTTGAACCCTTAACTAAATGATAATACTTTGACTCGTCCGAAAAAAAAATGTTGATAACAATTTTATGCAAAATATGAGGACGCATCGTAACGGAAATCGTAACGGAAAATTTTGGCCTGGACAACAATGACCCATCGTTAGCGTTTGAGGGTTTAAAAGACCGTAGGATTTTGATAAATTCTCGTACAACTACGATTTTATTTATTTAGAAATTCGGAAGAAGATTTAACTCTTTTTTCTTTGTTGCTCCAAGTCCTTTTTCCGTGACTTACCCTTTCGTGTTGATATAAAGATGAAATTTATAAAATGTTCTCAGAGAATAATCGCGAGTTATCGAAATATTGCAAAGAATGGAAAATAATTGACAACTTACGATAAAAAAAGAACTGAATTTACAGAGAACGTCCGGTATATGCTCGAATCGAATTTTTCGCATCCTTATTTCTTGTACCTTCCACGGGCCAGTACACTCTCGCGTGTTTATTACTGATAAGCTCGATTATGACTGCCGTCTCGACGAACTGTCGATAATATTTCATTTTTTTTCCCTATCATTCGTTCGTTTCTTTCCTTGTTCACATCGGTAACAAAATATTTTATTCTACATTGAGAAATCTCCGCATGGGCTCGCTGAAACGAACCATTATTTATCGTTAAGCGAGGCCCCCCAACATTTCATCGCGTTTCAAATTTTGTTAGAGATGTGTGCGACCGTGCTGGTGGATTTTTGTTATTATAGAGTCGGCTTTGATCGGCCAGAGTAAAGCCGACTCTATAATAACAAAAATTTAATCGCGTTAGCTGAAACAAAATACGAAATATTTTCTTTTTATCACTTATGAATAATTCGATCGAAATTCGACAATAATTGCTGAATGTTTGTTTCACGGTATCGTCACGAAACCGAATATTGGCCTATCCGGGACTTCTTAATTTTGTTATTAACCCCAGGGGGTTTTGATTTTTTTTACAAAGTTTTTGCAGAATTTTAATCCTTCGAGTGCATAGCGGGTCGTTTTGACCCGAACAATTTTCTGTAAATGATTGTATCGCAAAACTCGGGAATCTATTGGCCCGAATTTCGGTGCCATAATTTTCTCCCACTCCTACTCTATAGGTAGACGCTCGGGTCCCTTCTCGTGTCCTGCCAGTATCTTGATAACAGTTATCGAAAAAAGACGTTGGGTCGTTTTAACCCAGGAGTGCACTAGTGCGTTCAAAAACGAAAATTTTGTTGTCGTGTGATTTCGTGTTTTATCTTGAAAAGTAAGTGCATTATGATAGAAAAGGGTAATAGATATTTTTTATTTTGCGCTCTTATAATAATTATTGCATTTAGAATAGGAAATGCAATGTACAGTAAACTCCAAAATGCTTCGCTTACCGCATCAAAGTTTCTATACAATTTTTTACTAAAAAAATGTTCCATTGTTATTTTTTTATTATTCTTATCTGTTGATTTTTAAAATTTCTTAGATCGGTTTTCAAGGCTGAGCACTTACATCCCGAGACCTATAAATGATGCAAAAAATTGCAACAACATCGATGGAATTTTTGAAACTCTATTTACGAAAGAGATCAAACATCTGATAACGCGTTATACGAATATAAAAATTCAAAAAGTCTTGGAGTCCGTAATCGCGAGTGGAAACATTTTTCAAATTTACCACACGCTTACCGATTCGGTATAGATCGACGCTTTCATTGGACTCGTTTTTTACATGGGAATTTGGAAGTGTTAGCACCTAACGTACGTGTGAGTCGATTGCGGTAATAATCTGCCGTAGGAGTTGTTTTTTCCATTTTAAACTACCCCGAAAATGCTTAAATTCAAAGCTCCGAATAAATATATATACTTTTTGGAAAGTTGGTCGACACTGTATTTTTTTCTGCATCTATAAACCTTCCTCTTGAAAAGTCCCGAAGGGTTTTTTTTATTGAAAGATAAAAAAATACGTTGTTTTTCGTGTAAATATGTATTTTTCAACGCATGTCGCACTTTGAACGAATGTTTTGGCATTTAATATTCGTTTTCGTCAAAAAACAAATTTAGGGCCATAAAATATACATAATTTACTATAAAAAACGTCTCTACAAATAAAAATGCGTATTTACCGGAATACAACGATTTGAAAAACGCCTTGGGTCAGATTGACCCAATAGGTATGCACTTATAGTTTGGCGGCGATAGTTGTGCACTCGAAGGGTTAAGTTTACCCTAAAGTTTATTGTCCAAAGAATAAAAAATCTTACGTTGAAATCCTACGAGTCACGTAAAAAGAAAATTTTCAAAAAAATTTGCAAGGTCACGGACGAAGACCCGTCGATTTGACCCGGAACGTTCCATATACACGCTATTATCTTTGTACCGTGCTAAGACTGATCCGCATAAATCATATCCGGATATGGATGGGATCGAATCGAGGGTGTCGAGGGTGTCGAGGGTTCAAGAAAAATGCATGAAACTGCAACTCCCCGAACGACGTATCTTTCGCAAAGATGAGATATGGAAAAGGGCTTCGAAACTAGCCCCCCCAGAGAACGGTTACGGGTTGATCCGGGTGCGAGATTTTTTCGTCCGCCTCGCCTTTGGGCTCGTCGTATTTGCTCGATACGAAAAAATTATCGTCCGGTAAACTCCCTTTTTTTTCGTTATTACAAATTTTGTTCTCGTCGGTTCGGATCGATCCTTTCACGATGCAGCAAAAGAATACCGCGCGGTGTTTGGTCGTCCCTGGCAACCCGCGAAACTTTTTTTTCTTCTCTTCTTCCTCTTTCCCCGCCTTTCTACATATCTCGTCATTTTCTGTCGAATATAGTATATATATATATATATATATATATATATATATTCGATTCAGAGCATATATACAGGGTGTTGAGCAACTATCTGGACAAATAAAATACCTAGGTAGTTTGCGTCAGTACAAGCAAGTCGATTCTTTTTAATTGCCCTGCGATGAAAATTAGCCGAGATATTAATTCGCAAAGGTTAAAAATTTAAACAATGCCATCGAGTACCCTGCGCATCATACATAAAAACATTATTTTCTCTCACCGCGTCGACTCGTCGTTCGATTATTAATAGCTATTTTGTCAAAATCTACAAAAAAGCAATAATCCTTGAAAAAGAAAGTCCTGAGCGGGGCTAACAACCACGATCCCGGCGTTTTTCGATAGGGTGTTCAATTGCATTGTTATCTTATGTCTCAACTTTCAAACTTTACGAATTATTATTTCGGTCAATTTTCATCGCAGGACAATTAAAAAAAAACCCGTTTTGCTTGTACCAACCCCAAATAGATATTTTCTGTTCCACATAGTTGCCCACCACCCTGTATATATCCGCTATAAATCGAATTCAGGCGTATAACGATGCGAATAAAATGAAAGGGACGAGGAAAGTCCGGTATAATTTATCAGGAAGGGCGAGAGGGGGTACCGGCGACACGTACGTGTAGGATTATGAGAAACGAGGTTTAGTTTCGGTGGTAGGATATTTTTGTATTTATTTCTTCCTCGAAGGGCGAAAAGGGAAAACTTTTCGTTCGGCGAAAGGAAGAAGCGCTGTGCGACCGGCGACAAAGACGATAATACCCTTCGTAAAGTGCGAGTTGTTCGTGCGCGGGTGAAGAGCGGTCGAGAGCAGATGGGATAGAGGAGCTTTTGCTTTTCCTGATGTGATAAAACCAGTGTAGGATGTTACGACCGGTAACGACAAACCGAGTGGATCCTGTTTCCTCTTACGTATATCTATATCTATTGTATATATATTCGCGTATATGGGGCGTTCCATCTCAACGTTACACACTAATTGGCTTCGACTCTTTCGGTTGTGTTTAATTTTGTTCACAACGGGATTCGCATCAAATCGTGCTTCGCGCTATTTACTTTCGATTTTTCACAATAATTCGAAGATTATTTCAGCGTTTACGAGGGAAAAATGTATAAGTAGTATTTTTTTTTAAATCGCGATATCTCGAGACCGCCTTGACGGGACTTTGCGAATTATCGCGTTAGGATTCGAAACGTAAACCACTTTGGTTTCCTGTCATTTTCATTCGGATTTCTAACGGATTCTCGTTTGTTCAAAATGATAATTGTTTGAAACAGAAAGTTATTTCTCGGATTTTTGTGAGGTTTTTTTGCTACTAGGCTGTAATTGTCTAGGCAAGGAGGCTACCGGGTGAGTTTGTTTCGCATTGACTTTGACGAGAATAGGTTGGAGCGTTCGAATTTTATACAAATATCATATTTACTTAATTGCAATTTTTTTTTCGTTAATTTTTATATCTTGTCATACAATATGTTTTAATTTTGTTAATTGATGGTATCGCTTTAACTTTCGTACGCTCTGAGCTATCGAGTTGCAATTGTCTACGCAAGGAGGCTAGGCGCTTTCTTTCCTTTTCTTTTCTACTTGTTCGACGCTCATGATTATATATACAGGCTGACCCATTTTAACTTATCGATAGAAGTAAGTTGAAAAAATGAGGTCACACGAAAAAAAGTTTGCTATGAAAGTTTTATCGCTTCGAAAGGAACGAACGATGCTCATATCGAGATTTTGTTCCGTCGAGGCGTCGAGGTCACGTGAAGGTCATCATCGGATTTTCAAATAGTGTAACCTATATTTTTTTCCCTCGCATTATAAACGAGATCAAGATGAATACAATGAAAAAAAGAAAATGTTTCTAACCTCAAAAACGACGGAGTTCTGGCGATTTTAATTTTTGAAAATGTGCTCGAGTCCTTCGACGACGAGGGTTATTGGATGGCATAGAGTCAAACGTAAATCTACATTAGGCCCCGACATGTCTCACTGACAACTGACCACCGCCTGCATCATCATTACCCAATCAGCAATGGAGTTCTTAACTACCGCAATCGTGCGACCTCTACTATATATATATATAAATGACCTTTAAATTAGCAAAAAAAAGAACGCAGTCTTCTTTCCACAAACACGAAATATGATATAACAATTCGCGAGTCTGAGTATTTCACACATGCGAGGGTAATGTCAATGCCTCTCGGCTGATTTATAGATAATGAACGAGTCGTTAGTGGGCAAGTGCACGAGCCTCGATTCGTTGTTCTATCCGTTTTGCCCAGACTGCATGGCGACTGCTCACCAACACAGGCGTATATCGCCTTCTACAAATTCATGTACGCGGTTATATAGTCTATATGCCCGGTACTGTATTGCACGGCGGCGTCGGACCAACGGAGTGCCTGTTTGCCAATACTCGCAAGAGATAAAGTCCTATATATATACGTTCGAAAAAAATGGTTCTTACACATACCAGAACTATAGGCTGTCTGGGACTGGCGTATCGTACACGGGGGAAAGGACGACGAGCGTGTGACATTCGGGTCGATATCGTCTCGTGGCTATGCACGAGGGAGAGACCGGTCGGTGACACACTCACTTATCGAACGCGTTCGCGTTCGGTTTTCCACGTTACACGTATCGTCGCGCATAACGCCATAATAATGCCATAATGGCGCTAAATTGACGGGATTTTTTTCTTCTTTTCTTATTCAGGACTCTTTCTTTTCCCGGAAATGGAAACGATAAAGTATCGATCCGGTGCGTCGTATACAAATTGGATAATTAATGGATCATTTTATTGGTCTATAGCGTGATAAGTCGATTTTTTAGGTAGAGGTTTTTATATCGAACGTTTGCTCTTTCGAGCGAATCCTTCGACCCGATGACGCCTGAGTCCATGTAGTCACGTTTTTTTGTCTCGAAAAACGGAAACGTTATGTCGAGATCTGCGCGACATGTGCGGTGTATGGTTGAAGTAGATAGATTGTTTCTTTTTTATTTGTTTGAGAAAAATCTGACGTACTCGGTACATCCGTGCGACGAGATAGTCGCCGGATGACGTCAAGGCTGGGGGCCAAGGTTTGCTCTTGTTTACTACGAGCGAGTGTCAAAGAAGTAGAGTGCGGTAGTAAAAATAAAATGTTTCATAGAACGAAGACCCGTATGTGCATTTTTATTAGGCTGGACCGGATGTGAGGCTCGAATATTTCCATCAGGGGGAGACACTGTGAAAGGAAAATCGGCGGAGGCTGGGGTCAAATAGGCCGGTTTTTATTTAACGGGGTTCGACATATTCGGAAGCCTGACCTTCATTGCTTCAAATTCAGATTTCTCCAAAATTACTCAACATTTTTCGACGATGTTTTTTTAAATTTTCTTCGGAAGGACTTTATTGATAATTTTATATATGGTTTTAGAGGATATTCAAATTCGAAAAATGCCCATTTTCTAGGTACCTTTTCTCAGCAACCATACCGTTTATTTTTACCATTTTTGTGTGTGTATTTATCAAAGTGTTATAAAGTTGTGCCGAGCTGTTTTTTTTTTTCGAAAAAAAACGATTCAGACCCGACAAAAATACATTTGAAGGGAAAAAAGTGGTCAGAATTGGTTAAAAATTTCAAAACGACGTCGGAAAATATTCAAACGAAATATCGAAAAAATTGCTCGATACAATTTTTATAACATTTTAATATAAACACACACAAACACTAAAATTGGCCGAAAATCAAACGTATGGTTGCTAAGAAAAGGTACCTAGAAAATGGGTATTTTTCGAAACAATTTTTTTCGAGGTTAAATTGAACTTTTCTAATTTGAATATCCTCTAAAACCATATATAGAATTATCAATAAAGTTCTTCTGAACAAAATAAAAAAAACAATTGTCGAAAAATGTTGAATAGTTTTGGAGAAATCTTAATTTGAAGCTAAGAAAGTCAGGTATGGGGTTCTAAAAGTCGAACTCCCTTAAGGCAGGAGACATAGAATTTTCAAAAAATCAATTTTTCTTTATTTCATAAAATGTTAGTATAACATCTTAAGAATACGTCAGCAAAATTATAAAACTTAATTCAAAGTATTTCTAATGTTACAACGTGTAAACGTGACCATCCTATATTGAACGTTCGCGCGCCATCAGAACTTTAAACGCCTTTTTCTCATAACTATGTTTTTCAGATCGGTGGGTCAGTTAACTCAAAAAGTTGTTCACCAATCACGCTGAAATTTTGCCCGCATCTTTTCTATACCATGACTTTCTATGTGAACCTACTTGTTTTGAAAATTTAAAAAAAATTATAATTTTTTCGAGGCGAAAACCATTGGAAAATGTAGTAGAAATTACAAAGTTTTTAAAATAAAGTGTCTCAATCCGCGAATTTTTCTTTTTTTTTCATTTTTTGTAGGTTCACCGACTAATTATAAGATTAATAAACAATCAGATTTTTTTCGAGTGAATACAAGAAGAACTAGAAGGCCCGAAGACTGCACAATAAATCGGTAATTTTTTCATTAAAAAAACAAAATCGTAGCAGTTCAAAATGTAAATAAACAATATGCCAATTTTCAAAAACATCGAAAAGGTTATTCGTTAAAAAGAAAATTATGAAACTCGACTGAAATCCATGCGTCTATACGAGTCTCCTGCCTTAAAGAATACTTTGGTCGACCGTCGAGAAAAATGAAAATGAGTCGAACGTAAAGACAAATGAAAAGCTACGTTCGTTGGACGTAAGTAACCAAAAACAAAACAATTAAAATAAAATAAAGTAGAGTCAAAAAACCTAATCCAAAATATAATAAAACTCAAAAAACTATATCTTTCTATCTCATATATTTAAGATCTCACGTTTTATCAATGATTAACGAACTTTGTGTACCTACCGAAAGCTTATGATCCTCGTCGGAAATCGTATAACCGCTGCAACACTGCAAATTTTCAATAAAATTGCAATAAAATAAAGAATCGGAGATAAATCATAATGCGCTAGGGAATATCCAGTGGTTTAATGGTAGAACATCCGTTCCCTGCGCTCTGGCCGAATGACATTGTTCCCTATATAACACACAGACATTAAATTACACATATATATGTACTCTCGTTTCTGTAATAATGAGTGACGTCAGCCATTTGTCGCGTCTGCTCAAAGTGTAGGGGAGAGATCTACGGGTCGCGCGTATGATACATTTATCTACTACGTATGTATATCTGTATATTTTTTAATTCGTGGTCGACGGCGAATGCCATGACGGTTCAGAAAATATGTGGGCCAGCATATCGCACGAACAACACACCCCGAGCCATATCGCGGTTGGCATCAGTACGCGTATCGCCATGCACTGGATAGTCGCTCGTTTTCGTCTTAGTCTTCGCGTCTGTGCCACGTGGATTTTTCTCGTTTTTCTCGATATACGCGATTTCTCGTCCATCTGGAGTCGTCGTTTACTGTGGTTCTCGTATGCCAATTTAATCAATCTTGGTTAGTACAGATTTTTCTTTTCCGATTCGAGAATTTGTGAATTACTGTGATGTTGGGCCGATATTTATGCCGTAGGAATGAAACGGATTTTTGTTTTTGGATTACAAACGACATGTCCATGTCTCGCAAAACTGTGACAAATATTACAACCCTCTTAGAAATGAAAATGTTTCGATAGCTTTTGAGGTAAGACACCCTTAGTTTCTCCCCATTTTGTATGCGGAAAAACAACAATTTGACAAATTGGCACACTAATTATCGATGAAAATGAAATTAATGTTTTTCTCGAATAATCCAATAAAAAAATTAAAATCAATTGACAATATCGATGATACTATTAATATGTATTTTGTATAATAATAGTGCCACAAACCTATTAACAAAGTGGCAACAAAACAATGTTCAACAAATTGGCCTTACAGTAATTTGCTTCACGTACTAACAATAAGTGCCATTAATTTTTTCCTCAAATTTTCTCTGCAATTTGAAAATCGAGGATTATATTTGGTAAGTCTAAAACATAATTCGCCAGCGAGTTTTTCGAATCGATAGGTATTTGTCAACCATTTTATCGATGACTCACTGGTATTATCATTATCAAAAAATTAATGCTTAAAATTTTGAATGCGGTTGAGAATTTTTAACTTTTGGTTGAGCTTGTACCGCCTGTTAATGCTAAGCGATCAATTGTTGTAAAGCAATATACATCCAGGCTACGTTTATTGTTAGCACCCGTGATATGATAACCGGCATATTATCAATTCGAGCACATAGAGCTTGCACATATATCGACCGTTAAAAGTTAAACCGACCTATGTGCCAAATAAATCTTCTGATTTTCATCAGTCGATGCACATATGTGTACATTGTACTTGTCTCGGTGGTTGTTCTCGAAGTTAGTGTACACATCTCTATCTCCAGTGGTAATCATAGTCGATGCTTTAATTGACTGTGTGTAACAGAGAGCACATCCGATTTTACGGAGTGTATAGGTAAACATTCATAGGTATATGTCTATGAAATACAAGAGAAACCGTTCGTACTTCGCAAGTAGAAGTTCCGCAATATGAATTTCCTTCTAACCACAAAGGCCACATTGGACAAAGGCTCGTCGGTTCTACACAATTTTGAACCATATAACCCTTCATAATTCTTATTGCACCTACCTATAAATTCTTAATCAAGCTCGTCATTTAAGTGTACCAAACACGATTTTTTTGCAACATCAAATTACCCCGTGGATTTTCAAATTAATTTAATCAACACCCTTTTTTAATTTTCGCTTCGTTTATTATTGCAAATTTTACGCTCGACTATTTTGTGCTGTATTTATGGGTGCGTGAATGGGGATTTATACTTTGGTAAAGATGCTTCATAAACGAAGGTAAAGAGGAGTAATTAACTGCCAGGAAAAAGTAACGTCGTATATATATATACGTCGTATATACATAGGTATATGCAGACTGTGTATGTGTATATACTTTGGACGAGTCTGCGGCAAAACATTTCTAGTTATTATATACATATGTACGTTTAATCAGTTGCAGCTGCTTGCAGAAAGCAACGAGACATAGCCCCTAAAAACTTATTTCTCCGAATGCTCGCAGGACATAGCTTTATCTTTTTTTTTCATCCTCTTCCTTTTTACCAGGCAATCAAACTTCGCTGCGACGTTTTGCCTTCCTTTATTATACACTGTTCACCCTTTTCACTTCGTTCCGGGCGAAAGAAACTCGCTAATTGCGAGAATATACGAGACACGTAGCTGACACTTCGAACTTTAGGCTTTATTTTTCTACCTATTTTTCTTAATATGTATCTTTCTTCGCAAGTTAATTTAACGAAAGGCGAACGATTATTTAGATTATGAAATGTTATCGTCATCGTTGCGAAGCGCCCGTTTGTTAAAGTAGCAAAAAAACAATGCGATGAATTATTTTTAAAAAATTCACTTTGAAAATTTACATCGTTACTTTTTTAGTTTGATTTTTGTCCGGGGTGCACATGGATGTATAACGTACAAGTCCGCAGATTGCAATGTGGTATTCTGCGTATTCTTCTTTTTTTAATGCTTTCCATCCGACCGATACCCACGCGCAGTGCTGCGCCATACGTCTAAGTAAGTGGGTCGCCACTTCCCCTTGCGCTTAAGCGCACTTCCGCATGCCACGTGTATATAAGTTCGTGTCGCAGTGCCAGTTGCGAGATGTTCTCTTCGAGAAGCTTTCTCTCAATCCCTCGTTCCCCAAGACTGACAAGTTCAAAAAACGTTGGTTATAGCGGCCAGATATAGATTCGTGACGAATCTAAGTATAGATTTTTTTCTCGAGACACTCCAAATTCACGTGGCACGCAAGATAAATAAACCCTTTTTATATTTATTTGTCGATCAGAATACACGGGACATTTTGAATATTTCCAAGGTGCCGGTTAAGATCATTATCGTTAACTGAAACACTTGGTTAATTGTTGCTTCGTGAATTTTAATTGTTCGATCCTAAAAACCAACTATTTTTACGTAAAAATTTGTTTTTTTTTTTAATTGAATTATTGAGTCAATAGTCTCCATTTTTCATTTCGATATAATTCGAGTAGGTATTCGATTTTAGAACGATACAATTTTTAAAAACTATTGAAATCTATCTCTGATTGGATTTTGTTGTGTTTAATTGTTCGATCCTAAAAACCAACTATTTTTACGTAAAAATTTGTTTTTTTTTAAATTTAATTATTGAGTCAATAGTCTCCATTTTTCATTTCGATATAATTCGAGTAGGTATTCGATTTTAGAACGATACAATTTTTAAAAACTATTGAAATCTATCTCTGATTGGATTTTGTTGTGTTTAATTGTTCAATCCTAAAAACCAACTATTTTTACGTAAAAATTTTTTTTTTTTTAAATTGAATTATTGAGTCAATAGTCTCCATTTTTCATTTCGATATAATTCGAGTAGGTATTCAATTTTAGAACGATACAATTTTTAAAAACTATTGAAATCTATCTCTGATTGGATTTTGTTGTCTTTTTTTAATTCGCGATCAAATATGTATATCTCACACTCGATAATCAAATTTTTTCATTATACCGTTGCACGAACAGAATCTCGTTAGCACATAACAATCATGTTCTCTTGAATACTTTATTTATTTTTATGATTCAAATTATTTACGAATATCGTATACTTTTTGAGTTATTATAACAAATATATATTTACTGCCGTTTAAATATAGCGGTGGGCGTTGCTTCGTTCCACTTGCAACGACGAACCCGATGTATAATTCGGTATCATCTTACGCATCTTTTCCACTTGATACGACCCGCATTACCCCGGATTGGCTTATGACTCGAAAGGCGATACACCTCATACATGATACTGTATTACCCCCCCCCCCCCCCCCCGTATCTGAATACATCCCCCTTTGGCTCGACGAGAGATTCCGTATCCTCTGAGCTAACACCCTTTCGTACGCTTTCACACATACACACATACGCGACACCGTTTGCGGGTCAAATAACAAGGTTAACCGTTAATGGACCACGCGTGCAACTGGCCAGATCTCCGGAGCCGAAGAGCTTGCGTGTTTGCAGGCATTGAACACAATCAAGCAAATCGAATTGATAAAACATTTAAAAAAAAAAGGATTCGGCCAAAAAAAGGAGCTCGGTAATTCGATCAAGTCGATATTTGCTCGTTTTACTTGGGGAAGCGAATTGCGTATCACGTCGTTAACAATCACCAGCTCAGAATAGTCCTGTATCGCGAAATAGAATAGATGTTTACTCACTTTTTGTTATTTTTTATAACACTATGTCCGTGACAAAATTATTTTTAACCGAATTAGGTACGATCTTTTTAATATGAAATATCGATAATTTCATCATTTTCGCAAAACAACCCTTACTCGATTAGCCATAAAAGGGGTGGTCGAGTTTTAAAAAAATGGGGGATCCGTGTTTGAAATATATTATTCGAGGTCATCGTTTGTGGAAGGTCGTTCGAAAATCATTCCAACCAGAAATCATCCCTCTTCCCGCAGAAAACAACCCCTACGTTTATAATAACAGCCCACACAAGATATATGACATATATATATATATATATAACGAATTTCGGTAAGAATGAGACAAAAGCTCCCCGAGTACCTACATGTACGTTCGCCAATTTCGAGATTCACTTGTTGGGTTTTATTACATGCATTAGCAGGGCTGAAAATCACAGGTGTCATTGCGGGGAGAATCCGGTAGGGGGTTGTAACAGACTGAGAGAAGGCTCGCCTGCAGGGTAATTGGACCGAGGTAGGGCAATCAAGGGCCATTGATTCCCTTCACGAATTCACTGCCGGGGCTTCCATCCCCCTTCTCTCTCCATCTATCCCTCATCCCTCAAGTCCTCCTCGAGTTCTCATGCAGGATCGGCGGAGATACGCACACGCGCATACTCGGAGGACAGAAACTTTCATACGTATATACATAACGACGTCAGCCATCCTCCTAATTCCATCGTCGGCCCTTCATCCCTCTGGAACCGCGAGAGCTTTTATCGTTCCTCTCTGTCAGCGAACCCTCCTCCCGTGTGTTTGCTTGGCTTCCCCCTATTTTGATCCAGCCACGTTCTCGAAGTGGACCTGAACTTGTTCGTCCGGACGGGCGTGGTAAAAATATTTTCACAAAGTTCATACGAGCGAAAGCAACGCGATGCAGAATTTTATCCTCTCTCTCTCTCTCTCTCTATGTATCTCTCTCTCTCTCCGTCTATCTCCCTCGCCCTTTTGACAGGATAAAAGTCCGGCGAACCCCTCTGGTCGAAAACTCGCTTTTTCAGCCCTGCGAATAAAAAAAAACGGCAACATCTACGCCGAACTCGCGTACCCAGGCACATTCAACCCTTCGACCCACCCTTTCGCTCTTTGTATGGATCTATCCCTCCCTCTTTCTCTCTTTCTCTCTCTTTCTCATGCAATTAAGCATTCGCGTGTGGACGATATAATCCGCAAACGGTGTGTGCCTGTACGTACCGAATAAAATCACGCTCGTACTGTTTATCGAGCGAAAATGAACCAAAAGTGTTTTTTTCTGACTTTGCTCAATTTTCAAAATTGCCAGACGCGAAAATCAATGATTTTTCTCGTTAGGGAGGTTCTTTTTTTTTAATTGAAACCGCGTACGCGTGGACATTATCGATTTTTGGTCAACGATATCGACGCTAGATAGTTTCTCAAGGACCGGATGGAATGATCGACATTTTGGTAGGGCGACGGGGCGGTCTGCGTTAATCGGGAGAAAAAGAAGTTTATTTTATCGCCAGCTGAGAGTTCTCGGTCAATGTCGAAGAATGCCTGGAATGGTATGTAGTAATGCCGGAAATCACTCGTTGTTATCAATTGAAACCGTCTGCTGTCTTCAACCGTGAAACAGACGTTTCCGCCATCAGCATTCGTGCGAGATTACGTTTTTTTTTCTTTTACCGGGCGAAGATTCTTTAGGGTAACTTTGTTTTTTGCATCCCCGTTTCAGCTTTTATGATTCTTCTTTTTAGAACGCTCGATGCTATACAGCGTTGATTTTTCAAAATCGCTGATATTATCCGAATCGTTTTTTAAATTTGAATCGTGATTTTCATAAAAACAATTCTCGAGTATTATTGAATTTACAGAGTTTTTGATTGTTCGAAAAATATTCGTAATCGTTATAATTTTCATAAAGATTCAAATACGTTATAATATCTGTCCCAAAGGTTTCGGAAATTTGTGAATTTCCCTCGAGTTTTCATTCGAATTATTTTCTAATCACAAAAGACACAAAAAATCATAATTATTTTCCAGCTAAAACAAAAAATGATGTCGAACATTGTCTTTCTTCGTTCTTTTTTGTCCGACAGTATTGCGATTCAACGCGTCGCCTTTACATCGATGGTCTGCCATATCCCCCATCTTCCACTTTCATCAAGAATTCAAAAAGTTTCCGAAACACGTCGAAGGGCGACCATTACCGGGCATTGTAAAAGCGCGACCACGGTAAAATAGCCCCCGTGCCTTATACATATATATATACCGACGTTCCAGGGAGGGTTTGCTTCTTAATCGCTCGCTCAACGATAAATCTAAACGAATAGCGAAAGTTTCACCGATGAAATGGGGCTGATAAAGTCAAGAGCTTTATTCAGGAGCGTGATAAAAAATGGTCTTTCCTCGAGGGAAAAAGGAAAAATATAGCGTCCGATGTTAGAATATCATCGAACGATCGAAAGCGAAACAACAAAGAAAGAACAAATAAATAAACGTAACTTTCCATTTTACTTTTATCCGATGTCAAATTAAATTGATTCCCATAATAATTGTTATATTAATGAAAGCTACGCACTACGAGTGACGTAATAATAATAATAATGATAAAATCTTCGACCTTCTAGAGTCTTCCAGCCGACATTTTATTTTATCGACGTTCCTGCAGAATTTTTGTTTTTCTTCTCTCGATACGAGACGGAGCGCGAAAGATTTCTCATTGCGTGAATCATCCCGTGGTATAGAGTGGTCTCCAGTGAGCAGAGTAGAATGTTAAAGGCTCTTTTTGCTTCGCCTATACCGAGGGGATTCGGCAGTGTCGATAGTGCGGGTAGGTCGGGGCGGGGGGGGCGGTTGTAACAGCACCCTTGTACCACCAAGGGGTGGCACAATGGCACCCCTATGGACATTTCCGAACCTCCCTAACAAACATTGACGCACTCTTACTCCTCCTCTCTCGCTCTCTCTCTCTCTCTCTCTTTCTCTTTTTCTCGCTTTTTCTCTCTTTCCTCGTCCCGATCCACACGCGCACGAGACGAATGGCACGGGCGTTTTTGTTGTTTGCCGAAATTACGACGAGAGAGCAATACGCGCTCGATACAGTGAATCACCGTTACAGGGTGTGTGCGGTACGTATACGGCCCCGCGCCTTCCACCCCGTAAAAGTAGTCACGTGTGTACCGCCATTTGGAAATAAACTTTCGACAAATAGGATGCACTCGAGAAGATATTAGACACTCGTGTAACGAGCCACCTACTGTAATTGGTTTCGTTGAGTCGACGCGAATTTCTGACCGAGAAATTGAGTTGGGACAGCTCGAGGGTTGTGAACTAATAGTTTATTTTTCGACGCTTCAAACATGTTTTTACTCGTAGTTTTGATTTCTTCGCATCTTTTCATTAAAACAAAAAAAAACAATAAATGAAACTCACCCTCTCCAAGTACGTGCTCGACTGAAAAAAGATCTTCGTTAACGCGAAATGTCAATTTTTATTACAAAATTATATTATTGATATTTTCAAAATTTACGGGTTGCTAAACATTTTGTCTTTTTCGTTTCTGAAAAAATATTAATTTATTTACTATTGTTAAGTTGACACGAGGGAGAGATACATTTGATGTTTTTTCTATTCTTTTTCAAATACTTATTCTTATAAATAGATTTCGAATGTTTTATAATTTTGTTAAATATCGAAGTGTTTTTTTGGTATGGACGAAAAACGACTTGGGTCACTCGATAAGCCTCGTTAAGTATCGAAGGGATCGAATCGCAAAGCTTTCTCTTCCGCGTTTTCTCGCATCGCCTCAAGCCACGAGGAGTTTGAGTATCTTCGCTAAAACTACCGAGTGTCGTTCCTCTCTCCCCGTCTATAACAGTTTAGCGTGCTTCCCATCTGCATACCCATAGGTAAACCGCTAGGCGAGCCTTTTCCGATCTCCACTTTGAGGCCAACGAAGCTTGTGCCACGAAAGCCCTGACGCAAGCCTCGAGTCACGTAGAACGCCATTCGATAGTTTGTTGCAAGCGCGAGAATCTATGATATTCCTCAATTTGAGATTCCCTCGTTTATACCGTAAAATAAACATCGGACGTACGTGTTCCCACCGCAATTTCCCGTTTCTCCCGTAGAGACGCGCTAAATCTGCCGAATGGAATACAAAGAAGAAAAATTTCCTAAAAACTCAATTACGATAATTGCTCGAAAAAGAAATATTCGATCCGACTATAAAATTATATAATTATTCTCAATATACTTACGTGTTATATATTGAATATCAATAACAATATTCATAATAATAATAATAACAACAACAACAATAATAATAATAATAATAATGATACGTAGTGATGCAAAAACAATTCTTATTATTGTTATTATTATCATTCGTCACGGAATAATTTTCGAGATTTGTTCTTCGAGCGGTCAGCGATCTCTATCGGCGCGCCCTTGAACACGGTATTCTTTAAACTCGCGTAAAGGGCAACAAAAAGAATTAAGGGAGGGCGATAGATGTTATATATCGCGTCTGGCGTATCATCGAGCGAGAGACCAGCCGGGCATACCGTCCTACGAATGATCGAAAAGTGTTCGAAAATCGCGTGCCGCACGAAATTTAACTTACTCGTTTAAGTTTCATTTACGTATATATACGAGATTCACCGGTGGTGTTGATGGTACTACGGGCCGAAGGCAGAGGGCGCTCGCGTCGCGCGATGATGGTGCTCGAGGTGCCTCTCCCTACCTTCGGGAGCTTTTTCTTTTTTCGACTTATCCTCCGGAGCTCTTTTCACCCTCTTAGCTCTTCGACGCGCGTACACAATCGCACTTACGTCCGTTTAGGTATTAACGATACTGGTAGTAAAGCTCGTAAATAGGTACATATATATTGGGCGTAGTGGAGACTCGAGTCGGAATCGACCCTCTACCGCACATTTTTCGCGGTAGACGGCGAACACGCGAAGGGTGGTGCAAATGCGTGTACCGATCGTTAAAACGCGCGGGACTCGCGCGGTTCTAGCTATAAGTATAGTCAGGACAAGTCCCGGGTACCGATCGCGCGGAAAAAAACGCTTCCTGACGAAAATTACTATCGCGGTAAACGAAGATCGGGAGATGGCGAAAAGAGAGGCAGAGAGAGAGGCAGAGAGAGAGAGAGAGAGATAGAGTGAGGCGACGAAGGGAGACGGGCAGACGCGCACCCACGCAGACGATCGTACGGATAATTAGATATGCAATGATGTCAATGTGCTCGGGTCACGAATATCCCCTCTATGACAATAAATATCCAGATTTTCACTAATGTTCACACGTATAGTTGCGCACGATGATATTTACGAAGAGAGTAGTATATATGCGAATTGAAGCGATCGTCGTTGAATGATTCGACTTTAAAGAAAGCTCAGCGTTTTTAGATTTTATTATTTTAGTTCGTGCTTTTTACGATCTCTCAAATTACCATTTTCAATCATCAATTAATTCGACGCGATAGCGGACGAAACGCTGGCAAATTTCCATCGATATCAAACGGAATTCGAAAATTTTCCAACGTAAAAAAACAAACGACGAGTAACTAAATTTTGTTCGTAGTCGCTATTAGGCTTGTTCTTGATGCGTCTGTTGGAGTAAATCAATTCGGCACCAAAACTAGCGAACGAAATATTGCTTTTACTCCCTAAAAATTTCATCATTTTTATACGTATCGAAATACTCGTCACATTTTTCTTTCGATCGCGTTTCGTAATTAGATTTTTATTCATAACGATGTTTTATTACGCACATAAATTTCTTTATCTTTTGTTCGGTTCGATCGAATTCTTTTTTTTGTTTTTTCTTAATTCGCGGATTAATTACGTACAAGTGCCACCCATTGTAAACCGCCCTTTGGGCCTTTTTGGAAATGAACGTTGTTATTGCTGTTCTGGGAAAGTCGCGGTGGCTTTTCAGTTCATTTCGATATCGTATTACCGCCCGCAATTTCGTCGATGTACGCGCTTGTGTGTACACTTCGAACATCTATACCTGTCGGGCGCGGGGACTGTGGGAGTGGCGGGGGAGGGTGGGGCGTAATATCCTCGAGACTGGGAAGAGGATGGGAAATTGATTTTGGTTGGTTTCGGGTTTTATTATATATTTTTGATCAATCGCCGCTACCCCTCGTTGCCTCGACAGCGTCAAATTTAACAATCCTCCCCTCCGCCGCGCACCCCACCGCTACCGTCCTTTATTTTTTACCCTATCTATTTTTATCATTGCCTGTTTCACATTGAATGAAGAAAAAGGTAATTAACTTTTGGCAATGCCATTTAAACTCTGTGGCATTCGACGTTTTATGAATTGAAGAACCAAGAGGAAAAGAAAGAGAGAGAGAGAGAGAGAGACAGAGAGTGAGAGGGAGGGAAAGAGAGATAGATAGATAGATAGAACACGTTGGAGATAGAAACAAAATATTCCGGTATATCGAGCTGCAAAGGACAATCTCATTGATGCGGTTTAGCGAATTGCGAGGATTCCGACTATTATCATCATTTGTGTCTAGTAGCGTCGAGCATTCCATTTTGTACTCGGGAAAGCTTCATTGATGATAATTGTTCATTTCGGACGTCGCACACTCTCTCTTTCTCTCTCTCTCTCTCTCTCTTTCTCTCCGTGCCACTCTTACTCTCACTCTCTTCCGCTTTGTCTCTGCGTGTAACAATTAGACATTATTCAACAACGGCGACCATTGCCGGACGGACATAGACGAGTACCGATAGTGACGAATATACATCAACCGAATTTTCACGTATAATCATGTATACGGATATATATCGAGAAACGACCGAGAGAGGTCGCGATAATAGATGTAATTTACTGCGGCGAACTGGCTGGTCAGAGTAACGACCGCATCGGTGTTTTGTGTTCACGTATGGTTCACGGCCTGATCAATCGCCCTTATCTCCCGCTCGATCCGCAATTTGAATATCCTTTTGAATGTTCCACAAACACGTTTGCAAATTGCGATAGCGCCGTGAAATGATCGAATCAGGAATGATCGACTCAATAATCTGGAAACCTCGCTTTGTCCAGTTTTTAATTTGCATTGGTCCGAGTAAAGGTTTTTGTGTATATTGATTGCTGCAGTTACAGACAGGAGTGAATTTGCAGTTTCGTGCTGGACGTTGTTACAGTCGGGAATCGACCAAAGTTATTCCGGAGTATAATTCGGAGTAATTGTGACTCGTGGGACTCGATTCAAACGTTATTCTTGATTTACCGAACGAACATTATGTGCTAAAAGTAATTCTGACTGAATAGAGAATGATATGATCGTGTCGAATAATTAGTCAATTTGGAATTTGTCTTTTTAACGAAGAATTTATTGCTATAATATTCTATTCGATATCTATTGAAAATTATTTCGAACATAAATTATATTAAATTAGCTCAGAAGAAAATATGAGCCGAAAGGCGAATTACGAATAAATAAAAATGATAAGATTGCGTCGAATAAATTGGTCGATTTAAAATTAATTTTTTTATTAACAAAATTACAATCTTTTAATAATACCAATTTATAATTAAATCGAAAATTTCTCTTATATCGTGACTATCTCTGATTTCTAGAGATTTCAAAAGATAGTCGAGTCTTGGGTGTGGCCTTCGTTGCGTCGAACGATCAATCGTGGAAAGAACTTTATTGAAGCTACAATCTCCATTGCACAGAGAGACACTACGACCGTTTTGTTAGAATTGTCAAGAAATCTCTCTCGAGTGTTTAATGGTAACCAAAGCACTCGATAATATCCTCCTCGGTTTCTCGTCGAGACTCTTTTCCTCGCGTTTCATTCGAAAGCAGCCAGGTTTTTCTCACAACTAGAAAACTTTTATTCGTTGCATCGCGCTTCGTACCTGAGAAACAAGATGAGCGCCTTTTTTTACCCCTCGACACTTAATCGCCCTCGAGCTATAAAAGATTCCTTGCTTTTCTTCACTCCCGTATCGTTTCGCAAAGTGGCGAGCGTACCGCCCGTTCAATTGTATCGAACGATCGATACCCTCGTTTGAAACTTTCGACAGTTCGATTTAATGAGCGGAATTATTCCGATATCATTATTCCAATTCACCGAGCTGTTTTTATTAACTACAATCCTATCGTCCAACTGCATAACTGACTAAAGAAAGGATTTTAAAACTATTTCCAAATAAAATATCATTTGATCGAAGACTTTTTAGAAATTCGACTCGTAGCCATTCGACGTCCAGTTTTAGCGATAAAATATTGACGTCGCGATAGAAAAACCGAACTCTCTTAGTAACTCGACCATAATGTACGAACTAACGATAAGTTAAACCCAGTTAGGACCATTTTTAGCAAAGTTTTTTTTATTTGCATCGAGCAGTTCGACCGACGTTTGGTTACAACGTGTAACGTCTGGTTACTCGTTAATGTCGTACAAGTAGCTTAATTATGGCACGTCGTTTTTCCATCGGCCATTGGTGGTCGAAATAGGCCACAGACTTTTGTCTATTAACGACGGTGGAATATTTAAGCTCGCTAGACTTTTTTCAACTCCGGTCTGCGCCGTTGAACTTTTCTCTCGTGTTCCATGTCCGTGTAATACGAACCGTATCCACTTACTCGTCTATAACGCCCCTCGCATAGTACACCGGCCGTTGCAGACGAGTAAGTCGAATCCTACGAATATAAATTTATATCTACGTTCGCCGTTCTACATATACAAACGTATTATATAAAAATATATATATATATATATATTACGATATATCTATATAGAACAGATACCTTGACATATGGAAATAAACGATGGCGAGTCTCCCCTATTCACAGCGAAAGCTTTATACGCGTTTCTGGGTTCCCCGTGGTGTCTATGTGAACGAGGCTCGTACATACGAACGCATGTACGAATAAAAAGATTGAGGAGTTTACGAGACTGTCATCGTGGGTGGTCATCGGCAGAGTTTCTGACACTGTCGTGTTCGATGGTGAACCAAGAAAAGTGTGGTGCGAGAAGGGTGGTGCGAGAGAGAGAGAGAGAGAGCGAGAGAGGGGGAGGGGAGGGAGGGTGAGCCGAGAGCCTCAGACATTACCTACACTGTGGACTATGGGCTTGGGTGACCCAGTTCGAAAATCCTAGAGCCGTGAAACTCTTTTATGTACACGTAATACTTCCTGCTTCCTCTCACGCCGAGCGACGACAAAGCGGTGCCCCGTAGCAACGAACTCTCGATGTTCAACGCCGGAACACTTCGACATATATATATATATGTGTATTTTCTGTATATTTCTGTGTGTGTGTGTGTAGAAATTTTACGACGGGCAAATGACTATACTCGTAGTTGAAACGTCGTTACTTTTTTAGTATCCGAGAAAAGTGGAAAATAAACGTTAATTTGCAACAGTTTACGTGACGAATGGAGGATGAAGCGTGTTTGTTTATACTGGAAATATTTCAGGCTAGTAAGTAATTACCGAACGTACGTCAGTAACGGTAATACAGTTGTGCTTATTATGAGTTTAATAATGTAAATAACAAATATATTTATACTCGATAATATTGCTCGTACTCGAAATTCAAATGTCGTAATTAGTTATGGCTTTAATAATTATAATAGTGATAATTTGAGAAATTTGATATAAGTTTATACTCTTCGAAAATGAATGCAATCATTTGTGAAAATATATCTTTCGTCCATTGATCTACTTGAATGTACAACAGCTATTTACTTAATATTTCGTATTTATACATTACAATATAATATTTACTCCTTATTGCATGAATTATGAAGGAGTCGGAATAAAGTTTTTTTTTAAATAAAAACCACTTTTAGTTGTCTCCCTTACCAAATACAAATAATCTTTTTTCAGTAATGTTAAAAGATTATTTTTCAAAGCCAACTTTGAACCATAATTCTACACTTTTTCGTATAACGGGACGTATTTTTTGTTGTCGCAAAGCAAAGCAATTAGGACAAAAATGTTCTTAAATTCGTTAAATTCGCTACTTTATTTAAAGCTGGTTATGAATAGATACGACATTTATCTCAAAAGAAATATTAAAAATTGTAACCTCAAGGCATACTTCAAAGTTCGCAATCGCGTAAGCACGATATTGATGAAGACTTTATTTTATTTTCGCTTCATTTTGTCCCCTCGAAACAGTAAGAATACCTATAGAATTTTTTGTTGTTTTTGTATTCCATTTACGTGCATTTACGTTCTATTTTGTGCTCTAAGCTCCCGTGCGCTATTGAATAGTGCACGGTTACCCAGACGTATACGCCCATGCGTTTTAATTTAAAAATATTGAGCGATCGTGGAACACGACATTTTTAATTAAAAGCCTCGTTTGAACGAAACCTTTTTCATGCGACACTGAATTTAAATACGTATAATACGAGTTGTGCAATTCTCGTATGCAAAACTGGGGAGCTCCACAGGTATCCCGGGTCGAGATGACACGAGCATTCTCCAAAGCAAAAACGTATGTGCATGGTAGACGCGTATATAACGTATTATACCTGTGTATAATACGAAGTCATGTACGATCGTCGATCGCAAGCGCAGCCCGCTTTTTTCACTCGAAATCGCATGTACCGAGTATTTTTTTACGCCCACAAGGAGAACCTCGAATTGGCAGGCTTTCCTCCCTCTCGCAAATTATACCGGAACGCAAAAGTTCCGGACGCGGGATTGTTCTGGAACGGAGTATGTGGTGGGGGTAGCTCGAGGGTGGGAGGGGTCGCGTGCTTGAGATGGAAAATATGACGGTGAGTTTTGTTGGAAGAGACTGCTTCGGTTATCACGAAGACAAGAACACAGAGGACGAGTACGACGACAGACGAGAATTTTTCGAATTTTTCTATGGCCGCCCTCGCTCCTTCTCTCTCTCTCTCTCTCTCTCTTTCTCTCTATTTATATATATATATATATATATATATAAATTATATATCTTTCTCTATGATATGATGGAATGTTCTCTTGTATACGATTTCCCTTCCTTACACTCACGTAACCTTTCGGTCTGTTCGTCTTGACGTTTTTCCAACAATGAGACACTTTTTCGTATGGCAAGGAGTTTGAATGTCAAACGTTAAAATGTCTATGTTAAAAACAATAAAAGTTTTTCCATTTGTTTTATGTCATAGAATAAGGATGGCTGGGGTGTAACGGCGATCGAAGGGAAGCACCAAACAGCAATTTTTAAACAAATGTTTAGTAAAGAAAAATATAATATTTCCTAGACAAATTTCAATGATTATTATTTCACTCGCTTCTTAACTAACTTATGGGGGTGAACAATCCTTAGTGTCAAATTAATGCGAATTGAACCGAGTTATTTCGTCGAAAAAACCGGCCACGGCAAATAATCGCTCGTACAAAAATACGAAAATTCGCACCACGTCCAAGAACAACGATCACGATCGAGCACAGGCCGATCTTATCCGTATTATTTACCCTTATCACTCGGCTCTATGGGATTAGCTTCCACTCATTTTTTCGCCCACCACTTCTTTCTTCTTCTCTATTATTCGATCTTCGACAGTAATAAATTATTTCACCTTTTTCTTATCGTTTCCTCATCACTTTCCAGCTGGCAAACTCCGCATTGTTCTCGTCGTCGTCGTTCTGGTCGACGTAGGTACACTTGTCGACCCGTTCTCACTTACACAAATGCGACGTACCCTACCTTTCACCCTGCCTAATATATACGTACACCCGCCTCTAAAACACCCCCGCACACACACACACACACACACACATACACCCTTAATACACCATAATATAACTCGCTCTTTCACCTTCATCCCTCTCCACGGTTGCATCGCCATCAAGCCTCCCCCCCCCCCCCCCCCATTCCCCTCTTCTCATCCCCCTACTTCACTCTCCTGCTCGGTTTAGAGACCGCGCGCGCGAGAGTATTGATCGGTCGGCGCGTGTGCTCTTACCCTCTCTCAGTTGTCCGCCCATACACTATATACGTGTGTGTGTATATATATATATATATATATATATATATATATATATATATATATGCCATAGTGCTGCACACCCCTTACCGCGGGGCTGGCTTTCCCGGTCTCCCGAACCGAAACCCCAACCCCGCAAACCAAACTGAGCCTCCCTTTTGCCATTGCGGCCGTGCGCCAAGGCACTACATACACACGCGCACACACACACACATATATATACCCTACTGCCATACTATAGGTACCACTGCTAGGGTAGAATCAGCACTTGCAGAGGGTTCGCCACCCCCGCATCTCGTACCGTTCCATTTCATCCCCCTTGAACTACCTTACTCGTTGCTTCTCTCTCTCTCTCTCTCTCTCTCTCTCTCTCTCTCTCTCTCTCTCTCTCTCTCTCTCCACTCTCTTTCTCCTTCTCTCGCCCTCTCCCTCCTCTTCTCTCTTATTCACGTTCGCTCGTTCCCTTCGCCCGTTTGCCCGTACACTCTAACGGTGCACCCATTGCCCACAGCTACCGTACACCTACTCCCCCCTCCCCTTCTCTCCCTCTACGTGCTCGCCATTTTCGCCGGTATACATTCGCGTCCGGCTCTGCACTACCAGATACATATTTTATCGGGATACCGTAGTTGTGCGCACACACGTACACGCGTGTACACATACATATATAGATATTTTTATATATACATTTGTAGATAAATTAATGGCCGCTATGCCCATTTATTCTTTTCGGGTCTGCGCCTAAGAACGCCCACACAGTTTTACGACCCCTAAATTGCTTCTATCATACGAGCTTTTGGTGTAGTAATTTTTTTTTATTTCATTTTTTTTTGTATCTACAGCGTAAGAAGAGCAACGTCTCGACGCCAAATTGTTATATACGGACCGATGTCTCGATCGCCGACTATAATTATCGTGGATATTTCAATTCCGTGGTTATCATGTGCACACCGAGACTGCTCGTGTGTGAACCCATGCCAATATTTGCTGGTGTCTCAGATATATATATATATATATATATAGATGCATACATGCATATATACATACACACATATGTATATACATGCTGATACATGTATATATGAGGTAGGTCTGTTCTATATATATATATATTAAGCCACTAGGTATTAATTAATTATTCGCATTGGGGCACCCTAACTGACCATTATTCTCTGTCCTAACGTTTCACTCTCCTCCCTCAGCTCTCGTCACTCCTCGTTCACTGTCACCCCTCTCTCCCTTCCTCTCTCACTCTCTCTTTCTCTCTTTCTTTCTCTCTCACTTCGACATTCACGAACTTCTTAAGAACTTAAAGCTCCACGTACATAGGGGTAACACAATCACAACCCTTCGTATACAAGCACGAATTTGCGTAGATATGCGTACGTGTATGTGAATGACGAGCTTTCGCGAAGGGGCTGACATATATGTATGAAAATTACATGAAAAATCATTTCAAATCTCGCTATAACTCTTTACATTTGCTTCACAATGTTTTTACAAGCGATTACTCTTGAAGAAACGAAATCCTGCTTTCTTCCATATTTTAATGGGCCTGAGTCGGCTCCCGGCCACTATATATAATAAGTTGAAGTTAAACGCGATGGTACGTCTGGAACCCGGAAAAAAAATACGCGGACCATCCAGAAGGGATATAATCACGTCGGGGGAAGAGCCAAAGGATGAGAGAACGAAAAGAAGGGGAAAAACAGAGAGACGAAGGCACAATGTCGACCAGGGGAGAATCCTTTACCGCGCGTTTAAACCCCTTTATACATATATCTACATGTATATAGTCGCAAGTTACGATCGAGCCCAACGCAAAAGAGATTCATCGTTGATCCAGTGGGCGTCCGGGTCGAGGCAGACGATGGGAATGAGAGAAGGGGAAAGAGGGCTCAAGAGCTCTCTTTTGAACTGTGGGGAAGTAACCGGAGTTGAGAGAAAAACGGAAGTAGAAAAGGAAGATAGAGGGATAAATATATACATATCGTTCAGTGTGTAGCTTTGACTTCCGAGTGAGAAGCCGCGGAAATAGAGTGTGTTTGAGAGCGAGAGAGAGAGAGAGAGAGAGAGAGAGAGAGAGAGAGAGAGAGAGAGAGAGAGAGAGAGAGAGAGGCAGGGCAGTAGATGGCGAGTGAACACGTGGAAAACCAGCGAGGAGTGGAAAAAAAACGTATACCGGGGGGAAAAAGAGTGAAGAAAGGAAGGACGAAAGAAGAGAAAAAAAAATTGAAGGATTTTCGTCGTAGAGTCGCGACCCCCCGCTTTATATTCAGGCTCCTCGTTTCACGGACTTTCCCGAGGAGAAGTGAAGAGTGTTTTCTTTCTGCGTATACCCGGTACGTTCAAATATTTTTCGACAATCTTCAAAAGAATCCGCGAGCCATATGTAACGTAATATGAATATATATATATACATAAGATACATAGATGTTCGTGTCTTTCGTATCTCGCGGACTTGCAATCTGTTCTACCTCCGGTGATTTTACCTCGAAAGACTTTTATTATATATACGATATATATATATATATATACCGTCAATTTATATTCATGGCAATTCTAGTTTTCATATATCCTAGATAGTTATATATATATGTGTGGATATAGGAGAATAATATACATACATATGTATGTTTACCTATGTATTATTCTCTTATACACCAGAGAGACGAGCGATGTTTCAAAACTTTCACGGTTATCCTTGTTGGTTGCCGCTGTTTTCCATCTCCAGGGCACTCGTGAACCATCAACGACCAACTCGAAAATGCATATATGTCTACGCTTCTTTCTCTCTCTCTCTCTCTCTCTTTCTATCTCCCTCACTTGCGCCCTCCGTTAGGAGAATACAGCAGTGTTTGACTCGTTTGAAAAATATCTTATCCTCCACTTTTCCACTCCTCTCGAGTTTCCTGCCATGAAAGTGAGGAGGATAAAGAGAGGGAAACACGTCAATACGTGAGTTCGCGAGCGAGAAGCCGGAAAGCTCGGGAATTCTCCACGGGTGAGGATCCTTGGAAATTCTGGCTAGCGCGAAACTAACACTTTCGCTCGACGGGACGCCCATCTACGTAACTAGATGCAACCCCTCTGCTCTTTTCAACTCTTCGGTCTGAGGCCCTCCTCCACCCTACCCTCTTCTCTCTTCCCACCTCACCCCTTTCTATCGCGCAATTCCGGACGCCTCATACAACTTGATAATCTAGTTTCCCGAACTAACTAACTACTTATTAGGTGGGACGTATATTGCCGTTAGGTGCTACGGGATGCGATATACAATATATATATATATATGTATATTAATGTGTACATAGATATTCCTAAGCAACTTTGTCGTTCGTTTGTATGCACTTCGTTGCTCGTTCGTCCGCCGTTCGCGTGGGATCGAGGCAACGCGGAGGAGGCGTTTGGAATATCGAAACTGTACCGTACGTCGATTACCGAAGTCATGGTACACGTTCCGTTTTCCCGGAAGTCGACCGCTTTTCTTCCATATGAAACTCGTTAGTTTTTTTGTTTTTGTTTTTTCATACTTTGCCAGTTCGCTACTCACGATGTAAAATTTAATATTGCGTTTTTTGTTTCGTACCAGCAATCGTTCTGTTATTCCAGGGCAGTTTTCGTAAAAATTTACAAACTAGTCATCAATTTGTAGATTTATTATTATTTTTTGTTTTCGTACGAATAAAAACTCATCGCCATTGCCTCGAGATATTTCTCACAATTTACAAAATACAGATAACGAATAACAATTAAATCTTACAAAACATGTTTTCGATCAGCGAAGTATAGGTATTATTAAGTTTTCGAGGTAATAAATAATTGGAAGAACATGAGAAATATGTGGAAAACACGTAACGATGTAGAGATCGATAAAATTCGGAAGGGTACAAAACTCGTTCTGGGTACGAACTTTTCAACGCACCTCTGATTCTGAGTGAGTCGTCGATACGTACAATATAGATATATACATAGTTAACTACTATATACGATGTAAAGTGGTCGCCACGGTGAGCAGTCACGCCCAGAAAATTCGCCGATCGTCGACAGCCAAAAACCACCCCTATATATCGCCAAAACACCGCAAAAGCTTTCGACCTTCGTAAACCTACCATGCCATACCGGGAGAGTAGGAGGTGAGAGGAAGAGTCCTTTAAGCGACGAAGAGGAATATGAAAATGCGGGTGAAATGGAGAAAGGGGAGAAAGGGATGGTCAAAAGAGCTTTCAAACTCCTCCTTCCACGAGGTCGCAATCGATTTCGATTTATTCCACCCTTCGTTCCGCGAGACCTCTGATTTCTGTCGTTCCTTTATTTTCCAAACACACACACACACACATTGTGCATTCACAGGCTACTTTTTCTTCGTTGTGTCTCGCTCTCTTTCTCTCTCTCTCTCCCTCTCTCGTTGCTCATCTCTTTCGTTCTACCGAATATAATCCCGAGGCTTTTGTAATCGAGTTCTATTCTAGCTCTCACTCTTCATCGATCTTTAATTGTTTTCAAACTTTTCATCCCTCTCGTAATTCTCTCATTATTTTCGTATAAAATATGTCGGATTACCGTACAAAGGATAGAGAAAAATTAAAATTTCACTTTAGGTTGCCTTGGCCGAAGCGTCGAATTGCGAGGAGATGTGGAGGAGGCATAAAGAGGGAAAAGATTTTTACGATGGTGCTGCTACCGTTGTGAGGATTTTTTTCATCTCTTTTTCCGGGTGGGGAAAGGAAAATTATCTATCTCTATTCAAGCCCGAACAATCGAGGTCGCGCGCTCTATCTTACGATCTTACTCTATATCTATATATTTATATATATATAGACGATAACTCTCGAGCCCTCCTCTTCTCTCGTCGATGCCGCGCGCAATTAAATTCAAAGGCACGAAGAGATTGGAAGTTCCGCGTGTACGTAACCACCATGGTAGTCGAAGGAAATCGATTCGCGAGAGAAGGAGGCCCGACTCACGATTCCATCATGGGGTAATAATCCTCTTCTTGCAGAGAGTCGAAGCAGCTCCCCCGATTCGTCTCCCTCGAACGCGTTTCGGTCGACGAACCAAATGGAGCACACGCTTTCTATGCTCTTCTCCCTTACATCTCCCTCTCTCTCTCTCTCTCTCTCTCTCTTTCCTTCTTTCGTTCTCTATACTTGGCTATAACCGATATCCTCGATCTTTGCGACGAAACGAGCGACGCGAGGAAGGACACAGTAAAAAGATTTATCGTGCGGGGTAGAAATAAAAATCGTAAGACTTAAGAGGATTCGACTATTTTTTTTATCTTCTCTTTTCTTGAATGGAAACAAACATCCCGAGATTTTAGGGTGTAGGTACATCTGTTTTGTAGGGTAAAAACGAAAAATGCAAAATTTAAAGGATCACAATACATTCTTAAATTTTCTTTCGTGTTACATATCGACGTTGAGGCAAACCAAAAATCAAGTACGCGGTATCATTTGTATTTTTCAAAATGTAAAAAGTAAAATGAAAAAATGGCTAATTTAAAAACATAAATAAATTTCAAAAGTATCGAACGTAATGTCTTTATTTTACCAAAAATATTGTAATAAAAATGTTCCCTAGTTGAGTGGTTGGAAAGGTGAAAAGACTGATATCGTATCGAAGTGAAATGCATAAAACTCGCAATTTTTCGATCGGGTGTTAAAAGATGGGGGGTTGAAAGGAGGTTCAAAAGAGTGAGAATAAAACGGGGTCAAATAAGGAATTTTTTTTATCTTTCTTTTGTAACCTAAAAATGTTCTACGCCCTCGAATATTCCCCCTGCCCCTCCCCCCAACCGCAGGCAATCGAACCCATTATTACACATACCTAAATTTCAAACTCAACGACACGCCACCTCCGGTGATTAGTTTTCCACTCCGCCGAGCTTCCACCTCGTCGGTTCCGTCATCGCGGCCGAATATCGTTTTCCACAATCTCAAGAATAAATGGGAAAATCGTTCGATCCGCGACAAATTCATTCACGGATACGTAAATCCTCCCCAAGATGAACGATAGCGTCTCGGATAATCGATAAAAATTCTTGCGCATCGTGGAAAAAAAAAAAAAAAAATCGTGAACGTACTATGTCGAATTGATCGTTCGAAACTTTTTACAGGTCAATGGATTGTCGAGGATTTTTCGTGACTAACGAAAAGCGTATTAGGCAGAGCCCCTTCCCCTCTTTATTTCGAGTTATTGAACACGACACTAGGCGAGTTTCATGGGCTGTGAACTGCTGACCTCGCGCACGATGGACCTATATACACGATTCTCTCACATGCTCTTATTTTTCATCTCTATTGGCGCATATATATACCGGTTTCCCGTGGGTGCAAGCCGCAAATGGCTTTTCCAACGCTCCGGTGATTTTTCTTACCGAGATATCGCTCGCTACGAGTTAACTGGTACTACCCTCGTTGTAAGAGAAATAACGTCCGCACGCGCGCGTGTGCCGGTACTCTTGTGTACCAATGCCCGTGAAAATTGCTGAAACACCGTTTCTCTCGCTTTTTCCGGTGTCACTGATACACGGCAGGCGCGATGGAGCGTGTTGTCTCGTTTATTTTCCGTTCCATTCTACTCTTCTCGCTTTCTCTCTCTCTCTCTCTCACACACACACACACCCCTCTCAGAGTCTCTCCGGCGATTCTTAGATTTACGAGTGATACTTAAAATCGGTAAGCGACTTCGTCTTGATTAAGGGTGTGCATCCTCTATTTTCGCATGATCACACCCCTTCTACCACGAAACGTCCATTTTATCTCGAGAGTCTACGAATAGGGGTGTTTTAAATTAAAGATCGCGGGTCCGGGCTCCTCGACGAATAGTAGAAAATTTACGGTGATTTATTCGTACCAGCTGGTACGATTTTTTCATATTTTGATTATATTCTGATAGATGGAGCATCCTTACGTTCGTTACATTAACCACTGCTATTTCCATCCGCAACGGTCGAGTTTTATTCGCGGGGAATTAATTCTGAACTGTTACCACAATTCTGAGCCTCGCGATGCTTAATTTATCTTTGTAGTCGTAGCTCTACCCCGCAATCTTGTTCTTTGAATCGTCCGAGCCAAGATTATAAAACATTTGAGGATATTTCAGAAATTATACAAAATTTGTAGGTCGGGTATTTACTATACGTTATCGAATTTACAAAATTCAAATTCGTTAAATGTTCTTATTTGCGTTGAAATGTTGAGTTTGAAAAATCAATTTCGTTAAAAAAGTATTCATTTTTCTTACCGCGCATCGAATCTCCGGCGCAAATTAACCCATTCTCGCTTATATATAATGTAATTTCGCAATGGCGGAAATATTTTGATGGCCTATATTCTCCAACCTTGATCCTATACCCCTGCGTCATTCGCCCATAGCTATCAGGATTATCCACGAGAGATTATCCATGATCCACTCATCCGCGTTTTCTTCCCTCGAACGTTTTTCATCCCCTTTCACAATCTTCTCGTAACGTCTTAATTTTTTCTTCATATCCGCGGTCTCTCTCGATCGATCCCTCGGTCGGAGGAGAATCTCCTCTACTCTGGGAAATCTCTCTCTTTCTCTCGTTTTTTTATCTCTCTTTATTAAAACCGCGAGCAGCATCCCGAATGGATCGTTGGAATATTCCAGAGGAACATTTTTTACATTCAAATGCGGGACAGTGAGAGGGACGCCATCGTCAAACGTCTTTTCCTCGACTTTGACCTCATCGTCGAGCGTTATAGCACAGGGAATGAGAATTGGACGGCTCACGATTTATGCTTCGCGAGTCGTAAGCTGTCGATTAGGATTATCTGTGAGATTATATCGTCTCTCTCTCTCTCTTTCTCCCTCTTTCTGTCTCTCTCTCTCTCTTTCTCGCGAATATTCCTTTCATTTTTTCTCTGTACTTCTGCCGCGTGCACCGACCCTCGACCCGTCTGCTGAATCGCATGTCGCGTTTGCTTCTCATCCACGTCCATTCGCCCCCGCCGCTCCGACTTACAAGGGGAACTTCCCAGTGCTGCAATCGACTTTGGGCCGCCCTTTCAGGGTAGTGTAGGGTTTCGGTCCCAAGTGTCACCCCCCTGTCGCCGTTCACCCTGGTGGGCCTTCGTTTTTGAGAAATCGACCAAACAAAATTTTTGTGACGATTGTGAACCTCGAAAATAACGAGCATTTTTTAATCTCCGCGATAGCCTAGCGGTTAAGGTCTTCGGCTAGTCCTCTGCAGGTTTTGGGTTCGAGTCCTGCTAACCTTTTTTTTTTCTCGAATCGAAATGCTTCTAAACGTTATTTTTATTTATTTACTTTAATTCAAATGCAACTTTTTTATGGTGCGTTTAGAATTCTTGCCCGCGTGATTGTAATCACCCTTTCAAAAATTTTGTATATATACAATTTTGTTTTATATTCTTCATCTACTTTGAAATTATTGCTTGTTTCGGTTTCCACTGATCAGTTCCGGTTGACCTCCGTTTTCGACAAAACGGGGATCGGAGATCATCGATCTCCCGATTATTTCGATTTTCATTCTTACCCCAAGACTTTTACAGAATAATCCAAGAATTCGTATCCAAGCTAGATCAAAATTCAATCGGAATTGATATTGCTCTTAAACAAATGAAGCAACGATCGATTAACCGCTAATTGATATATAAACTGTTTTACCGATAATCGATCAATCCTGGTCCAATAAATAGTTCACAAACCTCCTCGAGCGTTCATCTTATTTATGAACGATGCAATTTCATCCGACGAGAACTCCATCTCTATCCCATCGAATGAAAATTTCGCTGAAGCTTTTAGTCGGAATCGAAACCCTCGCGCCCGAACGCGCTTACGGAAACCGTGCACGAACCGAAATAATAGAATATAGAGTCCGAGTGTGCGAGACGCAACGAAAAAATAAATAGGACCAAATAGAATAAAGGAACAACGTAGAAATGGTGTGTAGTAGAGAGAAGCAGGACCCGCGTAGTTAAGAGCGTACGAGAGAAAAATATCAAAGCGGTTGGACCGGGCCCTCGTGCATACCCTACGGGCAATTTGGGGGTTTGCGCGCTCCGGGCGAGACTCGATCCCGCGCTCTACGTCCCGGTTCTCCATTGTGTACGAGGGAACCTCTGTCGAATTCGTTCTCGCCAAGCCTCGATTTTACGTCGCTATCTCGCTCTATCTCGGTGCACAGCGAGTCTAGTGGCGAAACACCGCGGTCACAGATAGAACTCTCGTCGAACGGTACCGCCCGACTCGTGGAGAGGGGTTAAAAAAATATATATATATGGTATAAACGTAGTAGTAGAAAATACTCGAATTTAATACTAAATCAATATCCGCAGGGAGCGTGCATTGGGGTGACCCTCACTGACACGAGTAGGGTGAGTTTGAAAATGCCGCGCGAAACGAAAGCCTCGGCTTTCTCTCGAACTTATTACATATATAGATATAATTTATCATCGAGGTTCGAAAGTCACGAGAAATCATTATCGATCGTTGTATAATAATCGGCCATCTTCGTCCCGCAACGTCGAAATTTCTCTCTCTCTCTTTTTCTCTCTCTTGTCGTACGTGCCAAAAGTTACGACCGATCGCGTATTCTCGTGGGCATTGCTAATCGTTAATGGATGAGCTCTTGGGTGGATTAGGGGTGGTTTATGCCCACGAGCGACGAAAAACAATGAAAACAGTGGGGAAAAATTAATACTCCTTGTCAAAGGTACGCGGACAATGGGACCATTTTTCAAAATACAAATATTTCGAACAAAAGACTTGCAGAAATGCGGCAACCTTTTATAACATGTAATTTGCTTGTTTCTATTTGTTCGCGGGTCACCGAGCTTTACTCACCCTCGTATTCGTTCGTTTTTGCGAGGCATCTCGAACCCGAATTGCTATTGTGGGGATTTTATATTTACGAAGAAATTGATACGGGGGATGAGTTGGTCAAATTTGTCCATCGAAAGAGAGAGAGAGAGAGAGAGAGAGAGCTCGTATTCGGCCCCCCTCCCAACCTTCCCGATCAGCGGCTCCGGCAAACGCTCGGCCAGATCGTTTCTCTCCTTGTCGGATCGGATTTCGTCCTCCATATGTGTGCCATCTCACGTATGCATGCGAAAAAGCGAACCGGATAGCTGCACGAAATTGGGGCGATCACGGGTATCACGCTTGACCCGAAAGTTATTCGAGCCCTGGCACTTTTTTTTTCTCAATATTCCAAACAGAAAAATCATTCGACAAAATCGCTTTTTCAATTCGAAGGATTGTTTACAAAATAACGATTGTTTTTAAAACGTGAATAATTATTTCGAGCAATTATGAAAAAAACGTTCGATTTCTTTTTTCTTAATCAAGACAAATATTATGGTTTTTTTCAAAATTATTTTCATTTTTTTTTTTATTGTTTATTCGATTTTCTATCTATATTATTTTATTTACATTAAACGTTCGTTCAATTTCTTACACAATTTACACGAATCATATACCTACATTGTTAAATTCATATTGAGAAGTTAAATAAATAAATGAACAAGAAAACCTACTTACGATATTTCTATATTTTCAAAAGACTCGTTCGTTTAATTTACCGTCCAAATTCCCCACACATACATTATCGAGCACGTCCATCATAAATTAATATCTCAAAGTGGGTGCAACGACAATATCGCTCCCGACACTGAAATTCCCTTTCCCGCCGGGGTTACAACAAAAGTCCAAATCGCTTCGAGTGTCCGTCAATATTGATCGATCAACGTCCCTTTGTTTGCCAATTTTCTTTTCTTTCCTTTTTTTATCGCGAACCAATCAACATTATCGCGAACATAGTCGTCGTTGATCGATCGATTTCGACTGTTCGAGGGCGCGTCCGCTTGGGTCGTTCGAGCTCGCATAACGCTTTAAAAAAAAACGAAAAAATCAACGAGCGAGAGAAAAAAAATGGAGGTTTAATACTGTGTACGGAGTGTGTGTGTTGAAAGTGACAGTGGAAAAAAACGTGACGCGTGGCTGGTGGCTACTCCGATGATACGCCGGTAGTGTATGTGTGTGTGTCTGTGTGTGTGTCTGTGTGTGTGTCTGTGTGTATATTCATGCTGGGAGTTGATCGGGGCTGTCCGCCATATCCCGCGTTCTTCTTTGCCGTAGGGGCGCAAATGCCGAGCGTGGGGTGGGGGTTGAGGGATAAGGGTTGTTCGAAAGCATCGCCGCTGGGGTATACGAGAATGAGAAGCGTACGAGGGGAGGATTACCTCGAGGGTATTCTCTCGTCCGCGTTCGCTTCAACGTCGGTCGCTCGTCGCGGCCACGTGCGCGTTGTCGCGCGCGCAGCTCCTATGTTTTCCCTCTGTGTCTGTCTGCGTGGCTGTTCATTCACCAGAGCTCCCTTCTATAGTCTCTACTCTCTTACCGGGAGGTACAAAAATCTTCGTCCCTCGATCCTCCCCAACCCCTTCGGCCGAAAGAAAGCTTCTTCGTCCGTGTCGGACGCGCTCGAACCCACTCCTGTCGACTCTGGTGAGACACAAGGGTGAAAAGTCAGACGGGCGTATTACGCGTAGGGTGCGCATCTTAAACCTATTTCGCATACGCCCTTGTCAGTTTTGTCGTTCGCTTTTTGCAACAGGGAGGACATGTGCTAGATTCGCGTTGCGAGAATGCGGATCTTCGCACTCTCGTGAACTCCTCTCGAAGTATATCATGGCCTCGAGTGGGTTAAGGGCGTGTGGGTTATCGAAGTGCTTCACGCGCTTACGCGTCTCTCGAGATATATATTTGTCCTCGCGTTGGACGAGATGAAAGTGTACGTTTTTCGTTGCAATTTTGAACCTCGATTTGGATAATCCCTCTAATAACGGAGTACGAGTAGATCTGACAATAGCGAAATAATTATTCAACGAAATACATTTCTTTTCGGTCATTTCATTCGTATTCGTTTTATTTTATTATTATATTCTTATTTATCTTATATTAATATCATTTTATTGTTTTATTTCAATTATTTTTACATTATTCTTTCTGTATTATTAAGTATCTTCTTATTTTGTATTTAATTACATTTATTTTGTTATATTATATTTTATATTTTGATATTATTTCGTAAAAATAATTGGCGAAAAATGAGCATTTAGTGCGAGGGTATAATTAACGTTGATTCACACTATATCGCGCGGATCGTCGCGTAATGGAGCGTCAGGACAATTTTACGCGTATGTTCACATTGTACCGACAGGCATCCGTTAGGTGACAGATTGTCAATCTGCCAATCGGTTAGAATTCACAGACAACCATCGACACGAACCAGTAAAATATAAAACAAAATATTTGGGTTATATATATTACGGGTGCAGGTCCGTGCCGTATAGTGTGTAGAAACCTTTATTCCAGTTTAGAGAAAGAAACAAAATTCACCGTTTGTGATAACATTGTTGAATTCACGCTATTTTTCACAATTTTTTACGAGAAGCCAGCTTTTGTATTCCCTTTCTAATACATACGAAACGTCGTTGGTCTATGCGCATTCCGTATTCCTACTGTGTACTCGTTGACCACCCGCTGGGCTTTCGCACACTTAGTCACCCGACCCCGGCGCACCAGGCGACCCTCGTTTTTCCACACACACGTGGATTTACTGCCGACTCTCTATGTGCATGTGCGCGCTTGTAGGGGAACGGTGAGCTTTCCGGAGCGAATACAGAGCGAGCTCAGCAAGAATATATGCTACGCGCTGTTTTTTCGGGCATATCGAAAAACGGATGGCACGCACCCGAGAAGTTTTTCTCTTTCACGCTTTTTCCTCCCCCTCTCTCTCTCTCTCTCTCTCTCTCTCTCTCTCCCTCTGTGTAATTGGTGTGCCTGATAACGCGTATGCCCTCAACCTCGCTTTTTGTTTTGACCGGTCTGCCTCACTTGCCTCTGAAATATGAACAAAATTTTCAACTCGGCACGAACGGTGGATAACTTTTGCACGACGTGTACAGCTAACGCGAAAATTCTAGATAACAAAAAGATGAAAGAATTCGTATGATTCATGGAATTTTTTTATTAACTATTTTTTGCTATTTTTATCATTCGGGTTCGTTGAAACGGATGGTGGTGAAAAGTTGGGATTAGTTCTCGGTGCTCTTGCGACTCGATTGAATTATTTCACGAGTAAATATAATAGATAAATATAAATAAAATAAAATCACTTATTCATTTAGCATATCAAATTTTATTAAATCAAATTAATTATTTATCGAACGAAGGTTTATCTAATAAATAAAATTTAACATTTATAAATTCAGTAAGACAAAATTATGTGTTTAGTAAAAGAAAACAATTATTTATTTAGCCTTGAAGTAATATTGTTCGTGAATGAGCATGATATACATAAACCGTATAAATATAGGAGAATTAACGTTAGGAACCGAAATCCGGGATCAATGTTTCCTTAGAGTGAGACGGAGAGGGAACTTCTGTATTCCGTATGTTCGTGCGGTTATTGCCAGAGGCTTTTGGAAAATATCGTTGGGTTCAAGTTCCCTGTTCCTTTGAGCATCGAGCAGTAGCTCACGGTCGTTATTTCCGTGAGCTAGACGTCCTGCGGTTCCGCCTCCTTTGCTGCAACGCCGATGGAACCCTCCGGTCATATCCCACCACGAATATTTTTTGGGGTCGCTCGAAGGCTTTGGGGCTTATGAGATTTTCATAGGCAAAACACCCTGTTTCAAGACACCCTTGTATAACATTCGTATATTGTCTCGTCGTAATTCATATTTTTTAATCCCGATCTTTCATAATACCTCGAAATATCAATTAACATCTTTTTTTATTTAGCATATTATGGGCATTATTTTTTCATAGGAAAAAATATGAAAAGTCATTCTCAAAGAAAAAGAAATGTTACATTATGACGGGGTACTTGAAAGACTAATTTCCAAAATTTGTCGCGTCATTCACTTGTTTTTACATTACTCTCGATCGCAAGTTAATTTCATTTTTGTCAATTAATTTATTGTCATTGTTTCGCTTTTGAAAATATCACTGCACAAACAAAAAATGATAATTTTCGTAAAGTCAAGTAAAAGTACGGAAGAAGAAATCGTACCCGTGGTCTACCTCCCTTCGCTTCGATTCCCCGGCAGTTATGTAGCAGCGGGGATGTGGCACTCAGTCATTCACCCCTCGGCTCGTTTGCCCCAAACCGTGACACAACGGTCGCCAACGTGCGCCTGCGCGTGCGCGCACTCACACTGTCGCACGTGCACAAACATACATATAAACCGAGAAAGGAACGCATTTGCTGACGACATTCGCCAAATTTATTGTTATGATAGATATTTTCATGTAACGGTAGCCAGCTCCACCCTCGTCTTTTACCCCGATAAAAAAAAAGCGAGTTTCAAACAATCGAGCATTGCGTCACACGTCGACATTGCGAAACAAAATAGCTCGACTAACAATCAGCACGTAAAGCCGGTTTAATAATGATTTCGCTATTGAAGTAGAAATCTCCTGGTAATTGGGGTATTTCCCTTAATTGGACTTATCCTGCTCGCAAAATTCAATTTCTTTCATGAGACAGAAAAGATTGCCGTCGATTGATGATGTAGGTATCCGCTCGATGCTTCGATCGATCCGGTCGAGGTCACAAATGCTCACCGGTGATATAATAGAATCTATACACAATAACGATATTTCATATTGACAAATACTCGACGAAGTCTCTCCTGGTCGGTGTCCCAGCTTTCGTGCGCAAGATAAATAAGCTCCGTAGGGGCTTGATGACGTAGCTCCGTCCACCGTGTGCTCAAAGCTCTCGTCGCTAGAGAAATCAACGATTTACCGTTACGTAATTGAAAAATAAGAAACAGATTGTTTCCATGTGGAATTAATAAATAAATATCGATCGAAAGTTGCGGTATTACGTGAGTTTGGTGTAGTGGAGAATTTGGGGTGGATGATCGAAGGATGTTCGATTTGGGATAAGAATAGTGGGATTTATAAGTTGGACTTGCACTTCAGCCAAATACGGACGAACTATGAAATATTCCATCGGGACTCGTGATCCTCGTTGTATATGTGATTATAATAATAATTCGATGTTCATTGGTTCCCATGTGGCATCCGAAGGTTCTCTCTCCGGGATGCAGCAGGTGGTACATTGTAAACTTCTGGCTCACCTGGATTTTGACCTTTTTCCTCGAGAGCCGTGTGGCTCGTTTCAACTTTCATAAATATAAAACCTTGGCCCTCGGTGTGCGCGACGGGCTTGTTATGTCAGGCGCACGGTAGTATTTTTATACCGATGTACAAATTTTTTTACGAGGTACGAAACCTCTGCAAAAATCACGTTTTTAATCTTTCACGTTGTACTAGGAATTTTCATTCGCTACAAGATTTATCACGACCAACTGTCGGTGGAATATACAATTTTGCTGAAATTGATATAAATTAAATTCAGCGGTATCGCTCGATTTCTCGAGTTTGCATGCCATCCTTCGGACTTTCAGACTCCCGTATCTGACGTTTCTCTGCATGGATATCTCTGACGTCAGGTAACAATGTATGCCGACAGTCTGCCAGCGGGTTCCTGCAGTCCTCTTGTATCTCCCTCTTCCTCCCTATTCATATACTATATATATATATTCGCGTGCCTCGAGGTACCACGCTAAACACTCGAATGTATTCATAAGTGTCGAAGTTTCCGGCGTGTAGTGAGACGACGAGGGGTGAGCCCATGTGCGGCGAATGTCGAAACAGAGCTTTCACCCGCGGTACCATTAAGGATCTTATACATAGGCTTATACACGAGCTTGTAAGGACCGGGACTGCCGTAGGAATATGGTAAGCTCGTGTAGGTACGTATAACAAAATGCACAACACACGTTGTTGACGGTAGCAACAGTAACTACGGAACCAGAAAAACCCTAGTGGCTTGTGTGACACGAAGTAGAGTTACCCACGGATCGTCGAATTTCTATGTATAATACGCACGAATATTGTGCATTACGTATAAACCACGAATATATTTTGTACACTCCATTTTTGCGGTTTTCTTTTTTCTTAAGTTTCCATTTATTAGACGTTCATAATTGTGATGCGTTAAAACTCTTGCGGCATTGAGTCCCTACTTATACTCGGTGTAATGTCAATTCGCTTGCGAGAATCGGGTAGCCACCTAGCGGACAGCGTCCGTACTGTAAGGTTCTTATAGAACGACTCTGGCCCATCGTCGGGATGTTTTTTTCTTTCTATATGTATTATACGTGTATGTTTATATTTTCATTTCACACCGCGTTCGTATGGATAGATATGTATATGTGTATAATATAAATATTCAAGTCAGAAGTGTGCCAGGCTCCGGTGGATAGCCACAGGGCTCCGTAAGGTTTCTTTGAGAGCAGTGTAGAGTGACAGCTGTGAATTTTTTTCTTCCTTCAAAAGCACGCCCGGTGTAGCATCTGCCGTATCGAGAAGACCCTGACCCGGCCCATGGCTCACCCTTCGAACCATCTTCCCGATCCATGAAATATACCGTATCGGAGGGGAAATTTTTTCAAACTATCGAACGAGCGTTAGGAAAAAAAAGTTTCAAGCCCACTCAGTCCTTGACAGCGAATTAGATTAATCGACGGGTTACTCCCTGAGTGGTTTATTTCGTGCGGATACAGATCCAGGACAAGCGAATTTCCATCACGACTTTTATTCGCAATGTTTTTCTCATATTATCGCTAAAAATTGTTGTTTATCACCGACCATTGGCTTTTTGCAGAAAAATATAAATTTAAAAAATCGAGCGACGCGATAATTTCACGTTTTACGTCAGTTTTACGACGAATGAATATGCCAAGCATAAAAACAGATTGAAGTAATCAAAATATTAATTACTTATGAATAATCGTTTCGAATGATTTACTATCGAAATACATGCAAAATTATATTTTTCTCGACACTCTCCCCGAGAACATTTATTCATATATTTGTATAACTTATGTTTTATAGTGTAACGAATAATGAAGAAGCTCGTGGGTGTCGACGGTCGTTTGCCGTGCCACGTATGGCATTACATGCAAAACCTGTAATTTGTATCGACACTAACGTTAGCTACTATACGATACGATACTCAAATGCTTCAATTCCTACGGGAGTGCCCGCTCTCCTTCTTTCTCTCTCTCTCTCTCTCGTTCTCGAACAACCCGAAACCGAGCACGTCTGCCTGTTGGGTTGGCACTAGAACGGCTTTATACATCGATATATTTATCGCGTCGTTAAATCTCGGGATCGTAAAGTTTATAACCCCCCGGGAAACACGAACGAGCAACAGGGGCGCTCTCCGCGATGCGAGAGCGAGCGAGCGCGACGTTATCAATGACTTGTCGTTGGCTATCAGGATATTGAGACTCCCACGTCGGTTCATAAGGATATATCCTTCTGTTTTCATACACGCGGTCAGTTGTGACTACAATGACGAACCGATATCATACGGATGATATCGTGAAGTTACGTTTGTTTTTAATATAATTCCGATGCGATAAAAATTTATTGGAAACACGATCTCGCTATCGATTAAATATTTATAGGGTTATCCTCGAAAAAGAACTTTCACGAATGAAATACTTTTCTTTTTATATAACTAAGCTCGGTCAAACCGCGTTCGTGAATCATTCGTAGGAGATGCGACGAGCGAGAAGAAAAACTCCCACCTTGTCCAAAACAAATTGGGTTACTAATAAAAAATCTCATCATCGAGATCAAATATCTAATTGTAAGTAATACTTAAAAAAGGATTTTTATGAATGAAACAATTTTCATTCTGCTTTCTGTAAAGTCAAGCAATAAAACGTTTGCCCGAATAATTCATGCAAATACGGACGCGCAGAATGAGAAGTTCGTCCAAAAAATAATAAAATACGCAACTAAAAAGTGAATTAAAAAAATGATCTCGTTATCAATTAAATATGAATGTCCTTGAAGAGCAATTTCGTCTAGTTAGATGAGTTTCTCCTTTATTCCGTGTAAAGTCGACAAAATCGTATGCCCCGATAATTTATTCATTCAAAGTACGGTCGTAAGGTGGCCGGATGAACGGTAGGGTTTGGAAGGGGAAGGGTAGCTCAGAGCCTTTCCGCGACGAAAGCGGACAAAGAGAATTTGGAGGAAAGACGATTTTCGTCTAGCAGTAAAATATATACGTTAGAATTGAAGTACGGCGTGATGGGTCCAAAACGTGAAGAGTCCTTTCCAACTTTCGAAGAGGATCTCCGCGCTCTGCATTATTCAACTGGCTTATTCACCTTTTCCCTACGCCAGAGCCTTCCTCGGTCCACCTTTATACCCACCAGTTTCGCAATCCTACCTATACGTCTCTTCGTAACTGCAGTCATATCTTTTTCTTGGCAGTATCGTCTTGTCGTCGAGACGACGGTTTAAACAATTTCGGTACAGCTTATCGGGAAAACATTGTCGACGATCTCGCCCGATACTCTTTCAAACGTTTCTCGATCCGTCCAGACGCATGAAATAGGAAAAATAGTTCGCGACACATGGTGGACACGCGAGAGGTGCCACGGCGAGAAAATTGGTTTACAGGACGAACGGGAAACGCGCGTCTGAAAATTGAACTTCCGTCGAGGTCTCGAGTGCCTCGCGAGTGAACCGGAGAACCGGAATATAGTGGGTACGTTTTTTCTTCTTCTTCTTTTTCTCGTTCGCGATGTCGATCAACGTCAAACCTCCTCCAAATTCCTTTTAGTCGACGAAATTTTATTACCGTCACGATCATTCTTTCTTCGAGTATTTCCGAAGATAAAGAATTATGTTCCATTTCACGTACTATCGTTTTTTTCCCTTTTTTCATTTATGAAGGAATTATACAAAATTCTTGATAATTTTTATAAATTGGAACGCATTTTGCGTCCGTCGACCGACACACGAAATTTGTAACTTCGTTTCGATGAATGAAAATGGTTTATTCATTTTTCAATTAAATAATTTTTCGAGGTATTGAAAATATTTTAAATGTTATTGTGTCAATAAATATTTGAATATACAATTCAAAATCGTTCGTTATAGTTAATCAATCAATTGTTCATTAAGTAGGTTCACGTTTCTCGAAAATAATTGTTGCTCATAACCCATGTACGAGAAAATTTATTCACGTTTGGTTGTTTATTAGTATTTATACTGTTCTGTATACAAAACAGATCGAATCTAATATCATTGGTTTTCGAATAAAATTTGTGGACAGTATCACTTCAATAATTCATAAGTGATCCTATATTGGGATATCACTTTGTCCGATAGCTTGAATCGATAACGAAAGCGAGAAAACCAGGAAAATGAGAGAGAGAGAGAGAGAGAGAGAGAGAGAGAGAGAGAGAGAGAGAGGGCGATGAGAGAGAGCATCTGGTCGTATCAGCAATTCCAATTTCTCTGATCAATATCCATATTCTCCGCACCTTTCGACAAATCCCACGACTCCGAATATATATTTGCACATTTTTTGTCGACTCACGCCTGCAATTTTGCACGTGTTATCGAAAATGTCGATTAATCTATTTGGCAGAGATCTTCCATTACCGCATCTCGAGAGGAAAATTATAATTATATTTTATACGATTTTAATTAAAAATTTCAGTCAATTTGTATTTATTCGAATAATTCCTAATTGCGTATAATTCCCTCGATGTAATTATGTCAATTTAGCCAGCACCGCCACAGGATTAAAAAAAAATGAAACTAATTATATACGCGGGTTTATTTATTAGGAGGGGGTGATATGCTTTAATAAAAGCTGACGGGAAAAAATGAACAAACAGAAAATATCGAGCGAATAATTTCAAACAAATGTTGAGAATCTTTGAGATCTTTGGCAACGATTTTTTTACGATTCTCAAATCATAAAAGCAATTTTTATTTTGCGAAGGGGTGGTTTTTTCAAAACATTTCGTTGATTGTGTCTTAAAGCCGTTAATTAGCGAAGAAATATGTCGTATATTAGAATTTTTTAGTGGTCACCCATAACGTGTATATATTTTGGTGGTTCTAGCTTAAACCGAAACCACCGCAAGTATCGGAAAAACTATGAGAGCGAATAAATTTGCGCTTCGGTGGAAGAAACGCGGATAATGAGCTGATAAATATGACGTTAATTTCGTTAAAAAAAATTTATATCGTCGTTCCATCTCAATTATCAGGAATAAATTCACACTTTGCGCAAAGATTAAATAACGAATTCCCAGTGTTGCTGTTCTATACATGACTCGTATGTAGGTATTATCCCATATACCTACTTCATACGTGGGATTAAACACAAAAATAAATGCGAATGAGATGATAGTCATAATAATAATACAGTTAGCAATTGTATTAAAGGAGTAACTCGCACCTGATGCATTTCATCACTCATACACATTGTATATGTACGTATAGTAATTCATATATATGTAGGGATATGTTTGTATAGTGAGTTCTACACACACATATATATATATATATATATATATATATATATATATATATATATATATATATATATACTGACAATGAGTGCGACAACAAGGATCGAGCACGCGACACAATGCAGCATTGTTCGGTCTCGGGTATATCTGTGCTACCCCGTGCGCTTGTTCTGGTTATTGTGAATCGTACATCAGCCGAGAAACTGCAGCGTTCGCATCATACGCTGTTTGGCTCAGGTGTTGGCGCGCACGACTTGTTTTTCACCGGACTCGACTTTAGCGCCGTACCGAGTTACACCAAACTATCTTTAAGACCACGAGTTACATATCTATATATACGAAGATATATAGCGTCGAGAGAAATAGACTGCAAAAATGGTGCGAGTAAATCGAAAGCCGACTGCGAAACGAAGAGAAAAAAAATGCCTCGTGCGAACGTGACGAAATTACCTGACTCCGCAGGATGTTAATTCGTGCGAATTCCTTACGAAATACCGAATCTCGCAATCTCGTATTTTATGTTTTTTATCTTAGTCCCAATTTGGGTGTTTTCGCGAAGATTTCAAAACCGCACCGACACATTTTAAGACGTTTCTCAAAGAAATCGGCGAACGACTTAGAATTACGAATTTGTAATTTAACGAAAGTCTATAGATTCGACAAATATTTTCTACGCGTCGAACAGACGCTTATCTCGACCCTCGTCAATTTCAATCGTATTAATATCAACCTGAAAAAAATCCTCTCATCAATTTTGCAATGTATATATAAATATATATTTAGGTGTTCCACCCGGTGCGAGGATCTTCTTCGTCCGGTCGCCAAACGCGCCCGAATAAATCATTCACTTCCGCGAGAGGGCATTGGGGCGTTAGGATCGGCAGCTGGAATTGCCAAAGTGGAGACGAAACGTACTGGTCACTCCTCGTACACCTCGTTCGTTCCTCCGATCTCTCCCTCTTTACCCCTCAATCCGTTCCCCACCCTCGTATCCTTTTTTCGTTCTCATGATATCTTCGTCTCTCTTTCTCGAGCGGGGGAACCCTGCTCTCTGTAATGATCCGGTGCACTACTGTATACACGTGTATATATATACCTATAGAGAGAGAGAGAGAGAGAGAGACAGAGAGAGCCAGAATATAGTGGCATACCTTGAAGTTCCCCCTTGCAGGGTCCGCCGAGCGTGTGGCGCGTTCCCCCACCATCGTGCGAACAGGAGAGTTCCGGCAGGGCCCAGATCGGGCCGGCTGCTCTCTCGTCCAACGAGTTCGAAGTCCGGAGGCTTCCGAGCCAAATCCCCATCCTCAGTTAGGTCTCGCGGCCTTCCAAGATCGCATCGACCGCGACGCGAACGGTCTCACTTTTGCCAAATGTTTTTTTTTCCATTTGTTTTCCTCGACTAGCAATTTCTTTTTTCTATTCTTATTTTCGTTTCTTTTTTTCTTTGTCACTCTCAACCCCGGTGCTCCCATTTCCAGACTCGATAGTTCGCTCTAGTGTGTGTCTGTGTTTTTTTTGCTCCTCTCCCCCTACGGGAGTACGTCGCTGTCCTTGCTCCCATTCTTCAATATCCTTTCTTTCTCTTCTTTTATCGTTTTCCTCGACCCCTCTACCCTCGCAGTTTTCCCATCGAGTTTTCTTCCACGTGGAACGCACATATATCTATATATATTTGACATTACTCGTAGTACTCTCGTACTCACAATCAGTCATTCCTTACCTTCGCCTCTTCGTTCTCTCCCTTCCTAACCCATAAAAGCAATACGACAGAGAACCGACGAGACGATCAAATGCAATTTCGCTCCCGTACGTGCGTACGAGAGAGTTCGATCTTTTTTTCTTCATCTTTCTCTCTCGGTTTCCATGTCGTCGGTGAAAAACGCGCATGGAATAAAAAGACGATGAATACGTGCAATTTCTTCGCGATTTAACAACGATATACGTACCGGTAAATATATTGAGTGTGATAATCGCTCGGTGGCTCGAACGCGTCGTACCCCAAGTCGCGAAATAACCGGCGAAAATTTATTTTCGATGAAACATTCGCGCTTCGCGGTCGTAACGCGAGTTCGTTGCTTGTGTGCGAAGTGTCGCGTGTGCAAGATGGTGTAACGAGTGACGTGCGTTGGGAATTATTTCGTATATTTTATCGACGACGAGGACCACAGTGAAGTACACAATTTTGCGACAGCTACGATTTTTTATTTGCCGGATTTCACGATTTGTTCTTTTCGTCGCTTCGTTTTAATCGTCGAATTTCTTTCGAAGTTGCTATAACTTTTTTGCTTCTTTTCTCTATGTTCGGTTTATTCGAAAAGTTTCATCCTTGTCTGGATGAATCGTTCGGGCGCAGCGGAGAAATTCGCAAATCAAAAATGTAAATTTGTTTTATGCAAATTACAAAAAATAATAGTCAATATTGTATGCGCTACGGATTTCATTGCGAATGAACCGGTCCGTTAATTAATCCGACATCGGGAATGGATCGCGCTCCAAATGTGGTACTAAATTATTTTCGACAATTTATAATACATTCCTCCTTTTTTTTTGTACACCGCGATCATTTTACCTGTGATTTATATTGGAGACACTTTCGAGCACTCGTAGATAACGACACGCATTAGGAATTCTTCGACATCCGATAGGATTTATTTATCGATATTTTTACGTTCGATCTGTACCGATTTAAGAAGAAATTTACTTTTTTTGAAGTTGTTTTTTTTCTTAACACCAATGCGTGTGTCGATAGGGATGAAAAACGAGAGGGAGAGAGAGAAAGAGAGAAAGAGAGGTATGCAATGCGATGTGATTATTCCTAGAGGGAATTCTAAAGACGGTCCGAACGGAGCACAGTTATCGTTCGGCCGGTGAGAGCTCTCGCGTCTTCTCTCGTTGCATATCCGTCGTGTATCCGTCCCACGCTCGTTTCTACCTCGACAAACGCAAGAAGCGAGTTGATGAAGAACCGGGACTCGGGCGATACAGTCGTGATAAAGGCTCTTTCTTTCTCTCTCTCTCTCTCTCTCGCCCTCTCTCTCTCTCTCTCTCTCTCTCTCTCTCTCTCTCTCTCTCTCTCTCTCTCTCTCTCTCGCTCGCTCTCTCTTGCTGAACGAGCAAGCCCTCTCGCTCTCTTCTCTTATACGAGATACGAAGGAAAATTTGCATAATAATTATCGTACATTTTACAAGCATGACAAGCGTATAATCAGCGAGGACCTCTCCTGGTATATACGAGCAATAATATCGAAGAAGTGTTGGACATGATACATTGTATATATGGGGGGTTTCACGCGGAATCGATCATTTAAAAAAACGTTGAAAATAAAAATAAAATGCAAAGATAACGGCGAATCTCTAAAATGTCCATTATTATGTTACCTTCAACCAGTAATATTATTGTAACGGGTCGTAGCATTTACGATTCTAGATATATGAATATTTATAATTACTGTGAATTTGAATGATTTGTTACAATAACAATCATAAAAAATAATAGAACCAAAGGAGACTACAATGTATCGTATCAAACAAGTAAACAGTAATATTTGCGCGAAACTGCTTCATGCCACTTCTTCAAAATTTATGAAAATTCTTCGATCTTTAAAATCTATTAATAAAGCTATAATTTTGAAAAAATGATATTGTCTCACCAAGCTCAATTCGTAACGAATAAAAAAAATATTCTTTTTTATTGTCGTTATTTCTTTCTGTACCGATTCACAATGAATTTTCATTTTTGTTTTCATTGTAATCAATACAAGTCGAAGATCACCATTTGTTAGAGTTCAGAATGCAGCAAACCATTTCGAAGATGTTACTGACAGAAATAAAAGAAAATAAAGAACGAACGTATTTTCTCCAAATTGCCCAGGATTAGTGCAAAATTATGTACGATGGTTTTATTCTCATTTAAATTCTAGATTCTTTTTTTTAAGATTTATTGTTTTTTCGTCGGCAAAAATAGCATCGAATGCCTCATTTCCATCGACAGTGTACGCGGTATACGTATACGTAGTGTAGGTATACGAAATCAAACGGGACAACGAATCTCGTCTCTCCCACTCGAGGGAGAGTCTCTCTCTCTCTCTCTCTCTCTCTTTCTCTCTCTCGGGAGAAGTCCCCCGTTCTTCTCGATTAATATTTATGAGATTGGCCAGCTGCATCGATTTTTTTGCACCCCTCCCCCACCCACCCGTACCCTCACGCCTCTTTTTTACTCCGAGGGATACTCAAGGTCCTCGTAGTTATACCTAGGTTATTATTTTATAGAAAAGAAATAATATAAATTGTATAGACGGGATAGAACGAAAAATGAAATAAATGGACGACCGACAATTATCGTGGGTTTGTGTTTTACCGACGTTAAAACCTCGATAGTACGTCAATAAATATAAATCTGTATACCGGCCTGAGCGAGGGCGCGACAGAGAGAGAGAGAGAGATAGAGAGATAGAGTCCATTTGTTCGACTCAGCCGTGACAAGAGGAATGCATCGATCGATCAGAAATTCATGGAAATCGGAGCCATGAAAATAACATAGAAAAGAGTGATGCATGCATTGCAACCGTAGCATCTCCCGAACTCAACCGCCTTCCTCCGCCTCTCTCCACATTCTTTCTCTTTATCTCTCCCCGTTCCATTTCTCTCACCATCGAACTTTCGCACCCGACTGATAAATATTTATGAGAATTTGCCACTGCGTTGACCGGTTCAACGGCGTTTTCACATATACATAACTAGGGTTGCACCTATCGAGGTTGGTGTAGGTTCACTACACCCTCGCATCCTCGTACAAATGCATTCCTCTCTTCCCGAGGCGCCGATATCTGTGCTGTGACAATAGAGCGCATAGAAGAGCCCGAAAACGCTGGCATTTTTGTGAGAATTCCAAGAGCGAGGTTGTGAGAATTTTCATAGAGGCGCGGGGAGAGGATTGCAAAGAAACAAAAAAATTGCCACATACCTACGATTCATTCGTATACGTACATACGTGTACGCGTATGTATAAATATAAATCCATTTCTCAATTGAAAATAATATGCACATACTTATTAAAATAAATAAATGAAAAATTCACGGGACGAGACGAGGGAGAAAAAAAAATTGCAAAATTAAAAATCTCTCGACTTCGGGCGACCTCGCGTTCATAGACCTCATTTTTAAATCGAATTTTTTTATATCACCGGCGCACAACGACGAAACGTTCCGTGTATAAATTGGAACTCTCGTTCCGGCTCTCCTCTCTGCAATTTTTCCCGAGGATATCTTTTCTCTCTCTCTCTCTCTATTTCGTTTTCAAAGCTTCGCAAATTCTCGCTACCATACAACACACCCGAGTTCCACTTCCATTTTCCACGAAATCTCATTAAAAGAATCAAGTTTAACATGCCAACATCGAGCGAGAGAGATGTCGAGGGGCCTTTCCTCCGGTGTCGCAATAATTATGCGCCCCGAGCGTCGAACGGTTTCACATCCATCGCTCTCTCTCTCTCTCTCTCTCTCTCTCTCTCTCTCTCTCTCTCTCTCTCTCTCTCTCTCTCTCTGTCCCTCCCTATCTTTCTCTCAATCTTGTTATCAAGCTTCATGCGATTTCGTGAAGCTCTATTTTTGCACCTCCGAGTAAATGAGTAAGTTATTAAAAACCGTTTGCCTATAGATTCATTATATAGCTTCGTATGCAAATTTGTTAAAAAAAATCAATTTTTACGTCGACTTAATAATGCAACTTTTTACTTTTTTTCTTCTCATTATAAAAAAAACAATTGCGTTTATCAGATCCTACGTGTGAATAAATACCAAAGGTTTCCGTTTTCTTATAAAACACAAGAATTGTGATAAAAAAAATCGATAAAAAACAATATTTAGTTATAAATTTTTTACAACAAAAACAAGCGACATAAATGTTGGCGAATAGCTGTGACTATATATATATATATATATATGCATATAGAGGCGTGTAAGATTTAAATTCACGTTACGGTGATTTAGTGTCGCGAGACAAGGTTGAACGTAACCGAGTGCTGGGAGTTCAAACGAACCAGATAGAAATAGCCGAAGTCGACAGTCGCGATTCTCTGGGTTCATTAAAACATACATACATACACATATAAACCGAGAAGATCCTATAGAAATGTGGATATATTTCTCGTGTCTCGAAAACCCGAAAACAATTTTTATCTATGAATTTCTGGTGGATCGGTAACACGGGGCCTTTTGGTGTACCAGTCATTGGAAAAGCTTCGACAGGCGCTCCGGAGACTCGCGACTCTCTCCACAACGAGCCCGTTATACATGAAAGAGATAGATACGTATATATACGGATCCGCGACACAAAACGCAGCTCAACGGCACCAAGACCTTAAATGGCTCGTCGTCGTCGTCGTCGTCGTCGTGCTTTTGCTCGTATTCAATGCTCGTGACACAACTCTTGGAGAGGTGCATGATATACACACACACTCTCTTTCTCTCTCTCTCTCTTCCTCCCTCCCTCTTTCTCTCTTCATCGTCGAGAGCGATGCCCTTTCCCGTTAAATTATTCACGGATAGATTATCCTCCGTTGCTTCTCAGCGATCGGGGAGGTAATGATAATTTTTATTACGATCGTTTCTTTTCCAGTTCCTAGTAATTGAAATCGAAGTTACACATTTCTCGACGCGCAAATTTTAATCGCCTCGTAAATAAATTATTTATTCTTGTACATGCTTAATTAAAAACGTCGTTATCGAGGTTTTCGATTTTTCAAACTTATCTCCCCAGATGGCGACACCGTGAAAACGATCCACATTTTGCCGTTATCGTTTTCCGCGGTCAAAATAGCCTATCATTAATAATACACAAATTTTCCATTCTCAGAATATCGTCGTCGAAGACTGATTCTCGCGATATCTCATTGAATTTCCACGCTGGACAAGCCAAAATATAAATAGAAAACAAAATATCGGCCCGAGCCACCTAGAGAATTCGCGTATTCTTAGATCGGCACGACGGTGCTGCCACCTATGCAAAGTCTAACCAACCAGGAGCTTCGTGATAATTGTGCCCTTGCCAACTAGCGACTACTTATTACTTCGTCGAGTGAATAATATCAGGGTTCGCCGAACTTTCTCCTCTCGAGCCCCTTGCTACTTCCGATATTGACACTTTGCGATCCGATAAACATTACTATACGTTGCTATACTTACATATATAATATATTTACTCGGTTTTTTAATGATCCGCGACGCCGTGTCGAGAGCAACGAGCGGGGCGCGCACGGGTGAGCAGGAGACGCGTTGATCTGGATCACGAGATCTCGTGATCCGCCGCTGGGTTGTTCATAATAATATCGTAGACGTATAACCGTAGGTTGAGAATGTCGCTTTTACTTGACACGCTATATATATATATATATATCTGTAGATATGAGATAGTAAAAGAACGGTATGACTTCGTTCGGGTGCAAGGTACTCTATCTTGACTCTGATGGCCAATAACCGCCTCTTCCTTCTCACTTGCATTTACTTTTTCCTCGTCGCGGATACCTCTATATATATATATATGGTTCGACGTACCATTTGCCAGAGTCGTGTGGCAGCGACGGGGCGCCAGATCATCATGATTTACGTTGTTCACTGAAAATAGTCTCGTCTTTTCCCAAGCCGACCGGATCGTTTCGATTTTCTTTTTTATTTCTTCATCTACTTTTTTTTTCCTCAAAGAAATGAAACTATCACCTAAATATAGATGTATTTGATATTCACGATTGAACAACGAGATCTAGTTCCGGACGATGTTGCATTTCGTGATGAAAATTTGAAGTAGTTGGGTTTTGATAGAGAAGTGACGTTTACGAATCGTTCGAAGTAACGAGGACGTACCGAGGATCGTATTTCGATAATTCTTCATGCATGGAGCGAGTACAGGGGGAACGGTCTAGTTTTAAATCGGTCGTGTTCGACATTTCGTTCGGTCTGCCCGTCGGTTCGTTTGAATGTGATAAAAATTGAAACACGGACATAATTCAGGTCAATCATCTGAATTTGAATTAAAAAATTGTTTAACAAACAAAATGAAAAACTCAAAATTAATGAAAATATGTTTCTCATTTTTTTTCTGTAGACAAATGGCATGTGCGGCTTTTAAAATTTCAATTCGGGTGTAAGAAAACGTTTTTTGACAAGTTGTACGAGTACAACGCGGTAAAATATTGAAAAAGAATTTCAAGCTCGGAAGACTCGTCGGTTTTTGAAATTTTAGAAAGGATTCAATTTCTGTCCTCGCCGAAAGCAAATAAAAATATTACGCGTAAGTTAGATTCGTCCTTTATCCGCTCGAGAGACATTTCTTTTCTTCAAAAGACTCGAGTCTTCTATATAGAGCGAGGGAGAAGACGGCGGGACACGCCCGTACCAGTCGAGGATCGATTTGCATAGCGGTTTGGTGCACCACGCGCGGCGCTTTAACTCCGCGAGAGGGACACACCGAAAGAGGGATCTATCTTCATTTTCTCTTTATTGTACCTTCGTTCCCTTTTCCTTCGCAAAACGAGCCCACTCTTGCAATTAAGAAGCAATTTAACCGGTCTCTCGCGTGATGCATCGCTAAAGAGTCACCGAAGCGTATGAAACTATATACTTACGCACGGATCCGTAGATAAACACCATTCGCAATACTGATACGCGTAGCTAGCTCATTCCGCCATTACCCATCGAGATCATATTAAATTATCTAGAAAATTTAATATCTACAGAAAGACGTATTAAATTTAAAAAAAAAAAAAAAAACGATATTATCCTTGAGTTTCCCGTTCTTCAAACCTATCCTTTATCGACACCCAGGAGTTTATGAGTAGACAACAAACCTGGCGATAAAAATAATACGTTAAAAATAGATATTAACTTTTCATATCGCGAAATAAGACACGAAGATGGCGCATCTGTTAAAAATGATGTGCTCGATGGCATAGTCATTAATATATCTATATATACAGCCAAGTATTACGAGGGGATCGTACACGCGAGCCACGATTACGACAAACATTAGAGGCGTATGAACCGCTCATTTTCTTGCAAGCTCTCGCGTGGATGAGCCTTACTATCGTACGTTTTATGCCGTACATCGTAATCCTTTTCTGCCCTTGGGTTCTACATCACATTGTGGATACATTGTATATATATATATATATATATATGTACATATTTTACGATGAGTGCTTGCACTCAGATAGGCCTTTCTACACCCGCGCCTTTGGTCGTTCATTTCACAGTGTTAAAAGGACGCATGACACTCTTTTTCCTGTCTAACCCCTCTTTCAATCTCTCGTAACATCATCAGCCACGATATTACTGCAGGGTAACTATTCGTTGAGGTCGATATAAATATTCATGATGAATAACGCTCCCCTCGAGTCGTTTCAGCCCCCCCCCCCCCTCATCGTTCTCCGCGTTCTCTTTCTTCGTTTCACTGTCAGCCACTCGGTTCTAGAACTCACACTCGCCCTCCATACGTGACGCACGCCCTCTCGCGATACTTAAAAATATGTTATTTAGGCAGCTTACCATGAAACATTTTCTCGAAGCTATATGGCGTGAAAATTTTGTTTAATTTTTTGATAATTCTAATTGAAGTTTTTTTCAAGCTGGGCTTAAATTTCGCTTAAATCGTGTTTTTTGTTAAATTAAAGTCGACCACTTACGTTATATTGATTAAGATTTGAGATACGACTTGTTTCGCTCCACGCTCAAAATCACGTTCATCCCTGCTGAATCGAGACGATTGCCTTTATGGAATCAGGAGGTTATCAACTACCAGTTTTATTATTTTCGATTTTCTGGAATAGAAACGTTGATGAAATTTTCAACAGAATCGCGGTGGGTCTGGGTCTATTTTGAGGATTTGTGTCCATGCATCGTGTGTATTAAGTCGAACTAACAGCCTTTGATGTTCTCCGATTGACAAGAGACGGTGAGACAGCGAGGGGTCCCAAGGGCCGTTTCGAGAATACCGTTGAACAGTTGTGATTAGCGTCGATCGCGGTGTCAGTTTTTATGCTCTGTGACTGAGAACACTAATCGTTGGATGCTTTGTAGTAGAAACAGTCGCGCCAAGCTGCCTACAAAGCCATAGTGAGTCGAGCTCGACTACGAGTCTTTTGCCGTAGTTGCCGGTACTAACTCCTGGGCAGAGTCAATCTTCCTCTCTCTTACTCTCTCTCTCTCTTTCTCTCTCTCTCTCTCCCTCTCTCTCACTCGCTTTTACTCTACCACGACTTCGTCACCGATCGTTGACTCCCTTCCGGTCTCGTTTTACCCGTTATTCGTGTCGTCCCTCCCACGAGATTGCCCCGTCGTTTGAGGAGAACGCTGAGGACGCTCGATAAACGCCCGGGAAAACTCGATCGTTTGATACGTGAACACTTTACTCCGATTAAAGGACGCTTCGTATGTAAGACGATTGAAATAATTGCGGTATCTAGTTTCCTTTTTTCTGGAATACAAAATTTTCACTCGTTTGGAAAAATTTTTTGCGCCCAAGAATAGTGACGCATGACAATAATTTTTAAAGTTTACTAGACAAAAAATATTTATAATGATAATGAGTCGTAATCAATTATATGTAATCAATTATTATTATGATTGGAGATCATTTTATTTTAAAAAGAGAAATGTTTTGAGATTGTTTATTCAATTAGTGCCCATCCCGTCGCCCTCGTTTCTATTCGATGCATCGGCGTGCAATTTTATTCGATTATATTTGAACGTTGTAGGTACGCTCTTGTAACTATGTTTTATCATTAATATTGCATCCTGCCCACACCTTTCTCGATATATTCGAGTTAAATGTCCGGATGGTATGAATCACCCCCTCCTACACCCCTCTATCAAGTCTCTTTCGTACGCATAGTATTTTCGAGACAATGACTTGGAAAATTTATCAATCTGTTCATTGTCCTCGTCGAACAATATCTTATCATGGATTCTCTCATTTGTAACGCTAGACGGACAAACATGAAAAAACGTACGAAATGCGCAAGCGGACTGAAACACAATTATACGAAATAATTTTGTGATAATTACGAACGATCATCATGAAATTATTACATTGTTTTCAACGCGAAGATCAATCAATCACATCCAATTAAATTTCTTATCGATTAATTAAACCTCATTAATCATTAATAATGTATAAACATTATTATTTTTAAATTATGTCAATGCGAAATTATCGATGATAGTGAAAATATCTCTAGTTCTCAGAATAAATGTGACAAATATGGTTTCTCTTCAAAAAATACAAAAAAATCGTTAATTCTCTTTAAAAATAGAAGAAACAAAGTTTCACGAAATTCGTCTATCGACGTTGCATTTAATAAGATCGCGCTGTTTTCTGAAGTTTTTGAAAGACCTGTGCTAAAAATGGCCCGCAAAATCGACGATGCTTCCCGTTTAGGAATTCCCTTTACCTAAAATCTCGAAGGTCTCATTTTCCCTGCCATCGGCGGTATTTCATAGCCGTTGCAAGCGGTTCTTCGCATTTAGCGTCTGCGTCGATATCTTCCGCTCCCGCGAATCTCGCGCGTGGGAATGTTAAGTTTCGAAATTCTCAGCATACCAAAGAACGCCAGGAGAAACGAACACGGGTTCGAACACGGGGGCTCGATGGCACGAGACCGACGATTTCTCGCGAGACGATTACGCCCGCCGGCGGATCGTTATACGGTCCTCTAGCGACAACGAGAGAGAACGAGAGAGAGAGAGAGAGAGAGAGAGAGAGAGAGGAAGAAAGAAAGAAAGAAAGCCGAAGCACCTGAATCGCAGTGCCCACCCGCGTGTGCTACACGCGAAACACCGACGATCAGACTATACGCCTCGCAAATGCGCTCGCAGCCAAGAGAGACGCGGAATCTCGAGACTCCATCGCCACGTCAATGCGCAGGGTTAACTTTGCATTGTACCCAACTATACATATCTATATATATTCAGGTATATGTATAATGTAGACGCGGAGAACATTCTCGAAATTACTTGATGTCTGGCCAACCAGGAAATTGCGAATACAAATTATAGTTGCGAAACGCCCATATGCTCTGAAATACGAAATATGACGAATTAATCCGCGATATAAATATTAGTTTACGAATTATTAGGTATATCGATTGCAAGCTTGAAACGCGAGGGTTGCGTTTATATTTTAAATGGCTACGTATACTTCGATTGATCGAACATAATCGATTCTTGATCAAATGTCCAATTTTCGTTTGGATATTTCTAAAATTGATGAAATAAGTTAAAGAAATTTTGGAGTAAAATGTCGAAAAATAGTCGCGATGGTAGAAATTTCCAGAAAGAAGCGGACAATTTCTTTTTTTGAGTTACTTCGTTTTTTTTTATCCCACTCGTTTACATTTTATCCCGACGTTTATCAGATAATTATTGGAAAAATCGTTGGCTCGTTAATTTCGCATCACCGCTGAAAATAAATAAATGAATCCGCTGGCCTGTTAATCAAGAGACTAAAATTGGGTTTCGTCATTATTCTTTCACTCCATAGTCCCTTAACCCCCGTTGACGAGATAACAAGCAGCGAACCTGCAAAAGGTAAAAGCACTCACGCCATCGGGGCAAAGGGCCCCCATGAGCAACACCAAGGGTGAAGTGCTAGTGTGCGGCTTACTCGAAGCACATCAAGAGAAGAGACGTGGAGAGAGAGAGAGAGAGAGAGAGAGAGAGAGAGAGAGAGAGAAAGAGGGAGGAGAGTCTTCGCTGATTAGGCAGCTGTTCAGGAACCCGCGCCGCGGTCGCTACGTCAGGTGCGTCATGAATAATTTCCGCCGTTGGAATATCGTGTGACGTGTTTCCGAGAACGCGAGAAACAGGGATAGGAAGACAGAAAAAGGGAGAGAGAGAGGCTCCCGGATGGGTTTTGGCAATGTTCCACCTTCAGTTCTCGTTTATTCCTCACTTCCTACTTCGCGCTTTTGAGCCCGTATTCTATATATGCGGCTTCTTCTTTATCGCGAAAACTTCTATTACCCAAATATCTCTTTCTCTCTCTTTATCTTCAGCTCCCGATCTTTGCGGGTGCATGGGAACACGCTCGTCGAGCCAGAAGTCATTCGACCACTTTTGCGCCCACACTCCGCTCTTTCGTTAAGCGGGCAAACGAAATATCCGTTTCTCTCATCCACAAACATTGAGGACTTCGCCCTTGTATGATTTCCGGGTTTAGAGCGCATATTAACCCGCTTGGCACTGTGAATTCACGACCGTTTCAACCGTTTTATGTTACGCTAAACATATGCGTCTATCTACGCGTAACGTACAAGGGGTTCGTGCGTCTCGGGCGTTATGCGTCTTCGTCACAGAATATACGGACACTCTCCGGGACTGTAGTCGCTCCGTGACACTAGCCGCTCCGTGACACTAGCCGCTCCGTGACACTAGCCGCTCCGTGAATACAGCAGCTCCGTGTAAATAGCCGCTCTGTGACTGTAATCGCTCCGTTGCTACAGTCGCTCCGTGAGTATAGCACCTCCGTTGCTACAGTCGCTCCGTGAGTATAGCACCTCCGTTGCTACAGTCGCTCCGTGAGTATAGCACCTCCGTTACTACAGTCGCTCCGTGAGTATAGCAGCTCCGTTGCTACAGTCGCTCCGTGAGTATAGCACCTCCTTAGCTATAGTCGCTCCGTGAATATAGTTGGTTCGAGTGCTTATAGTCACTACGTGAATACGGTCATTCCTTATTCGTGGCCATTCTGCGAATAAAGTTACTTCGTGACTTTAGTATACAACCTAAAATCCCGTTTTATACACAGTAGCGACTGCGGTCACAGCGAAATCTTGTTATTATATAAAGCGACACATACGTAGAAAGAAACTGAAACGAGAAGTGGCATAACAGCGTCGAAGATTTCCCTCGTTCTCCCGATAATGAGAATAATGGGCGCTTTGAGTAGAGAACTCTGGCATGGTTTGCAAAAGTTTACCTCCACGTTAATTAGCCGACGTGTATTGTCCTGTAGCTTTATAATACCCGGAGATATACACGTACATGTGCCAAAGGCTACTTGTTAATTAAACTATTGTATGCATGGCAAGCGCGCTTTATACGAAAGTGCAGAAAACATCCAAACGCGTACTTTTGTCAGTCTAGAACATGGTGATAGAAAGAGAGGGGGCGGGGAATGAGAGAGAGAGAGAGAGAGAAGGAGCGTTAGTGGACTTAACTTGAGCGAGGGTGCACCGGGTGGTCGTCCGCCTTGATCATTTATTCCATCAGGTCCGAGTCAGCGAGCCCCGCGATGGGCTAGGCAAGATTCTCGTTCCCAGCTCGACCGATTGTCGGAACAATTAAACCCCGTTATCGCGGTGTACACACTACATCGTGATCAACTATAGAGATCCGAGAAAACTGAAACCATGGAATTTGTCTGAATCATCCAAGAAATATTTTTATTTTTGCCTAAACGAACGAATCGTATCTTATCGTTAGTCAAATTCGTTCGAAACTTTTGTCTCCGACGACGACGACGTTTAACTACGAAACATTCTTGACACTTCCACGCTAAATTCTCAATGGAAACAAGGAAGGTACATACGACGAACAATGAACAACCTACAGTTAACAGACGCGATGTAATCGTATATCTCTTTATACCTCGTGTGCATCTGGTCGTGGCGAATGCGACGAGAGGAGGAAGAGTCCTTGTGGAGAAAAACTTGACATTGTGCACCCGGAAGTTAGTGAAACCAAACTCTCGCGCGATATATCGCTACGCGGAAAGGAAACCTCACATATATGCTTCTTCTCGTTATATTTACGAACAAATCTAGAGTCGAGACCAGACTGCCCCGACACTTTTCAAAGTGTGCAAGAGTATCTACAATACCTATATATGCACACAATGCCATCTTCAGCTGTAAGAAACATCCTGTAGGAACTAACTTTGCTAGCAAAACGCAGTGCAGCGAAATATATATAAATATATTTGAGAAATACGCGTCGGGAAAACTTGAACACAACACGTCCCGGTCTCTCGCGTTATATCCGCAGTCTCGAGGGGTTTTACAGTCGGGGGCGCGGGTACCGCGAGGCTGCGCATCTTCCGTACACGCTTGTACCTACGTACCGAGTAGTGACTTTTCTCTAGCGCAAAGGCCGAGTTATCATTCCGCGAAAACCGTGACGCTCCGGTGAAATTGCGGCAAGGCCACCGTGAACGTGAGCTCTCACTCACCTCGCTCATCTGCATCCCGAGTGTGCGCGTCTCGCTCTCGCTCGGTTCGTTTCATCCCCCTCCCCGCGCTCTCACTCACGGGACGAAGAAGCGAGATGAAACTTTTCCGCACCGCATCATTCTCGCTGCTCTGGCATAATACTTATCCTTTTTCTTTATGCGTTTCTTTTCTTTTCTTTTGTTTTGCCTGCGAACGCGCCGCATACGACGTTAACGCTGCTTTCGAGCGAAAACAATTTTTAATTGACGTTAAACGAAGTTGAAACACTTTCGTTTCGGATTCAGTTTCTATTTTCGTTCACGGTTCTTCTCGTCGTCGCGTGGAAACTGTTTTTTTAATTCGCGGATATATTGCGCGATGAAACATTTCGACACGGCTCGCAAGTTTTATATTAATTTTCACGAGTCGCGCGGTTTTATTTTTTGCACGAGTTTCATATGTGTGCGATGAAACGAACTTTTTTAATTAGTACGATAGTTCGCAATATTAGAAAATCGGCAATGTTTTTTCAGCACGAAAATATGTCGTCGCGTTAATTAAACGAACGTCGCCCCAGGGTCGAGACAACAGGATTTTTTCTTTGGGAGAAAAAAATTTGCTCGAATATCACGATACTCGATACTTATTTTTTGCGATAGATTCGAGGGTGAGAAAAATGTGAGAGAACGTGTCGGAGCAAGGAGTCGACGGTGAAAGAGAAGTCTTGCGCGAGGGTGATGAACGTAAGAGGGAGGAAGAGGGTTTATTCCGGAAGGATGAGACGAGTTTCTTCAACGGAAAAATTGACGGGCTGGACATCTTTTTCGTCCACTTTTTATACGATGTACATGCTCATAGCAAACAATATATACAGGGTGATCCACGCAACGTGTGCACTGTTATAACTTCCAAAGTACGCGTTGCACGAAAAAATGTTATATATACAAAATTATATTATATTTGAAGGCCAACTTTGTTTTTTTTTAACGGAACACTATATTTTGTATATCAAAATATGATAGAGAATCGAATTCTGAGTAACAAAGTATTGACCTTCATTAGCCCTAAACCTAATAGCTAACGAGTAATTTGACTTTGTTACTTGAAAATTTGCTTCACATAATATTTAATGAGAGATTCAACCTTATCACAGATTTTCACTTCATTATTGTCATAATTAGATTATCACGGAAACCACTAGACACTCACTGTCACATAAACATCGCCTTATCTGTGATAAGATTGAATCTCCAATTTGATATTGTGCGAAGAACATTTTCAAGTAATAAAGTGAAATTACTCCTTAGATATTATAATAGGTTTAGGGCTAATAAAGGTCAATACTTTTTTACTCAGATTCGATTCTCTACCATCTATTGCTATAAAAAATATAGCGTTCTGTTTAAAAAAACAAAGTTGTCCTTGAAATCTTCGAAACGCCTCGACCTATGAAAAAATTGACGCACTACGTAGTGCACCCTTTTAAACTAGGTAAGTTTTGTATATAACATTTTTCCGTGCAACTCATACTTTGGAAGTTATAAGGGCGCAGACGTTGCGTGGACTACCCTGTATATATAGAGGTCCGTGTCATATGTTTCTGACAGTACGAACAGCTCTGGTAATGTTACGACAGGGCTTGAAAAGATTCGAAGGGTTCTCCCCGAGATTGGCGAAGGTTTGCTCGGTGAAATTGAACCCCGGGGGGTTTCCTGTAATTCATCAAACGTGACAATCCCAGCCCTTAGCCATTGTCGAAATATATTTCATAACTAAAGACGTCACGAGGATTGGCCGAAAAACGTTTGAATGTTGATGCGCCATTTTTTTCCTTGCTATTTTATTTTATGGCCACGTCAAATCCACGCACAACGTTTCGATTCCCAATTTTCACCACTTGCAATACATTTTCTATACAATTATCGTGAGATATAACAAAATTGAAATTATCGACATAATAAACAATAACGTTCTCGATCGATCGAGAAAACAATAACGTTCTCGATCGATCGAGAAAACAAAAACACGAGATCGTTTCTCGTGAGAATAGGTTAAAAAAATAAGTGGCAATAAATTCTCTCGAGTCTGTCTCGATAGTGCACGCGAGAATAGAGGAATTTTGCGTGCAGCACGTGAGAGTAAAAGAGGAACGATATCGAATATCGAAGGAAAATTTAATATCGGATATACGCTATAGGTAGTTTCTCATAGGGATGAAAGCGAGTGTCTCCAATATATTCGATCTCTTCGCCACATTCTCTATAAATCCATTCGCCGTAGCCCGATATATTTCACTTAGCGGAAACAAGATTCTCGAATTTATCGAGGGAAATATATTTCATTAAATTAAGACTCATGAGTCAAGATTTATCCAGACGAAATCAAATTTATTCGTATTGCTACGTTGTTGACCTTCGGAACGAGAAGTTCGTTAATTAGGCAGTTAAAATCCCGCAAAATTCCCTTCGTCGATTATTTACCGTTATTAATAATCGTCAGATTTTTTAAACCATTTTTATATAATTTAAAAAAAAATGTGACACTGAACAAAATTAGATCAAAGCTAGAGAAACTGTAATAATATTATTGATACATATTCGCTCGATATAGCGAATTTGGATTGTCGCACGGGAAAAAATTAGAGTCGTCGAATATTCGATGGAATAATTTCAAACTGCATACGATTCGAAAAGCTCGATATCCAATCTGAATAATGATTTCCAATCTCACCTTAATAAACTTATTTCACTTCGATAAATCTCGCCCGACGTAAAACCTCATTAAATCAAAAATTTATTCTCCCTCAATAAATCGCGAGATCTCACAAAGTACACATTTACAGATGATTTCGATCCTCGCTCGTTCGTTAGAACGCTGAATCCGTGTGTTTGAATTGCGCGCAAGTACGACGTCCGATACTGAGCAAGCACCGTAAAAAAAAAAGAGAAAAAAGAAAAAAACGAAATATATATTTTTTAACGGCGCTATGAGCACAACCATTGAGAACGGCGTGGAAGCCGCTAAATCACGTCCCGGAGTGTTCTCGAGGGCTTTCGCGAAACGTGCACAGCCCTACGAGGAAGGTGAGTACCGTCGACGCAAAAAAAAAAACACTCCACTAGCATGGAAATCCATTAATTTAATCAATCCTTGCCTACAATGTTTAAAACGAGGGAACGAAAATAAAAAAATTAACTCTTTTTCCGTTGGCTTCCCACGGCTCCAGCCCTTTTCGTACTTCACCTACTTTCCCCATGTAATATAACGCGTCAAATAATTCTCCAAGTCTCGCGTTCCAATACACACACACACACACACACCCACACTCGCGTACATTTACGTCTCTGGGGGAGAGCACGGTCATAAAGATACATGCTTTTGGTGCATCGAGACGTTCTCGCGAGAAGCGAAAAAGTGAGTGCGAGAGTGAGAGAGAGAGGACACTCGCCGTGTTGGCGAACGTAATATTGGAATATCCCATATATCACGCTAACCTCGCCTAACTTCCGCCTCCGACTCACGCCCTCGTTCTTCTATATACTCCATCTTCTATATGTACTATGGCACATGTGTATTTATACGCATATATATATATATATATCGGTATAAATATCATACATAGGGATTATACGCCCGCTTTTCTCCTGTCTACAGAACCGCACGTACCTCCAATATACATAGCGTATATACTATATGTGTATATGGATATGTATGTATATGTGTAATGCGTTCCCGAGAGCATCTGCAAAAACTCTCCTCCTATTTCATAGTACACGTAAGACATATATTGTATATATCGTTTGTGTGTAGATAGTTATATATCGGGTGTCTCAGAAGTTTCGTAATGTTTGGTACCTGCGTATAGCTGGTGACCCTGTGAGTGTACGTGCGAAATCCGTACGATCAGTTCGCCATAGTTTTTAAACGAGAGGCGTTTCAAGTTGTCCAATCGAACACATGGAATCGACAGCGTTCAAAGGTAATCAAGACGATAGCAAAAACTCCGAAAAAACTACAATCGACGAGCTGTAGCTGATATCCGATCGCTATAGTCTCCAGTCTGGCTTCGCACTGGTAACAATCGATGCAGTTTGGATACTTCGGATCGTCTCTATCCTCTCGATCGCGTTAGAATGCAGACGACTCCAGCTTTTTCATGGGACATCTTGAATCGCGCCTCATTAAAAAACTATCGTGAATTGACGGCGCGTTCTTCGCACGTGATTTCGTGGCATCGCCAACTACCCGCAGGTACCGGGTGGTGTGGGGCTTTTAGAACACCCTGTATGTGTATGTGTGTACATATGTGTGAGTATATATATATATATATATATATATATATATATATATCGAGAGTTTTGCGCTGCGGTATTTCAATTCACCTTGTCGAAGATTCTTTCATAAAAGCTTTTCCACTCTCTTTCTCTCTCTCTCTCTCTCTCTCTCTCTCTCTCTCTCTTTCTCTCACGTTCTCCTGATACATAAGTCATGAATATATTCCCGCGGACGTCGGTGGTTTTGCGTATCGTATAGCGTGTGCGGTTTATTCGTTTCATCGAGGACCACATCTGTGACGAAACTCCTTTCGTGCTAATGAACAAATATATTCTACGGGAAAAAGCTCGAAACATTCGTCAAGGCTATGTTGCGGTAAATGGAACGCGGCTCCAATATGCGTCGGGAATATGTATTTCAATCGCGCGAAAAATTGATTAATATCGATTGAATCATTTTTACCGATAATGTTATTTTTGACTTACTTAATCTTTACACTTTTTTCAATCTTTGTTTAAATGCTTTTTTTGTAAGTGTTCTTCGAACTTGCCGTGGTTCGTTCCAATAGCGCGAGAAATTTGAAAATAGGATTATATCGTTTTCCCTTATCTCTGCCGGATATTGAACATTTAACTTTTTAATGCATTTCCAGTTTGTTAAATCTTTCAGCAAGTCCAACCTGATCGCCTTTCTCTCTTTCCCTCTATCTGTCTCTCACTATGCTGTTCCAGACTATTTGCCGCTGTCTTCTCTTCACTTCGAACTTGTCGATAACACTTTGAGGCACTTCCCTCGCTGGACCAAGTCCTCCAAGGCTTTCTCTTAGAATTCCTCAGCATCTCCCTCTTTCTCTCTTTCGCACGCTCAGCCACATACACTCTCCTTCTATCTCTCTCTCTCTAACGGTCTTGGCGCTGAGCCTTGCTCGGGAATTCAATTATTCTCCGGTTCAAACACCGTTTAGAAGAGAGATAATGTGGCTCGAACGAGACTCTGGACAGGCGCCATTGAGGGAGGATGAAGTTTGGGTTCCCAAGATCGCTTAACTCTGCGCGACAGTGAGTTCCATCCAGATAGAGAGAGAATAAGGAAGAGAGAGAGAGAGAGAAAGAACTTTTTTCAGCACAATGACCGCCTTTCGCTTGATAACGGGTTGTCATTCATATTGTCGCTCAAGCTGATACATATATATATATATATAATATCAAAATGTGTTGCAGTTGCCAAAGCGTTGCAAGACGTCAGGAGGAAAGAATGATGGGGTGATGGTGGTAGCAATTAAGATCTGGGTCTCACGGTAAAAGACTCGCCCTCCTTCCTTTTTCTCTTCCTTTTTCACTCTCGCTCTTGCTTCTCCATCTCTCTATTGACTCGCCACTGTAATCAAGACCTGAGACTGTCAGAGGTCGGAAAAACTTCCTTTTTTTTCGTGGCCTCCCTTTTCTTTTCGACGGCGTTTACTGTACAAAAGATCGTGTACCGCAACGTGTACTTACGGATTGGTGATCGTTATCCGCGAACCACCGCGTCGACAGTAAAATTGTGACAAGTCGAAAGAATAAAAAAAAAAAACCACGACGACAGATGTACCGAGACTCGAGCTAATCGTAACAGCTTGCATTTTCGCAATCAAGCAGCGCGTCCATGATTTATTCCTTTCTCTATTTTTCGTTTTGTTTTATATGTGTTCCAGCTCTCAAGAGTTTAAGTCGATTGAACAAGGAGGGGGCGGGATTTGGAATCGAGAATGGAGCTGAAACGCACCCCACCTTGGCCTTAATGCGTCGCATCCTCGCAGATGCACAGGTTAGTAAAACAAAAAGACGATAACAACGATAAATCGTTATAAATATTTTGACATTACACACGAGTTTAAAAAGAAATATTTCGCTGTGAATTGATTTTCTTAATTATAATACACGACCGGCGAAAGACGGAAATAAACAATGTAAAAATAAAACAAAAATGGCGATGGAACGGTTAACTAACTCGACGCACGACGACGTGCGAGGGTTGTATTAATAATGGAAGTCTTTTGTTCCGGGTTGCCCTATTGTCATTTTCGATGCCCCTTGTCTCTTCCCATTTTCACTGTATACCGACACGCATACACGGATACGCGCGTACTTTCACACAACCTTCCGGATTCACCGACATTTCCCTCGGGCTCGGTTCTTCTCTGTGATATTTATCGGGCGAAAGAACGAACGAACACAGAAAACCGAGGAAACGGAAGAGGAATGAAACCACATCGTGTGTGTGAGTCTGTATAAATATATAAATATATATAAGTATGTAGTTGTGTGTGTGTGTGCGTGTATACATATAAATATATACAATATGAAATGCCAGACGAGCGCTCACGAAGAATGGTTGCTGTGCGTATACGACCTTTGGAGATGGGGAAGAAGGGAAAAGGGCAGTTCCGTACAGCCACGCGACTATTGGCACGAATAAAGCCAAGTTAAGAGTGCGAGACTGCTATCGCGGGCGCGATATAGCGGAGGGTCGGCATTTTTTTCCTACGCCCTCTCTTTCTCTTTCTCTCTCTCTCTCTCTCTCTCTCTCATTTGTCCTTTTTTCTTTTCCCTTCGCATGCACGTATTATATTATATACGCGACCCCCCGGCTCGTCGGTTCAGGAACTTGTCCACATTTTTATCCACCTCGGACCTTTTCTCTCGCCTCCCGACGTACCATTAACCATCAGATATACCGCGTACCACGTCTTTCCCCAAGTTGGATTCATTGTCTTCTGAAAATCTCATATTTTATTTATTCAATAGTAATTTCGTTATTGCTTGGATTAAAAAAATAATAGTTTATTTCAAACCATCGTGGATTATCTTGCGATGTTATATTTTTTGTTAATTATGAAATTAATTGAAACGTCATGTTGAATATTTTTCAGGGTGAGTTAAAATAAACTTTACGGCAAATATTTCTAAAAAATTATCAAATATTTTTATATTATAGTAATTGAACTTTGTATTTTGGGATAAAATGGAATATACCTTAGTACTCTCGGATAATCGAGACCGCTCTGATAAGTAGCGATTTTTTTGTTCTCTCGTAGAAAATGTATTTGTCGATTATCCCAATAAAATTTATAACGAACATATCGAAATGAAAATTTATCTAGATATAAACTTAATCGTCAATAAAGATAGGTTTTTCAAAATATCTTCTCGCACTCAGGGTTACCGTCGTTTCCATCATAACTCTCCTTAATTAAAAAAATTATTTTAATTAAAAAAATCCCCAACTACAATATTCCCTGAATTTCCGCCTTTTGTTGTACTCCGTCTCGGTTAAAGTAAGGTCCGTTTTTGAACGCGGGACATTTTTACGAATTCGAGAGAAGCCGAGCATTATTCAGGGTGCACAGTGTTGAGCGACGTGGATTATGAGCAACCGAGCGCGCGGGATGCTGTACGTATATAATATTGCAGTACGCTCGCCGTTCGCATTCTGGTGGTTTGTCATACATATATGTATAGTGGACGAGTCGGCTGAAGGGATCCAACTGACAAATCCCTACGTAATGACTTTCTCATGAGGATGAGATTGAGCTTGTGGCGCTGTACGAGAGTATGACGAACGCGCATTACGATCAATAAATAATTCCTGCATCCGGCTTCTATGTGTTTGTGTTAATGCGGACGGGTAAAACATTGCTTTGCCAATGTAGGAGTGACGAGGACGCAGGATTTGTCGATGGATTTAGACTACCTAATGGGATCATTAATTCATGCCAACGAGAGGGTCTCGTACTCGACTCGAATGCCCAAATCCTCGAGCGCATTATTGCTGTCCGAATGGATATTAAATCCTTCGAATTTTAAATACATCTGTACTTAAAAACGATATTTCGTTTGTACGAAGTCGGAAGACGAATATTGATCGAGGAAGAAATTAATTTTTGGGAATGATAATTAATGTTGAATTGAAATTAAATTGTAATTTGATTTATTGATAGAATTTTTCTGACGACCTTAAATTAAAATAACTTTTTCTTTTTGTAGAAAGTAAAATTTGATAATATTATTTTATTCGAGTTGATTTATTGACCGAGATCAATTTCATTGAGATAAATATCGTTTATTTTGATCTATCAAGATCAATTTGATTCGAAATATTTGTATTAATTTCGAATTTAAATTAGTTCAATTCAATTCAGTTTTGTATTATTTTGAGACTGGCCATCTCGTGTTAATCTAGAAGATACAACGCTCATTTTCTCAAACGCGTAAAACAAATGATTTCGGCTCAACGATATTAAAATCCATATTCTTGGAACTTATCGTGAAGTTTCCCGGGGGGCATCTTTGATATCCGAGTGGTACATGAGTTGCGTCGATAGATGATTACTCGACGTCATATAAAAGAATCTATGCAGCCCCTAGTGAGTGCAAATCATAAAGGCTCCTGGAATTAGTCGCGCTCCAATAATCTCTTACCGCACTGCCGACTGCAACTTTGTACGCGATATCGTAGAGCAACAGGAAATCTCGTTAGTGTGTTCGCACAAGCGAGAACGAAACTCGACGACCAGAGGTCTGAAGACCGAGAGAAAGACGCAAAGAGAGAGCGAGAGAGAGAGAGAGAGAGAATCGAGGCTTGGTTGATTAATCCTCAACGGCAACGACCTCATGCACGCTAGATTGCATCCCAGAATTTAATCCCATTTCGCGAAGAAACGTATGAATTTTTTAAACCTCCCTATCGCTTTTATAATTGAATGTAACGCCGTTTATTTGAATCTCAGTTTCGACGATTTTATACCCTAGTCTTGGAAAATAAAAGAATTACCGATTAATTTAATTCTTCTTTTTACTCGTTGTTTCTAACGTATGCCCTTTCGTATTTTTGTAACCCATCCTTTTTCCCCATTTCCTGATTAAGCTTAAAACAATTAAATTAAACACGACGAGACAAATCAAACCGCGAGGTCCTTCATGCGTACAAAAATTGGGACCTCTGCCTCGTTGTTACGCGTACATATGGAACTAAATGAGCATAAACCCGCGAACGTTTTGTTCGACGAATCGAAATGTCCCGCCGCAGTATGTTCCGTATCACCGACGATACGCGAACTCTCTCTCCTCTCTGTCTCGCTATCTCATCGGTTTTCGAAATTAGCTTCATTAATTGAGTCTACTATTCGGGAGTAATTTGCGGTCATACGGCGATGTGTACATAGTCGTCGACATCTCGTCTAACGATGGTAAACTGGTGAAATTGCTGGTACACAGAAGCCACGCCGGTAAATCTCATCATGAGCGTCATTTGCATTGAAAATTGTGGTATATGTTTGCCATCGAATTTTAAACAAGAGAAACTCGAATACGTAATTTTTATATATTTTTTATTATTTGATATTCGATATTTGTTTTAATATATTTGCGTCATAGATAATATTTAAGTGGCATTACAAAACAAGCTAATAATGAAACTCTACCACCACAAATGTTTTAAAAAAAACTTCATTCGTATAACGTTATTAAAAGTTAAATTTAGGAAAATGAGGAATTTTATAACTCAACGAACTTGGAATTAATATTTAAGCCCAGATTTTCATTTTGTAGTTGTTTTCTTTTGCTCTTATTTTCCCATGTTATAAAAAGATGAAGCGGGGTTAAACGAAAAGCGCGAATGTAATTTGGTCGGAAGGGGCGAGAGGGTGATATAGGGAGTATCACGGATCTGTACAAAGGCTCACGTAGCTACGGGCTTACCGTAGAATCGCACAGCGGGTGGCGAGCGTCTCGGAGAGGGATTGTCGAGATAACGCAGTGGTTAGGACCCGAGTTCTTGCGAAGTTCTGAAAACAGCTGCACGCACGTTAAATGTAGTTCCGGAAAGAACGATAGGGAATTTGTTCTACATTAAGATCGCAGTGTTTGTAGATCTATGTCGGTTCGATGACAACTTGGTTCCAGTGCCCTTGAAACTCGAGTCTTATAGTGAAAGCAACGACTATAGAGATCTGTCCTCGCCCGATACCCGAGCGACACTGAGAACCTTCTGTCGAGCGAGACTCCTTATATACCCGAGTCGAGGCGCGTCACCCCCACCCGCTCACTGTGCACCAATCAGAGGTTCGACGCGACACGGGGTGGTCAACCAGACCTTTGATCAGAGTTTCCTACGCATAGGCAAATAAATCATATACTACACTGGAATAAAATGTGACTTTTATTGCATTTTCTATTTAATTCATGAGTTAATGAAAACTTCCAATTAAACTGATGGACGTCGTTGTTCGATTTGTTTCCGGATTACCGCACCTTCTTTCTGAATGCTTCATTATTACTTTATACTTCAAGCATCGTCGAATCAGTCAATTCATTCATGCGATTGTTCCTTTCCAGTCTGTCCTACCTTATTTCTTTCCTCAATTAGTACCGGGTCAAAGACGGTCTGTTCCGGCCGAACATATAGTGCCATGCTCGTATTTAACCAGAGAAGACAAAACTAGAATTTCTACTTGATCCTATCGTGTAACGGCATTTCAAAGTAGAATCTCTGTTTCCATGCTCCAACGGCGGGTATAACGTTTGAATTTTGATCCCTTTGGCGTCAGGAGCGTGGAAAAGGCCGAGTGCCAAAGGCGAACGGAATGGAAAAGAAGAACAGAGAGAGAGAAAGAGAAGTGGAGGAGAAAGGAAGAAAATGAGAGAATGAAAGATCGCCCATGGGAAAACGTGACGAGAGAAATGCGAGCGGGCGAGCTACGTGGATGCTGAAAAGTGTACGTGCGCCAGCATACGGATTTTGTCTAATATCATTGACGTTGTCTATATGCGAATGCTAGAGATGAGCGCAGACGCGAAACACACAGGCTGCGAAGCACGGAAGAGAAAATGCGACGAATAAAGAAACAAAGAGCTGCCGACTTGTAGTTGAAGATGAGCTTTTTCGTAACAAAGTTTTCTATCCCTCTTTCGCATTGATTCGATAATAAGAGGCAGTGGCACAGGCGACGTGCGCTTCGAAAATTTAATCAGCAATCATACAAGCGCTAAACAACCGATCAGGTTCAGAATTCGCAGGTACACAAAGAATTATTACAAAACGTGGCTCTTGGCATTTTTTTTCAAATATTTTGAAAATAGTGTTCCAGGCGACGAGCAATTCGAAAACTCCATCGGTACTTTCTCCGACACTGAGCGTTAAAGTTTTGAGGTTATCTAGAGAATTATGGCAACAATTTTGGAATAAAATACCAAGAGACACTTTTTGCCATAATTCTCTGTGTACCTGCCAATTTTTAACCTGATCGGTTGTTTAGTGCTCGTATGACTGCTGATCAAATTTTCGAAGCGCAAGTCGCCAATCCGTTCTGTGCATATTCGAGGAAATTTTAGTCCTTTCGCCCATATTTTCCTCGACTTTGACGAACAGATCTATCGACACAGGAAATATTTTATATACGTACCCCATGTGTTTTTATCTCCGAGCATGATGGCTTATTGGGAAGAATTGAGGTCGATAGAGCCAGCGAAATTTATCGTCGATCTGACGATAATCCTCGACCGTGTGCGCTCGAACTTCCCTCGAGATATCGGTCAATTATAATCCGAATCAAGTACATACCAAGAGTCTTAACCTCTTAACGACGTGTTTGTTCAGACTCTTGGGAAACTCGCTGTCACGGCTTCATTTACATTCGCGAAAATACGACGTATCGCTAACTACTGTAAAGTTAGGAGAGTTCTATGAACTTGGGGAACTCCAGGACAGACATTGGCAGACTTTGAACTAAAATTCTTTCGGGTTTTTCGATAACAATAATTATGGATAATTCTCGCGAGATAATGAACGAACAATTTTATTTTATATAAACATTATTATTATTATTCATGTGATTTTTTTTTCATACGGCTAGTCATCTTTTTTTGAGTGATGAGAATCGAAGGAGCAACGAGGAAACGCGAGGACAAAATTTTCGACGAAAATCAGCTGAATAGCGAAAGTTTCGGTCAAGGACACGGTGGTTGTCATTTCGTCGAATAGCGCTTGCACACTTTCGTTATTCCCATAAACTTTCAAACGGCCCTAGGGTCTCTATATCGGAGTCCACGAAAACGAAAGCGGCAAGGTGAAAGTTGAGCCAAGCTTTTGCGGCAGGTCGGTGGTGGCACTTAAACCCTCGTCGTCCCCGTCGTCGTCGTCGTTCTCGCTTTAAACCCTCCTCGCGGTATCAGAGGGCGAGTGTAAGGTCCCTATGTACGTATATATATATATACATGTATTTTAGAGAACCAGTGACAGGCAAGACATCCACCAACCACTTCAGTGTAGAGCGTTCAACGGTTTTCACATCGTCACAGAGCCCTCGACGATAATCGAAGTGTACTTCGTGTGGGGGCGAGCTTAATGAAAGGGCGAGAAGCCACGATTTTGACGAAACATCGAGCCCCTCTTATTCGTTATGTACACTTCGTCCCCGTCTCTCGCTTTTGTTAATCATTGACGACGGGGCAGATCTTTATCCTTTTTTGCTCGATTGCACAGCGATCAAACGCTTTTGTACATTACGCGTATTACCTTCGAGCAACACAACGGGGGGGAAAAACATTGAGAAGCTTACTGAAAATGTCTTTCTTGAGTTTGTGCTCAAGTTCAAAAAGCTTAAACGCGATTTTGCGTTTGGGCTTAAAATTACGTTCGATCTTTCAATTCGGGGGGAAAAAACGTAGCCTTTTCATAAAAGCATTTTTGTTTCTTATAAATTGAACCCAAATCTGAAATTAGATTCGACCTTGATGGTGAATAACAACGCAACACAAATTCAAGCTCAAGCTCGAACTTAAGTGCCAACTCATGGAAGATCAAACTCAAATTTCGACCTTGGAATGAATTCAAGGTCTTCCTATAGGATCCTTAATCATGCGACTTCATAATTCTCGAGTTCCTCTATCCGTGTGCACGAAGGATAGGAGAATAAGGGAGGAAAGCTCTTAATGACCGAGAGAGAGAGAGAGAGAGAGAGAGAAATCCCGAAGAGGATAAAGACTAAATGAAAAATGCAAAATCATGAGATTCACGATCTCCATTCCACCTTCAGGTCTCTCTCCAGTCCCACCAACACTCCGGCCAGCTTCTTGTTATTTTTTTCTCATGCGTTCTTTTTTTTTCTTGTTCATTCTCTGGTCCTCTATTTCGAGGTCTATCCCTCCTGTCTGCTCTTTATCTTTCCCTCTTGTTCTCGGTGCGTACTTTCGCGTCGGGGCGTATATACGAAAGGTGTATGGCAATATATAAACACTGTCTCTGTTTGTAGAGGAACTAAGTGGCTACCATAGGGCCTTCGCCCTTTCCGTTTTACTCCCTTTCTTTCTTGTTTTTCTTTTTGTACCCTCTGTCTCTCCACCTGTGGCCAAAGAATGAGTATTACAACTTTACTGCCTCCCTTGCATACCGGGCCTGGACGGGAAAAAGCACACGGCGCGACCCTCTGCAGAATTAGAGGGAACACCGCAGGCCATATGCTTCTTTTTTTCGTCCGGGTTTGTGAAGCAACGACATATTCGTACGACTCTCTTAAAGAACATACACGACGGAAGTCCATCACTGCTCGTCCGCCGCTTTCATCGGCCGCCATTTTCACAATATGGCGACCGCCCGACGTAAACGCGCACATTTCAAACGCGATATTTTTAACTTTCGATACGTTCTCGTATTACATAAGTCGTTCCGTCGGAACGTTCTGTCCGCTTTCGAACGGCGCAACGTCGAAATATCGTCGAATCGCGAACGTTGCGTTCCAAAAGTTTTTAAAATAATTTTCATGTCCGTGGAGTGAAAAAATTATTATTTACGAAACTAGAAAAGTTTCGAGAACGGCGAGTGGCCAAGTAAACGCTGAAGAAAGTAAATGTGAATGTAACGTTGGGATTTTTTTTGTCGAATTTTTCAAACAGAGTTTCGAATTGGTTCTGTAATTTGTGAAAAATCAGGACAGATGAGATTTTCTCATCGATTCATCCCTCGTTGTATGGGTTAATATATGAATTGCACGAGAATAATTATTCTCAATTATGCACTAATATTGAACATTTTTTATTTCTCGTCACAATTAATGAAATATTCATAATTAATGTCGTTTAAAATAATATTTTATCGAAAAGAACTGTGCGAATGGCTCGTATATTTTTTATCGTAATTCGATTGTAATTCGGGGGGAGTATGACGAAATTTGTATTGGTCAGACAAAATATAATATTGTACTTGCCAAATATTTACGATGAATTGGTATCCCACCTTAATTTTTAATGCAGTATCGAGTTTCAACTCCTTAAGTGAGAGCGTGATTCGTCTGTGAGGATTTACTCCGTATGGAACAAGCTCTAAATGGCTTATACGCACATACATGTGCCTATACAATATACACATACTTACTCTATTCATTAATTATCGTCTATCTCATGAATACATAAGCCACGAGTCAAGCCAAGATCCCGAGTATAAGTAGGCGTCGAGTACAATGCGCCCATTAATTTATTGCTCCGTTTTACTGGTATTACTTCCTTCACTCTAATACCGCGATACTGCTATTCTCACTTTTCAACTCTCACTCTCTTACTTTCTCTCTCTCTCTCTCTCTCTCTCTCTCTGCAGCACTTATATATCGCTCTATTTCTCCATATTCCCCTATTTTCACGAGATAATACGGGTCGTAGATTACGAAGGATTTTCACATGAAAATCCAGTCTAAACTTCTCGTTCCGAATCTCTCGTACAATTCGTTGAAATGCGTATTTCCTTCTCTTCATCGAGCCGATTTACATATTTTGAATCTTCTCGCGACTCCCTGTACAACTTTCGCTCGATTTCTACATATCTTTATATACATATATACATATACATATACATAATATATACAGTCAACCGAGTCGAGGAATAAACTTCGAGGTTCTCCGTGAATTTCGGTGTTCCTGGATCGCCGTATCTATAACTCCTTGTGCCTTAAGCTTTTCCACTCTCTGCATATGGGCTCTTCGTTCGAATTCTCGCAAGCGTTCCATAATAGTACGATAATTCTCGGTCCATATGTATGTACCTACTCAGCTCTTTCTATACGAATCCTTTCTGCATGACTCTGCTGCATCACCACAGAAATTCCTCCTCGGTAAATCGTTTCAACTCCCGTGTATATATATATATTGCCAGACTCTTCGATTGTCGAGTGTACCAGAGAATTTCGCGCTTCAATCGCTCTATATATGTCAACATAATTTCCTCGTATAATGCATATAATAATATGGGTTAACGTTGGCGCGCCCGCTTTACGACCAACTCACGCTCGAACGCCGAATGCTATTATATTCTCCAACTACTATTAGTATCTACATATATATATAGGTATATATATTAAGGTATCCGAGGATTTTTTCGCTCATTGATTTCGAGTTAAATCGAGAAGAGATTTATCAGAACATCCAATCTCTTCCGCATTACCATTTCCTTTCATCCACATTCAAATGCATCGACGTACTTTTGCGACGACATAATTATCGAGACTTATTCTTTCGAAAAAACGATAAACTCACATTTTGAAATTGTCATGATTCGAATTTTTTCAAAGAGCTGGAACGTTGAATTCTGCCCCAATAATATATAATAACGATAAACATACGCGGTGTATAATTAATGTTGCATTATAATTATACGTAACGTTAATTAACTTCGAAAAGAGTAAAAGTGTGACGAAAATGTAGTGGATATGAAATAACTGCGTCGGTGTTAAGGAACTCGTATATACCGTCTACGATCGTTGGACAGAGTGCAGAGCTTGCAGAAATTGCAAACCCGCAGGTGTGCTATATATATATATATATATATATATATATATAGCACAACATTTAATGCGCCATCTCCCGTGAGAATTTCACCGTGCACGGTTACGACACTTTGACGTTTGTGCCCTATAGGTCCTTCTCCCTATATATGAAAGTACGGGATTATGTATGCGTTTTGCCTCTACGACCTCCACCCACCCTTTTCCAGTTCGCTAATGGATTAACCTCCTTTGGGCCTATTGCACGCTCGAGGCTCGGCGCATGGATCCACCCTTCGCCGTTGGGGCTGTGGCGATGTCGCCGGTTGTGCCCGTGTATCGCATTTCCACGGAGTGCAATTCCGAGCTCGTTGTACCAAATCGTGAGACCACGAAAGGGCGAGAAATATGGGAGCGTTGGGTACCGTGGTAACGTTATGACCCTTTGAATATTGCGTGTTCGTGCACTACTCGCCCTCACAATTGTTTTGTCGTCGACTAACTGAACGTTTGCCTCGATATTCGTAAATATCTTGATGGATTTTGTTACCTGCATTACGAGGGGAAGGGAGGAGGGACGAAATTAATGGACCACTTACATTCATCATCGATTTTGTCGGTAGATGGAACTTAGCTGGTTTGGGTTATCGCGAATTTGATTTAACATCGATTGATCAATTAATGTGACTACGACGAGCAAAAATTCGAACTCACTCTTATAACTGATGATTTCATTTTACATATTTTTATGTTAAAGCGTTATGTTAAAGCGTGATTTTTCATCGTGCCAATAAACCGGGATTTATTCTCATAACCTACCCGGTACGCGAGGTTGCTATCCTTCTAGAAAGTAATTAATAAAAATCGTCGTTAACGTGGAAATTCATTAAGAAGCTTTTTTTCAAAAACTTGGATTTACATGAAATAAATCGTATTCTTTGCGTCGCAGTAGTGATATTAAAGATTATACTTATTATCATATTTCACGCATAAGCGGTTCGTCGCTATCGACGTCTTATTAATTAACTATCTTTATTTTTTATGGACGACGTACTTCGTTAGAAAATAAGCTTTCTTCGTATCGAGGCCCAATGTAGATCTTCCTAAGAGTAACAAAAGGTTTTTTTTAATAAGAACGAATCAATTAACTGCCAGCTAAGATTGTTATCTTATCATATTTTCTTTATCTCCAAAGAATTTCAATTAGACATTGAAGTTTGAGATGTTTTTTCATCTATAACGCTTTCCATCAGTCTTACAAAAATGAATAGACATTGGAAATAGTTTCACAGGACAGATAAAAAAAAATAGAAAAATCGTACTTACTAGATTAATACTAATTCCATCCTTTTATCCCCGGATGTTCCGATCTCGCTTCTTGTTTTTATGGTAGAGGGCTTTCGCGCAAGGCTTTGCGATTGTACGAGTCACGTATTAATCGTGAGTTCGTACGCATAACAATGGCGTAAGCCCACTGAAAAGATTAAAGATGGAAAAAGGTCGAATAGAATTTTAAAAGGGAAAAAAAACCAGCTGAGTCAGCGGCCCAACGTTATAAGCCCCGTTCCCCGGACGGGGTCCTTTAAATGCTAACACGTGGACACACATTGCGCTGACCCGTGTGATTCGGATTATGATCCCCGCGAGTATTGTCAACGACATTCTCCATTGCTCGCTCACGTATTCGGGGTATATATATATATATGTTGCGTTCAAATCCGATGTGAACGTTCCTCTCGAACATCGACGAATCTATCGCCCGTCCGGTATCGCCTTGTTCCGAAAATTTATGCTTTTGCTTCGAACGTATATCGACGCTTCGAAATATACCTACACTTATATTTTCGAACGCGACTAAATCCATGTAGACCGCATCGTATCGATACTTCGTACGTGCATACATGCGCGTAGAATCCCTAGAAACACTCGATCGAATTATAGGCTTGCGTAGGAGGGGATTGCATTTGCTACACTGTATTTGTTCCGCCATGAAACGATTTTTATAGGCTGTAGAAACTGCATTTATTATTAGCAAAAAAAGTAATTGGATTAATGATTTCTGTTTTGAACGAAATATTCACGATAATGAAAATTTTCTTGTAACTAAATATTTCGATAGTAGATAGTCCGTGTGAGTAAACATATTTTGTGAATAGAAATAAATTATCGTTGTTATAATTAACGAATTTCTGGAAAAATTTGTACGAACGATCGTCAAATTTATCAAAAAATTATCAGTCGCCTAACAAATTTCTTGATACACGTTTTATCGATCAATATATGTCTTGAAATTTCTATTAATTTAATTCTACGTTCGATGTTAATTTTGTGTTGCTACTGATTCACCTACACATTCATTTACGATAATTACTTCGAATTAACGACGATCCTCGACCTTCCTATATTTTCGTTAATTCCTCATTCGGTCGCGAAAGTTTTTTTATCGCCGACCAAAATTAGTCGTGTGTTCGCTTCGAGCAACGGAGACGAGAGGAGCGCGCACATCTCGTATTTTTTCTCTCACCGGCCGAGCCGACAGTCTACGCGCTCGACATTGTCCAATTTGCATTTGAAAGCTGTTTGTAGGACGATGCCGCTTTTTGTGTCGCGATATGCGCGCGTTCGGCTCACTCTTTTCCTATCTCGTGGCTCCGTGTACAGCTACCTGTATTTTCTCGTCTCCCTCTTGTCGCGCTCGAAGCCTCGGGAGTATAACGCCATTTTCACCGTGCTGAACTTTTCTCATTTTATTCTCGGTCTGGACTCGTTACCAACGAAATGGAAAAGCTTGTGCCGTATGCTCTCTTGGTTTTACGGAAAAAAGGCTGCTTCTCGAAAGATTTCCATTCGCGCGTTCGCTCTCTCTCTCTCCCTCTCTCTTTTCGATCTCGAATTGGGCGCACGTATTGCGGCGAAAGCTCGTTTCGGCGTATATTACGATTGTATTCTTTTTCCAATTTTATTTTTAACGCGTGCTTATAAACGGAGTGTTTAATTTTACGCTGGGAAAATTTCGGAGTATCTTGCCTATTACATACAAGATCAAAAGTTGATAGCTTAAAATTAATTAAAGAACAAATACCAATATTGAAAAAAGATTGATTCAACATTATGTTAAATTTATTTTATACGTTTAATTAATAATAATAATGATATGATCATTAATGATTAAATATATATTAAATCAATTTAACATAATATTATATAATTAAAAAAAAAACTTTATTCATATCGCGAGTAATGAAAATAATCCAAAGGTCGAACACAGTTTCAGTGAAAATTGTATTATGAAATAAGAATAAATCTTGTTCAGTTCTGGCCAATCGAGTTATGGGGACTCTGACCGTATAACGCACGTGAACACGACGCGCGAATCGTGATATTATTGTTTGCCGAATATATGTTTAAACATTTTCAGACATATGTGATATCATGCATGCATCTATGCGAATAATGATCGATGAAGATAGCGAAAGAGTTCTTTGGGTGGAAGCGAGGCTTTCGAGGCTCTCTCGGCAAACGCGGTACACTTTGGGACGAGCACACACGCCGGCATGCATGCACGCGTGCCTGCCTTTCCCGTGTCTATTTTCATATCGCTCGGCACACGGATGCGCGACTGGACACGCGACTCTCTCGTCTAAAACGAGACATCAAGCACTTAGCCTCTATCTCCTCATCGCGACTCCGGGTTCATCGTGAAAAAGAACACGTTGATCCAAGATTTTTGTAATTTTGGTTAAAGGACTTGAGCCGTTATCGGATCTGACCTCAAATCGATAAAACGTGAGATTTTCGTCGAGATAAATTATTCGGCCGTGACGTTTATATTTTTGTCAATTAAATAAAAATTGACAATTTCGAATTAAAATTAATCGCAATGAAAAATAAATATTTCATTGTTTTCTTTTGGGCATAAATAAGTAATGATTTATCGACGAATCGACGAAAGTTAATATATCCACCAAGGTAAATTATTGGATCGTTTTCAAATAACACTGATAATCGCAATTAAAAAACATGTTCTCATTATTTTGCGTTGTACGCAATAAAGTGAAAATAATGAGAAATAATTGCAACTTTAAGCGTGACGAAAAATTTTTGTCGGCATTGCCGTGCCAATAACTGCGCCACCGGTTTCTTTTTAACCTCGAATCTCACGCAGCTGTCGTTCGGAGAGCCATTTTTCGATCGATTAAAATTATCGCGCTAGAACGATCTTTCCACCTGATACGTTACGTTAATGCTTCGTATAAGCGTCGTCACGGGTTTATACAGCGAAAAAGCTTCGTCCGACCTTGTAATAAAATCTATACCACAGCATCCCTCACACGTGGCCATGACCACGAGAAAAATCTCATCGTCCTTCCCATTTACCATCATCGTGTACAGTGAAAAATCTTGGTCGAAAGGAACGAGAACGCGATTAGCGATATTTAGGAGATACTTGAAAAACGCTAAAATGTAGAACATTTGACATCAGGATTACTTTAATATCGATTCTAGAGGTCTATAAAAATTGACGATCGATTAACTAAATAAATCATGAGTAAAAATGATTTTTATTTTTAAGAAAGCCACACTTTCTTAATCTTCTGGAACTTCTCTTCGAATTATTCAAAAATGTTGAAAGCGTGGTATACAAAATTTTAATGTTCGTGAACGAAGATATACAGAAGATATCGTAATAAAGTATATCGATTATTTAATAAAAAATTACAAATTTTAATATTTTATAAAAAATAACGAAGAAGACCCGAACAAAGATTATTTTATTCGGCGCTCCGACATATTTTACCTGTGTGTACATTTATTTATTCTTAAATTTCACTGCCAGTTGTATTTTTCATTTAATAAAAATTTCAACCTACTTTCCCTAATGACTTTCCTCGTTAAACGCGATAAAACTGTTTTGAAAAATAATTTTTTCTTCACCCCATCGAATATTTACTGTATATATATATATATATATATATATATATTTAACGATGGTGCGAGATATTTGCAATACGAGGAAGCAACAAATCCAGTACGTGACTAAAGACGCATTGCAGTCTCCATGAGCGAAAATCGAAGCACGCGATGCTGCGGATTGTAACGCCCCATATACAGCATTACCTATACTCAGCGGAATAGTCTCGCGACCCCGTGCTGTGTGTCGAAAAGTTGTTCGAGCATCGTTGTCGTCGTTGTGTGACCCGCTGCTGAGTTTCCCGCTAACCCCGAGAGTGCACTTCCCAGCAACAGGGACGACGAACCTTAATACCCCAATGGTGCTCCGAGTCACCTTGCCCCAACTCTCACCCTCTCTTGTTCTCCTTCCCCACATCCTCTCTCGCTGATGATCGTCACAGGGATCTGCGGAGCGAGAGAAGATACACGGTGGTGGAGATAGGGACGGCCGTGCAAAGAGGGATGGTGGGGGTGTATAAGCAGAGCTTCTTCAGCTTCTACGACGACACCACCGAGAGAGGCAAAGCTCTCGTCACGGCGAGTTTCGGGTTCGCCCTGTCGACAAATTGCTTCCCGTCGCGCGAGGCTTAAATTGCAATTTCATAAATTCAAGTGGCTCGTTTCTCGACGACGAGGACGACAACGACGACAACGACGACGTCGACGTCGACGAGGAGGGCAGGAGGGTCTAGCTGCAACGACCGCGTTGGACACGAAATTCTCGTTTTCTCTCTCTCTCTCTCTCTCTCTCTGCCTCTCCCTCTCTTCTCCTCCGCCTCTTTGCGCCTCTTTTCCTCATAATTTCCTGCTACACACACACAGACACACAGAGAAAGAGAGAGAGAGAGAGAGAGAGAGAGAGAGAGAGAGAGAATATAAGAGGATCTCTCGTCGGTTCTTCCGTTTCACTAACGCGTTTTACGCTACACGTAACGTGTGACACGGGCATCTCGCAAGCACCGACTAAAAAACCCGCTCCTTCGTGGCTCAACCTTCGAGTCTGCGGCTATGTCTGTGTTTGTGCAAATGACGAAGACGCCGGGACGATAATTACTCGGCGTCTCTCATACCACCCCCCCCCCCCCCCCCGGCCCCTTATTCCCGGCCGGAAATTCCTGCCGTCGCAATGCCATTTTATCTTTCCTCTCCTCGTTCGGTCTACCCGTCACTTTCACGGTTGCGTCTCTATTATCTCACGAGCCCTTATTTCTTGTTTACTAGGCTGAAGTTCTTTACACTTCCTTCGATCACGCTTTTTTTTTTGTTCAACCGTCGCTCTTCGTCGCCGTAAATTTGCGGTGAATCGCGGGATTAAAAAATAACGATAAGAAAATACGCAGTTTTTTTTAAAACGATTGTTATTTTATTTTATGTTTTCTTATTAGCCGCGCGATACATCGCAAATAATTCGCACGAAATAAACAAAAAGTCTTGGACAAATCAAAGCAAATAAAATGAATAAAAATTACCTTTTTTTTTTTTTTTTTTTTTTTTTTGTGAAACGGAAAAACATGGGGTTTAGAAAATGTTTTAAAAAACCGGAATAAATTCTTTCTCGCGTCTGGAGTCGCGCGATGAGGGTCGAATAAAAATGCGCGAATAATAATCGTGCGGTAAACAGCGGGAAATATTATATATGCATGTTTTTCGCGAGCCCTTCACGAAAGAATGTCCATAGTAAATTTTTTGCTACCGCGAGGAGGAGGTGGGGGGAGGGGGCGAGGAAAAATGCGTACGTTCTCTCTGCAACCCTCTCGTGGCCCTTTCTCTCTCAATCCAATACCATCCCGAGAAAGAGAGGCTGAGAGAAGGGCGGGGGAAACGCGAGTGCCTTGAAAAATCGTTGCTGCACCGCGACAGAGCAACGAGCAAGGGTAATGTATATTTCATGGAGTGGTACACTGCGAAATGAAAATTCTGTCACGGCGGAAGGGAGGTGGTCTTCTCGGTGAGCTGTGATCCATGTGAAAGCCTCTCCACGTCTCTGCTCTCTTCTCGTTTCATCCTTTTTCCTTTTTCCCCCAAGTTCTCTCTCTTCACCCCCCCCCCCCTCTTCCCTCCTTCCCCCCTTGACCCGACCGCCCTCTTCTTCCTTCTCGCGTTATCCTACGATTTGGTGTAAATCGTCTCGGGATTAGGTTTTTGCCACACTTGACTCGGGATGCGACGAACTCGAAACAAATTCGACGTCGATCGAAACGATTACGTATGTATATTATTGTATATGTATTTATGGATAAATATACGAACGAACAGATGGCAACGTTAAAGAGGAAAGGGGAGAAGGTATTACTGGAGGAGGGTAGAAAAATTGTTCTGCGCGAGAGTGCCAGATATGAATATTTATATTCGCGTGTAGAGATTCGATCACATTCTATCGAATCGATTACATCTCGAGAACACGAACGGCTTGGTCGTTATTTTTTGTTCTTGTACAGGGATATGAATATAATATTTATGCGATTTTTAATATCGATAACGATAAAGCTTTGAATAATTATCTTCGGTAATAATAATTATTCGAGAAAATTTATTGATTAAACCGACTCGTTTTTGTATAAATTCGATTAAACGATATTAGATAGAAGGAAAAAAGAACAAGCAATTCCAGAATGTGTCGAAATTTGTATTTATGGGATAAAAGAAATGCGTTGTTTTTTTTGTGATAAAAATTTATATGATACGTACAAGTATCCGTCCGAAGAGGTCTCTATCTCGGTAGAACAAGTCCGTATATCCTTGTTCGAGTCTACGGTATCAAAGCACGTCCGTTCTTTTCACTTTAACGCGCTTCATCGACATTTTCTCGTGCGTTCCTCGAGCGTCATAAAACAAGTCCGGACTGTTACGGGGGTCGTAAAACGTAATGCTACCATATCAATCGCCCACACCATCTCGACGTCAGCGAAATTCCGGATATTCAATCGAGGAAGATGGACTACGGTTATATTCGTGTTTGGTATATAAATGAGGGATTTATTTATCGTCTTACTTCATCCTAAATAGCATTCGCATCTTCGATCAGTCGAAGGAGTAAGAATTTTCCTCCTGGAAATTTCACAGTAAACACTCGACTATTTTAAAATTATTCGGATGGATAACATCAAAATTTCCATGAAATTTAGCAAAATTTATACACGAATTTTAATCCAAATTTATCGTTAATGTATTCGTTCCTATGCATCGACAAATTCAATTACCGGTAATGAGTTTTAACAATTGCTACAGCTTCCGATATATTTATAGACGGCGATAAGCTTCTCCCGAACGTAATCCGCTTTGGTTTCTCATCTCGATCGAAATTTTCGTCCGGATCGCGAGCTCGTGCAATAAATATACGACACGACGTGCCGGTAATCGTCGAGTTTATTCGTCATAAATTCGAAGCTTTATCGGGGGGAATTTACGTGACAAAACGAAGTACTTCCGGTTTGGTCGTATTGACCTTTTTCTTTTTTAAAGAAATAACACTTTCTCCCTCGACACCGTCGTCTCCGTCACGACTTTCAGCTCCTTCGGTCTTTATCGACGATGCAACAAGTTCGCTTATAACGAAAGAAAAAACGAAAAGAAAAAAAAAACAAATCCGCGATCTCGTATAAATGCTCTCGCGTTACATCGACGCCGGTCACTCACACGAAACAAACTGTATACACATACGTATGCCCTTTGTGAAACTGGAAGCTGGCCAATTGGGAAACCTCTCGCCCGGCCGAAATTATGTTTGCCTCGAGAGTTTCTATTTGGCTGGACAGACGGCCGCCCACTTCCATATGTTTGCCGTTAACTCTCATCCCTACTAATACGTAAGTACGTGCGAGATATAGTCCGGAAAACTCCACCGAAACGATACTGCGGGTAGACCAGCTCGTGTGTGGTGTCCTATATATGCGCGACTAGTTTGTCAAACTCGTCCTGATATTATACTCTGGTGACCAATGCACATAGTACCAGCATGCCTCATACGTGTGAAGTTTTCGGAATTGTCCTAGTTCATTCGATGTGTATTAATTATCGACTTACCGTACAACTAGTTTTTAACTGGATGAATAAAAAATACCAATCGTTGGGAAATTAGTTTCAGACGTTTTCCATTCATTATAAATTACGAAATCCGTCTTATATCTTGCGGATTTAAACGGACGTTTAATTTCGTCGGATACGTTGAAACGTCGGTCATTCTGTATCGATGGCTCCGGGCTGCGGATTTGTAATCCGCGACCTTTAAGTGGCTTTGATCTTGGTCGACATAATATAAGAAATAGGTATCGTTAAAAATTTGACATAATAAATAAATCATTCAAACGAATGTTGGAAGTTCGTCGAATGTTTTTATCACCTACAAGGTTACTGAAAACTCGTCGATCGATATCCGGGATACGAATTGTCAAGATCACCTCTATTTGGGGTTATCGTGAAAATCGGGATTATTAGAGGACGTATGATCAAATCGAGCAATCAGTGGTTTCCGTCTATTTCGTGGAAATGTGAGATAGAACATTCGTGGATGAGGGACGGAGGCAACAGCAAGGACGAGCGATACCTCGATAACCGCATGTTGACCTCAAAATACGCTCGGAATCCTACGGCATATACGTAGGTACATATATGTTCCCTGAGAGGACCCTTGCCATTCTCTCTGGACATATATATATATATCCAGATGTAGGTATAAGCACATAGTGCTTATACCTACATTATATACATCTCGAGAGAATCTCCCTCTCTCGTACGAGGAAAGCGTTTCGACGGTCTTACCCGGGTCCCGTGTGGCTACCTCTATACCGGGAGTTTGCGATATCGCTATCTAATTCAGTAGGTTCTATTGCGCAAGAGATATTATATACGTACGAGCTCTTTGCCGCACGGTGGTTGACGAGAATATACACCGCTCTCAAGTATAACGTACCTACCCATGGCCGTTGTATAGTTACTATTTCTACTAGCAATGCCCAATTCCAACGTTCTATAATGTTTTGTCTCGAGCTTCGTCTACCCCCTATTCCTAATGAATTATTTATTCGCAATTCTATTTTCATTATTATGTAACAACCGTGCCTCAATATTAAACAGGAGAATATCGTCCAGATTTTATGGACCGGTGGATATTTACCGTTCGTTGTAATTTACGAGTGGCAGTATAACATAAATAAAAAATAATCATTCTTAACGGGTCGATAAAAATGAATGAATTCGAGTGAAACTTTGTATATGTGATGTTATAAATGTTATAATTAATAATGATTTCTTCTCTATTTGGATAAATGTTAAAGCGGCTTGAATAAAAGATTTGTTTTGTTTTTCTCGTTGCAGGCAAAACTTCGCGTGATGGTGGAGGAGAACGCGGCTACGGGTGCCCGGCTCGACGGAGAGCTGGAACGAGCGAGAGGCGAGTGCGCGACGTTAAGGGGTGAATTGCGCGACGTACGTGGTGCATTGGTGTTGAATAACAATCATACGAGCAACGGTTCGGCAGCAACCGGTAACAATAACGCTACGACGTCGACGGCGGGTAGCACAGGTGGGGGTGGCGGTAACGCCGCCCCCAATACGGCACAAGAAACGATAGTCGAGACGCAACCACAGATACAGCAGGAAGACACGAAAAGGCTCAGCGCCGGAAGTAGTCCGGTCGATAAGAGAAGCTCGGCGAGCGACAAATCCGCCAGTCCGATAGACAAGGGCACGAGCCCGGTCGACAAGAAGGATCGAACGAGTCCGATCGATCGCCGAGCCAGTCCTATAGGTGAGCGAAACATAATTCGACGAGAATAATTTCTTCGCCTAGAAACATCGTTAGATTGTTTTTAATTCGACTGAATTTATTTCAATTGAACTTCGTAAAATTGTCTGCATCTTCTTAAAGCGTCGTTAAATATATCCCCGAAATTAAAAAAAAAAATTATTAGAAGGGATTTTTTCGAGTTTGTTTTAAATTTATTTTTTCATTGACGTAAAATTATTATTGTTATCAAATTTCGTAGACATTTTTACGGCTTTTTAAAATCTCGTATAATATCGATACGTTTTTTGTTTTTTCGTGGAAATTGTTATGATGACAAATATCAATAATTGGTGAAGAGTGAGAGAAAAAGATTGCGAACGTTCTTAACCCATTAGGAAACTTCTCGGTGCAAGCTTGCCAGATGGTATTGGTATCGATGCCTTATCGCGTTATCCGAATCGCGAATCGAACGATTTTCGTCTTGTTGTCCCGAGTTTGAAGTGCATTTTGGCCGTTGTCCAGATTGGCTACAATGGGCTTCCCACTTCGTCGGATCTGTATTCTCCGTGCCAAGACATCGTTGCAGCGATAAAATTTTCCAATTCGAGAATCAAACACCGATACAAATCTCTACTTGAAGAAAGCACTCGTTTCAATGATTATCTCGAGCGTTTCTCCAACCGACAAACTAACGAGCCGTTTTAACATTTAATTTATATTTATTGAATCAGAAAAAAATCATCATCCAATCGTGTGATCTTTCGCATTTTGCTAAAGTCACCTCGCACTTAAAAAAAAAACAATGTTACAGAAAGACGCAATGGCTCGCCCTGTCGAAGTCCCAGCGAAAAAGCTCGTCGTCCGTACGCCCCTGCGTTGGAGAAAGCACGTTTGGGTGGTTCCGGTGGTAGCGTCGACTCGAGATCCGGCAGCGCAAGCCCGGATCGCGGTTCCTCTTCGACGAGCAGAGCGGCGTTCTTTCAACGGGGCAGTAGCGATCGTTCGAGCGTCGAGCGATTGCGAATAACGACGAATCGTGACTCGATCCGTGGCTCGAGCAAGGATTCGAGCGAGATCGAGAAGGATGCCAAGGACATGATCGACGGTGACGTAATAAGGGGCGATGAAGACAACGAGCCACCCGGCCCAGCGCCAAGCAGCAGACCAACCTCACCCAGTAGTTCGCTCGGTCAGTTTTTTTTCCCCTATTTTCTAGTATTTCTTGATCTCCACAACGTTCTATCTTTCATCTCCGCAGTACGTAGCAACGTAGCCTTGTAATTCAATAAGGGTAAAAAACGAAAAATTACTCGACCCTTCGTCGACCTCTATTGCCTCTTAGTGGTCATCGCCTATCCGCCATTTACTGATTCGTCGTTGGTGAGGGAAAGAGAAGGCTCTGATGCAGATATCCCATGTTCAAATTCCAGACATCAAAGTAACAACGTTCATCTTGTATCGACCTCTTCGACCTCTACCTAAACTATCGAGACGACAGGACCATCCTGGTCAATTTTCCGAATTCAATTCCATTCTCCACGGAATCCTGACCGCACGAAACAATATCTCGTATCGTATAAACGTACGATACTCCATCTTTCTCCATTTCCGATTGGCACAATCATTTCGAAAGCCAGCTCGGAGCATGCTCGACAATGAAAACCATCTGGGCCAAACCTCGCACCTTAATTAGGTCTAGAGCCGATTCGCTCGCCTCCAGCCTTACCCGTACCGACTCACGGCAATATCTACCTCGACAGACACACACACACACACTCTCTCTCTTATAAACTCTCACTGTCTCTATCTTTACCTCGCTCTCTCTCTCTCTCTCTCTGTCTCGTTATACCCCGTCGAACGAACTTACTACCTCGTAACCCGGACCACCAATTATTAACAGCATGCTACCACACCAGAATCCCCCGGAAGCCAACGTCGAACGGAAATTCCCTTGCCCCCGAGCCAAGCGCGACCAACCTCGGTACCTTCTTGTTCTCGCTCCCACTTCGTCCTCGTCGTTTTTTCTTTCTCGATCTAATTAGCCGGCTCTGGCAATAAGGATTTCGTTGCAGAGACGAACAAAAAATAATTCATAATACCGGGTCAGACTACGGGGCGTTTGGCGAATTGAAAAAAAAGAACTATTGAATTTAATTGGGCACGGAATTGCGACCGAAATCGTTGCATTTTTTACGATCCTGCAATAATAATGTACAACGGGTCGTTTTAATTAAAGACTGTCTCTGTGAATAACGCAGTACTCGTAGGTGATCCAGTGGTCGCGTCAAGGTTATCGAACATTCATGGATCCGTTGTCATCGCACCGCACGTTGAATTGGCCAGCGCGAGAAGATTGCGACTGGAGAACGAGAGACTCGTTGCCGAAGTGGCGAGATTGCGAAGATTATTGCTGAGCGGTGCGGCAAGAGGCGAGGTCGGCGGTGAGGATGCGGCGATCGAGGAAGAGGCCAGATTCGTCGCCCTGGAGATGGAACTTCAACGTGCCAGAGAAGCTCTTCTCGAACTCAAGGTCGAACGAAAAAAGCTCAAAACCGAAAAATTCGATCTTCTCAATCAGATGAAAGCACTTTACGGTACCCTCGAGGACAAGGAACGAGAACTTCGTGATTTTATTCGAAATTATGAACAGGTAAGTCGTTCAATTTCTTTGCACTGAGGAGAAGTAAATTTAGCTAGATCGAAGTTTGTTGAATAAGTGCCGAATAAATGTTTGAATCCAATACCTACAAATTTGTGGTTTTTTCGATGGATATTCGATTCGAAGGAATAAAAGATAATTATAACGACGAGAATTGTCGACCGTTAATTAAATATTTATTGGGCAACGTTTCATTACTTGTTTATCGTATGAGGGCTGTGATATTTCTTTACTTTTCCTTTCAACTAACTACACTCCGTTCTCGATCCGAAGAGTTTAATGGATTGACGTGCGAATTCTGTTTTATTCCTGCCAATATTGAATTTTGCACAAAGTTAAAAAAGAGTTTAAAACTGACCCCAAGCTGTACATAAATATGGATTGTCTGTTGTTTATTTATTTATCACAACGAACTTTTCCAAAAGCTTTCAGCCGTCAGGTTGCTTCGTAGTTAAGGTTGATAATAGTGACCGAGGGTGATGGCAACTGTGCGGGAATAGAGTCTCTATGAAATATTTCCATTAGGCAACGCGGAATTTCTCATTTCTCTCGGTCTGACTCGACGAGCTAGACGAGAGACTTAAGAGAAAGAGGGCAAAACACCGCATGGAGACTGTGGAATATTTCATTTAGTCTCGAGTTCGCGAACACCCCACCCTTTCATAAGTTTCAACGACTATCCACGACGTAATCAACCGGAGTGAAAACACGCACACAGCTTGAAGCGAGGAAGATGAAAAATCATTCACCACGACGGAAGAGAAAGCGAATCCCGCGTTCTTCTACCGCCTCGTCCTCGAATTTAACGTCGTGTCTATCCCTTCACGTGATTATTTCGATTCTGGAGTTCATCATTCCTTGTCGAGAGATTTTCCACTTTAGGCAGTGGAAGAAAAAATATTTTTCCGTCTCCTGTATTGCTCTTGGCCCCATCTCTCGGTTTTTCTATGTGCAGCCACCCGATTGCTCGGTAATATTGGCTTTGATCCAAGTGTCCTCGTATATCGTGAAATACAATACTATTCGACAACCTGGAGTCGACTTACTGGCATCCCAATAGACTTGTTTGATGAAAAAAAAAAAAAACTAATATCGGCACGGAAGATCGTGAGCGTTCGATATCTTTTTTCTAGTTCAGGTACGTTGTTATCGTTTAATATCGATGGAAAAGGTTCCTCGACGCTTTTTATATCACGACTTTTACTAAAAAAAGGAAGTCGAGATGAAATCTTAGTCCCACGTGCCGAGATATCTTTGTACGATGCCCTCGCGATACAGAAGCGTTAGACACAATCTGACAATTGGTTTTTACGATTCTTGTTAATTATATTAGTAGCAGGAAATCGCAAGTAAACGACGTCTGGAACAAAATCTGAACAGTATCGAATAAATTGATCGGTCGACTAATTTGACCCGAGATAACCACTGGTGACAGAATATTCTGATTTTGCTTTAAAAGAAATGTGCATAATTGATAGGTCGAGCAAGAATTTGTATCTTTCGCGTTTGATTCTTTATATCGATCTCTCTCGATCCCTCGACGCGTCGACCGATCCACAGCTTCTTCAACTTTGGTTCCATCTCGTTCGCATCGCTCTCGCTTCTCGTCGAGTTTTACGCTATTTTTTCCCCTGATAAACCCTCAACATCAATTTTGCATAACTTTATCCACCTTCCCACTGTTCATCCGTCGCCTGGCTTTTTTCCTCGTATTATATAATCCTTTCTCCGTCGAACCTTCCAGTTTTCCCATGTATTATCCTCTCTTTTGCACTTCAACGCTCTTTTTCCTAGATGTGTCTCTTTCCGGCTTTCATCCGTCCGTACATTTCCTCGATTCTCTCGCATTTGAGGCAAAGGCTCTCTCCACAGCGAAAAAATAAAACGAACATATTTTCAAGCTGTCACAGAGCTATCTGTGTGTATACCAGGAAAATCCTCAAGTGTGTTCGAGATTTAGCGAGGTATCCACTTTTTCCCGGCGAAAATCTTTTGCAGTTTAAATCACCCTTTTTTCTCTGTATTTTGTATATCTATATCGTCATCGTGCTACTTCTTCCGAGCTCGAAACTTCCCCTCGAACGAATTTCGGGCTATTCGGCTTAACGTATCCAGACACGAATGCGAATCTGCGACAAGGGCGAACCCTCGAGAGGTATATAGCCCAGTATTAGGAATCAGCAAAGGCGACGAGAACGAAGATGATGACGACGATGAAGGAGCTCCGGCTCTATCGAAAGTTTCTCGAACGAACGAGGAAGGATTTATTCCTGTTTATCCAACAAATCGCGTTTACCCCCTCTCGAACTGCCCTCGTCAGGGCGGGCGGGGATTACCGGCGTTTGCATAATCATAGACGGATTAGACTATAGAGCTTTCGCTCCCGTCGTTACGTAATATTTTATAAACAGATTCTCATGCCTTTTTTACAAATTGCAAAACCTCGTCCTCGTAGCTACGTACACGAGCCATTTTTCAACGAGTCTGCGACTTTTTTTGTTTGCTAACTCGTCAGACTTTTGCCCATTATTTACTTATTTGCGGTAATAATTGAGACTACTTTTCGTAAAGATCTTTATTTATTCATCTTTTTCCAAGACGCATTTTATTTCGAACTCTTGTACACTTTGGCGCGAGATAAGCTTGCAGGAAAACATTGTTGACATAGAAACATATAATTTTTCTGTTATTTGTAAGCGATTCATGATTTTAACTTGATTACAATTTCCGATAAAATAAAACTATATTCGATTTGTTTCACTTATATTCGTTTGAGCATTGATAAAAGTAGAAGCGATCTATCTCGAGGGATTCTTTCTCACTTTCACGAGCGATTGAACTCGAAAGGAAGTTTGTTTGATTCATGGTGGAAAATTATGATAGGATATTACGTATTCGAATGCTAAGTGTATTCGTAGTAGCGCGGATGGTTCGAAAGGGAGGAATCGGTCTAGCCGCGAATTATGCTCAAACACGTTTGAGTTTGACGTTGGCACTTCGAGCGATTCCCGGATCTTCCGGCTGCGGACGCCGTCGTCATCGTCGTCGTCGTCGTCGTCGACGTCGACGCCGGGCGAGGTAATCGGGTTCCAAACTTTTCCCAATAACATCGCCGCACCCTCATTTACTATATACTCTCGGCTTATATATCTATACGTATATTATATATACACATGTATAGAAAATTCTGTCGATGTTCCTGAATGTTCGTGCTTTTGCACAAAGACACGCGTATTAGTTAATTCCAACGGGGTATAAGTGAATTAGGCGGTTCACACGACCTTACGACAACACCCTCGTTAAACTAAGAACTAAATCGTTCTTTTTATCGTCGTAGCTTCGTTCTCATCCCCTTATTCGTAATATACGTTTTATTGTTCTTACCTCTCTTAATCCATCCAATTAACGTGGCTCTTGAACGTGCGATTGGCTCGATCGAGCATTAAGCAGGTACGACTATCGTAAAAAATAAAAATAATCGATCAGAAATTAAATTAATGCGACTAAAAAATTATCAGGTAAATGAAATGAATTTATCAGAAAATGTAGATAAATAATGTAAGAAATAAAATCTCCTCTGCATTAGATAGTGGAGTTATATTTCGTGTAGGGAATATTTTTCGAGCGACGGTAGATTTTTATTTCTGGAGAAGAATAGTCGTACTTGCTCGTGCCGTTTGTTACCTTTGTAGAGCGTAAGTTAGGCATGATATATTAGTCGGTGGTGGTTTTTGGGGTGTGGAGTTACTGCCCGTACGTGGGTCTCGTTCACCGTTGATTTCAGCGGATGTGCGAGAACGAAGCTACCCTCGGCCGTCTTCAGCAACAGGGCCCGGGCTTGCCAGCGGAAGAGCGTGAACGCGAACGCGAACGAGAACGCTGGAGTCTTCTAAGAGCAGCGAGGGACGAGGCGGATCGTAGTCTCAGCCTCGCTGCCAGCCTCTCCGACAAGGAAGCCGCTCTTTCTCATGCTCACGCTACTATCAAAGAAGTGAGTTATTTTCTCATAAAATTCTCAAAACACGAAATAACAAAAGACAAAATAAATTTTATCAATATTGAATTTATCAAAATAATGATTTTCGATAGAATTATCAAAATTAAAATGACGTCGGAGGCCCGTCGAAAAATCTCCACGGTAGCATTTGTCAAACAAATCTAACAATTTATTTCTTCAGTCCAACCAGTTGACCTCAACATTTTTTATTTTCGAACGAACCAATTCCATTTCGGATTTTTCATTAATACACGGATAAGAATTTTTGTCGAGAAAGAATGCTTTTTATTATTAACTGAATTGGCGAACATCCGACATCGGCCAGTTTGTATTTAGATCGAAATAATTGGCTTGGTCCTTCGGGTAATGAATAACACGGAATAATATTGAATTAATTTTCATCTTGCGTTTCGCAGCTTCAACGTCAGTTGTCCGAGAGAGGTGGCAGTGCAGGTGGAAGTGTGAATGGTACAGCGACCCCGGGTGCAGTCAGTAGCAGTGGAATTGGAGGCGGTAGCGTAAGCGGTTGTGGTATAATAATGCCACATCTGGGCTCTCAGCAAGCTCTGGGTGGTACGGAACTGTGCGTCAACCCTGGTAGTATGCCCGGTAGTGCAGTTTCGAGCACGGGTGGTGGACAAGCCGGTGATCGGGGTAGTTGCAGCGCTGACAGTGGGGTTCGTGGTTCGAGCGATCGCGAGAGCGGAGGTGCCACGAGCGTCGGGGGAAATCTCTCGGACTCGACGACCGACGGTTAGTTCCTCGCTCGCACAACCCCTTTTCTCGTCTTCCTTTTTATCAAATTATACCCATCTCTTACTCCACGTAATTCTCTCTCGTGGAAATTCATCGCAACGCGGCCCTCGACTGCGCCGTGGAAAATTCAGCAGGCGGGAAATAAATAATGTTCAAGGAAAAATGTGCGAAAAGAATATTTTTTAAACAATTCCGAGCCTGCTGTTTTGTTTATGTTTATTTTGTTTCGATCGTGTCAAAGGGTGCAACATAAAGAACACGGGCGTTATTACGAGCTCCGTGTATAATTTAACGGAGAAAAAAATGCGTGGGTATGCGAGGGATAAGATTTTGTTTTGTTTCGATTGACAAAGTCGCGAGTCCTCGAGGAAAAAGAGCTATAGTATAGCGAGAAAACGTAGCGTGAAATATATTCGCTCGTTTCGTTCTTCGCCACGCAATTATACATTTTTTTTTTCATCATAATATATTCCGTATATTTCGCGCAGGCACGCCGACAATAACGGTCGAGGGAAGTGGCCTCGACATGGACAGCATCTCCGTGGTTTCTTCCGTAGCACCGCCGCACATGTATCAATGTAAGTGTCCAGACTAAATCATGAAAGAAAAAGAATTAAGAAAAAAAAAAAAAAAAAAAAAAAAAAAAAAAAATCCACATTTGGCTCGAAAGCATCATCACTTCTCTCGACTACTCCTTCGTCGTTATTTCAATTTATTATCTTTGTCTACTTTTGTATGTGTACGAATTTTCGACGAATTTTGCAATCTCGATGGATCGTCGTTATTGTTGGACCAGAAGCGTCTGCGTACGATACTTTATTGGAACGACGAGGTTTTTTTTTGTTTCATTCGTTCTGCAAACCTCTGTCCATTGGGAAAATTTTCAATGTGTTTTGTTTTTGCATGAGCATGTTGTTCGATTTTACGATGAAAATCGTATTTATTTAAGAGGGAGGAGAAATAAATTTTATGCTCGATTCGCAGTGTGTTCTTTATGTTGCATCGATTACATTGTGTATTGAAATTTAGGATTAGGCTCGACGATATTCGAATTATCGTTAAAGTAGGATTATCTTGGGCTACTTTTCTTCCTCGATCGTTTTTCAAATCTCTGTTAAAATAATATATTTGAAAAAGACCAATTTCTGTCACGACAATTTGTTTTTTTCGTTGGCGCAGCTACAACCCCGAAAGACTGCAGTCCCACGTTGTCGCCGCTGAACGCTTTTTCAAGATCGATGGACAACTCGTCGTTGTCACGTTCGGTCGAGCAACTATCGAGTCCCATGGAATCCGAGCCACGAAGGAACAAGCAACCACCACCTGTCGTTCCACCTGCCGCTCACTCAAGATCGTCGGCAACGAGAGGTGGCCCTTGGGGATCTATTTCAAGGTCAGGGAATCGTGAAAAATGTAACTTTAGTCATTTTTTGGCCCAACGTTCGTGTCGCATCTGTCATGTGCAATCGATACACTCGATCGATTCAAAGTGCACTACCGGTCGATCGTAGAGATTCGATCCTGTTCGAACAATCATTTACATATTTTTTTAACCAGTAAAATACTTGTCACCGATGGAAAATTTATCGAATAATGATAAAGCTCGAACGTTTTTCCCATAACGATAAGTTAGCGAAATTTTATCGATTATATTTTCACGTGGAGCTTTTGATACCAAGGACCTGCATAAAATATCGATTCCACCTCGAGAGCCCAACGTGCTGCACAAAGCATCGAGGAAGCCGTCGGCTTTCCGTTCTCTTTCTCCTCTCTGTCTCTCTCTCTCTCTCTCTCTCGTAAATGATGGATACGGTTGCCCCAACGAAGCCCGGCAACACCAGCCGAGCTTTTCAGAGCATCGCGTCTCGAAAGGGAGGCTAACGGAAGCTACCCATAGGCACTATTATTCCAGGCATGCGGAATAATGGGCGTAGGCAACGATCGGACGAGACGAACGATGCCTGTACAAAAACCACGAATTATCTCAGAACGAGATTCGCGGATGTGCTCGATTTTGTTTCTTCTTTCTTTTTCCTCCGATATCTTTTTCACTCGTGTCGTTGGCAGAGGTACGGTATGCCCATTGCACCGCGTATTCGACCGAGCCTGTGCCCGCGAGCATGAATTTCATTATGGCGAATCGATAATAGGTCTGAGAGGGTTCTCGAGTGAACGAACCAAGAGAGAGAGAGAGAGAGAGAGAGAGAGAGGGTGAGAAAAGGAGAAAGTAATGCCGAACGATGCGAATAAGTGGAATGAACGAGAAATCGAACTTCGGTGAACGAGAATGAAGCTCCTTCGCCCTCCAAGTTTTTCAGTTCGATGGAAGAATACCCGTGTTCGATCAAACGAATTCGATTCACTCCCATTTAAAATGCCCCGAAGAGAGATGAGAAAAAAGCAGTCAATGATGGGAAAAGAGAATAAGCTCGATAATAATCATTTCTATTCTTTCCATCGGTTTCTATCAATGCCCAAAGATGTACACTCGAGACACGAAATTCCATTATGAGGACTGGGCGTGATAGATATCGAGCCACGCTATTCAATTGCCGTTCCTTTCGCTTCATTATGAAGGAAATTTTCTTATCGTGAAAACTTAAAACAGCGAGTTTTCACTAATCGGAATAGAGAAGAAATTATATTTTACGTTAATGAGAATTTGTAGATGTTCGTAAATTTTCAGGAAACATTATAAAAAAAACTCAAATTGCTTCTTTTATTTATTCTTGCAGGGTGTTTGCGCGATCGCGACACCGTAAAACGACAAACAGTTCGGGTGGTGGTCTCGGCGGTGGCGGCGGTGGGAGCGCAGGAAACGAAGGACCAGATGGTTTCGATCCTTATAGATCGTGGTCGCCCTTGACCGAGGAGGGTTATGCAGAAAAATTACGTTTACTGAGAGAGGCGGCATCGGTGCCGATGGAACGATGGCGAGCACCGACCGTACTTGCCTGGCTCGAGGTTGCTCTTGGTATGCCTCAATACGGACCAAGATGCGCTGAGAATGTCAAGTCCGGCAAGGTAATTAAAAATCGATGATTATTCGTAATTGGAACTAACCTAATCTTAACGATCATAATCGAGAACTTCATTGATATTTACCACATACTTGAAATTATTATTTATAATTATATATTCGCGATAATAAAGGTAATTATCAAATACTAGAAATTATTTTTGGAATGTTGATTATAATTGAAAAAAAGAATAAACGCTACTTCCTCCTTGTCCGTATTAATCGCAGGTTCTCCTTGAACTCAACGACGCCGAATTGGAAGCTGGCCTTGGAGTGACTCATCCGCTTCACCGTAAAAAACTTCGACTCGCGATCGAGGAACATAGACATCCGACTCTCGTCCGATATCCCTGTATAGCTCAACTGGGTCATACCTGGGTCAGTTCCGAATGGCTTCCCGATCTTGGACTGGCTCAATACTCCGAGAGCTTCGCGACCAATATGGTAGATGCGCGTATGCTCGATCACGTTGTTAAGAAGGAGCTCGAGAAACTTCTCGGTGTGACGAGAAAGTTTCATCAAGCCAGTATAATGCACGGTATCAATCTTCTAAGAATGCTGAAATACGACCGTCAGGTAAGAATACTTACCACGAAAAGGGTTATTAAAAAAAAAAAGATACGATCGTACATCTCATAAAAGACGGAAAATACTCGTGGCATTTTCTCTCGTGTCTCCACAGGCTCTTGCTGTAAGGAGGCATCAGTGCGAACAAGTTGACGAGGATCCCCTTGTCTGGACTAATCAAAGGTTCATCAGATGGGCGAGAAACATCGACCTCACTGAGTACGCCGATAATTTAAAAGGTACGTTGGGCTATCTACGATCTGATCGCTTCGTTCGTTCGAATCGTCTTTGATCCCATCGAAGCTACAGCCTTTCCAGATGTCCATTAAAACCGATCTAAGCTGATGGCACTAACAGAACCAAGCGAGGAAAAGTACGCAGTGTATTTGATTTATTTCTCGTACTTCCAGATTCGGGAGTTCACGGTGCCCTGGTCGTCCTCGAGCCTTCTTTCACAGGTGACACGATGGCAACCGCACTCGGTATACCACCAGCAAAGCACATGATTCGTCGACATCTCACAGCTGAACTGGAAGCCCTTGTGCTGCCAGCAAGGTACTCAATCTACTGTCATCCAGAGGGCACATTGGACAGCGCTCACTAATCCCCCCCCCCAACCCACACCCCATTGACATACACATTTGTCACGTTGCTTCGTTCAAGATGAGCAGCGTCGTGTATCTCTCACAACCGTTCCTATTTTTTATCATTCAGTTCTAGTCAGATCGAAGAGCGATAAGCTCGATCTTCAAATCCACCATGCAGAATTTCTATTCATCCTCGAATTTCGTCGTGTTCGATACCGGGTTCCCGCTTACGAAAAGACCAAAGAAAACGAGAACGTAATGTGACGGTGAGAATGAATCTCACTTGACGAACGAATGTCGGAAAAATCGAGGACTCGCTCGTTGAAACCTCGCCAAAATCTCTGACGGTCGTCCCAAAGGAATATCGAGAACGCCCATTTCTGTCGTGTAGAAAATTTGTATGAGGCGCTACACGGCACTTTCGTCGCCCAAATTAAATTTGACAAGTCAGGTGATGCCAATGTAACGATTGCACATTCTTTTAAACCCATGCCCGTACAAATCACAGTATTGTCGTTTTTGTTGATTTTTATCGCCAATTTTATCGTGATATCTCCAAAATGGTAACTATTATTTATTAATTGAAAACAAAAACGGAATTATTCAGTTCGTCAGGCCTTACTGCGACTCCCATGGTATAATACCGCACAAATTTAATGTTAAATTGTCGAAAATCCGTAAGAAAGATATAGCTGATGAATCTCAGTCTCCAACTGGAGAGAGGATGACTTTCAATTCATTCTTTTATTTCAACGAAAAAACTCTTTAATATTTATGGCAATAATTCTTTTTCTCGTAGCGCGTTTGAAGCATATGGATTTTTAGTTTCAGAACTATTATATACAACGAATCGTTCTCGGGATATTACGAATTGAAGAGAAACATTAACAGAAACTAAATTTGCTCTGCTTTGCATTACAACGAGTTCAAGATCGTTTCCAACTATTATGTTCGTATCACCTGACTCCAAGACATTTTGTTACATGTATTTATTCTTTGGGTGACTCAAGTGATGTGGAATGTCCCATATATTGAATATTAAAAGACTATATCAAGAGCAAGAGACGGGAAGACTACTTCGAGCTTCGCGTCTAATCAAAGTATATAGTCTGCGATATATATAGTAAATATATATATATAGGGTAGATAGAAAACAATACGAGACCGGTGAGCTTTTCCTCGTAACGGAGAATTTGTTTAGCCATTATTTGTCAGAGACAACCGGCCACTGTTTCATCCGGTCACGGGTTTAACTAAACGCTACACAATGTTCAATCGCCACGCGGATTAATCTCGATAAACGAGAGTCGACTTTCAATTAAATCGTTTGCTCATCGTCGAACGAGAAACTTTCTCGAGATTCGAGAAACCTTCCTGAAGCGAGTTCTTGCCAACAGCGTCAATTACAGAGCCGTCGATATATCCGATTCGCTTTGTTACAAATCGTCCTCGCGTCGGATTCGTAAAGCTTCTCATAGTTTATTGGTCAATTCGTATCGATATTGGACTCGTTCCATTGCGTTTGAGCGCTACGTAAGAAAAAAGAAATCTCTATATTGCCGTAACGAAATAATAATCTCTCGTCATTTCTTTCGTACGTGCGGCGTAAAAAAAAGAATGACGTACCGGAGATTCCCCAACAGCGAGTCCACTCAATATTTCCGTGTACGCAATACCAGAGTATTTGGAAACGAGCCAAATATCGACAAGCGTATCGCGTCGGTCTAACAGCTTATGGGAAAACGATCTTGGACATCCTTTCTTTCACGTTTTTCCGATCGAAATGCGGCCAGAGGCAGTATTTTTTGCCCCACCCTCCCTTTAACGACGAGATTCGCCCGATGTTACGGTAATCGAATCGCCGTTGAACAACCTCCGGCAATGTATAATCTTTATCGAGCATGAGAAATTGGCTCGTCATCGAAAAATTCGAGGAAAACCGGAAGTCGCGAAAGACTCCAAGTTCGAGCGATTTCTCACTGGGAACCCGAAACCCGTGAAATTCAGCAAACCTCGTTCTTTCGTTCGTGATCTAGCGTGAGACGAAAAAGCTTTCGTCTCCGACGCGGCACTACCTTCAAAATTTGCATTGCGTTAATCCGTCAATTCGTCTTCCCAATTTGTAACACGCGTCGACGAAGCTTCGCACGCTCGACCACGAACGTTTCTTATACATATATATAAATGTACTTGCGATATAATATATACACACGATATACCTGTTATACCAAAAAAAATACACACACGTAGATACGAATAACTCATACAGTCGACATAATGTACATATACAAACATTCATTACTTAACGAAAAAAAAGGAAAGATGAAAAAAAGAAAAGTTATGAGATAGAAAAAAAATGATCGGGAACCACCGCCCGAGTAAATTATTATTCGCTGTGAGTGCGATCTTAGAGACGGGTCTGCAGAGTCCACTTGATTGATAACGGAAATGTATTAAACAACAAAAAAAAGAAACATAGAGAGAGAGTAAAAGAATTGACCCTCGAGAGGATATCCACCGGTAAAGTTTCCAATATAGCTGAGCCGTAGCCCACAGCTGCTGCCTGCACTGCACTATGCTATGTACAGCACACGTTATTTACTAGTGGTTGTGGTGTCATCCTTGATCAGAAATAACGAAAAAGACAAAAATTAATTAAATCTAACGATATAACACTTCCGGTCAAAGTTATTTCTTTTTATTCCCGAGTATTCTGAAAAGTTTGTCGATCTATAATATTGATTTCTTGGTGCTAATTAAATCGAAGGAATTTAACTCATTAGGACAAGAATAACATTTTTTGGAATGCATGCGAGTCAAGCTTATGAATCAAAACATATTGTAGACACAACTAAACAAGCGATGAGCTATACGACCTTTCAACTTCGTCGCTACTTTCTGCAATTCAAACTTTAAATTAACATCGTGCTCGAAGCTTCAATTTAATTTGTGACATTCGTAGCGTTATTAAAATTAATATTACAAAACAAAATGGACGACAAATATTGACGACAGTCTTTACTGATACTAAAATACTTTCGACCGATCGTGTGCATCGCGCGCAATTCATAAAAATCGAACGAATAAGAAGAATCGATGTGCTTCCCCTGATCATGGATCACGCCACTATGCATTATGATTTACTTCTTGATTTTTCATTTGCCAATTTTATTCCATTCTTTCTATACATATATAATATATATATATACATATAAATATATTATCATTCTTGACTGTTCGATGTTACTTTCACAATCCGTTATTCGGCTCTAATGCGTCCCGCGTCGACGAATCGGCGAGTTTACTTCGAGGCCATTTAACTTTATCGCATACCCTTATAAAACTATAAAAAAAGGAAGAAAAAAAAAGAAAAAAGAAGAAGAGATAAAAGAAGATAAAAGAAGAGCGAAATCAACGGGGCGCATTAGAGCCCAGTAAATACATTTCTCTATCGATGGAGCACAAAATGCTTGTGTATGTATATTTATGTTGTGACTAGCTATCCATTATAATATGATAAATGAATCTATGAGCTCGGGCAGCTGCAGCGAGCCTATAATCGATCACATTTTTCCTAGAAAAAAGCGAGAAAGAAAATAATTAAAATTACGTATTACGAGATCGATATGATCTTAAGGATTAAATCCAAGGATCGTTGCAGCTCGTGCCAAACGTGTGTGTGTTTGGGGTGTTGCCGAGGTATATACGTGTGTGCGTGCGCGTTAGTATTTGCGTTCTAAGATGCAAAGAAACGGCGTGCATGAGAGTGTGTGTGTGGTGTGTTGCGTAGAAGTCAGCTGGAGGTCGTCCCGAGGAATCACGCCGGAACTCGTCCGATGAGCACCGTAAGCGCCGGCGGAAGTCTCGGACGTGGAAACCGATCGCTACATCTTCAGCATCATCAGAGCTCACTGTCCGCTCTTCACATGGCCTCGGCGGCGAACAACTCTAACACGATTGACAGACGCAGATCGAGCCTCAGGGTAACGTACCGTCTACGAATCCCCTAGATCACACTTCCTAGCATGATATACATATTACTATACGTATATACGTATATATATATATATATATATATATATTTATGTATACGCACGGGGATCGATTTCATTAGATCGGATAACCTTTTTTAAATGAAATCGATCGATCGTTCGATAATAATTTTTTTTTCTTATTTTCACGATTGAGCGAAGTATGTGACGTTCGAAGGTTTTTACATATTTCGTGATATCTTTCATAGATTTAGATGTGTTATATGGATACGAAAGTTTTACACCATTACGACAAGTCCGGTATCGAAAAATCGGATACGATCCGTTGACTATAGTGCGGTGATACGACGTGGCTCGAGGGTAACGCCTTTCGAGGTTTAAAAAATCCGACGTAAGTTCCCTTTTACCGAACGGACACCTTCCTATCAAAAACGATAACGCTGTACTGCATTACGGGGAACAAAAATTGGAGATTGTCACAAAATGAAAGAATATTCGTTGAAAACAATTTGTTTTTGTAAATTGTTCGTGACTCAAGGGCGATGAGTCGTTTGAATTTTGTAAATCAAATTTCACGAAAAACCAAATCGATTTGGTTCGGCTAAAAATACACGTAATCGAGAAATCAGTGAGCTACGATTAAGAAGAAAAGAAAAGGCTTCGACGGAGAAAGTGTTTAGGGAAATAAATCGTTTGTAAATATTTCCACGCGTTTTCCCAGACTCTTCGTGCGGGAATTGTTTGTTCGTAATTTCTTTGACACTAATTCGATCGTTTCTTCGAATCTTCCTTAATTGGACGTACCCCTCGCACCACTCGTTCACCGTTTTCTCTTATATCTTGTATATTTCTTCGCACATACGCACTCACGTTAACGCGTTTCTTCTTCTTTCTTCATCTTTGCGCTCATAATTACTCATCGCGTCCACTTCTTCACGTTTCTTCACCGGCATGTATTCGCATGGCCTTTGCTTGTTACCAAAATTCGCGCAAAAATGTGTTCGATAGTCCTCATTTTCACACACAAACACGCATTTTACGTCCTTGAAAGAAATGAAGAAAAGAAAAGAAAAAGAAAAATAGAAAACAATTATACGTGAGAGAAACGAGAGAAACGAGAGAGCGACTGATGAGAATGAGAGCGATTATTGAACAGCCAACGCACTGTGAGCTATCGGCTCGAATGACCTTAACATTTATCATTGTCCCTGCCATCCTGTGGAACGTCGCAGACCTGCAGTCTTCTTTACTTGAAAAAGGTTCGGTATAATCATTCATCCATTAAACTGCATCTACTTTAATATCCTCTCGTCGCATAACACCAAAAAAAAAAGAAAAAAAAACGAGACAAAAACAAAGAAATAAAAAACACATCGAGTAATCGTGCTGCCCACTCGTTTCTTCCTTCGCGAAGCTCTCGTTACGATGTCAATTAGAGATACGATACGGGCTTCTCTTTTATTTCGAAAGATTTTCGTGCGCAACGGGAATACAATAATTTTATCGAAAGTTTATGCGGTTGAGATCTTCGCGAAGGGAGATGGTATAATGGCAATCCACAAATATATATGTATGTCTATACATATATATGCATATATATGAAAATATATTTAAATGTAGAAAAAGAAGGAACACAAAAAAAGCTACGACGAACAATATACTACGATTTATCTTTGAATCCTTTCGTAGTTGTGATTACACTCGCGATCATCATCCATGTTGTATCCCGATGTACGAAGCGCGTGATAAAAATCGCCCGTGGGAAGAATTTATAAACGCAATTTTGTATGAAATAAATTATTTATATGCGTTTCTTATTGTTAGTGCGGAAATATATCCGAAATAATTCCGATGTTCGACGCGTAGTAGGCAAATAGTTATAAAATGCAAAAATACTTTTTAACCACGCACGTACGTCTCTCGAATATTTTGAAAATATTTCGTAAACAATAATTTAATCGTAACAATTCTCGTGTCGAAATATTTAGTTTCACGTTTCGTATTTTTGTTGTTGTTTTAAATATTCGCACATAAATTTTTCTCACGTGTGATTAACGTGCGCCCCAAAGTCTTCTGACCACTCGACTAATGATAATTAATGGTATTAAAGTACGCATCGAGTTGGAAAGATAAAGTATATATATATAAATAAATGCAATCGAAATACGATAAATATGTTCTCGTCATGTAAAATCGTTCGAGCTTGAAAAAGTGACGAATTATTGAAAATCCGGAACGTGTGGCTCGTCATTAAGTAATATCGCGCGAATCATTGAATTTTTCAAACAAAGACTAAACGACGAAACTAAAAATGTCGAAAGACACGAAAGAACAAAAAAAAAAATCTAAAACTAAGCACGGCATCGCGAGTGTTTCGAGAACGTGTGATTCGAGACATTTTCACAGAAGCAAAAATGCTTTTAAGCGCCAAATGACGAGAAAAATAGCCGGAAGTGCGAAAATTTGATGAAATATAAATTTGATAAAACAAAAGAAAAAACAAAAGAGCTCGAATTTCGAAAACACTGTTCGTATCGAGAAAATTTTATGTCGAATGCATATTTACAATCCCCGTAATTTGCTACTGTTTAAATTACGAACCTTGGTAGTTTGCCTCCCCTCACCTTATAAACTTAATACATACTATATAATCTGACTTTTAGTTTACGTATAATAGAGAAAGAAAAAAAAAACGTAAAACATGATATCTTATACACCGAAACACTGTATATAATATCCATACACGAATCTTCCTCGTATGTAATATGTACAATAACACAGAGTACTCGTGATTAGGATCTGCTAAAATTATCGAACGAATGTGACACCACATACCTATATACATAATGTATATTTAATACGGTATACATACGTGTTTAAAAAACAATAAGAACAAAAAGGAAAACACACAGGCGTAATTGCAATTACAATGATCCATTATCAGCGACGACGAATTGATTCTTAGCGAGCATTATGTTGTTCGTATAACGTATATAAATATATATATATGCGTATACATAAATATACATACATGTATATGTGTGTATATATCTATGTATATGTGAAGAAAAGATAAAAAGATAAAGAAAAGAAAAAAAGAAATTGCTAATCAAAGCATGAAATGCGACGAATGTGTAAATACAAAATGTGATTTCAATGTGGATGGAGCTTGGGTTCTCAACTGACCTATCTCGTCCTTACTAGTTGTCGTGGAGGAGCTCTCAGGTATGGGACTAAAATGACTATTTCCGCCCCAGTCGTGTATCTCCCGCTTTTCGTAATCCCTGGAAAAAAACAAAAATTGTTTTCACAAAACAACGAAAATGAAATTACAAGAGCAAAAAACATAAATCACCTCGACCGACACGGATCACGCGACATTCGTAAAAAAAAGACTTTTGTATCGAGTCGCAACCCGAGTCGTGATCGACGCATCGTATCGTCTCATAAAATTATACTCCGTTCTTGCGAGAAGAGCAAAACAAAAACAAAATAAAATTGTCATTGTCATCGAGTTTCGTCACTGTATCAGCAATCATTGCATTCGCATCGGGTGTTTGCTTTCTCGACGTCCCGCAGTCCCATCGTCGACATCCGCGTTTTATTTCATTGCGATTATTTTCTTTTCGTACGAATTTTTCTTTGTTCGAATTTCGGTTCGAGGAATGTTGTTCTATGTGAGTATATATATATATATAAAGTAAATTTAAAAAAAAAAGAAATACGACAAAAAAAAGAAAATTGAAATATTGTACGATCGCTGTCTCTGCCAGCTCGTGGTACTTTCCCTTCCTGCAACGTAGTTTAGCGATATTGGCTCTGGATATCCGTAGTTGCTTGACCTCACGTAGTTTCATCGTAGCCGACAAAAAAAAAAAAAGAAAGAAAGAACAAAAGAAAAAGGAGAAACGAAGAATTTCAATATTTCACTCATCGCTGCAACGATGAAATTTAATTTACAGGGTTCACTGAGTCGAGCCTTCGGTCTTCGTCCTCGTAGCGAAAAGGCATCGCCGTCTTCTTCGTCCGATACCGGAAGTCTCGCGAGCCAGTGCCAATACATGAGCAGCATCCGGAGCAATTCGCCACCACCGCCTCAACTTCCGCCACGGCCGATGACAGCGGGGGGTGCGAAGCGTCATCGTCGTGTCAAGAGCATCGGTGACATCGAATACATAAGCAACGTGGCGGTTAGCACGCCCGTCTGACAGGAGGACCGGCCCCATCATCCGGGGCCTTATCGGAGCTTGAGCGAACGCGGCTATTCGTCCTCGTACTCGTCCTCTCAGTACGGCTCTTACTCCGGCTACAGCAACGTTCTCGCTCCCGATTATTATTACCAATCGTCGAGCAACAATTATTATCAGCTACAGGGCGGTTATTACTCGCCTCAGAGCTCGGGACCTCCATTTCCGGGTGTACAGCGTTACGGTAGCCTCGCCGAGGAAGCCTGGCCGACAACGGCCAAAGAGGAGCCCGTCACTTCGGCCAAAGTCAATACGAGAACTTACTTGGCTTAGCTAACGACTCTCGTCGAATTTTCAAGAAAAATTGTCAGGGCGTGGAAAGTTCGACGCAAACGATGCGATCAAGATTCGCAGTGAGAACGACCGACTGAGACTATAATTTATTAAGATAAACGAAAGAAACATTGACGCTCCGTATGTCAGAGTGACCTGGCACGAGCGAGAATTTTTTTCTACTAAAAGAAAAGAAACATTAAAATACGTAAACGATCGTGTGTTGGACCATTGATTGGCTCGTTTTATCAATTCGCCAAATTGTACATGTTAAATCGTACGACGAATATATTACAATTGCATTCCATTTGACGAACTCGAATAATCGCACGATATACGACGTATATCGCGAAATGTACCGCGTGCGCGATTCGTTGAATTGCCATCGGGACGTGGAGCTCCTTGGAAATGTTCGGTGTTTGATGATGAATTTTGACAGAAACGCTATTTGCGTAATTTCTTATATATCGTCAGATTCCATATATTTCTCTTCGTTATGCTTAGCTTGTGTGAAGTATCGATACACTTGTCGTCAATTGTCGAGATATCATACACTTTGAAATTCATTGTCATGGATCAAAGAGAGAGAGAGAGAGAGAGGGAGAGTAAGAGCGAGAGGGTTTTGAGAAAACGGGCGATTTTGAAGATTTTTATGCGTCTCTCTTTGACCGTGTAGCATGACGACTTTTACTCATCATCGGAGCAATTTGGAAAATATCTCAACATACTAAATTGTTCGTGACCAGATATGTACCAATGCATGTGAGGTAATAATTATCGATATCATAAATGAATTTAACGACTGTGTTTCCGAATGTGCTTGAGATCGTTCATCTTTGCACTCTCGCCGATCGAAGAAAAGAAAGGAAAGGGATCTTACGTGCGTAACGATAATTTTGTAGATAATACATAAATTCATATTTATTCTTAGATTGTAGTTTTTTCGAAACACCTAATTCATTTACCGAATGTACATTATTTCGGGCGATAACGAAAGACGAAGAAAAATAAGAGAAAGGAGAAATACGTGAATGCCGATTGCAATGCCGAAGTAGTATTATCGTCATTTTACGAGATAAAATGCGAAGTAATACAGGAAGGTACATTCGAGCATTTTTCGAGTACCTAAGTGATTCATTTTATCGATAAACGTTACTTGATCGAATATCCGCGATCGCGAATACCGATTGGTTTCCGGAATTAAATCGACAATTCGCGCGTTTCGTTTGCACGAGCGAGACGCGATAATTCGCTCCAAAATGTCGATTCTTTCGATTTAAAAACAAATTATGTAAATGTGCTCGGTACAAGATGTATATATGTTCGTGTGAACTGTAATGATATTGAAATATGACAAAATAAACTAATTGCCTTCGAATCAGTACGAGATCAACCCTATACTGTGTACTACATCTTCTTTAAGTTTCTTTTTACATAGCATCGATCGAGGCGTCCTTCGATATAGGTATATCTCAGCATTGCATGTACATATATCGGCTCTTGGCCCAGTCATTATATCCGAAAGATCGGTGAAGAAATGCAAGTGAACCGAGAAAGCTGGTTTTTGGATATCGTCGGAGGGCTTGGAAAAACTTAACTTTAAATTGTCGACCAAATATCCCATGTGCATTTTCCGCCATCTTGAAAAAAGGGTTACATTTGGTTTTTTACGATAACTCGACTCTCTGTCATGACACAAAAATTTCGTTTACATACTTTTTTGTTGTTTTTCTTACGCTCTACAATTAACCTTGCCCGGTCGCTCTACATTTTCACGGGCTCCGCGGTCGTACTGGGTCGTTTGTGTCCGCTTTTCCTTGATGACGATTTTTTGTCCCTCGAACCAACGCGTATCGTCGCTCTTCGTTCATTGGCCGATTCCTCGAACTTTATGACCGCGTATCACGTCGACAATTCCGCGTGGGTTAAAAGACCGAGAAAAACTATGTATTTTATAAGCGGCTATGCTTTTTTGTACGTGTAATTTTTATCGCGCTGCTTTGATAAATTGAAATACAGATTCGCACACAGTCTTCGGATATAGAAAATAATAGTTTGATTTACACCAAAGCAAGGACTCGTGGAAATCTCGAGGAAATATTATTTTTGTCGTTTTATCTCTATCGCCGTTTAGCCGCCTAGACGTGATTTTGCCATCCAGGGAACTGTGGGAATATAAAAAACGGCAATCAAATTTGTCATAGCCAGTAGGAGAATGCCACATTGTTTTTATCGCAGATCGAGTGTTGTACATTACACGGAGACGTGCCATATATCTACAAATTATAACTACGACAAATTTTTACCTTACAATGTTCGTTCTCGAAGCTGAATTTATTCTACAAAAACTTGTTTTATTCCTCATTACACGGAGACGTGCCATATATCTACAAATTATAACTACGACAAATTTTTACCTCACAATGTTCGTTCTCGAAGCTGAATTTATTCTACAAAAACTTGTTTTATTCAAAGTACGCCGAATGATTGAAGAAATATATTATAATCTCGATTTTATAAACCCACTACAAATGCATTACTGAAACAGCGTCGATTTTCAAGTTTTACACCGTAATTGTGGAGATTCGATATTTCGTCATTAAAAGAAATTCATAATCGAATATTTTCATCTTCGTCGGTGCATCAAACTAGGCTTCAAATTTGTTAAATTGACAACAGTTTTTACAACAAAAAATAAAGAAAATCGATCACTATAGACATTGTTAAAAATAACATTTTCTTCTTGAAATATGAAAATCTCATAGTAATATCGTTTAAAAATGTTTTATATATTTCTTATAAAAAGTATGTTTAAAAATGAAAATTTTTAATAAAAAGAAACTGGAATTTAGCCGATTATTCGCGGAGTTATAAGCATTTTAAAAAAGTTATTTGTCAAAAAATTATATCTCTTGAATGGCCTGATTAAAAAAATTGAAAAAACATCGTGGGGCTAGTCTCAACCAGTACTAAAAGAAAACAAATTCAATAAAATATGATATGCAAAAGATAAATGGTGTCCGATTTAGTTTGAAATGCTCCATATATATATGCGTCTTTTCGCCATATACATGACTAACGATAAGCTAGCGGAGCCAACTTCATGTCGAAATCATCAAAATGTACACAGTTCACCGTCTGGCCGCTGAGATATCACCCACAGGACGAACTCTCGAGCTTCCAACTCTTACAGGAGCGTTTCATATTCCCTTACTTATCTCTACCTTGACTGCAGCCAGCTCTGCAGTGAACTAAAGAGGTTGCATCGTAGGGCACAAGAGGCCGCCACCTTATTAAATCACTTTTCTCACAATCTTCATTCCTCGCAAATATGGCGAGCAAAAAGGTTTGTTGTTTGCTTGGCAATTCAAGCAAATTACATCCAACGCGAGCAATAACGTTGGCTGTAAATGTTCGTCGCAATACCTCATGGGAACCTACGGACAATGTAACTCATACTGGTCAGGTATCGTTAATTCTTCGCTCTGTTATCTTAATTCTTTCTTTCATTCTCGTGAATTATTCGTGATTATCCGGTTACGTCAGTTCACTGTCCAAATTCATGTTGTACATTAGTTAGATTGTGTCTCGTGTTTTGTATTCAGAAATACGACGTCGATGACAAACGTCTGGTAAGGTTCCTCAATTGTGAGAAAGAAATTAATCCGAACTGGGCGATCAAATTGATCGAAGAAGTACCACCAAAATCTACGAAAGATCGTACCGTGTCGTGCGACGGTGGTGGTGGACCACTTGGACACCCTAAAGTGTACATAAACCTTGTGAGTATTTATCATGTATATGTCGTTTATTCATATGCTTTACAGCTGAACTATTAATATTCATGAAATTATTTCACAGGACAAGCCAGGTAATCACAGCTGTGGCTATTGTGGTTTACGGTTCTATAAGGAAGATCATCATCACTGATCATATTTCCAGAATTGTGTTCCAGCTGTAGTTCAACTATACTATAGTCTATAGCTTATCTTGAATGTATCATAGAAATATTTCATCAACTTTAAAGAATGAAACATTTTATTTCAATCATGTACCGTAAGTGGAAAATGGGATAAAACAATACTAAACCTGTGATTACCTAGGAAAAATTTATTTAACTTTTAACATCTCTCGGTTCTTAATAAATTAATTAATTCTTGATATTTATACATTAGTTTTTCTGATTTCGAATTGATTACAAGGCTGTTTTTTGACTGTTCATGCCCAATGGTATCGCCTTGAGTTCTGTTCTCATACATAAAAATTCTCCACACACGCACATTATACTGAGTGAAACAATGTTCAAGCACCACCAGCTGAAGGTCGTAGGAAAACTTGAATTATAGAACCAGCAGCAAATTAGATGTATCAAATGAGCGGTGCAAGCAAAATCCATACACTGCTTGGTTCTCTGTACCAACCACCATAGAGCTAGTGAACCTATCAGAGAGTTTAATACAAATACGGTTATGACAAGACGTCCGCCAAAGTCCCGTACGTGAATCTCTTTGTACTGAAAGGCGTAATCCAATGATCTTGTATAGCCAAGAAGCGTAGCGACAAGCCAGATCCAGGCACCAAGACAGAAGTACATAACGGTTTGTACGGCGGTTATTTGGGACACGATCAGGAACGGATCCCATGTTGTTTTGCGAAACTGCCCCGATATGTTGTTCATTATACCTTTTCGTTGTCTCCACTAGGCCTGTTCGTCCTATCAACTTCCAATCCCGTACGGCCGTTCTCGATATTCCAACGTAACCTCAAAATGGATCATTTTTCACTATCGCACTCTACGTAACTCGCATACATCTAAATTGTATCTCCAACATTGTGATCCAGAATATTTAAGAATATTACGATGTCAATTTCATCGTAATGCTTTGTTTTTGTTTTCTTATATTTATGGTTTATTGGTTTAATAACACTGTCTCTGTCGGTCTTCCGCCATGTACACGATCACCTGTAAGATGAAATACCGTCAGAATGTTAGCTAGCGACAGAATAAGTTTTAAGGAAAATAATTATTTTCGTTCACCTCATTCTGAAAGCCACGTACAAATGTTACAGTACGAGTATCTTCCGAAGTTTCCCAGATGTGAATCATCTGTGAACGTATACGAGACTTTTTTTAATCTTCTCGTTTATTGGATTTTGCGTTTTCTTTAGAGCGATGCTACCGCTCCCGCACATATACGCGTTTGATGTGTCAAACTCCGCGGATATAAAAATGGCGGACGTATGATGGATCCAGTGTTTCTCGTCGCGATGCTCGACAATTATAATACGTCGTTCGATCTATGATTTTTCGAGTTCGATAAAAACTGAGACGTCGGATGTATTATTATCGTTTTCAGTTTATCGATAGCGGTTATACGTGCGAGTAAAGTGTACTCTAAGTAGGAAAATGAAACTTAATTGGTACACGGTTCGGTGAGAAACAGAGCGCATAAGTAAAGTGGTGTTAGATATCTTTCGTTGCTCGTCCCCCTCGTTTCTATCCACAATCTGCTCGATAAACGCGAAAATAAACGGCGACGACGATAACGACACCGACAACGACGGAGGGAATTGCGACGGATCGGATCGGGCGATCGGGAAGCCGTCTAATCCTCCCCTCTATCAAAAATGAATTGGGAGTTCATCTCTGAAGCTAATTTACAGCTGACAGAGACCGAGCACCGGTACTACGGTGATATATTCCTATACTGCTGCGAGCACTCCGATAACGATAGCGTTCCCGTTGTCAAGGCTGCTGAGCTATTGCGTTCGGCGAATTTACCCCGTGATGTCACCGTAAAGGTAAGATAAAAATGGGAATAGTACGAAAAAATCTTCTGGCTTTTTAATTTTTCTTTAACCCTAGAAGTCCGCACCTCTGAAGCCGATCATTGAAGTACAGACTGGAGGACTTTTGACTCCGCAACTTGACCAAATCAGGTGTGCAATTGATTCGACAGATATTCTAGAATGTTTTGAAAAATGAAATGAAAAAAAAGATATCGTTATCCAATAGATCGCTTAGTTTGAAATAATATTTACAAAACCTGCGATCGAATGAATAAGAGGTGTCGCGTCATTTTGATACCGGTGTGGATTTCGAGGGTTAATTTTGTTACTTTAACAAATGAAGTTAAATATCTTTATGAAAACGTTCATTTCCAGAGTCATAATAATTCTTTATCCTTTGAACGGTAGATTCTGGAAATCTGTGCCAGTCCGAAAGGTACGACTCATCTTGGGAGAAAACAATTCTATGCGGCACTCAAATTGGTAGCCGTGTATCAGACAGGCATTGATATTCAACGAGAGTCAGCGACTTCTCCGTTGGAAATAATTACAGCTCTGCCAAGATTCACCTGGTCCTCGTCCGAGGACGAGGAGGGTAGACATAGTCTGGCATCTGGTCAGACAATGAAGGGCAGATCAGGCTCTAGACTGCCCGAGAGCACAACCGAGAGCGAGAGCGAAGCTGAATCGCCGCGTGAGACAGGAGGGAGCACGGATTCACCAACGCCGACTAACAGCGTTACGCTTGAGAGAAACGATGGAATACTGGGAAGCGAGAATATTCTCGACTCCGTCTCAGGCAGCTGGCATGGCCTTCTCGTGTCCGAGGAGCAGAGACAATTGTTAGGAACCGAGGAGGAGAGCTCCGAGAGGCACAGCAGCGACGAGGGAGATGGCGAGGGAACGATTTTTCCTCCAGAAGAAGTTTGGATAATAAGCGACGAGCAGCGTGAATATTACGCAGCTCAGTTTGCACAATTGCAACCGGATCCCGAGGGATTGCTGGCTGGTCCAGTCGCTCGTACATTTTTCGAAAGGTCACGCCTAGCCGTGACAGAACTACGACGTATATGGCAATTGGCGGATGTTACGAGAGACGGTGCTCTGAGTCTTCAAGAATTTTACGTTGCGATGCACCTTGTCGTTTTGCGACGCAATCACGTACCTTTGCCGGATGTTTTACCACCGTCATTAGCAATTCCCGCGATAATTCCCACTGCTGCTATTGTCGCACCGCCTTCCGTACCACCACCGACCTCAACGACAACAGCAACGAGCGCGTTGACTGGCTGCTCACCGGCCAAAGTAACACGAGATAAAAGCAAGGAATGGACGAAATTCGTCGATTCACCGACTGGCACGAGCGGTTCACTCACGAGTCCCGGTCCAAAACCCGTGAATTTCGATTTTCAAAAAGCCGCGGTCGAACGCGATCCGAAGATACTTCATCCTGTACCGCTGAGACTGACCCCCGAGGCTGCGATACTCGCGTCGAGCGCAAACGGCAGCAGTAGTAGCAATGGCACCATCACTCATATCGACGTCGATGATGTTCAACATTCCACCGTGACGCTCGTACAGAGGCCATTGGCGAAGAAACCATCCGTGGCTCTTCAGTCCGACGATGGTACTATCGTCACGCCAAAGAAGGAGCCTCCACCTCCACCACCACCAAGACCCTACAGAACGCACACGCGAAGCTCTAGTCTCGATCTCAACAAATTAGGTATTAACACGTTTATTTCACACGGCTGTTGAAAAGGCCCACAATGGTCACGACGGTCTATCCCGTATATCAAATATCCTGGTGCCTAAATGTCTTGATACTATAATAATCGACATCTTCACTAGCTTTATACTTCAAGTACGAAATTTGCATAAAGCAATTGAATTACCAATTACAGAAACAAAGCGTTACGCCACAGAGAAGTGCATATTGAAATTATGAAATATGTATGTTTAACGTTTAATGTAGTTTATGAGTGAATCAACCATTTCCATTATAACTTTAAAATTCAACTTTTTGAATTTTTTTATATCAGAATATTGTCAACTTGGAATAAATTGTCATGGTATAAACTTGTTACAACTATATATAAATGACGATTTGATGGTGCATACTCGTTTTTTTGTGCATTGTAGAAGTTTTTAATTCTGGTATTTTTTCGTTATTTCGTCATGAAACCCAGAAAAGAACAAAACATTTGCACGGTTTTGTTAACGTGGCTCTTGCTTTTTGTCGATAGGTAAAAATGGTCAAACTTTTCTCGGTGCACCGCCAATCGTGCCACCTCGAGTATCACCTGGAATTGTAAGTAACTTTTATTATGATGTGCTCGTTGTTCGCATAATAGTAAATATCATTTGGAGACTGACGGTACTGCACAACTACTCTGCGCCACTAACTACTACTTCCGAATATTCGCAACCACTCTTATTTTTTCTTATATAACCCTATTCGATCAAGAATTTCTGACTAGTGCTCAATCACGTCGGCCTTTGTTCGGAAAGAGTAAACAATTCCATGCCGAAAAAATCTATCGAATATGTCAAATAATTAAATAAAACAAATGTCAGTTTTTTACCAAAATACTCATCATTATTCATTTACAGACGTCTCCGAGAAAGCTGGTAGGTCAGAGAAGCGAGGGTGAAGGTCATAGAACGATGAGCGAGAGTCAGGGTTTTGTGGCTGATTTTTCGCACTTTTCACCTAAGGGTGACAGCGTCGAGAGTCAGACGATGAGCGTCGAGCCTAATACTCCCCAGTCGCAACAATTCGCCGGGGTTTGCGGTGCTTTCCATATCTACAGAAAGCCCAGTCTCAGTAAGAACTTCATTCCATTATAAATAAATCATTGTCATCGGAATCGAAAGTATTATTGATATCGATATTAATTTTAGAACGTGGCGAAGGAGATGAGGATCTCGCGAAAGATGATGCCGACGAGGAGAGGACGTTGACACTGCAGGAATTACGCGAAAAGAATTCCGAGCTACGTCTCGTTTGCGAGGAATTGACACGCGAGCTTGCAGGCGCGCTTCAGGAACGAATCAATCTTCGCGCGAAACTGTTGCTTATAACCTGATCCGCCCATATCCCAAATTGCACTCTGATTTGTTTTTTGTGGACTCGCGCAATCATCGCAGCGTTTGTTACACCCGTTTACTTCCTCTTTTTCGCACTGAGAGTGCGTTACGTTCGTATATGATGATATATATGTATAGTACATACTTCTATATCTTGCTAGTCTCGAGTACGAGGAAATCGAGGACTGCGTTAAAACTTTTTGTCAGAGCCATTCGTTTGAACGGTCAATTTTTCTCGCCACGATCCTTTGCCTCAAAAAAGCGTAATACCTCTTCTCGCCACTGCTGATTACTGTGTTTGCAACGCTTACATTGCCACAGTTTCTCGATCCCCGTCTACCCCAATCCCTGGAAGTTATTTATGCACGCTGGGCGTCGAAGAACATAGAAGAAATCTTGAAGGAGAGAGGAAAGAAAAGAAAAGAGCATAACGATCGTTGTAGTTTACAAGAATATAATACGTTGCACGATTATGAAACTCTATCGACACGCGGCTGAAACTCTGTCGACTATAAATCCAACCAACCGATCGAAGCCAAAATGTATTTTCGTATTTGCTGTATAATCAAATTTTCGCTCGCAGCCACTGGCGAAACGTGCAAGGACGACCATTTTCCAATCAAGAATTGCGTCGGGTCTTTAGCTTGCGAAACAAATTGGATGATTGGAAAACATAAGAAACCGTTATTCTATAATCTCGTATAGTGCGTTCCCTCGATTTGTAAATAATTATTAATTGGAAGTACGAGCGTTTCATTTCAATGGGGTATAAGAAAATAAAATATGCCTGCAAGGCTGTAGAATTGAAGAATCTTACGGAGACTGCGACAGTGCTGATTCTCAGTTCCTTTCGATAGATCTGTTTTATTCTCACGCTTGAGTCTCATCGATCAATGATGACGAGAAAAACATTGATAATCGACTGATTATGTGAAATATAATTAAGTAAAGAAAAAAAAAAGAAAGGTGTCGATGTACGCACTGTTTTGTGATTTTCATTCGTTCTCGACGTCCGTTCAATGATTGATTTTGCTCCCGCCGCTGAACATTTCATCGTGTCATGATCTAAAGTATCTGCCATCCTTTAATATTGTGTACGATACAGGCTCGCGATTCGTTAAATTATTATTTAAAAAAATACTCTGTGCCATAAGTTGCGATATTTTATTATTATTATTATTATTATTATTATAACTATCAAGACCACCGCTCTAATCGTTATCACTGGTTTTCCAGAGGCCGCTGTATTTTTTCCCTCCGCGACGATTTTCCTCTCTGTCCGTCGTAAGACTGATAGATATATCGCAATAATTCCTCTTGACACCATCACGTTCCTCGCGATAAAACAAAATTGTCAGAAATGCATTTTTGTAATTGTCTAGATAGCGGTGTATACTGTACATGAAGTATGTGTCTCGAACTAATACCCGTTATAAAATTACTACGAGCTCTATATCCTTTGTAGTTTGCCGCGGTGCGGAACAAACGACTTGCAACAGAACAAGTATAATAAAAAAATAAACCGATATGGTGGTCTTCGAGGTGGTCGGAACGTTTCTCGGACATTAAAATCCACAAAATAATTTAGACGATCTGTCTAGATTGCGAGTTGATTGCAAAAGTGTAAGTTACGTTAAAAAAACAAATGTTTATGACCACTTAACTACACAGCGGCTTGACCGACTACGCATGTTCAGCGTAAATTTTTTGTAGAGGGTTCTTTAAAAGCTCTACAAATAGGTTTCAACGCGTATTATTCTTAAGGATAGCCGTTTTTGATGAATTCTGTCGTTGATCTTCCGATGATGGAATGCTGATTAACGAACTGCCTCAAAACAATATTTCATACGTTTTTGATTAGCTGGATTAATGGGAAAAATGTTAGACTTTTATGTATGGAAGTTCACCCTCCAAAAAAAGATTGTAGGTATGTGTATCGTTAGAAGGGATAATAACCCGGGTTTTCCAAGTGAACATACATGCCTCGAGATTCTTTAGTTTTAACAAACTTCCTCATTGAAAGATTAACCGCAGTTTTTCTCAAAAACAAATATATCTAGTAATAATGTGCTGCTCTGATTTTTTTAATTGACAATTACCAATCCGTTGTCTTTAACGGGAATTTCCAGCCTTAGCGGAAAATTCGCCCGTTACAATACCGTAATGCAGGATCGACGCTCGAACGATTTACCGTTGTGAAAGAAAAGTCTTCAGCTTAGGGATGTGTAACAACTTTTATTGACGTCGATGCTTCTCGAATGAAAAATAAAATTGACGAACGACAATGACGATTATTCTCAAGGTCTCAAATCGAAACTTTTTTCTCGTTCACGCAGCTCGTCCGACGAATGAATTGTGATGTTAATGTACATATTTTCTGTATATATATATATATTGTATAATTGTCGATACGGTGGAGTTACAATGTTATTCATCATTGTTGTTGCTCAAGATGTTACGAGATAGCTGTACGGAGACGGGGCCCCTCCCAATACGATCGATGGAACGATTTGTCTGTGTTTTTCCCAATCATTCGATATACGATAAGATCCAGAGCCTGCTCCAGTGTATCGTAAAATCTCGTAGCGTTTTTTTTTATACCATCGCGATATTAACAAGCATCGATTACTCCGACCCTTGTGACGCACATCCAGTATTAATCATCCGAAAGCCTCGCCTTCGCCTAGCCTCGTTTTCTTTTGCAATCACTACTTGTCTAGCCGTGATGGTTCGATGTCCATACAGCTCTGTGCGTGACGACATACACACATAAATATAGTCATACGTATATCTCCTTACGATGATATTAACGAGTCTAACGATCGCTCGGCGTATTGCCCCGCAGTTGTTTTCCCCCCCTCCCACGGGGATTCTTCTTCTTTTGTGTACTTATGATGGTTTACTGATCCTTGGTCTGCATGAACTTGATGAGATCGATAACACGGCTTGAATAACCGAACTCGTTATCGTACCAGGAGATAAGTTTAACGAATTGATCGTTGAGCGGAATACCGGCCTGTGCGTCGAAGATGCTCGAGCGGGTGTCACCGATGAAATCGGAGGAGACAACATCGTCCTCGGTATAGCCGAGAATACCGGCGAGAGGTCCAGCCACGGAGGCTTCCTTGACCTTGGCCTTGATGGCATCGTAAGTCGCCGGTTTGCCAAGACGGACAGTCAGATCGACGACCGAAACGTTGGCGACTGGAACACGGAAAGCCATACCGGTGAGTTTGCCATTCAGGGCAGGGATGACCTTGCCTACGGCCTTTGCCGCGCCAGTTGCCGCGGGGATGATGTTCTGAGCGGCACCACGTCCATCACGCCACAACTGCGGAAAATAGGACAACAAATATTTAATTAGAGAACAATTTCTTTTTCATGGATAAATCGTTTTCGAAGATTTGTTTTTCACGATACTCGTACTATTGTACTATAAAAAGTTCAAAATATTTCGAAAAATGAAACGATGTCTGACCAAATCATGGTTTAGAAGACAAAGCGATAAAAAAGTTTTTCCACAATGGAAAAAATTAGGCGGAAGCAGTGAATACGTTTCATTTTTCGATCTTTCTTGAGCTTTTTTTCTCACGAACCTTGCCGGAAGGTCCATCTACGGTCTTCTGGGTGGCGGTCGTAGCGTGGACAGTGGTCATGAGACCCTCAACGATCTCGAAGTTGTCATGGATGACCTTGGCCAATGGAGCAAGACAGTTGGTCGTGCACGAGGCGTTGGAGACGACTTTGAATTTGGGATCGTAAGCGTCCAGATTCACACCGACGACGAACATCGGTGCATCGGCAGAGGGAGCCGAGATGATGACCTTTTTGGCACCACCCTCCAAGTGAGCCTTGTGAAATTAAGATTGAAAATATTTCGTTAGATTTGCGACCGTCGTGAAAAAATTCCTCTATCATTCCGATGTGCCACTAATTTTTCAATCGAATTACTAAATAACTCACGGAAGCCTTCTCGATGGTGGTGAATACACCAGTCGATTCAACAACGTACTCAGCACCAGCTTTGCTCCATGGAATGGTCTTGGGGTCGCGTTCGCTGAAGACAGCGATGACATTGCCGTTCACGACCAAATTTCCACCCTCAGCCTTGACCTCGCCCTTGAATCGACCATGGGTAGAGTCGTATTTGAACATGTAGACCATGTAGTCAAGACCGATGAACGGATCATTGATGGCAACGACCTGTGCTCCACGCTCGATGGATGCCCTCAGGACGAGACGTCCAATACGGCCGAATCCGTTGATTCCGATTTTGCTCATGGTTGGTTAGGTGGTTGACTAATTAAAATTTGTTTAAATTATTCACCCGTAACCAAATCTATTTAGTACTAAATTCCTATAATTATATGTGATTATAAAAATAATGATGCGTAATTAATTATCTCATAAGCACCATTACTCCAGCAAGTATTGAAATAAAACTCTTTTAATGGTTCAACCGTGAAAACCCCTGGTCAGTGCGATCTTTATTATTCTCATTGCTGACCACAAGATTCTGTAGGATTGGAAATGTGTATCTACGACGATAATTCAATAAATTGACAGATTACTCATAAGCATCGATTTCAATTTCTCAATTTACATTGAGATAAACCTGCAGTAGGGCAATTTATCTGTATATGAGGTATGTTCTATAGCAACTCCACTCTGTCTCTCAATGTGTAATCTTGGAACGAGAAGGGTAACCAAGCTCGAAGGTCTCATACATGTCAGAGGTCATTCAAGGTCGGAACGCGGTAACTAGTCCAAGAAGGGGGGGGGGGCCTCGCTACCCTGCGCACGGTCTCATCCCTCGCGAAGTGAGCCAAGTGTACCAACATAACCTCGACCGAGATAGTCGAAAGAAAAAGACAAAAGATTGGGGTCGATATCACGCTGCTCGCTACATACATATATGTATATTAACAACTTGTACATGAAATCACGCAAAGTGCATTTTATTTGGATTCACGGACGGATTACTGTTGAAACGATTTACAACATTGACGAAGCGGCGATAATTCCGAGATAGACAAATTTTCTGCACTGATTTTCGCCTAAACGGTTGTCGGGCAAAGAATAGTGCTTGTTTTTTGTCCGAGTAATCGACAGACTTTGAGGAAATTGACATATTACTTGTATTGCTACATGAACTTGTTAATGTCTGATATTACGTGCCAACGAAAATGAGCTTTGCCACGCCTCGCACTCCCCCCCTTCCACCGAACCCTGATTGACAGGGCTGCTGACAGCTAAGGCTCGTCGTAATGATTCGTCACAGATTCCTATTCTCGAGAAAAATAAACGAAATTCTTATCGTTCGAGAGTTCATCGTGCGCTATTCGGGAGGGCACAGTCTATTGCGTCATATAAACCGTGCTATTATGCGACGCGGAATATGTAGGCGTCGAGGTAACGAGAGGAAAAAATCAAAGTAGGAAATGAGAAGGTCGTGGCACAGTGTTTCGCACAATGAATGAAAATGTCGCAATGTATCGTAACGTTTCCCCGGAAAATCGTTTTTTTTTTGTTTAGCGACGTCTACCGATGGGATTTCGCGTTATCGACGAATGGCGCATAAATGAGAAATATCAGGGGCGAGTAACGATCGATGTTCGCGATACACAGCGAAGAATGTAGTAGTGTTGGAGAGAAAACGCGATCGCGTTTTTCAACGAGAAGTCGATGTCCATTTTGTGGCGGGTTACGCGAAGAGTTACGCGTCGTAGGGTCGATTAGCCGGGTACGTGAGGAGGAAATGCAAATTTCACGAGTTTACGTACGTGTCGGTGGGAATGAGAGATGGCAATTTATCAGCTGTTTTGTGAGTTCTTTTCACTACCGGTGACTTGATTAGTATGCCAACGAAGTATTTATACGATTTCAGCGATATTACTTACGTAACGAGTGATCAAACGTTGTTAACACTTCGGCTACTACGGAAGTAGTGTCGTTTGAAGGGCAACCAGACGCTAATATAACCGGCGTTTTTTTCGCGCATGTGCAATGGTGTCCCACAGCTGATTGGGCGCCGAATCGCTCGAGAGAAAATCTTCGGCTATCATCGGACATCGACGTGGGTCACGTGACCTCTCGGTTCACTTATCGACTTGTCGACATAGGCGGGGAAATATGAAATTTCAGTGAGACGAGAAGCTTGTAATAAAATTTGGATATTCGTTTTAATGTCGATTAAAGTACAGTCTGAGACTCGTTCTTGTTAATTCTACTGTCCAACATTACATTGTTTACATCGATTTTTCAAATTTCTCGAGTTATCGAGCCGAGAGGACGGTAATAATTCATTAATCTTGCGCAACTTGGCTATTCTGGAGTTATACTTTTTCAAGGTCAGGCCATGATTCATTGACCTGAGCACGTGCGACCCGGCAGGTAGACGGTACAGACCCATGAGGAGGTATAGCATGTCCTGAGGACTTCGGTCGTCGCGTTGAAAGCCAGGTTCGATCGATTAAATTGAATTTATTGTTTTTGCATTTCTTCTTCGCAAATCAATCTTCCTGAAGTTCCGGAGGCTGCGCAGTTATACAATTTTTTCCCATTGGAGTGTTGTGCATGTATTTTATGAGGTCAACGACACGATGAGCGTAGCCGTACTCGTTGTCGTACCTGTTTCGTCACAGTTTCATCAGACAATGTTGTTTTGTTAATAAATTTATATAGTTGATATAATCGCATTTCATGAGAATTTTAAGTCAACATTTCAGTAATTATTATCTTCGTTATTGTACCAGGCGACAACTTTGATGAAAGTGCTGGTTTGCGGTATGCCGGCTTTTGCATCGAAGACGCAAGAGTACGTTGTGTGATTGAAATCTGACGAAACAACGTCGTCCTCGGTGTAATGGAGAATGTTACGGAAATTGTTTAGTGACGCATCTTTCATGACTCTCTTTACTTCTTCGTAAGTCGTTGGCTTGTTGACTCTAGTCGTATAATTTTTATATTTGATTTTCTCGTATCACCGATTTATTAAAACCAAAGATTGTTTATCGCTTATGAAATTCGCCTTGGCATAAGCGCAGCTTTGATGTCATAAAAAAATGAATTCGACGAATTAATATTACTTTGTAATGAAAATAATACCATAACATTATTAATTGATTAATCGAAAAAAACATTAACCGATTGAAAAACATGTTTAAAATCAAACTCGTGAAACAAGTCAAAATCGAAAGGTTTTTCCAGGCATTGCGAGTACCAAAAATTCTTTAAAACATTCAAATTCGATTTCCTATTTGTTTTTATTCAAATTTACCTAAACGTCATGTCGCACAACGAAACGTTCGGCACTGGCACGCGAAAAGCAATCGCCGAAATTTTGTCCTTGAGTTCGGGAATGACCTTCGCCAAGCACTTGGCCGCCCCGGTGGAAGTTGGAATGATGTTCTGCATGCATCCTCTGCCATCTCGCCACAGCTAAAAACGTGAAAAAAATTAGTAAAAATAAAGCTTCCTCGAATATTCGAATAAGTAATAAATATCACAGTATTGCAAAAAGGGCAATAGGCCCTTGAAAATTCTTAAGGGTTTTGTCTCTACCGAAAGGCACATCTATAATTGAAGCTGCGACGAAACGTACAGGCGAGAAAATTTATAAATAGAACGACGCAAAACGTTAGCTCGCCTTTCCAGTGGGGCCATCGACCGTTTTCTGAGGTGCCGTTGTAGCGTGTACGCTCGTTATCATCGCCTCGAGAATCTCAAAATTATCGTTCATTATTTTGACGATCGGCGCGGCACAATTGGTTGTGCAAGATGCACAAGAAATTATACAATTTTTCCGACCGTCGCAGGAACAATGATTGACACCAAAAATAAACATGGGAGCGTCTGGTGACGGTGCTGTTATGATAACGCGTTTTGCACCGCCGTCGATGTGCAACTGAGGGAAAAATAATCGTTTTCATAATGTTGGATGATAATTTTTTTTCTTTTTTGCATAATCTTTTTAAGCCTCACGCCCGCTTTCTCCAGAGTGATAAAAACTCCAGTCGATTCGATGACCGTCGAGACACCGGAAGTCCGCCATTTTACCTTCGAAGGATCCTTTTCTTGAGAAGTTTTTATTCTCATATCTGGCTTGTAAATTAATTTTAAATTGTCATAGAAATGGTGTGAAATATTTCGTAGAAGTTAGATCTCTCGTGTTAGACGAACTTGCGAATTTGCCGGACTGTTCTATGTTTATAAATAGTGCCGTTGTACATACCACCGACTATCATGATTTCGTTTTCGCTCTCGACGGACTGTTGATAGGGACCGTGAGTCGAGTCGTACTTGAAGAGATAGACCATGTACTCGGTGGTTATGAACGGATCGTTTATTTGCCTCACCTCGTGTTTATAATGTAACGAGAGAAAATTGTAATTCATCGAAAATTGTATTCCAACGGGCTCGGATCGTTGCAAATATTTATCGCGTATTAATTCGATTAGAAATCGTTAACCCTAAAAGCCTAATCTAACCCTGCAAAGCGTACATAAAGCATGCACGCTTTATGTACCTCCAAAATAGATTAGGCTTCTAGGGTTAACATTTGGTGGAAATAATTCCATTTTCAAATTTACCTCGATACCTTGCTCGAGGCAAGCTCTGAGACACATTCTACCTATTCTGCCAAATCCGTTGATGCCAACAGCTGCCATGACTTTTTTTCAGATTAGACACGATTCGATACAAAAGTGTGAAGTTCGTGCCAACGAACGTGTGCTCGGAAATTCATCATTGTTTAAAATTTACTGCGACTAAAGTCAATAAAAAATGATTAATAAATTGATAAAAACAAAATATTAATTTGTAAAAATATATTTATCATTAGGTCGATTGGTTTTTTTTCCAATTTAATTATATTTACTTTTTGGAAAAAATAATAAATAATAATTGCATGATATAATTATTATGAATAGCGTATAATTTTAACTAACGCATTATGAAAATAGAAAATATTGTACCAAGTCGAGATTCTGAGAATTTGTACATCGTGAACATCACAATGGGTTTCTAGGTATTGCAAAAACTGAACCGTTAGTGCTTACGCTTACGTATGAACGGATGAAATGAGCCTAACCGAATTCAAAATGTTGGTTTCGTTCGATGAGAATTTGAATACGTTCATACTGAACGAATGACAGCAGACATCGAGCGGCTTAATGAATATGATAAATGAGGATGAGAGCATTTACAAATCGTAGTATCGCGGTGAGTTCGGACGAGTTAGGATCTGTTCGGCTGGCTGACAAAATATTTTGCCAAATTTCTGAATAATGGAGCCGAATACGAACCTGTTGGTGAAATCTTGCGTTGCAGCTTGCAAGGGTGGCATACCCCAGGATGAGTTGGATGGTACGAATCGATATATTAAAATAAAACAAATATATATAAATCGAATTTTTATCGCATTTAAATAAAATTCGACGGTTTTCGTCCCAGACGAGTTTTTCAAATTTACAGGCGGGTATATTCCGTACCTAAAACTTGGTTATTATAGTATGTACGAATATTTGGGAACTATTCACGGGCTGATAAAAAAACGAAACGACAAACACGAATTGGTGTACGTCGTTTCGGATCCAAAAATCGATCACATAACGAAAATGGTTGAACAACAGAAAGATCCCTATAATAGGCTTCGTTGTACTAAGGTAATATATTCCTATTTATGAAAAATAATAATTTGTTTTTTCAATTTCTTCATATTGTTTCTTTGTTTCTTTCAGACCGTTCCGAGTTCTACAAATAAGTATACCAGTACTACAGTCAAAAATACGACTAGCTGGAAGCGCAAAGCCACGGTCGATGTGGCAAAAGGAAAAAACAGTAAAAAAAGGAGAAAAAAAGCTGATCGCAATCCACGTCGTGGATGGAATCAGCTTTTAGATCGCATGTCTTCTAGTGACGAAGGTGAGAAGAATTTTAAATTGGTGGAAATAAAACTTGGTGGAGTCACTGTATTAATTCTTTTTATTATAGACTATCACCGTCAGTCGTGGGACAAAAGTGATCACGATCGCTGGTTTGAGGACGAGTATAATCATCCCATAAAGATAAACGAGAAACCGCAAAAATTAGTGAATTTCAATTTTGTATTAAATGTATATTATACATTTTTTTTGCATATTTTAATTTTTATTTTGTTTCGATCAAGGATATCGTTTGTGGGCCCATAGCGAATGGAAAACAACTGATCGGGGACGATTATTTCCTGCAGCTAGCAATACGCAATATTGGCAGTCCCATCTGGAGAAATGGACGTGAGTAATATTATTTTCACTCCAATTGTGAAATTGTTTAAATCGATTTTTATACAATTTAATCGATTTGATTAAATTCATCTTTTTGCCATTGAAGCGTGCACAGCTTTACATGCCGGTCTGTGCAAGTCCGGACAAACTATCCAAGAATGCATACGCACTTTAACGAAGGTCAAGGTTTTATCGAACCGTCTCGTCATATTGTTGGGAGCCGAAGATATCTACAGGGTATAGTTTCTTTACGATATTTATTTGACATATTTTCAAGATAATTTAAATACACACTTCACTTAGTGTCTCATTTTGTTTAAATTAAAGGCAGACAAAATTATCAGGCTTTTCGATTTCGTCATATTCGTGGATTTATACAATTAAAATTTGTTAGAGTTATTTTTAGTTTTTGGATTATAGTTAATGAAACGAGGCTCGATTATATTACATTTCATTCGTTGAAATTTATATAGGGTCAGTCGAGCGAGAGGATGATCTCGGATATGGAGGACTTGCTCGAATGCCTCGAAACTCATTTCGCGTTTTCGAAATCTGCGATGACGCTTTGCACCATTCCGCCTTTGGCGAATTTATCTATGCACTCGCACAGAGCTCAGATAGAAAATTTACAGCGATTCAATTCTTGGATCAGAGCGCAAGCCAGTCCGTGCTTGAATGACAGCTGGGGTCCCGGTTTCCGGTACAAACTGATCGATTTTTACGATAACAATATTCACGTTTGGGGTAACACCAACTACGAGTTCTTCCAACTGTGAGTATTCAGTGACTAGAAACGAGGATTTTATATTTCTATTTTACGGGAAATTTGCAATCTCATAAACAATCTGTGTAGTTGGTTTAGACAAACAAGATTAGATCAGCTTGACTGATGGTAAATAATTAATTGTTTCCCTCCAATGGCCGTAACTTTAATTACCACGGAATTTGCAACTCCGTACTGGAATTGTTCAATTTGAAATCGCATATGCTTTAAAATGGCACTTAGTTCATGCGGCTACGATCATTTTTCAAATTCTGACAGATTTTTTAAGTTGATGCAATGATTATTGAAATTTGTCACTTGGCACTGAATTTAAAAATTTTTTAAGTCATCATAAAAGCCGCGTTAATTGAGATATCGGACTGAATCTAACGCAATTATCTAAATGTCGGCGTGAGATCTACAAAACTACAATTAAACTTAAATCGGTCAATCTAGAACGAAGTTACGGCCACTTAAAATTACAATATTTCTTTGAGAAAGCAGTGAAAAAGTGGCAAATGATTTTTTTCATCTCTTTCGAATATTTCATAACCCTATCTCCTCGGAAATTTTTCACGAATCACGAATATAATATACTTGTTTCGAATTTCATAAATTTACCGGTCAAAAGATGGAAAACCATGAAAGTGAACGTGAAGTTTCATTTTTTAAATTCATTCAAATTTTCGATTCTAATTCTACAATTGTTAAAATCAGATAAATCCAAATGTTTTAAAATAGCGGATTAGTTCTTAATATTATATATTTGACTTACATTTAGGGATGCCAGAATGGTGTCGGGAACGTCGCATCCATACGTTCTCTGGAGTATTCGCGGTCGTCGTTTGGCCATGAGTTTACTTCGAGGCGACGACAATTACTAAATTGAATTCGTCTCAAAGAATATTTATACTTCCCTATAATAATTTGACTCAGTTGACCAGAAGATAAAATAAATAGCTGTAAGAATTAATCGTAATTTGTACATAAGCGTTAGAATGTTCCGAATGACCCGAGTTATCGTCGAAGGTATGCGAATAGCGTTTGGTAACGAGAATTTAAAGTGATATAATTTTTAAAAATCATTCGTTATCATTCTCTTCGCGTTTTTCTTCGTATTATTATCTTATCTTTAAAGTAGATTAGTACGATTTCCCATTGAACTAGTCTTTAGATTAATATTTTAGGTACTATTTCTCATTTGTATCGCTTAGCCATTGTCGATGTTATTTGTTGCATGTCGTAGTACGCGTACTCTAATTTAATTGTAAGTATTTGTCAATATTATGTCTTCTAAGTTATTGTTGCGGGCCAATCTTATTCTATAATTCGAATGAACGAAATAATATCCGTAATTAAAAATAAAGATTTATTTCGAAGGATAAATGGCAACACGATATTTACAATTCCTCATCCTCTCTTCCCCCCGTTCATTCCTTGTTTATATTTCGAATCAATAAATCGTAAACGAGTTCTCGAAGAGTTGAGCCAGATCTTCCTCGGATTGTTCGCGTGGTGCGAGCTTGGTGATGCGATGCTGAAAGAGAATAAGCAAAATTTCAAATCCTGAAAATCTTGAATTTCATAAAAAATATTTAAAATATTGTGCGATAGTGAAATTTCTTACCTGTGGCAAAGTTCCCTTTACGAGTGTTGGGATATCGTCTTTCTTGAACCCGAGCTCGGAGAGACCATTCTCTACCTTCATAATTTGCATATAACGTCTGACTGTGTCAGCGAGAATTGCTCCAGCGTCGTTATTCTTGGCGTTGCTGATATCAGCGCCCAAGAGTTCGGCAGCCTCGAGATGTCTCTCAGGGCACGAAGCTCCGGTGAACGAGAAAACAGCGGGTGCGGAAATGACGACCGATAAACCATGCGGTACGATCGGATGATCATTCCCATATCCCTGAATTATTAATCTTTACTTAATTTTTGTCGAGTTAAAGTTTAAGCACGAATTTATCGCCATTTCACTCATCGGTCAAACATTAATTACATCCAGAAATCATGTTATTTTGAATTATAAAAATTATATATATACTTAAAAATATTACTGTATTATGTTTTCAAATATTATTTTAATTAATCAATAATTTATCATAATTATTGATTGATTAATAAAAGTTAATCACTACTAAATCATTTTTAATTATTCAAAGTTGATGTCGATTAATCGAATCCCGTAAAATATGGAACATTACCTCAGGCTGAAAACCTCGAACGTTTCCACTTATGGGATAGGAGAGACCGTGACAGAGATGGACACCAGCATTCCCGAAACCAACACCAGCCATCGTGCTCGCTAAATGCATGTTACTACGAGCTTCGAGGTCGTCCTTGTTGTAAACAGCCCTCTCGAAATATTTTCTCATTACCTGAAGGGCGTATCTCGCCCATACGTCGCTCACAGGGTTGCTACCTTGATAGGCCGGCCGTAGAATAGGATTCGTCGGACACGGTGTTCTTTGAGTGTAATTAATAGCTGTGAACGATTCGAGGGCGTGACAGAGGACGTCGAAGCCGGAATAAGCGCAGACTCTCTCGGGCAATGAGAGGGTGTGAAGAGGATCGACGATGCCGAGGGTTGGACGTAGAGCACGATTGGCTATTCCGGTTTTGGCTTTGAGAGGTCGATAGTCGAATATCGATACACCCGTTGTCTCCGACCCTGTGCCGGAAGTCGTTGGCACTGCTATCAGTGGTTTGAGGGGTACCAATACGGGTTTTCCTTTGCCGATCGGGGCGTTCACGTAATCGAGGAAATCTGCTTCTGGGTCGCAGGAATAGAGATTCGCTGCTTTGCAAGTATCCATCACGGATCCGCCTCCGACCTAATAAAATGATTAAGAAAATAATTAAAAGGTTTAATTAAATTTAATAAATTCACACTAAAATTATTACAATGTGTCAAAGTAATCGAGAGTTATTAAAGTATGACTTTGCAATTGACAACAAACAACAAACAACAACAACGTCGATGGCCAACGATTGATTGTTTTGTTCAAATACCCGTAACTTTAATCGTCGTGGAATTTGCAACTTTGTACTGTACTTGTTTCATTCGTAATCATTCAAGGTTCAAAATGTCGGCTGGCTTACGAGGCTGCGATCATTTATCGAATTTTTGCAAATTTTAAAAATTGCGACGCTCATCGTCGAAAATTTTTGCATGCCCTTAGGTTCGAATTTTGTTTATTTTCAGATCACCGTTAAAATCGCGTTAATTCAGATAACCGAATAAATCCAACGACATTCTCTAAATCCCCGCGCCAGTTTTTAAAAACTGTATAATTAAACGTAAATAGATGGGACCGTAGCAAAAATACAGCCACCTGAAATTTCGATACTTTGGCGTTTTTGAGAAATCAACGAAACAAATAAAAATCTTTATCTTTTTCAATCTTTCATGACCCTAACCGATAAAAAATGTTCTAAATATCACGAATATCCTCAATCCTGATTTTTAGCAATTTGCCCATCCAAAGTTTTCAAATTTTTAATGTTCACGGTTTTCGCAAAGTTCGATCTAAACTTGCACATTCCTTCCTCGTTACTTTCCTCCATAAGAGTGTTCTATGAACTGTACAATAATGCGCTAAGTGCAACATCGTATTTTCTTTTTGATATTAAACCTTATATAAGTGTACTTATATATATATATATATTCTTATTCAACGTACAGCGACAAACGCGTCGTAATTCCCTATCTTTGCGAACTCGATGGAATCCTGAAGACTCGCCTCGGTGGGTTCGACCCTTACTCTGTCGTAAATATCGAAATTCACGCCATGTTTAACGAGGCTATCTATGGCGGTCTTAACCGGCGAGAGAGTCGCTAGATGAGGATCGGTCATTAGACAAGTTCTTTTGGATCCCATATTTTGTAAATCCATTCCAAGTTCCCGAGTGACACCGATACCGTAACGTACGGTGGAGCAGGCCATCTAAAAAAATCATCCAAACCATTAGGTCATCCCAAAACATTCGTAATTTTGGCAGAAACTAAAACTGCAACTATAAGAAAATATTATGTATTTATTTAATAAATAATTAATATTTAATTAACATTGTTAAAAACAAAAATTAATAATTGTATTATCTTTTATTTTTGAATCTTTCAATTCGTTTTTCCATGGAAACTTTTTTTTGTCACGAGTAATTTATTTCGAATAAATTCCACGCGTATGCAAATTAACGATAATCTTCTCGTAGTACGACTCGCGAATATACCACGCGTAGTCAAAGTCGAACAGAAAACTATTCTTTTTTGTTTCTTATCTCTGGTTTATCGATTTTTAATCCGACATTTCGAGAGCGAACATTGTCGTTTCAGAGAGCAACGATTTACTATCTTTAACTCGGGGCAAGTGCTCGCAGGCTTGTTTACTTTAGATACGAAAATTTCACAATTAAATCGTCATCGGCCTCGAGCCGCAAAGATATCGTTCTTCGCAAGCGATGTATGCACGACGATTATTTTCTTATTCTTTTAAATACGCTGTGTGCAATAGTTCTATGGGGGTATCTCGATGAGCGAAGAACATTCGTAAGCTCGTCTCTGCGTAGACTCGATTATAATTTTTTTCATTCACAGTCGATTACCTCGAACGCATACTCGTTCGTCGGAGTAGCGGTTGTCGCTGTGCTGTTCGATGCGCCGGGATTTCCGTGAGCGGGACATCTACAGCTGTGAACATACGGATTAAAAAAAATTCATTAATTAAATTAATCGGTGACTAAATGATTTATCAATTTTTTGTTCAATTCTTTCTATTTTGTTATTCGCGAGATTATTAATCGTTGAGTTTATTCCACGAAATAAGAAATAACGAATACATAATAAAATACTGCATAAATAATCTTATCAATCGTAATAATACGAGAAACGCGTACGAACGATAAATGTGAATTTTTGTGAACGTTAAACGATTTTTTTCGGTCACATTTTTTATCGACATATGCGTTGCGAGTAAACTTACGATTGCGACGAAATGACTTGCAGCAGGTCGAGTACGCGTCTTCTGGGCATCATGGTTGAATCGATGAATAGTTTAAACTAAAATATATTATTTTAAATAAAAAAATAAAATAAAAAACGCAACTCCGCCGGAAACTTGGATGATAATACTCGTATTAACCGCTTCGAGTCGTTACTGGCGTGCAAGCTCCGCGTTCCAGATATCTCGCGCTCGTCGCCAGTCTTCGTGGAGCGACTGGCTTTAGGACCCCCTACTTTATACACGACCGGGTCTGACAACGATGACGCTTGAATTGTTTGTCGACATTCTCGACTCGCCTGTTGCCGAGCTCCACACATGATTTCCAGGAGCGTAGCATTTCTGGCGCACCGATAAAAAATTGGCTCGATTCAAATTTTGTTTCGTCGTCGTTGATGAGAAAAAAGATAATTTTTTTTTAATTTCAATTTTTTGTCGCGTCTCCAATAAGAAAAGGCCGAGACAAAAATTAGCATAATGATTGCAATGGAATTATAAAAGATTCAAAAAGTGCCCGAGCGAGCGGACGAGTGTTAATTTAATCAACGAAAATATCGCCACGACGATCTCTGGCTCGGGATGTGCGATCGAAAAATATGTTTGCGTCGATTCTGAGATATTTACGATCGGTGATACGGCAGATATCAAATCCAACGGGGGCATGACGCAGATCGTTTCGAAAACGTCACGTTATTATTTGTTCGAACGAGCTGCTCAACCTCGTCTTACGTTATTCAAAGAAAGATTCAACAAAGATATGACAGACGGGCAAATACGACGGATATTTTTTTTTATTAAAATTGTTATATATTATTTACAGCGGACAGCGTGAAATATCGGACACTATAACATACGATAGATCCAATACATTTTCTTCTCCTCGTCCAGTTTCATTTTGTCTGTTTTCTTAAAATTAGCGCGTACCTTATGACCGTAATATATTGAAGAAATAAAATAAAAATCATTTTGGATATATCGACGATCGTGGGTGTGCGTCTGTGTTTTTGTTCTCTTCTCTCGCGCATCTCGTAATACCGTACAGCTATTATATACGACTTCGTGCGTAATTAAAGGTACAGATGGATATCGTAGCAGTCGCAACTTGAATCCAAGGATACGGGACGAATTTTCTTACCGTTTTTCACCGTTTCTACTTTTTTCTTTCGTCAATCTTCATCTCGTCTTCGAGTCGAATCGAGAGTCGTCGGCGTGTTGTTAAGTTCACAATTCCATTTATACTCAAGGTTATTATCAAGGTTAAACTTAAGTTTACACTCAAGTGTGTAAAATTGAGTTTCTACCTAAGTTTCTACCATAAGTTTATACCCAAAGTTAGAATTTAGATTTTGCCTAAGTTTGAACTTTAGATCGTACTTAAGTTTGTTCTTAAGATGGTGCCGACGGCTTTACACTCGAGCTTCTAAGTCACGGACGTCGTGTCATTCCACATTGGTTAATTTCTCTTCAGTTTAACACAAGCATATTGTAGCGTCGAAATAATTATATGGCTGAATTATCCTTGCGTCAACTGAATACAAAAAACAGAATAATAATAATAATAATAATAATAATAATAATAATAATAATAATCACTCTTCGACACTGTTCGTTCAACCACCCGTAAAGTGTCGCGAAGCAAATTCAGCAGAGATGTTCTTCGTTTGCTGACAGTTTACGCCTAAGACTCTAGGGAGTAACTAAATTAATCGTTAATTAATTAAATATATTGATATTAAGTTACTGCGATTTAAATCGTTGCCGTAGTTGTGTATTGAAATCGAAGATGATTGAAGAAGAAAAATAAGAAGAAGAAGAAAGAAAACGAAAAAAAATCACAACGTCTCGGGCGATCGCTACAATCCCTCGTGTGAAAATCGTGTTTCATTACTTAATTTGTTACACGCTCTTGGAAGACTGTGAATCATAATGACGCGTGTGAAATAATAATTTAAGGGGCTTGAATTTATTTTTGATTTTTATTTGCAAGACGAATTATTGCAAAATTTCGTGGATGTACGTTTCGGGTCGTATCCTTTCGACTGTAAGCACGTATAGACTATCCTAGAATCGCATATCCTTTTTTTGTTATGGAATTACGTTTCGAAAGAAGGAATCTTTTTATTAATGCGATTTTTCGGGACTTTATCGCGTTGCAACGACGTTCATTCTCGTTCCTTCTCGTGTTTCTGTGTGGATTTGTGTGTCCGCGTCTGCGCGCGAGGGGATCTTTTTGTTCTCGTTGAAAATTTTAGACGCTCTCGGGAACGATCTTGTCATAGTGGAAAGTACTGCTAGAATAAAAACTGCCTCGTTTCGGCATGTGAGGCGTGGCTATCTCTTCCTGAAGAGGTTTGTAGACCAAACCACAATTTTTGTTGTCGACGAGACCCTGACGGAGCATCATGGGTGGTCTTATCACAGGACCGCGTCCCTTCGACTTTGAAAACGTGCGCAGGCTCACAATGAACAAGAACGTGAATACCACAACAATGAAAAACAAGACGATCAGAGGCCAAACGTGGTCCTTGAGCCAGTCGATCGGCATCGAACTCGACTCGGTGACGACGTCGTACTCTTGATACGGATCGCGCCATGCGTCGTCCAGAAGGCCACCGTCCATGCGTTGTCCGTGAACGAACTGTCGAAATAAATAAAAAGATTTCCTTCATGACGCAAAAACATTATATACGATTGGATAATTTCTATCGAGGAGGAATTTTAATAAAAACAAAAATTTGATCGCTTAAACGAGCAGAAAATTGATCGATCGCCCACCTCGAGATCGGCAAGACCCTCGACTCCGGTGCTGAGGAGATCGTTGTCTTCGTTGCCGATTGTGAAAGATGGATGATCGTCGATGGGCTTGTGAACGATGGTTCTGGGTGGCGGACCATCGTCGTCGGAATCGCAAACGAGCCTCGCGAGATACGACCACTGACTAACACCTTCGGACTCGCTCCAATCCTCGGCAGTCGCGTAATTACTCATGTATTTGAGGACCTCGGTTGGCGTTACACCATGATCGACGAGCCACTGTATCGCCTGATTGAACTCCTCGTCGCAGACGAACGGATTGTGCGACGCATCGAGACCGGACAGTTTTGGCGTTGCCTTCAATTCCTCGAGAGTTATGCGCTTCAGTTCGTTGCCACGAACCGAGAGAAAACTTACGAGAAATTTCCAAGAATATAATATAAACGATGCGTAATATTTGTGAAAAATTTAACAGACGATTGAGAAACATAACTGTAATAAAAATACGATAAATATGAAGCTCACCGAAGGGATTTGAGGGGCTGTCGAGCTTCGCTCCAGATTCTTCGGAGTTGGCATCTGCTGACGTCGAGTCGCGACAGTCCAGGAGTCTGAAGGAAAGGCGTCACTTGAAGCGTCATGAGAGGATTACCAGCGAGATTGAGTTTCATTAGTGTGCGCGCGCCGGCGAACATTTTCGGTTCCAGGGTGTTGATCATGTTGTCGGACAAATCGAGTTCACGAAGTGACGAGAGAGACGCGAGAAGACCGGCGGGCAAACGAGCCAAACGATTTCTCGCGAGATTCAGTTTCGTCAGTGCTGGCATCGCGTCGAAAGTTCCCTCGGTAAGTGTGTCGAGACCGCAATTTGCGCACTCTAAACGATAGACCCTGTATATAAACGATACACAAAATTACAAAGTAATTCGTAAAATTCTAAAGTAGGAAACGAATTTGAAAAATTTAAGAAAATTGACATCTTTTTTTAATTAACAACAACAACAACAACAAGAAAATGGAATGAAAACTTACGAATAAGTTCCGTAACCGTATACGTAACCGCATTTGAAAACCGGAAGTTTGCCTAGAGCAGGATTATCGCTCATGATGAGAACCTGAAGTCTCGGATTCGATCGAAGATGATGCTCGTTGAGTGAGGTGAGTTTATTGTCGCTGATGTCCAGATAAGTAAGCTGATCGAGATCCGAGAACGAGTGTTGATGAATTCTCTTGAGACCATTCGACGAGATGATCAATTTTTCCAAAGCCGTTACACCAACGAGGTCGTCCTTGGTAATGACCTTGATGCGATTGTTCGAAGCGTCGAGATTCGTTAATTTTGAAGCTTGCTGAATTCCGAGACTCGTCAAGTTGTTAGCTTTGAATGAAAAAAGAATCGATGAATTGAAAAAAAAAATACAAAAAAGAAGAAAAATGATTTCGTCGAGAAAAAAAGAAATGATTCTTACATATAATACGAAGATTCTGCAATCCGGTTCCAAGGAAAATACCTTCGGGTATCTCGTTGAAGAGATTATTCGAAAGATCGAGCTCTAGAAGCGAATCCATACCCTCGAATATCGATTTTTCGATATTCTTCAGTCTGTTGTTTTTGAGATCGACGAAAGCGAGATTAGGCATTTTCGAGAACGCTAAGCGTGGCAAACGAGTTATTCCATTACTGGAGAAGTCCAACTCGGCGATGCTCGACGCATTGAGGAGATACTGACGAGAATTGAACCAATTGCGGGCGAGCGGCTGACCGGATATCGTCAATAGACTGAGCTGCGAGTTGTTCGCGAAGTAGTCCGGATCTATTTCCCGCAGGCCATTTCTCGTAAGATTCATGGAGAATACGTATACGGTGCCGTTGAAAGCGTATCTGTCGAGATTTACGATCTTCGTGTCGGCTATCGTGATCGATTCCAACTGGCGCAAGCCGCGACGATAAATCGCTTGCGGTCCGAGATTTATCTCACCAGCATTCTCAATTTTCAGATGAGCGATTCCTGTACCGAAATCTTGTTGATCGGTGAATTTGCTGCATCTGGAGTTGACGAAAAAACACGGAGAATTAAAAAAATGTAATTTTATAATCAATCGATCGCCATACGATTGTCGATATGAAATTTGTTCTATCGATCCAACCGTTTTTTTTTTTCGTATTCTCCCCAACAAATTTTGAAACTTTGATTATATTTTGCATTTTTGTCTCGCCCATCTCTTTCCCGGAATTATTCTACATTTTTTAATCCACTCGTTTTGAAGAAGGAAATACTTTTTTTCAGTTCGTTAATTAGAGTCCGTATTTACAAAATTTCGATATTGTACTTTTTTTCTATCCAGACATTTTTTAATAAATACGCTTGTCTCACTATTTGCATTTTTTCAAATACTATGTCGTGAATATACGCCGAACATTACCGTGAGAACAAACCGCTTTGATATTTTATTAATGAATCTAGAATTGCTCTTCGATAAGACTTATCATGTTTAATCGATCGATTAATTCAAATATATATCGTACGTAAAATTGCAAATTCGAACGTACGCCGCCAGCACATCGCGCACGTACGAAATGTCATAGATTATGTTTTCAGCCTTGTCATTAATTACCTTGCTGTTGTAGCAGCTGCGTATTGACCGGAGCATCTGCAATAATTCGGGCACTCCGTCATTACTTCTTCCTCGTCCTCCGTCTCATCGTCGTACGCGTCGTCGTCGTCGTCGTCTTCGTCGTCGTCGTCGTCATCGTCGTCCTCGTCCCCGATACTCTCCTCGTCGTAAGACATTTCCGTCTCCGCCTGATTCAGAGCTTTCAGTGCTTCGTCCTCGTTCAATTTCGTTGTAACAGGATTTTTCGCATCGTCGAAGAAAGCATTCGCTGTCGAGGTGACTCCAACTCGAGGCTTTTGCGTCGTCGTACCAGATGGCTTGTCTCGAGATTTTTGCGCCTCGGCTTTCAAGGTTCTCGCCAATTCCTCTTGTATCTGCATCAATGTGAAATTGTTGCAAGCGTAATTATCGTAAAGTGACAAAAATAACGGAAATTTATAAAATAAAAAATGATTACCTGGCTAGTCGAGGGATCTTCGTCGATCGATTGAATCTCCTGCAAAAGTATTCCCTTGGGATTGACGAAAGGCTGTACGAATCCCGGCGATTTTGCCAAAAGTTCACTGATCATGGCCACCTTCGTAATGTTTTCGTTCTCATTATCCGGGACTATGCTATTTTCGGCCAATATTTTTTCATCGTCGGCCAGTTTCGTCGTTTTTATTGTCGAGTTTGTAGTTGCAGTTCTCGGTGAATCCGTTGGTTCAGCTTGAGCAGCGACTAACAGCGTCACCGCTAACAGCAGCAGAGCTGCCCGCGACTTCATCCTGTCTCGCTTGTCGTCTTTAAACCAAAAAAAGAAACAAAGTTTCATAAGTTTTCAAAGATAAACAAAATAAAAATGCCTTCGACAGAGTCATCGCATCGAAGCCAACGTCGCGGCCAAAAACTAGTGGTAAAGTATAAACGACGCCTCGTGCTCGAAGCGTCGTTTTTTAGGCCTGAAGTGATCGAAACGTTCGTTCAAAAAATCGCAAAACCGGAAGTTGATCTGAGAAAAATGACAAAAAGAATTGCGAAACGAAACAAGAAAACTATAAGTCTCCGCGATATAAAATTGTGTTTTTTTTCTCATTTCGAATAATTGCATCTGCAGTTGTACTTCGTTATGCAGCACTGTCGGCACTCGCGTCAAGCTAGCTGCTCTCTCGTACGACGAAGCTCGTTAACCATACGTATCTTCGTTGCAGTGATAACACAACAATTCTTATACAATGACGATGCTTAGATGCATAAAAAGAAGAAAGACAGAGGAGAAGAAGAAGAATATTCACAAGTGCAACTGGACGTGAAATTTCTCCACTCTCCACCGGTCCGCACCTTGTTTACCCTACTGAAAACACTCTTGACCTACACACATATGTGTATCCTCGTATACACGGACCACAGAGACACATACAAATACACACACACACACACACAACGTTTGAATATTGCAGACGGCAAAATAGCGTGCCGGATACGCGAGATAACTCCTGGGGCTTTCGGTGAGCGAATGCGAGAGACGTGCAGAACGATCTCTCCGCCTGGGCTTTCGTGCAAAGAGTATATATACATATATACGCTAACTTTGTTTTATTATAGTAGTGGATAGGCCTCGAGACAGAAGGGCGCAAGAGCCACACTTTTGCACATAAAACATACCCTTGTGGTTCTCAGCCTTACATATACATACACTTCTCTCTCTCTCTCTCTCTCTCTCTCTCTATATATATATATATATATATATATATATATACATATGTATCCATATAGGATAATCAAACTTGGGAATTGAATGCTACGACGTGAAGAACGAGATGAAGAACAGAGAGAAACAGAACCAAAGAGAAATAAGAAAGAATGTTACAAGAAACAACTCGGTATGATAAATGTTTGTAAAACCTAATTATACAGAAGTCTAACAGAATAAAAATAAGAAGAAAAAAGCGAAAAGAGAACGACAAATTTTCAGCTAACTTTCTACGTGAGTATTGCGCTGCATGTTTTCCTCACGAACGAACACGTACGCGAGGATCCGTCACGTGAGCTACTACGTCTCGTGAGATGATGCTGATTAGCAGACGCTAGGGAGAGAAGGCGTATGATTAAGCAGAAACACCAAGAGGCGAAGAAGAGGAGATGAGAGAAAGAGAGAGAGCGAGAGAGAGAGAGAGGGAGAGAGAGAGAGAGAGAGAGAGAGAGATGGAACATGACGCGATAGATCGAGGACCCGAGTGGAGAAAATAGAATTAGAGCTTATAGAATGCGAAGGTGTGCCCCTCGTTCTCGCTACATCGTCATACTCGTCGCCTCTCCGAGAAGAAACGATCGGAATTTCGTCTGCTATTTTCAATCGCGATACGAATTCACACCTTGACGATATATCGTCTGGAATATTTTCATTGTTTGGTATAAGTCGGCACTGGAAAACATAATGAGTAATAACAAATTATTGCGAATAATACGGAATAATTTGATCGAGGAAATTTTGGATGTTAATTCTACGAGGAAATCGAAAGTTCGAGCCTCTGTGTCGAGCCTCAAGCTGGATCAATAAAAATCGTGACAAAAATATTTATCGCTAACAATATTATTTCTTGGTTAATAAATTCTTACGAATCGAGTCATTCCTTTTTCCAGGCGCGAGAATAGATTTTTTTTTCTTTTCTTTCTTTCTCTGTATTCCACCGCTACCTAAAGCGGCTTGGCATAAATTATGTCATGCACATGTGCATCGGAGTAGTAACGGCGCGTAGTGGACGGACACTCGTTGCAGTTGGCCTTTCAGTGGCTCTCAGACGTTTTGCGACGCTCCCTACCGTACCCAGACTTTAGCTATCGCGCAAGTTGCAGCTTCGACGGCGAGGCGAGTCGAAGGTTTAAATTTTGTTTTGTGCGGCTGTCCGCACTGGCGCCACGAACTTTCATTCAGTTTCCTGGTTGGCGGTGTACGATGTCGCGATTTTCACGTTGCGAGATTATCGTCGTTATTGTTATACGACGCTTTCAGACCTTACGACCCACTGTGTTATTCAAATCCGATATATTCAATATTATTATTTATTAGAAAAATTAAAAAATACCTTTTTCAACGAAATAACAAAAAGCGACGATACAAAATTAAGAAAATAAGAAAGGAAGTAAAACAAATATTTTGTTTCGTAATTTTTGCAAAGTATTCTTATTTTATTGGTTTGATAATAAGGTTATTTAGAAAAAGTTTTACTTGGCGAATTCGCGGATGAATAAATAGCGTCTGTGATCGATTGGAATTCGACTAAAGGTTTTTGAAATAAGAAGACTTGGCGCACATCGAGATTTCGCACACGCAGATAAGATAAATTCCGAGGTTTTTAGTTACGCTCACGTTGGCACAATCGCACCCGTTCTATAATACGTTTAAGTGTACTATATTATTTATCGTGAAGTAACATATTTTTATCGATGCTTCCTGGTGACATTGAAGGAACGTCGAACGAACGTCGAACGAACGTCTGGAGCACCGCTCGTATTTTATATTTTTCTCTTTATCATGGCCCTTCCACGACAAGGATTTCATGATCGCTATTTGCACTGCAACGTATTAATGATTGTTATTATCAAAATCGATCGAAAAGCACGATCGAGAATCGAAATGTTAGCGAGATGAAAATAATTTTTAAAGATTAGTTTTACCAATCACTGTTTTTCACATCTATTCGTGAATATCGAGTATTTTGCGTTCATCGGTAGCTGAGTCATAGCTTATCGCGGTGCTGTTGACGCGACGCACCGAGATACAAAATTGATTAGCGGCCGCGCCTGCGCTCTCGCTCGCGGCTTTTCACTAATCATAATTAGCGATACATTGTCGTACACCGCAGTGCACAGCTCTCCATAAATCTATATCTGTATAAATATATATATATATATTGTTTAATGTTGCAACACTTTCTTGTCGCATTTGCCGGTCACGATCGCAACAGGAAAAAGAGGCTTTGCGTTACACCGCAAACAAAAATAAACTACTATACATACTTATATTACAATGTTTTCAACCTCAAGGTGGCAAATAAGCTGCATCTCTCTCGGTCTCAACCCTCTCTGCCCCTTGCTCTCACTCTCTCTCTCCCTCTCTCCCTGTGTTTGGCTGTCTCTCTTTCTCTCCCTATATATATAAATGTTTGATTGATACAAATATTTTCACTCTCTCAATAGTCTGCGCACCTCGTACTCGGTTACAGGGAAAAACTCGAGTTTTTCTTACCCCGCATACAATGAATACAGCAGAGCATATTTACATTACATTTGTTTCTAACTTCAAAGCAGCGGGACCTCGTCATATATCTCGATGGATTTGATAAAAACATAGATTTTATCGTACATTTGATAAAAATACCCGATCGAAAAAAATACTGATTCGCCTCTGGTTCTCTCCTTCCTTGGCATTCTCTCTCTCTCTCTCTCTCTCTCTCTCTCTCTCTCTCTCTCTTTCTCTCTCTCTCACTCTTTGTCTCTCTCTGCCTTTCTCTGATATCTTAAACGTTATTGTTTCGTCCATGGCACGATTCAAAAATCACGTTGATTTACCACTATAGCGTTGCCGGAGTAACGTCAATCACATGAGACAGTATCTCGTTGCCACCTCGTACATTATACGCACGTACAGCGTACGGTTATACGTAACTCTTACAGTCTCGAAAACAATGAACGGTATCTTGATTGTTCCGTCGACGTGAGATTAACCCATGATGAAAGACTCTATATGTGCATTTAAGGGGGAGAGCCGGGTAAATTGCATCGATGATGCTGGTTCTTTATTTTATCTCGGAGGTTTTGAAACCGGAAATAGCAGAAATTCAAAAATCGATGCAATTGACCCCACTCATCATTATTAACCTGTATATATAGTATTATTTATCGCGATCCGGACGAATCATAGCACGTGTAAGAATTCGTTTACCAGAAAAAGAAAAATAATTAGAATTCTATTTACGTCTCGCATTTCTCGCGCTCGGCAAAAAAAATAAATAAACTTTCGTAGAAACGCTCAATGCCAATATCGGAAATAGTTTCCACAGTCACTTGTTCCACGGGTTCACGCGATTCGACAAAAGGCTCTTTATTGAAGAATTCAAAGAATCCTTTCATCCTCCGACGTGTCGAACGCATATATATATATATATTTAACCTACGCGAGAGAATTTCGACTTTTACCCAAGTTAGTTCGGTCTTCTCCCGCACATTCTTTCCTACGATTTTTCTCGTCTCTCGGAAAATGGAAAAAAATCTCGAGTGGTCACGCTGTATATGTATTGTTATCATCGAGGATAGGTACTCGGCGGGAGCGGGGGCTAGAAAAATATTGTCTTTTAGTCCGAGAAGCGTTTATTCTTCAGTTTTGTTGACTCGAGGAGATTTCCTTTCTTCTCGTAGATACACGCGTAGCCTCTAGGGCCTTCGCGTATATAGCGTAGGGTATTATTCCTACCAGTGAGTCGAGAAGAACGAGAATGGACGGTGAAGAAATCTTTCGAGTCGCGCTTGAAGCCGGAAGGTCGATTTTCGAGATGGTCGGAGACACGCACGGAGAAAGAGAAATAAAAGGATAGCTACGTAGAGAGCCGTACGAGAATCTCGCCCATAGGGCATATCGGTTCCTTCGCGAGTATATGCAAAGGTATACGGTGTACGGTACGTTCGAGAGGTATCTCGTAGGCTTTAGTGAGGGCGCGCACACCAGCTGGGGCCCCTGACCGGCGCCCTTTGTTCCGCGAGGGACCCATCCCCACTCCCTGTTAAACTTCTCGTTTCGTTCTCGCGTTCCTTTCGGCGTATACGCGTATATACGACTCGTTCCGTGTTGTATCGATCAAAATCTGGCGATCGCGTGAATAATAAGTATCCATTTGTTCCGATTTTTTGGGGTAACGAGTATTTCAGACATCCCAATTTTGCGTTTTTCTTGGAAATTTAAAAAATCTGAGACATTCGAGGAAATCTCTGTTTCGATAATAATGTGGAAATAAAAAAGGACAGCCAAGATTGTACTAATGTGGGTGGGGAAGAAGTAGATATATGTAAACTGCAAGTAACTGCGTTGCGTGTTAAAATACGCATGGGCGAGCCGAGTGAGCTTTGCATCCTACAACGTAACTCTTTAAATAGATTTTTTTCATGACGCATATTATTATGAACATGCGGTACGTTTTATGCCTTCTCTTAATATGTTTTTATAATTTGCATAGTTTTTTTTTAATCAAATTTTCCAATTGGAAAAAGTCTCTTTTCTATGAACAAATATCGTTAAATATTCTTTTCTCGATTATTCCGATTTTTAGAAATTTTATTAAAAAAATAAGGGAACTAGTTTCAAAGATTATTGTCACATTTTTATCATTTGTCATAGAATGACCTATATGTATGTGTCTAAAAGAGGCAAGGTCCTATACTCCGGCCGTTCGATGCACGCTACTGCAGGCCAGGTAAAATTACCTGACCGGGGACCAAGCAGGTGGTCCGGCTCTCTCTGGGCATATTCGCCGCTTCTTCATCACGTGAGTCCTAACCAGAGGCTCTTTGCTCTCTCTTTCTCTCTGTTGCGCATGGAAAGCCCCGGGCTTTAATAATACACGTACACACAGACACACACACACATACATACACCCACCGACACACATAGGCATGCGTACATTTATGTACCCTCGGGGTGAAAACGTTAAGAGAGAACTTGAAGAATCAGGCATATCTTACTGCGTATGATAAAAAGATTTTACCGCCGCTGCCGTGGATAAGAATCGAGAAGGGGATGTACCGGGTGTCTGGATTTATTGAGATACAAAGTATACCAAAAGTCCTATTTAAGAGGATGTATTATATATGGTGCACCTTGTAAAGAAGGGATGGAACATATACCGGGTGTCTCATTTGGAGAGGAACGATCCATATAGCGAGTGTCTCGTATGGAATAGGACGAATAATATATCGGGTGTCAAATGTTAATGGATGATAATAACCAAGAAATGGGCGACACGTAACGCTCGTCCAGTACGAAAATTTAGTATATATAAAATATATATATATTATTATATTATATATTATATATTATATATTATATATATTATATATATATATTTTTTTAAGGGGTGCGTTCCCCTCGAAGCGTTATGCCTTCGGCATATACACGTATATAATGAAAAGCACCATGTTGTATTGTTGAAATCCTCAACATCTCCAAACTTTGAATGTACACGCTTCCATGGGTCCTTTGAAAACTCGTCGCTTTATCCCCAAACGGCTTAGGAATTAAAGAAAGAAGTAACCCGAATATCGAAAGAATTTAGTGAGATTCATAAAACGATAAACAGAGGGTGTATTTTTTCAAAATATCTTCTCGTTTCAACGAAGATCACAAAGTCCTGTCAAAAATCGATCGGAGAATGGGCTAGGAGAGTGAAGAATTTCGTTCTGCGGATGGGATTCCTTGCGAAACAATCGAGAATTCGAGGAAAAATCGAACGTTAACTTCAGAGATATTCGAGACAGGCGGGAGAGGGATAAATAGAATTTGGCGGCATTCACTTTCGACCACTTAATTAACAGTCTCTGGCTAATTTCCTATATAACGAATTGAAATAGAAGACAAAAATGTTCATCACGTTTCTGATTATAAACGACATTGATTTTTATATGGGAAGTAAAAAAAGAAAGATCTGACAAGTAACATAAAAGAATTGTTCGATTTTCTCGTTCTCTGTTTTATGAACGTGGAAGAGTGGAAATTCTCGATCCAAATTATGCAACTTAAAATGTATTCACTGATAAAAAGTTATGGTGAATGAATTAGGTCGTCGAATAAATTGCCAGTAAATGCATCCAATTTGAAATTTACCAGCGTATTTTTCGAAGAGCTTCGGGGAAGATCGGTTCACCGCCTTCGTCATTATATGTCCTCACCACTCTCTTTCTCTCTCTCTCTCTCTCTCTCTCTCTCTCTCTCGCTCTCCTCCACTCTCTCCTTCCTTTGTATCTCACGCTGTGCTGCGGCATGTATTACTCTTCAGGGAGCCAACTATACCTTTTTTCCCTCATAAATTTATCCAAAATCTGGACAAAATGGCCCAGCGGCCCGAAATTTTTTTCACTCGCCTCATTTATCTCTTCGAACCGTGACGAATCATGGTGGCTCGGTAGGAAAAATTTGTCATTTCCTGGATGAAAGAAAATTCTTTCGAATCTTTCTGCGTACGCATCGATGGATCGATATGTTTTTAAAGATTGAGTTAACGTCGTGTGTGGGCTGGCGCACTATTCATAAATATAGGTAATCGGATAGGCAACTCGGGTCCTTGACGATTCGACGTATACGATATGAAGCGAGTTTCTGTGTAGCCGATTAATTCCCGTTTCGAGTATCGATCTCCGAATGAAACGACGATAGGAATAGCTCGCTCTCTGTGGCTTCTCCGAAGAAGTGATTATTGAGATCTCCGGATTCAATCGTCGAAACCAATGATCGTGGCTCGGCGCGAAAGACACGCGATAGCTCAAATGGACTCTCGATCGACTCGACTAATCTCGCCCACTACGATTCTCTGTTCGTTTTATCCATCGTTTCGTCGAAAAGTCCAACAGGTTGCCGAGATAACACTCATCGGCGTCATTACGTTCGATACGGAATCGAGGAAAGACGACTGGGAAACTTTGATCATTTCCCACCAGGGCAATAATTGTCACAGATCTTTTCTGTTTCTTTTATATTATTATTTTTTATTTATTTTTCAAATTGACGACATACGATACAGCAACGAGGAAGCGAACGAAAATAGATTTCAAGGATGCGACATCTATTATGGAAAATGTCCCTGTGAGCGACCAGATCACGGAGTTTCTTGGTTGTTTTCTTCGAAGCGTCGAACCAAGTGAACAATCGACTTTACAAAAATATTTAAAAACAATTGATATATCGCACGTGTCGAGACAAAATATTTTTATTTTTGATGCACCATTTTTCAAAATAAGCTCGACGTAAAACAGTGTCAAAAAACGTCACTCGCGAAAGGCGGACGACGAGATGCGTGTAATATTTCGTATGCACTTTGGACGCTCATCTCAGCTCTGTTTTCTCAAACACTCGGTGCTACGCTCGAGCTCGAAAGTGTGCGAGCTTTATGTGTTTTTCTTTTTTTATCGTTTCGTTTTCTTCTCTCTTTCGCATCATCCATAAGCATACAGTCGTTGGTCTCGCACTCGTTCCACGAGAGTCTGTCTGTGTGTGTGTGTGTGTGTACGAGGACAAACATTCGTAATTGCGCTTTACGCAACGAAAGTAGCGCGCGCCGTTGGGTGCATATGCCTCAAAAGCTTCGCTTTGTGGGGCGCCCGTTGTATTCGCACACACGCGCATACACACACACACACACGTGGAATGGCTGGCATAGAACGAGGGAGTGTGGCGACGATCGCGGTAACGAGAGTGTGGCGTCATGCGGAGAACGATACGGTTTCCATTTACATACTCACCTTGTCTCGAGCTATCTCGCCACTACCGCCGCCGTATTAACTCTCGCAATGATATTCACTGGTTTTTATTCGTAGACATCATTTTTCTTTCGAAACAGTGCGAACTCTCTGAACGCGCACACTTTTAATCCGTAGCGCTCGAAGAAGGCGTGAACCGGACGCCCCCACCACTAATTCGAGGCGCCAATCGCGTCGCGCCGCACCTGAAGAGAGTGGGGGTAATCGACGTAGTGGATCACCGCGCATGCGTACGAATCGGAACCGATGCAGCTGCCGAGCGAATCGAGCAGTCATCTGCGGAGTTCGACTGTAATTCGGTACTCGCGATTAATAACGTTCGATGTGATTGTCGATGATAATTAATCGTAAACAACTACGATATTCATGGAATTGTCATAAAGTTTTTTAAATGCTGAATAAGCCTTCGCGCGTTTAACGGACGAATAAAAGAATAAATACGATACATATTATAATACAATAAGATTCTCAAACGGCTGGTTGGCATTTGTTTATTTTTATCTTACATATAATTAAAGCATTATAATTAAAAATGTATGTATTGATGATAATTAAGAAGCATAATAATTAAAAAGTAGATATTGACGATAATTATAAGGCATAATAATTGCTTGCTGGATATTTTGATGATTATATCGAAGATACACATTAAAATATTGTAAACAAACGTAGCACAGAAGGAAGATGAATGTAAGCAATTTTTCATTAAAGATGATTCGTTCGTGAATATCAAACATGAATTGATAATCGAAGAGTAAAATTTGTTGTGAAAGGCACGAATGTTTTTTTACCGATTGAAATCGAACTGCGAGAATAATATGTTGAATTACGGGTTAAATTGTAAACGGATAAAATACACGTAGAATGGAGTTTGATCGCCAAGGAATCATCGAGCTGAATCGCGCTTTTGATAAAACGTAAAGTGCCCGTATATACAGTATATATATATATATCCATGTATAACCGTGCACACTCCTTCGCTTCCTTTTATCGTATCTTGCCAGTTAGCTCGCGGGCGGTCGAAGATAGCGTCGGACGATATCGTCACATCGGGCTTATCAGTGTTTGCCTTGTCTGTACTTTTAGAGCATGTATTTGTTTTGTCTCAGGTCTCAAAGCCTCTATACGCATTTTTACTATGCGTGGCACACAGTTAAAAAATGGCTGAGCGTGCATCTCGCCAGCGTCGCCTATTGTCGAGACGACTACGCGACAACGATTCGGACGTCGAAAACTTTCAACGATTTTTCTTTCTTTCTAATGTTATATCGTTGTTTCTCATCTATCGAATATAAAATTCAATTCTTGCATAGATAAGGATTGTAAACAATAGCGCTATCTCGATGCGGCCGGTGATAATTCAATCTTAAAAATGATAAAATCTAGGCATTTTTAATTATCACTAATATTTTTTAAGAATCTACTTGAGTTTCTTTTCAAAGTAAATTATTTGAAATAAACTGATTATTCGAATGCTTATGTGTCGTATGGACGATCGAACGTGTCAAAAATTGAATACTTTTGTATTTATCATCTTATCGCATACAAGGGATTTTATCAGGCTTCCTCATATTGCTGATACCCGAGAGTCATAGGTACGAAAAATTCACGAATGAAACTCTCCAGAACGTTAGAACGTAGGACTCGACGAGATCTGTAACGCGATATAATAACAACAATCTACCTGTACAATATCGCGAGACAAGTAATGCAGGAATGAACATTATCGCTTCGGGGCTTTGTAACGAGTGCATATAAAATTTGAGACACGAGCGTCGAGGAGAATAAGAAAGGGAGGGAGACAGGCCGAGACGACAGGAATATAAAAGATCGAGAGATCTCGGAGAGCGGACAAAGAAGGAATGAACAATGAAGTTATCCTTATATATATATACCTATATATGATTATATACATAAATATATATGAAAGATGTGTGATTAATACGAAAGTGACGAGCGAGAATAATAAGAAATGATAAACGTGAAGAAAACAAAAATGGCGAATGGATTATCGACCACCTGTGATTGCAACTAGATACGGTTCGATAAGGTGTCATACGTCGACAATGTAATTTATTTTGTTTATTCGTCGATTGGAAAAAATTCGATGAATTGCTTTCGATCGATACTTCGATTTAATTACCTATATGTTCGCTGCGTTTCACCGATAGACGCAATAGCAGCGAGGTATCAATCGGTTCGAGACGCGAACTGCGTATCACATTTTTATTTTTGCACGAATACTCGCGTGTTGCACGAGAGTGAAGTATTTTAGAGCTGCCATGCGCTCGATTACATCAACAGATAGGAAACGATTAAGCGTGGGTATTTAGGAGGAAATGCAATATCTCCGTTTTTCATATAAATATATATATTTTTTTGTGTTTTACAATTTTTTTTATTTCCAACTACATGTAACACGTAAAAGAATGGAAATAAAATCTTGCGCGACCATTTGTTTTTTTGATCGTTGACACGACGCGAGACGACAAACAAAGCGGCGGGAATTTATAATAGAGAATACGATCGCGTTGTATATGATAATGAAATCAAGAATTTTTATACAAAATGCGAAATGTCGAATCATTGAAATACAAGACGAAGGAATGTTTACTCGAATCCACAGAATTTTCTTCTCGCAAGCGTTAAATGTGCGCAGCGAAATCCCGCTCAACGTGTATCGAATGCCGGACGAATTGAGTGAGCGAGCGAATTTCTTTTTTCTTTTTTTTTTTCTTTCTTTTTTTTCCTGCCTCGCCTGGCGCATCGCGTTCCTGTGCGTCGGACGTTCATACGGAAATTAAACTTTGCCCTGTCCCGAGGCTTCCGCGAGCTCGATCACTCCGATACAGTTGCCTGACTCGTCGAGAATATTTATGATGCATTCTCGGTGAAGACAGTCGCTCTTCGCTCATATTTTTCAGATGTTATTCCATTTATTTCTCTGTTGGCTGATGATTTTTCCGAATTTTTAAAAATTGTCTTACACATTTATTTTCGATCAAAGTTTTGAAAACAGGAATAAACGATTAATTAATTGAAAAACATTTATAAATTAAAGTAAATGAATATATTAGAATATATTTATTCTTTTGATTCCGTGAATATATTTAAAAAGAATGAAAAATAAATATATTTAAAGTAAACGCGTTGGCAAAATATGCAAAAGTCTGGTGTCCGATTTTGAAACAAAATTTCATCGGCCGGCATTCAAAGTTCGTAAAAAATTCGTCAACACGAATCGACCGACATTCTTATTTTCTCATTAGTTGTTTTTCCCCTCCGTTTACACGAGAAATAGAACCATCTATCGCTGGCGATCATCGCCATCTGGCATACAGGTTGACGTCCTACAGTGTAAATTAATATTTCATACATGTTTGATCGGTCAGGGAGTTCGAGAGAAAAATCGAAAGCAACAACCTTCTCTCTCCCTCTCCTCCCGGAAATCTACGACTGGATAACTCGAGATGCTGCACGCACGAAGCCAAAAATACGTCGATTCTCATTCAACCGATACTCGGTATGTGTTCGAGAGCGTTGTATTCTTCGCGTTTCGCGAATAACAAACCAAGTCTCGAGGTTTCTTTGACGTCACGGGCGAGAGAATACAAAATATTCGGCAAACGTCACGGAGCAATTCATGCCGAGAAATTATGAAAAAATATCACGAGTCTGGAATGAAGACTAAAACAAAGAACGGAAGAAAATTTTACAGCGAAATAATTACGAGCGATCTTAATTAAACGCTAGTTAAAACTCGATAGACGAGGCGACTCGTTCGCGTCGATGTTTGAGCAAAAGAACGAAATATTTATAACAAACGAGACGATTCGTCATCGCGAAGAAAATAAAAGGAGCGAGCAGAGAACGCGAGAACTCCTTGAGTGGGCTTTAGAATTATGAGCGAGAATCACGGTCGTTGTCGATGAACCTTGAAGTCTCACTCGTTTCTTGGTCTCGCACCGTTCTGGCTCGTTTCGATTTTTGTCGAATGTCAACCAGCCTTCTCGGTCGTTCTCGTGGCACGCAGGTTGACGCGAATCGGCCCGAACTATGGCGAATGAGGACGAAGAAAAGTTTTTGCCTTATTATGACCAAGAAGCCTTGAGACTCGTTCAACGAACTTTCCTCGAGGCATTTCGAAAAGATCGGCATAGAAAATCTCTTCGAAATGAAGAATAAAGCTCGGAGACCTGCGGAAGAGTTGGCGCGGACAAAGGGATTAAGGAAAATCTCCGATTTCCCTCGTCCCGCCTTCGGAACGAATGACCCGTCTTACGACCTCGGGATTTATCAGCTGGTTCGTGAAAACGAAGGAGAAAGGACATTGTACTTACGATTAGGGTTTTCGTTCGTGGAACGAAACGAACCAACGGCCAAAAGTTTCTTATTCCATTTCAACTCCCTTCCCTCTTCCGCGACAAGTCGTCTCTTGAATTTTTCAGCGGTAAAAAAATCATCGCGAAGTTTCCAGAAGCATATCCAGGTCATATCTCTCTCTTTCTTTCTCTTTCTCTATCAGGTACGAGGCATAAGTCGCCGGCTCGTGTATGGAACGAATTTCGATTCTTCGCGAGCTCACAGAGCGATTCGATGCGATCGGACGTGATCGCTCGCGTATCGGTACGAAGATTTCGGTCGATCTTCCGATTTTTAAACCAAGGGTACCTATTTCAACCCTCAAATTTTTTCGGGACAGTTAAGGGCTGAAAAAATAGTTTATTTCGTTTCTATATTGTTCTAGATGTATTGCGCGATTTATTACCGAATGTAATTCACATTTTGCGAAATGTTTCTTTTTGCGAAATTTTTTTCATCCCTATTCAACGAAATCTTTCATCGGAATTTCCCGAAATTTTTCATCTCTATTTCACGACATTGTTCAACCGCATTTTACGGGATTTTTCATGCCCATTTTGTGAAACGTTACATCGCCATTTCACAACATTCACCGTCTCCATTTCGCGAAATTCGTTATCTCCACTCTACAAAATTGTCCATCACCATTTTACAAAACTTTCCTACCATAATCGAAAGCTACAGATTCATAAGATAGAAGAAGAAAAAAATTCAATGACAAACACATATGAGCACAGGATGGATGGGCGCTAGTCAACGATCGCGACCGCGTTACCGAGTCCCGTGATCGACGATAATCTCTCCTCTCTTCGTCACGGTATTTTACAACGCCCAGTAACGTTGCTGGACATTGCTATCACCGCGTCATAGTTTATTTATGGATCAGTAGAGAGGTACGAACGTCGAGATTGAAAATTCGTCAGGGCCTTCGCGATAAAAGTTTATCACGAACTTTTCAATCGTTCGAAAGAGTCGTTGAATTTTATTCTCGTTTTTTTTGTCGATGCTGCTAACTCAGTTATGAGACCCTGACAAACGCACGTTCGATGACTCGACATATGGCAACCGAGCTCTCAAATTTCATCGCGCGTACTTCTTTTCTTTTTCATTGTTCTTATTTTGTTGTTAAAACGCCGCGGGACTTACAAAGTTCAACAGGAGAAACGGATTCTCGTTCGAAGTGGTCGATGGATCGAGTACTTTGGCGATTAACGGTCCGCTATCGCGGTGGGGTAGGCCGAGCAAGCGAGTTCTCTGTCGCGAACGAAGAGGACGAACAACGAGAAGAACGAAAGAAAAAAGAAAAACGAAGAAACGAGCAAAGTTGAAGAACGAGGAGAAGAGGAAGAAAAAGAAGATCGAGAAAATAATGAATAAGAGATAGGATGGTGCGGCGAAGGGGCCGAGGGCGCCGGCGGAAATCCCGCAACGAAGCATCGGCGGGCGATAGAATATTGGCGAGCAAAAACCCCGAGGAGGAAAGATTCAGGACGCGCGCGCGCGTGTTGGTCGCACGATCGTCGAAGAAGTACGTAGAACCTGGCGAAGCTCGATGAGGCGTAGCGGATAGACGGAAACCTATCTATATCTAAAAGTCTTCGTTTTAAGGTGGAACGAAGAGACGCCGCGCGAGAAACGAACCGATTTTAACGGTATACCATTTTCTTTTTTCTCGAAACGACCGATAATTACAAAAAGAAAAAGAACGACGTCATTTTGGGCTTGCGCTCTAGTCAAATTTCGAATACAATGACGATCTTCTTTCGCCCAAAACGCGAACCATGTTACTATAAACTAGAGCAACGAGTTATTTACCGACCGAGTTGGCTCGGTCGGTACGTCGTGTAACCTTAATACTTCGACATTTTTACCAAAGAATCGAAACCCATAAAAATCCTTCTCTATGCAAAAACAAACAATTCTCTGGATCGAATCGCGAGTCATGCAACGATTTCGATCATCGACGTAACATCGATACGTACTCACTTGGCTTATCCCTTCTCCGCTCGATGAACGAAACGATTCAACGTCTTCACGATCACACAAAATCCTCCGAAAACCCCGGAAAATACACTTTTCTTTCCTCGCGACAAATTATCCCGAGCGAGTTTAACTCTCGATCGATTTTGTCCTCGTTGAAAAAAAGAATTAATTGCTCTCGTATTAAAGTAATGTAAAAGAAACGAAAACCTGGCAGAAAAAAAACCACCTACGAATGCACTCGTTACGAGGTGAAATCGACGGAGAGACGTGTCGTGTATATGTTCGCGTCGCTTGGAATTTCTCAACTACGTACTAGTGCTATAAGCCCGCGAGTCGCGAGCGGGGTCGGAGCTGAGTGTGCGGGGGCCCCCGTATGGAACGTTCGCTCAGGGTCTCTCCTGAGTTTCGTTGGGCGGCGTAGAGTAGGGGGCTCGTTTACGATGCTGGAGTTTTAGCTCCGCCGGCAAGGGGTTCGAAGGGAGGGAGAGAGCGAGTCGGCAGCAGAAGGAAGAGGAAGAGAAGAGTGATAGGAGGGGGGAGCGATTTCAAGCGCCAAGGGGACGCCGATTCGACGATGCTCGTTCGCTCGTTTCGCTCGATGGCTTTTACCGGCTTAATCGGTGTTCAACTGTACGCCTACCTGGCCAGTTGGTGCCATGGCTCTTGCGAGGAAACTCGCAACAGGTGGCTTCTTTTTCGCCCCCCAGCGGAGCGATCGGGAACTATTCGTGGATCGCGAACCACCACGACCTTAAGCGTGGGTGTTCTTTCCTGCGGCGGAAGCGGGGCGGGGGGCTTTCAAGAGCACATAAGCGACACGGGTATCTGGCTATATCGCTCGGTTATATCGCAATGACACGCACGAGGATCGATCCTAGGTATACCGAAAATAACGCGAAGGCTTATCGAATATTGATGATTATCCATTTTCATTTTCGTCGAGGAGAAATATGATCGTACGATGGGTCTCCTCGAGGCAGTCTTCTTGCTGCGAAAACGAGTGGGCATGCGCTTGTCGCATTTATTGTAATAAGCTGCAAATTTTGTTCCTTTTTCTTACCTTTTGGTACGTTCTTGACGCGTTGGAGAATTGGGAAATATAATATTGGACAAAAAACGATTTTGGTTGGTGCCTATTTTTATATTCGGACTTCAGCAAGTTGGTTAGAAATTGATTTTATTCGAGTGGTACCTACTATTCCATATAATAGTTTGATCACTGCGTCGACTATTGCGATGGAAAACTCGATATCTAATCTCTTTATATTGTTTAATCTTGGTTTTTCGATTATTATAAAGATTATTATAAACTTGATTATTCGATTATTTATTTATTTGATTATTATTATTATTTCAACGTACCGATGGGGCAAACAAAAATATGGAATATTTTGTCACGTACTCGGTTTGCTGTGCTTTGTTTGCCTTGACGGTGCATAAAAACAGAAACTGACGAATATATTTTTACGTCCGCACTGATTCGGTCATTGCTGGTATTCGACTTGAAATGAATAAGTTTGTATGTGACCTTCCCAGAACATTTATCGTGTTTTATGGTCTTATCGGTTCTACAACTAGGAAGATAGATCCGTAGAAATATTCGACATGCCGCGGTGCACAAAGGAAATTCCTGAAGGAGCGTTTTAGAATTCGAGTCCGGTATAAGACGATATCATAATACAGGGGGACGGGCCCCGTGTGTGGGACGTTTTATGGCTCGGCGGGTAGAGTTTCTACGATTTCAGACCCACCGCGATTGCGCTCGGTTCTTCAAGTACCGTTTACCAGCGTAAAATGACAAAAAAAAACAAAAAATTATAGTCGAGAAGTTGAAGGACGTGGTTATCGTCGTTCGATAACGATCGGATGATGGATGATTTGTACATTTTTTTTCGCGAGTCAATCTGCGAATGTGAAACAGAAAAAATGGGAACACGTGCGAGTGACGATATCGATTTGTCGACGTCATTGGCACTAAACGTGGTGTCGGTGGTTTTCTTACCTCGGTCGGTAACCTTCGTTCGATTGCAGATTGAGAAAAACTTGACTGCTCGATATGACGATTGTCTAATTTTATTTTCTCTCGCTGTAGTCGGTAAGAATGGTAGCGAACGTTGGCGCGGATGATAAGTCAACGGTTGGTTGGTTACCCATGAAAAATTCCTCGAAGACCACTAGTAGGTATGCCCTCATTACCTACCTCTGATATATCAGGAATTTTTTAAAATAATAATAATAATAGTACAAATAATAGCGCTTCTTTTATCAGGCGCTGCGACGACGAGGGCTAATTAATTTTCAAGCTACGCATTAAAAAAAGGCTTCTCGATAGTATTTGAACAGTTTTCTTTGCAATCGGCCTGCGTACGAATATTTTTGTGGTTCAGGACAATGGCGAGAGCGAACAATGGATACGAAATGTATCTCATCGAAATGATTATATAAAAAAATGAATCACAATCTGACTTTTGGACCTGATATATGTACTTTCGTTTCAGACAATGACGATTCGCCTCCGCACTGCTCTCTGTCTCGAGCGTATGTTTGATGCGTAAACATTTGTGTATGAACGCGCGTTTATCACCGCGCCCCAAATGGTTCGATCATAGAGCGCGACAAAATATATCGATAAATTAAACATGAGCAATCAAGCCAGTCATTGACAGTAGTACTTCGAGTAATTGAGATTCAAGAATCGAACTGACTTAAGCGCTTAATCATTCAACGAGTAATATTGCATTATTATTTTTATCAGAGACCTAGAATCAAACTAATAAATTTCTAAACTCTTGATTGAATAATGGCACGAGTTACGAGAGTGCTAAGAGCAGAACTGTAATTTTGTTTTCAATCGGACGTTAACAATGGGCTTGGGACAAAAGATTCAGTTTTCTTCTTGCTACATCCCACGTCTTCATCAAAATTTCGAATATAAAGAATGCCAGTTTATTAATTTTTTTGAAATATTTTTTTTCAATGCGAAACAAAATGTCGAATTTTTTTAGAGGTGTCATACGTTATTTATAAGGTATAAAATTATAATTCTCGGTAAAAGTGAGTCCATGAGGGTGTGAATATTTGCGTTCGGTTCGTTGCCTCTTCGGCGATAATGAAAAATTAGGTCGGACGAGAAGGCTGGATGTTTTCTCTTGTCTCAGTCACAACGTTCGAAAGTTTACACGGTGATTGCAGCAGGAATTTATTTAATTTTCTACGATACGTGATATCACTAGCACCACAGCTTATCTGATAAAAAGAAACGATATTTGTCCGTAAGGTTTCTTATCTCGGCTAGTACGCGGCTCTGTACTCGTACGAAAGATTGCAGTCACAATTCGACGAGTCGAGTTCAGCAAAGAAATGTTTCATTGATTAACCACGATGATTAATAAATTATCGTTCGGACGTGTCAAAAATCATTTAAGGGCGACGACGCGCAGGAACGATGCGCATTGCGGACGAAAACAAAAACATATATAATCAGCCATTTTCGTTAAGTCCGATGATTGTCAACGTTCGTAATGAGTATTGTCACGAAGCGTTCATGCTGGCGTGGCTTTACGATTATGTAGTTGTATTAACAGGCTATTATCGGCGAAGGAAGTCGACGGTTATTATTCAATGAGAAACAAAGAAATGGCTTCTCATCGTTCGTCGCGTGTCATAGTAAGCGACGAAAATAAGAACGAGAATAATTTGAAGAAGCGAATAAAAAAAGGGTGTACTCGCACTTAACATACGTCGTAAGGACATTTCCTGTTATTCGAGCGAGCATCAGGGTGCGTAACGTTCGAAGAATTATGAGTCTGCGAAGGTGACGCGGGTGCAAAAGTCCATGCGATAAAGTTTTTTAGGCGCATGCCCGATATTATAATTGGTCGTAATTAAAAGAAAAAATAAATAAATTTATAAATTAAATTTATAAAATAAATTTATTAAATCAAAATAAAAATACAAATAAAAAACAAAAATTAAAATTAATGCGTTAAAGAAAAAATCAAATGTATATTTCAAAATTCGTTATACTTTTAAACAGAACGTCCTGATCGAACGCGAAATGGCCTAAATCAAAATTCTATTAGTGCCTCGGGTCGGAAAGAAAATGCGACGAAAGAATGGAACGGGTCGTACTCGTTCGTGTGTCGTAGAAAAAAAGTACACTTTCCACAAAAATAACAAAAAGTGGATCGAGCTATCGTCGTTTCGACGTACAAACCGCGTATATCAGAACTGATCTCGCGGAGGGGCAATGATCGCGTCGATGACGACTTTGTCTTGCGTGTGCCTGAGATGTTATTTATGATTCCGAGAAATTCTCAACCGCGTCTTCCCGCTGGCAATATAGAAACGCCACTGAACAATCCGGCTCAGTCGACAGCTTTGCCTTCACCTGTGCACCAGTCTCGCGGGGGTCAGGGTCCAGACGCGAGATTCTTCAGGTTCTTGCGTCTCGCTAATCGAGAAAAGACCTTGAAGAACGCTTATGGGGCTTTTGGAAATAGTTGACAAAGATATTTCATTAATTGACTTTCAAATGTGGCCCAATATTTAAATGAAAACTATTTTTGATCGTGTATATGACTCATCGTGCCATGTCGACTAGGACAGCTAGGTCGAGCTAGGAACTTTGAACTTGCCCTAAAATACATGTGCTAGATTTTATTTCATTAAAACATTAATTGTAGTAAATAGTAATAAAATATGTCATATTTGACTCTATAGTCGAGCAATAAAGTACTTCTGTAATTAAATGCACATTTAATGCGGTCTACTACGGTCGAATAAACCTAATTTCATCCGAATAGTTCGTATTTTGTGACAATAGACTCTGTTTAGATAAAAAAAATCCGCTTAATTGACGCAAATGAATGATATTTGTTTTAAATAGATCTTTTTTGTTTAAAATACATTTTATCGAATTTTACATAGGCTGTATTTGGATTACATATATTTATTGTTCATAGTTTAAGTTCACAAGGACCGTTTTCCCTGAAATGCTAATCGACCATTATGCGATTTCTCTAAAATTTGTTATTATCTTCATAATGATTCCATGAATTTCTAGGTTATTGCCTCTTGTATCATCATCATGATCAATTGCAAATGCATGAATACCTGTGTATCTCTTCCTGATTATGATGATTTAATTCAAGGTGTTTTTCGAAGAATTATGAAAATTGAGAATGAGAAGTTTGGAAATCGTAAATTCTGAGAATACGGTGAGTTAAAAAATGTCGGTTTCATCGTGGAATTGAACTCAGAGGTCCTCCGGACAAGAATTTTCAACTCGTCTCACTGAAAGTTATGTAATACTCGCGCATGGTGACGCGAGATCCGGACCGGACACACGTCATGACCCCAAATTGCGTCACCCCGGAGACGCACAGGTAATTCGCATTTTTTCTCGCTTTTGCGATTACGCGTGTACCTACGTTTTCGATATATATTCTGGATTTAAACAAAACTCTATATGTATTATCATTATGAAACTTTATCGCATCCATTACCAACCCATTATTAATATATTATCGTTAATTTCATCCCGCGAATGAGTCAATAATTAATAATTAATAATAGCAAAAAGAAAGAGAATATTTTACGTATTGCATGACTACGTCATCAAATCAGTGAAAAATGTAAACAAAAAACCGCAAAAACGTCAAACTTTGTTAAAAACAACAAAAAACCTTATCGAAATAATCCCAAATTATTATTCATTAAAAATAAAATTATTACTATCTTTCGATGAACAAATTAAAAATGAAAATTAATTCCATATTTATCTTTTTTCAATATTAACCGATATAAACACGAAATAAATTATTCAGCCTTGGCGAATTCATTCGAGGTAGCGCCATTAAGTTCGTTTAATTTTTCTTCTCGTTTCACGGTCCAAATATATATCTTAAGATGCGAAGATTGAGATTGGTGCGCGACAAGGATCTTGGGAACGACTTTCACTGATTATTTATCATCGAGTGAGATGTCGTCCGGTTGGATGCGTTTTCTCTTTCGTTTCGAACGCTCGCGCGGCTGCAGATCTCGGCAGACGAGTACATTCGTGCATAAGTACATCGTATATATAGACAGTGGCGCCTCTTTTATCCGTGTACGCGCAGTGAGCGGTGTCGAGAGAGAGATCTGCGAGGGCGGTATGCTTCTTACCTCCTTATCATTTTTCACTCTCCCTCTCTCTCTCTCTCTCTCTCTCACTCACTTCACGTACACATGTTTTTGCGCCGATTCTTGGTCGATCTTGAACCACGAACGTTCACTCAAGTGTCGAGTCTCTGGTCTCCTCCGCTGTCGCTCGAATGTGCCAAAGTCCTCGCGAGACGTTTTTTTTTTCGATCGCATACACGCTTCGTCAAGAAGAAAAAAAAACACACACACACACACACCGCCTGTCTCTCGATGTACAAGGTGCCTATTAGAATTATCCGGGAAGAACGTACGATCGCGATCTTCTCGCGATATTCGATTAATGCGAAGGACGTATACTTTACGCGTAAGGCAAAGGCTCGAGGAAAAATCGAACGAGTTAATACTCGATGTAAACGAACGCTTGGCGAAAATATATTTGAGAAAAGGGAATAATGACGAGGAAAGAAATTAAGTAAGTTAAATTAAAAAAATGGATAAATGGAAAACGATCGTTAAACTCGCGTACCAGTTTACCTCGTAACACTTTTATGCAAGAACCTACGGGTTCTTCGGCAAACGCAGCGACTCCGATGACAGTGTCACGGCGTCCATATATACTTTTGCCGTGTACAAATAAATGGAATTCATTTGCGTGCCGATGAAACTACGAGAGAGATACTGGATAAACGCGCGTGCTCCGAGAACGATAAATCATCGTAAGATGATTCAGCTCTCGTTTCCATCGTTTTTCCCCTTCGTTTTCCTGTCGTTTGGCATTCGAGACGCGTCCTTTGCATATTCGAATCGCAACGTGTAATTGATATCTATATATAATATACAATATAATACAAAAATAAAAAGCGAATTGATTTCTTTTTTCACGTGAATTCTGACCTTTCCGCGTGCTGTTCGCGAGATTTCGATCTTCGCGAACAAAAAAGTAAGCATGTCCGTGACGCTCGTCCCGACCGGTCGTAGTCGCGAAACGAATCGATCGACGGAAGGAACACGCGTCTAGTTAATTTAAAATTCAATCGCGCAACGATGATTAAAATTGCCGGGGAGAAAAAGTTGCAGCAGTCGATAACAGGTGAGTTTCCTCGTTCGTTGAATGAATTATCGCTGCAATTGCACGCGCTTCGCTATTACACCATACTTATCGTAATATATAAACTGTATAGAAATAGATAGATATATACGCGTCTATACATAGTACGAATTACGTGTATTATTAGTTGTCAACGGCAGCACGTGTGGTCTGCCGTCTTGTTCAGAATAAATTTGGTGTGGCCCGATTACTTGTAATAGTCATCGTCGATACGCAACGCTCGGAAATTGTGCTCTCTGCTTCATTCTTTCTCTCTCTCTCTCTCTCTCTCTCTCTCTCTCTCTCTCTCTCGCGCGCGCGCGTGCAACGAGCGAATTGCCAATCGTTCGTTAAATCCTTCCGATATACCATTGCTGCCGTTATATAGTCCAAACGTACGCATATGTACGGGGTCGACTTACTATTGCTCTCTCACAGCTGATACATGCCGTTTTTTGTTACGTGCTTTATTATGTAGATGAATATGTATATGTTTGTGTGAGTGTGTATATATATATATATATAAATGAACATATATATATGTATATATATAAATTACTACGACAGTATGTGGCAATGTCATTGTCACGTAGCTGGCGATTGCCCGTGAAACTCGTCGTGTCCGGGAAGTTGGCCCATTAAGAGGCGAATCATTTAACATTCCCAGCGATGTGTGCCGCACCGGCGAACTCGCTACTGTACGCTCGTTGCACCCGCACCGTAACCTAGAATTATATATTTCGGGACTATACGCGCGTTACATATGGGGCGGTCAATCGCATTTTGAGAAATTCGTAGTGCTCGCGATCTATTCGGTCGATCGTAATTCCATTTTTTGCGATATTTTCCGTCACGTTGGAACGGTAATGTCGAAAATAATGGAAAATTTTCTCGACGAATTGTATCATCTCAAATAATTGCACAAAAATACGTATAATGGTGCAAGAAAATCGGAGAATTTTTATTTTTATGAAAAATTAGGAATACGAAATAGTTTTTGAACCGTAAGTCGTCCGAGAATATTTCATGAATTCATAAATATACGTTTTTTTTTGTAAATGCGCTTGCACTTGGAACACTAAATTCGAAATGATAAATATTTCGAATTCGGCGCATCCTGCCGGCATTTTTTAATTCTCGCAGAGCATAAATCGGGTAATTATAAAATGTCGACGCGACTACGTATATTTGAATTTAACCGAAACGCCCTGTGTAATGCATACATACATATATACATATATATATAATATACGTGTCAAAAGCGCGTGGGCATAACGCAATACGTTAGCGCTAGGAAGCGCACCACTTGATATCAATTATTTGTTTCATTTTATTCGGCAACTCGAGAACCCCGCTTGCCGTAGCGCACGTGTCCCGTCCGCCATTGCAACCTATGCGCATGCGCGCATCGCGGCGGGCGTGACGCGCGGCACGGCACGTATTTCAAAAATACACAACGACGGCCATGAGAAAATACGTATATCGTTTCATCCTTATCCTGTTTCGTTCCGTATATATATATATATATGCCTACATATACATTTTATTCTTCTCACGGCGTACTATAGTTTTGTGTCTGGGCACGAGGACGAACTTTCCAAACGATCGAATTTTTCGAGCGAAAGAAATCACAAACAGCTCTTCTCTTTCCAACGAGACGAAAAAACATGTATACGAAAAAAAATCACACGGGCGAGATAACGCAACCGCCTTCTTTTGCAAAACATGTCTATCAACGTTCGAGAGATTTGCGATTCCGCTCAGCGAATTCTCTCGAAGTGGATGATCTCTTGCGCAATATTAACGTATATATGTATACGTTGATTTTTTGCCGCTACATTTTTTGTGGCTCGATTGTGCATGGCTCTCGGGCAAAATATTCGAGATTATTCGAATCATTCGCCCGACGAAGCGAATCTTCGAAAGAATTAAATTCATTTCTTTTCAGTTTCTCTACAAAATCGCATCATTTTCATATTCGGAATTTTTATTTGTTTTATCAGCGTAGAGGTAAATATTTTCTTTATTTATTTTTGCTCTCTTTAACGGTATGAGAATTATTATGATTTTTTAAAAGTCGAATTGTAACGCGTCCGACGATACGACCGAAAGCTCGCGTCACATTCTACGTCACGTATACGTGATCTCGATGCTCGATCACGCTCTTATCTAGTTGCTTTAAGCGAGAAGCTTATCAACCGGTCAATAAAAGCGAGCGAAAAAATACGAAATATTTTTTAAAAACGTATGTACATGCAGTTTTATAGACGACGTTGCAGGTCGTCGTTGTTCTTGCGAAAACCGTGGATTTTTGCAATAGTGTTAAAGCGCCGTTCCGTTCTACGAGAAACACGAGTGCGACGTTAATGAAAAGAAATTTCAACCGAAAGATAAGCGCGTGAATCATACGTAATACGTTTATCGCCATTTTCTTTCTCGTGGAATAAAAATTCCAGTACGACACGCTCCTCCCCACTCTCAAGTACAGAATGGATGAATAATTAAAGAAAGGGGTGGCCAGACGAGCACGATTGTGAGAGGGATAGACCTTGTTTTTTTGGTTGACGACTTGAAGGAATAAAACAAGGCTCGAATGTTTTTTCAAGGTTACGTCGACGACTAAAATATGTTTAGCCTGGACCGTCCTTAAAGACACAATCGTTATCAGAATAACAAATCTCATAATTAACCTAGCTTTAGATTTATATTTAGATTATTATATTATGACAACTGTTTTTATTACGTATTTCTTATTTATGTTTCAAATACAATCGTTGCTGTCCATTACCTCAAGTATCGACAGGCTAACCTTAAAAGTAACATAATGTCGGAAAATTTTTCAATCTCGCCGTTTTGGGAAACGCGCAATTTTCTCTTCTCAAAGTTTTGAACCCGTTAAGTCGCACACACATATATATGTATATCGGTCGTTGGGGATCGACATTGGCGAGAAGGTGCAACAGGAATAGCAACGTGGGCAGTGTACGAGTTCACTCCTCTCGTCTTGTTTCCTTAAAAAGAATCAGCGGAGAGCAGCTTCATGGTCTTGCCCCCTCGAACGAGCTACGTCACACTTTGTCTCTTACTTTATATATATATATATATATATATATATATAATACTCACTGTCGTTAACCTTATTGCCTAGTGCATATATAACTGCAGCTGCAACTGTAACGCACTCGCTGGTACACTTTGTTCCTCAATCCGACGTGTTTTCGTATCGATTCGTCCCACAGAGAGTACGCCAATTGCGACAACTCGACGACTTTACATTCGACGAGTGAACGCAAAATCCTTGTAAAACGCGACGGAGATAAGTAATACGGGCTCGTAGGTTGATTCTTTTTTCCATCTCGTTTCGTTTCCTTTTTTTTCCTCGTATTTCATTTTCTTTCGACTTTTGCTCGACTCTCTGCAGATCGACCGTGACTCCGAGTCCGGACTTCGAGTCAAGCCTCTCGCGGCCGAAAATCGGCGAACTTTGACTCCTCGATGGAAATTTTCAAGTCCCGACATTACTTCGGTTAATGTTTAATGCGGATATTTTAAGACACGTTGTTACGTGCTACGGCCGCCGCGAAAAAGCGATTCGCAAATTTTTCCATACTGCACCAATGGATATTGCCATGATACGCAGCTTAGTTAAACTTAGAATCGTGGGGGGAAAAATGGCTGTGCCGAATTTCATGTCGATTGGTTTTGTCTCGCGCCGGAGAAGTTGCGCATCGCGTTTTTCAGCTCTATCTCTCGCGCTCGAGGTTCAACTCTCGGTAACACGCGTCTCTCTTTTTGTTAGTTATAAACATCCATGACTCCGTCTATTCAAAAATAAATTCTAACACCTTGTGACGGGGTATTTATCAATCGTAAATATATTAACCTTTTCACCAAGCGGCCGAAAACGAGTTTCGCGGTGCGACAGTCTGTAAATATAAGTTTGTTCCGTGACACTACCGCCTGTCTCGATCTCCGCACGCCTCGTGATCCTTCGACGAAGGTTTGCTTATGATGCATCATATCTTCGCTTTTCTTATTCCACGTATATTTGTGGAAATTATATTGTAAACTTCGTATTTGGAATGGACCAAGGAAATACGCCTTAAAGGATTATATAGATATAAATATGACGTCGATTGATTCAAGTATGAGTAGAGTATTCTCACGTTCATGAGTTCGTGACAAGAAGAACGTTGAAACGATAAAATGTTCGATGCGAGACCCCACGCTTATATAATTGACTCTTTTATATATCGGTAATAGATATTCTGATTATCCGACGAGCGTAAAAATTCTTTTGTCTCCTTCGAACTAACACACAATATCTACGATATAATGTACAATAATATGTAATATATTTCCATAATTGATATTTATATAAAATTGTATGATATAAGCATAATTAATATTTTTAATAAAATGATAACAATTACATATTATGTATAATATATTTCGATTTATATTGATATATTCAATATCAAAACGCATATGTATAACTTTATTTATCATAAATAAATAAATATGTAATATAATTATACAAACAAATGTATAAATATATTATTTTATATACATGTATTTATTTGGATCTAAATGTCATATGTCATTCGTAACTTGAAGCGCTCGTAACTCGGTAAATAATAACCGTAGTATCACTTTTCGCTGAATTTTACTCGGACGTTCATCAGCTTCAAGGTCTTGCTAATCACAATCGTCAATAAAGAAACACTTTGTATATTTAAACAAGACGCATACATTTTTGTTTGTGTATTAAAAGACGCGGAAAGAAAACGGAGATGGACGACCGTGACTTTGGTGCACGATTTGTCACATTTGCTTCGTACAGAGATTAAAGATTGTTTTAAACAATTTTCAACGGTAAACAATGTTGACCAAAGTTTATTTTTATTACAACAAACAATATGTGCATATGCATAAAAACATGCGGACCGCGAGGTGTCAATTTCTTTTCTCGCGAATGTTAACTTCATGATTAAGAGATTTCCTGATCAAGCTCCCGGTCTCGCCAATCTCGTTCGTTCTCTAAATAAGAAGATCTCGGCCGACAGGCAACGCCACGATTCCTCTCTCGCGCGCGTCTCCGCATGGGCGATGTGGGGAGCTCTCTCGGCCTTGCGACGGACCATCTCCCGAGTTCTCGGCATCATCCGTACACCCGGAAGAATAAATTGCGTTGCACGGCGCTTCTTCTTCTTCTTCTTCTTCTTTTTTCGTCGTTGTTTTATTTTTCTTCACTCATTATTCCTTCCCTCTTGAGATCGGTGATAAAGGTATGACGAACGAAGGTCTCGTGAACGGGCAGATGTACGGTTTAGTGACTGTCCCGACGTACTCACGACCATGTCAACGCTTTCAATTATCCTTAAATCCGTGACGAAGGTCTTATTATATAAAATATATAAACAATGCGAGTATTATCGTCTTAACGTAATAATCTTCTTTCGTGCTTCTCGAGTTGCTCGTGAACTATAAATTGACGAAGATTTGCCTTTCATGAGACATATATGTTCGTTCGCTCACGGCATTTTTACGTACACAAATATATAATAATGATAATAATAATTATTATAAAGAAGATAAAATAAAATAAACAATATGAAATGATTGGTTAAATAAATATATTCACACACATACATACACATATATATATATGACTTGACAGTATATTGAAATATTAAGTTCGTCAAAAAGCCATTGAGTGGATTAAACATGCAATTACTGTTTGGGAACTCAAATGTATATCTATATCTGTATATTATTTATATAAATATATATATGTATATATATATAAGAAATGCTGCCTCGTTTGGTTACCGTGCGGTGCGCGGGTGGATTTAGCACTGACCTAGGGAAGAGGCCTCGAGGTCGTGGATGGCACACATTCCAAGTGCGTCTATATTAAGTTAACTGCTTCATACTGTAGCTGACGATTGGTTAGGCCACAGTAGCTATGACACGCTATAGGTATAAAGTGACAATAGGAAGGGACGTATAGAGGCATACATCATACATGGACACATGGGTTGCTCGGACCGCGGTGTTCGCGGACGACATAGGGCACAGGCTATGCCAATTGCACGCATCCGCAAATTTGCCGCCAACTGGCACGCTTATGCTATAGAGTTACGACTGATGATGCGACTGTGCCCACCTAAAGTGCCCACCTCTCTGTCTCTCCCTCTCTCTCTCTCTCTCTCTCTCTCTCTCTCTCTCTCTCTAGTCTCTATTTTTTTACAAGTACCAGCGCATGCAATGTTTTTTAATCTGTATAAAAGTCACGAAAAAAAAGAGAAAATGAATGTCACGTTACACAACGCGATAAATTATTTTGCGAAAAAGGGGAAATTCGAGAGACAATGACGATGTGCGTTAATAGCCTTCGGGGTGGAAGACATTTTTTTCATTACTTGTTATGGTTTTTGTTTTCAGCTGGTAATTCGGTGGCTATATGGAAGTTGACGATTTTTATATAAAACCTTATTCGGTATAAATCCTAATTCGCGAGATAACACCCGGTGATAAGAGCTTTGTTATCTTTACCGTTTGTCCAAACACACGCGGTGCTATGAATAGCACGACCATTTTACGCTTAGCGAGCAGACTCTCCGTCCCGTCTATTCCTATATCTGCGTATAATGCGCTACCGTCGCATCATTTCGACGAGTGTACGCGGCTGTAACGACAATTGAAATAGTAGGGACGTTTAATCGCTTCGTATATTATCACAATTACTTGGATCGTTACGAGAACGATTCATTGAATTTAGTGCACCAAGAGAGTGAATTATAATTGATTCCTTTTGATACGAAAAAATGAATAAGTTTTATATTTAAAAAAAACTTCTTTTTTATTCATTTTTTTTCGAGTGTCGTTGAACAACTGTCCGAGTTACGAGACTACGCGGCGTGATATAAATGTCCCGTAAGTATACCTACCAAACGAGGGAGCTTTATTCGGCGCTCATCGTCTCAAGGCCGTACTCCGTCGATTAAACTCAGCCAAATCACTTGGTCCTCGGACCACGCGCAGTTGTCTCGAGTCATCGCGCCTCGGTCGAAAGTCAATTGTAAATAAAACTTTCGTTCGCGGTCACCACCGGGAGAAAAGTTTAAGAGAGATCGTAAGAGGAAGGGATAGGGCGAGGAAAGGGGGAAGAGAGACAGAGAGAGAGAGAGAGAGAGAGAGTGGCTTGCGAGGACTAACAACGCGTACATGGTTGACTTACCGAAGAAATCGTAGAAGCGATACTCAGAGAGGTTTCAAATTTCTCACGATCAAGGGAGACAGAGAAAGTAAGAAAGAGAGGGAGAAATGCGAGGGAAGGGATGGGGAATGAGTCGATGCATAGGACGAGAGAGAGAGAGAGAGAGAGAGAGAGAGAGAGAAGCTCACCTCGAGATACTCTCGAATAGCTTAGCGGTGATTGCCCCCGATGTATTACCGATTTTATAGATATATATCGTGCATGGGGTCTTTCAGACCTAATCGACGGGTCGTCGACCATCGCCCTTTGCGTTTCGGTCTCTAATTTTTCATACGATTGTTGCAGACCTAAATTCCATATTGATTTTTGTTTATATATTTTTTAGACAAGTCGTATTCGACAAAAACTATTTAAAAAAAATGAAAAAAAAACATAATATCGTTGTCGATAATTCTAAAAAAAAACATTCTAAAATGTAAGTGGATCAAAAAAATCCTTAAAGTCGCATGATTTCTAAGGTCGAATCAATCGTAACACAAATTGGGAAAACATACGGGGGAGCGAGGATCGTGCATGTGTCGATTTGAACTGAAACGCACGATATGCATTTATATGTAGCAAAATGTTTAATAGCGTATTATACAAACACGTTCTCGCCCGGACACTCGTTCCTCTAATTATCCGCTTCGTTGCTCACCCATAGAGCGTTCATGTCGGATTGATAAAAAAAAGGAACAAAAAAAAGATTATTCGTTGTTCGTGAAAAAAAAGAGCGATCTAGCATTTTCTGCACGATCGTATACACGTCGGATCAGAGACCCGGAACTCGCGCGTGGACAGTACTCCGATTCGAGAGAACGAGCAGGAGGTAAAGGCTTCCGATGTTATCTCCCAGAATGGAGCTTAGGCTATCCTGTGACTCAAGATATTTGAATTTCCGTATTATCTCTTGTACATAAAATAACGAAATATCAGACTCCGTGATATTTCACGGATTCTGATATTTCGCATTGATCTTTGTGCGAAAATCGAATAAATCGTAAGTACCTACAAAAAAATGACGAAAAATTCTTTGTCGACGGATGAAATTTATTTTCATCATCTTCAAAAAAAAAAAAACAAGAAGAATTAACATACAAACACGAATGTAACGTTGAAAAAATGTCATAAACTTTTTTATCGCATCTTATTCGTGGTGGATGGAATTTATTTTCATCAGATTGAAAGAAAAAGAAGATTTAATTAAAATTTATTATTAATTTGACATTATAGAAATATATACTTGTGAGTGTGTGTGTGTGTAATGGGCTATTCGGTGATTTTTCCGGCTATGAATTCCGTCACTTCGTTGTTAGGATCGTGGTAGCTTGAGCTGGAGGCACTTCCAGAGTCGCCTTGCATGTTAATTTTAACTCGTGCTCTCAGGCGCAAATGACTCTCGCTGGCCACACGCTCTTCGAAAGCCCTTCAGCGTTCCGTCACGCAACGTTATAACAGCTTATAGAAAGCTCTCCCTCTTTCTTTCGTTTTTTTGAATCGCATTTACGTGCATTCCTCTTGTTGGACAATTTTCCGCCTACCGAACATCTCGATGCATCTCGAAACATGGACGCCTAGATTAAAGAAATACCTAATCGAATTAAATCCACGATTATTTAAAAATTGATTAAAAAATTTGCTCAATTTTAATAACGGCACAAATTTTTTGATACGCTAGTCAAAGATAGATTTAAAAATCCTCTCGACACCAATTTAAGTTTCCGGGTGGTAATGAAAAGTTTGATGTAATATTGATAATTCTTATATAACAATTAAATTACAATGATTGATCGTTATCGAATAAAAATTTATTTATTATTATGTATTATATATATAATAAAATTCTAACGACATTAAACTCGAAAAATGTAAAACATGCAAAGTGTAGGTATAGGCAAGATTGCATCGCGTTAACTGCAAAATTACTATAAGTATACATATATGTGCGACTCGTAGTAACTGATTTAGATGCTATTAGAATAATCCTCGTAACATATGCGACGTGCGTTAAGAGGATGACGAGAAAAATGACGAGAATTTATATCGATCCCAGATTTTTAATCGGTCCTTGACTCTATGAATCGACCTCGGTGTATATAATTGCACATTTACATTTTCAACCATTCTCCCTCCATCAACATATTTCATGTCATTTTAACGTGGCCCATTCTGTTTATTAATCGAACGAGACCTAAGATCACTACACTCATACCCAGCTACGCTATTGTATATCATAGATTCTCGCAGTTCCTTATTTCCTGTCCGGATGGACGAATGAATTTTTGTTTCGTCGGAAGTTATCGACGCATGTTCGGAATTTGAATATTTTGTTCGCTGGTTACCTCTGACACGAATGAAAGAAAAAGTATGGTTGAAAGTGTCCTTTATGAATATTTATCATTTTCAGCGTTGACATCGGATAAGTAAAATCACACCATTAGTAGAAAATTATCAAGTGCATCATTGAATACATTTTTTTTTACTTTCCTTATCGTTAAAAAATAATTAAACGAAATTATCCGCAAACATTTGAATAAAGGTCATGTTTGGTATTCTAATCATAATGATTTCTTCGTATCCCGTCTTGATAAATGAAAGACCAGTTTCGATTTTTCAAATTTAAATACGTCCAATGAATAATCATTCCTTGTAGATGCTGGACTTAATTAATTGTGTCATTGGGTCGCTGATCGTTAATCGATTGTCGCTTTCGATGATCGCGCGGTTCGAATCGATCAAAAGAATGATCGATGCAAAAATTGTCGATCGTACGATCGACCATAATCGAGATAGCAAATATTTTTTCGCGCGTGAGTCAGGTCCATTTCTGCAGCTTGAATATTGATGTAGGTTCTCCTGTACATATATATATATATATATATATATATAAATAGGTACATAGATATACGAAAATGTAGAGTTTTACTTTTCAGGAACCACGCTCCAGCGAGTAGAGTTCAACGTGCGATACGGCCTTAATAGTCCATCGAGTAACGCGTTCATGTGTCGAGAGTTAAGCAACGCGTGTTGAGTCGTTACGACGTCTCTGTTTGTCTCTAGCACTCTGGCGTCTACTGCCTCTCTCCTCTCTCCTTCTGAGCTCGTTATTTAAGTTTGAACGACGACAATGATGCGAACGCACTTCGACTTTCTAGGTCGAAAAATACTGTGGTAGATATATCTATATACACTAAAAATATGCATATACACATATATATATATATGTATATATACATATATGTGTGCCTAAAAAGGTTGAGGATTCGGCTGGATGGAACTTCTAAGGGTCGAACATGAATTATTTATAACAGCGTATGTTCTTATCTATACTAATCTATAGTTATCAATCATTGGTAATAGATCCGATTAAAAGAATCGAATTTAGGTGCTTAATTAAATTTGTATCAGTACGAATTAAGTGACGTATAGGTGATTAACGATAACTCAATGAATTTTCATTAAAACGAGAGAAATATTGTGGGCCCTGTTGGATGAAAATTGCACCGAGTTGTTTTAACTTGAACTGAAAAAAGTGGGTTACCGTGAAGCGAACTAGGTCACCGATGTTGGTATTGCAGCGATACCCGCGATCCATTGCGCAAAAAATCGTTCAACACTTGAGAACCAAAATGTGCAGAACTTTTCAAGGCGTGTCCTTCATTTCGTTGCACCGTTATTCATGACACTTTTAAAACATAATTTGTTTTGTATCCTTATGCTGATGCGGCAGATAAAAAATGAAATAGAAATATGACTGAATATCACGGAAAAGAAACAACGACAAATTGCCTCGGGCGATCGAGTCGCCTCAACTATATTTTGGTAAAAGATCTGTCGGGGATCAAGATATGGGTCTCCCGTCAAAACGACCCATGTCAACATTCCTCAAAGTTCTTGTTATTATGATTTTTCAATTTAGATCTTCGGCATTTAGGTCGAAAACAAGGAAACGATAATTTGAAAAATCGAAATTCTTTTAAATCCCTCCGTTCAAGCGAATTTAACTCTAGAAACAAGGACACATTGGCAAGAGCATGAATTCATACGAGAATAGAACCGAAACACGGGAATTCCACCGCTTTAGTCAAGTGAGCGACCTTCGAACAAACGAATGTTTGTCACTTTTTCAAATGTTTTAGCAATTCAAAAAGAGAAGTCTGATAAATTTCGAACGTTCGTTCGATCAAAGTCTTGTGATTTTCACAGTTCTATTCGCGTCGATGCAATTACGAACAATTCATTTCATTCTCATTCATTTTCATTCTTTGTAGTCCGGAAATTGTATGTTTCCAGCTTTTTTTTTGTATAAAAAAGAAAAATCGATGATTCATCGCGAGATCGATCGCGGCTCGTAATTGCAATTCGTTCATCCGGATGCGAGTAATCGATATTCGTTAAATTAATTCGTAGGAGAATGCGCATGGAGTAGCCAGTTGTTTTACAGCAGTGCGGAAACGTTTCTACGAAGGGAATCTCATTCACGAGAGTCGAAGTGCAGCATCCCGAATTCCCCGAAGGATCTCCGAGATCTACTAATGATCGAATGGTCCCTCGGTCAGTATCATCATCCGGCACGGTCCAGAAGCTGCAAGGACGACCTACCGCGAGGATAACCTCTATACTATATAGGCTCGTGTCTCTCAAACAACTTATATATATATATATATATATGTATATATATATATAAATTGTGTGTGTATATATATATACACACACACAATTTTAGAATTGCTCTTTTCGGTATATCCATCGTCCAGCTAGAACCCCGCTGTTCGGCCCAATTTACCAGATGGAGAGGGAGCGATGCCGCTATTATATCCCGCGATGCACCAATCAGACGATGAGAACTACGAGAAAAATCTTCTCGTTCCTATCGTCGTCGTAACATCTTTTGCAGTAAAACTCGTGCAGGAGTGAAATTAGAGAGAAAATTAGTCCGTCTTCTGCCGTTTCTTCCTGCGCCTTCTGTCGCGGGCGCACATCGTACGGCGACTCACAATCAGCTTAATTGCCACGGCTATCCGATTGTTTTCTTTAATGGGAACTATGCGCCGGTTCGTTGCATACGAACAGAACGATTTTCGTGTTCAATCGTTGCGGCATTATTCACCGATGTTGTTTCGTTAAATTGCTTATGCGAATGAGTAAGGGTCAAGGTACGTTTAATCTTTATTCTTTTGGACTTTCGATCGATCGATCGATGATTTTTTATAGAGTATTTCAATCATTAATAACAATAACATCAACTACAACAACAACAACAACAACAATGGCGTCAACAACAATAACAATAATAATAGATAACCCTCGATTAATGTATTGGATTACTTATGAGAATAAGTTCGTTAGGATTCACCGACGAATTTGCACCGTTATAAAAAATATTGAAGAACAAAGTACTAGATACAAATCACTTAATTATTTTTCGTTAAAAAAATACCGGAGACAACGGAGATTGATTTTGTTACTCTAATTATTTTCGTGTAATAGTGTAATAAATAACAATTGTATTATTCTAAAATAATTGTATTAAAAATTAACGATCCTTATTTTTTCATAGCTCTAAAAGCCATAATTCAATCCGTATTTCATTAAACGCTTCGAACGAGTACTTGGTTCTATTGTTTGATTATTGGAGTAAAGTTTCGTGTTTAATCCAGTGAATTGATTAGGTAATTTAATTCTTGGATACATCGGTCGTAAAATTAACGAATAAACTATTAATCGAGCGGAGACGTGTCGCACATCGTGGCTCGTTCCGGTTCCGCGATTCCGCGATTCATCCGCGAGTGTCTCTCCCTTCCCCCATCGTACGATGCCGCGAGATTATAGACACCTACCGCGAGACCGAAGTGCCCGCGGGGGCCTTTTAACCGTGAGCACGAGTGAGAGAGTGAGAGGGCTTGAGTGAGCGAATGGTGGGGGGGATTTGGGAGTTTTGAGTCGGTTTGTGACGCTTGGTGTTTGCCGCTTATACCGTTGCCGATAGTGGTCGTGGTAGCTTGCCGCGACCGTCGTCGTAGTCGTGGACGTGGAGTGTGCGAGAGAAAGAGAGAGAGAGAGAGAGATAGAGAGAGAGGATACTGTGCAGTCAGGCCGAGTGGCACAGTCCTCACACGACCTCAGTCCGCGATAGATTGTATATCGCGAGAGTTCGATCCCGCTCCGAATCGATTTTTGGTTTTCTTCCCTCGATCGAAACTCGTGACGCACGCGCGCGCACGCGCTATCGCGAACGTACAGCCTTTGGCAAAATTGAAAAAAATCGTCCGTTCTCGCGATTAAAACGTTCCATTTAGTTTGTTTTTTTTTGTTTTTTTTTTCATCGAATTTCGCTCGATCGAGGAAGAATAAGAATACATCGCTGTACGAAGATTCTGGATTTTTTTTTACGAGTTCCGGGATAGGATTAACGACAGGAGGATTATTACGGACGAGTTCGTAAACAGGAGGTAAGGAATTTCATCCGGCTACGAAGAAATTATTTAATCGTCGAGTGTCTGTGATTACGACGTGCTCAAAAATCAATAATGATATTCGAAGAGAAAAAGTAAATCAACGAAAAAGTGCTTCTGTGACTGTGATTCGGTGTTTTTATTTATATTTTTTTTTATTATCGTTCAATTGTTTTTCCATATATTAAATGTCAAATTGTGCTTGTGCGCCTTGGCGGGTCTTTTGTTGTATGCGTAGGGGGTATGGTAGGGTTCTGTATGTACATTGAAAATTTCACATAAAATTGAACCACCTTACGATTATATATTCTCAGATTAGATTAGCAAAGACTTTTTTTCTATACGTTGATTCACGTTCCGTACTTGAATTTTTCTTTTTTGTCCAGTTAATTTTTTTGAATATACCGAAGTATTAGCTGTTTTTTTCTAAGTCTTTCGGAAGTTTTTAAAAATTAATTCGAATACTACACACACTGTGTCTTATACGGAACAAATTTCAACTTTTCGATAAAGTCGTGATTTTTTTTCTCTCGCAAAGAAAGCCGCGGTTATAATATTTGTTGTTAAGAAAAATATATTTATTTTCAACGAGTACAACCTTGTCCAAAAACACTAAAGAAATATTCGTTTTCGACGTCTTAAAAAAAAAATCGAAAAATACGAGTAATTGAAACATAAATGATAAAACGACGCCTATTACCTTGATCGCTACACCTGTTTTCACAAATGTTATATACCGGATATAAAAAATATTCTGTGAAAACGCATAAATTTTCATACTAGAAATATATCGACGAAGATAAATTGATCCCCTCAAAAAACAGAAAACACGTTACTATCAAAATGACAGTAGTTATATTTTTCTTACGTAAGAAACGGTTTACATATTTAATGTCCACATTCGTATGAAAATATCGTCAGATTTATCGACATTACGAAAAATGACCAAACCCATAAAACATGACATTGAAAAATTGAATGGTATAGGAAAATCGTCTAGAAATTCAAGGTATTTTTACAAAACTGCTCCGAACATATAGAAAGAAGAATGGACTCTGATCCGGGGAGGCAAGGTGTTTCATTTTTCTGCAGAATCACTCGTATGCAAAATATCATTATGTACCTCGTCACGCGACAACGTCTGTGGTGTACTTGGTGAACGAGCCAAGGACTCCCTCAGATTTCTGCGAGAGTCGTGTAAAACGAGTATACGCGTCTATATATATTTGTATTAAGATTCGTATATCTATGTATAATGTCTCGCATAAAATTACGAGAATATAAAAAAAAAATGATCAACCATAATTTTCTCTCTCTCTCTCTCTCTCTTTCTTTCTTGAGAGAGTGAGTTAAGAGTAACGCGGGAGAGTCGCGATGAACCTCGTCCACAAGGCCCTCTTCTTCGCTTCCTCTCTCCACTCTTTTCTCGTCTTTGGCGACAAGTCTTCTTCGATTCCCGCGATCCCTCTCCAATACCTACAGACGGATCGACCGGTTTCCCGACGATCCTGAATCGGAGATGCTCGATCATCGAGACACGCATGCTCGAATACGTGATGAAGTAAAGAATAAAAAAAGATATCATTTGATGATCATCTGACAAATGCTCAATGAAAATTGCTTACTATCTCACGGCCACGTGACTCGAACGTTCGATGAGTTGAATTCCTCGTCTTGCAAAGAGGAGGAGAAGGAGGAGGCGGAGGAGAGAGACCAAACGACGGAAAACGTCTGTGCTATTTATGCCATATACCCTGTTTTCCCATTCATGAAGAGTAGAAGTCTGTAATAATGAATGAGTGTCGCGCCAGCGCGGGAGAACCCCGCCGTTCGAAGGATTCACATCTCTTTCTCTCTCCTCGCTCTTTTTCTCTTCCTCACGTCCCGTCTATTTTATTGTTCGAAGCTGCTCCATCGTTGAATCGACTGTACTGCGTATGTTTGCAATCAGAATCTTGATCGAGTGAATCAGAGACTTACCTGAGATTCTCGGAGCTATTTCTCTTAGTGTACGTGCTTTTATATTTTTTATAGTTGAAAACAAATATCGGGGTAACGGAGATCGCCTGTGCTCTTGAAAAACCATTGTAGTTTTTTAAGACGAATAATGATGCAATTTAATGTTATTGCGCACGTATCTAAGTTTAGCAGTTTCGGTTTACTGTCTGGAGGAAAGAAATTAAAGCATTTTCAGACTTTAAAAAATAATTCAACATTTTTAAGTTTGACAATTACAGTCCCTTAAAAAATACTCAGATATGTGAAATTCGGGATTTCCATTCTTGGAAATAAATTGGAATGGTACAAGATAGCAATTAGATATTTTTCAAGAAAATTTCCTAATTTACAAGTGTGACGATTAACTGAATTTTTCAAAAATTAAAACAGAAACAAAATTACTATTCACAGAGATTTTTCGAAATAGACATAAAAAATTCCGAGCACAATTTTGTACAATTTCAAAAGTGGAACTCTTACGAGATTTCTTTTCGGAAATTAAAGGCGGGAAACAAGTGGGCGCAGGGAGATTCCCCGAAGTCGACGTAAACGCGAGATGACTAATTCTCTCATAAGGATAATCCTGCGAGTATCTCCGCGACACAACGGTTGAATATCCGAGACCCGAAAATCTCAACCGATGGAGAGATTTCGTAGTCGCGGAGTCCGGACTCTCGTGTTTCTTCTAAAATTAGCACGCACGAAAATTCTGGAAACATACAGGAGAACGTTCTCCCCCAACAGTTTTCAACGCTGTTTCGAGTCGTAGGAAATGGACGGTCACAATAGCTATGGGGGAAAGTATGCATTAGGCAGCAGCTGTAGAAATTCATGAATGAAAGTGAACATTCTTGACAATAACTGGAAAATATCAGGACTTTATATAATTTTATTAAATCGACGTTGTGCGTAACAAGAGAATATACAATCTCGAAAAATAGCTCCTTCTTTAAAAATATAATAATAATAGTGATAATAGAGAATAGAACAATAATAACAATAATAATAATAATAATAATAATAATAACAGAATAACAATTATTAATATTAATAATTATTATTAAAAAGTGATTTATTATTATTATTACTACTTTTTAATAAAACTCGCGGATTTCCTGATCGACAAATTTTCAATCGACAATTCGACAAAACATTTCGCGATATAACCGTCCTGGCCTCCTTCCAAACGAGACCACACAATTTCATTATTCTTTCCTCACTTCCCATTTCACTTCTCGTTGCTCGTGGATGATTAGTAACTCGTATCTAAGTATATGCGTACCTGTCTGCTCTTACGGGACGATGCTTGGCCGATGTATATACCCGGTGCATTATAGCTCCAAGACGCGTGACGCGTAGTATGCAAAAAAAAAGTTACATAGCACCATCCAGGTAACTCGTCTACGAGCTGAATTACGCAACGGGCTAATCCTGTAAGAGATATGCATGAGGAAATCTGCGCAGAGGAAATTAAAAAAACTTTTATATCTATACGAATATTATTGAATAATTTTTCTTTATCCTCCGCGGAAAATGAAATTCAACCGAATAAAATTCTATTTTCTGTGGATTTTTATAGGAAGTTGAATTCTTTAAGATTTTTTGGGCAAACGAATATATATCGTAAAAGGTGACATTTCATCGGGCGCGAAGAGTTCAGATCAAAGTCGCGAGACTACCACGCGGTCGGTGGAGGTACAGACGACAGAAAAAAAGATGAGAAAAAGACCATCGGAATGAAATCCTTCTCACGTTGGCCTTGGACATATCGTGAAACTCTCTGGGGTTTGCGTATTAGAGTCTCGAAGTCTCCGTTCCTTCTGAATTCGCGCACATATGTAAGAGTGAATACGCTTATGACGTAATTTCACGGAGAGAGGAGAGAGAGAAAATAATCTCGCAGCATTGCACACTATTTGTGTACGTGTGACGACAGTAAGAAAGGAGGGAAAAGACGATAAGCCGAACGGCACGAATGATTCTCGTCATCCGTAACGTATCTCGCATTCGCCATATTATTTTATTCCCTCTCGCTTCTTTGTGGAACGAAGTAACTTCAATTTATCAGGGTCGGTGGAAAATACGCGAGAACGGATATTGAACGGAAATTTGTGTAAGAATGAGAGTACACTGGTCTCTTCTAGTTTTTTATCGATCGGTAAAACAAAAAAATCATCGATCTTACGCTGGTAAAAGTCATAAGAAATATAATAAAGAATAATAAGAAATATCAATATTATCCATGTAACGAGCGATGTATTGTTCGAAAAACTGAAACGTCGATGCAAATCCATACTTCGTTTATGGTTATCCCTAAAAAGGTGTAAAAATTGGCTCTGATAAGGAGAAACAATAAAATGTTTTCATCTGATTGGAACTGATTAAAGAAAAGAAAAAGATTAAAAAAGCAACTGGGAGTATTGAAGGTAAGGTGCGGTCTCAATCCACACCCACCGTACGTCGCCGAGCCGAACGTCGTAATGTGGTTAGCGCTGGCATCGTCGAACCGTACATAGCTATCGAGTTTTGGTAAGAGTGCGTTTCGTCGCATCATTGAACCCAAGAAAGGCGTAAGGAAAAATGCTGTTTCACCTCGATACGACGATTTTGGTTCAGCGACTTGGGCGAACCTTGTCACAATAACAGCGAAGTGCGTAGTCCACGGTGAAATGGAATTCGATCCTAACAAAGAGCAACATCTGCTGATCCTCATGCATACTTACATATACATATATCAAGCAAAAGATAACTAGATATTTATATAATAAAAAAATGTATATAAAATATTCTATTACAAATAAAATATTCGTATAAAATTATGAATCAAGAAAAACAATTTATTCGTATGGATAGCTTTTTTTTTAATTCTTATAACGAAAATTATTTTCTTTCCTTAGTCGAGTAATACCGAATATGATTATGTAACGAAAAGAAAGGTGTCTCGAAAGATAAAAAAAATTATCATTGACATTTATCCTGCGTTCTATATCGCAGATCTTGTGAAAAGAAGAGGATTAAAGCAACGATCGTTTTCTCCAGGTGGCTTATCTACAGAGCTGGCGATCGACAGATATGTCCGAAGGTTGTTGTCGGTTATCGATATAAATTATCTATGAAAAAAAAAGAAGAAATACCATCTGCGAAGTCGATAAGGAGAATTTCGCGCGCGATCTTGAACACGTATAATGGAAATCGGGCTTGGGATCGGTTTCGTGACTGATGAAACGTCGCACATCGTGAAGAGGACCTTGATCCCCGTGAGAGATTCATCGTGCGTCAGTACCACTGTTGTTTTCTTTGTTTTCTTCGACAAACGTACACCGTAGTCGTATACATTATTGACTTCGTTCGATCGAAAAACTCGCGATCGTCGAAAGCAAGGGGGAAAAAATGCGAGAAACACACCTTTTTACTTCGGTTCAAAGGCACGCGTTAACATCAGTCGCGTGTACGTGGCAACGATGACGTCGTTTTTAGCAGGTTGTTCTATCGCTACACGTGCGCAGTGTACTGCGTCTCTAAAGTTTTCTTACGAATGAAATTCTCCTACGGCAGGTCGGGATAATTAATATCGAGAAAAATATATATTTTGTTATCGTACGATGAAACGCAACGACGCACGGATGCATTGATTACAAAGCCGACTTTTCGTCGGAGTGACGAATGTTTTTCATCGATTGGAATAAAATAATATTGAAATATTTATAACGAATAAATTATTTATTATATTTTATATATTTCTTTTTAATATAATAAGATAAATAAATTGAACAATTGGAAAATTAAGAGATGAAAATATCAAAAAATCAACAGATACAAATTACGCAAGCAAGAAATTTTACTTTTATTCAAAAGAAAATATTCCGTTTTTTATATTTTTATTATTTATTGTGAATATAAAGAACGAACTAACTATACAATTTAAAAATTTTGGGAATAATAATATCGATGAAGCAACAGATAGAACAAATTTAATAAAAGTTTATTGCCCACAGATTAATTATTCATATATACCGCCGTATCGACAGTGTTTTGAAAAACCGCCTTGAAAGGGTTAATGGGCTCGAATCAGGGATAGCTTGAATTAACTTCGTTTCGGACTTTAGCCCGACCTTAAGTCCGTTCTAATGTCTGCCGGTTTGGACCATGAAGAAAAAAATAATAATTCTCCCATTCTGTAAAGACTTTGAACGAGAGATTTTTATTCCGGCTCGAAATTATTCATCTTTCATCTCCGGTGGTACTACTGTCTGTACGTATGTGGCTTCGACAGTTATATCATACGATGTGGCGCGTCAAAACGAGGAGTCAAGGGGGGGATAGAGGAGGGAGAAGAAGCGGGAGACCTTGAACCCCGGTTCACAGACCTCGATCGACATCGCTCTCGCTCTAGCGAGAAATCGCGTAGGCTAGCTCGTTCACGAATCTAGTGCCGAATTAGCCGGGCTCTCATTATATTGTGTATATATATATGTTCGAGACATTAAGCTCGCTTTATCTGCTCGACCAGATTCAGCTGCTAGATATACATGCGTGCCACTTCGCATTCTTGTGATCGATAACGCATTGTTCCCTTTAGAAATTGCCACGATACGAGTCGATAACCATAGAATCTCATTTTCTCGTTTCTGAGGTGAAAATTAAGGTATAAATGAAGGATTTCATTATTTCGTTACGATTTTGAAAAGTGTATAGGTAATGTTTAGTTATTATTTAGCTGCGAATAGCTTCGATAAATTCATAATCGGTAATTAAAAAGCAACGAATAATCAAGAAATCTATTATTAATGTTGATCACGAGTAATAGCTTTCGTGCAAATAATTATTTTATTTGATGATTATTTTCAACGAATTTTTCAGTTACAATGTACAAATTTCTCTCTCCCCTTTCGTGTCAACAATTTTATGTAAAGAACATTCTTTGCCAGCTAAATATTGTCGTCCGAGTGTCAAGAATGTTTGAAATATTGCCAGTTGGTGGGAGAAATTAAACGATATTTTGGTCACTCGTTTAAGTTTCTTTATTCAAATTGCATTCTTAAATGATATTTTTCAAAATGTATCGACTCAAACAAAATACGGTATATCTTCGAAACGGTTGCATCGAAAAATCGGAAATAATTCACAGTTCACAAATACAATTAGAATTACTATAAATTGGGAAAAAATTCAAAAATATCCGAGGGTGCTATGAAAACAGAATTTCAGGTCAGCGAGTAACGCCCCATACGTATACACACACATATGTATGTATATGCTATACGTATATTGCTTTCGGTATATCTCAGCGAGAAGAAGATCGCGTGAGATAAACACCCAAGGTGTACATCTGGATCTCGAGGCTGTGGGCTCTATATTCGCGAGTCTGTAATCATACAGCAGCGAGTAGTATCACACTAGCGTAAATGGACTCGCGGCTCATCGAGAGTCTCGTAATTTTCTTTATAGTGCACCGCGCACAGACTGGTGCCAGGCTGTCGATATGAGTAAATGTGTGTATGTATGTGTGTATGTACGTGTGTGTTTCTGTGTGAAAAAGAGAGAAGGAGCAAATAAGAGGGAGAGAGAGAGAAAGAGAGACATCAGCTTTGCTCTCAGAATTAGCAATGCTGATGCCCCTGTGGCAAGATGCCCTATGACCTCGCTGTATTTATTTTATCTTGCCTTTATATGCACCGGCGTTTTACACCGTGCCTGAAATCACGATATTTGTATCATATACATACTTTATTATTTCTTATTGAGTACAAAAACCTGATCGTAAATATATATTTTTTTTAAATCACTGCCGGCTCATCGGGATAGAGAAAAAGTCTTTTTTTATATTGTTCAATATTATTTTCAATTCATTTTAATATGATTGATATTATTTTTCAGTTTTATTAAATCGTGGATATAAATAATTTTGATCGCGGGGGTTTTCTCGCGTTATCGAAATAGCGAAAAGGTCAGTTTTGCCATTATTCAATTTTATTTTCGATCGATTTCGCTTTTATGAAAAACTATAATTTCACGGGCATAATATTTCAAGTAATCCTGAACAGGTTTGTGAAAAAAGGAATCACCTTGGTGAATACGGAAGGGAAGAAAGAGAGAGAGAGAAGTAGTTTATCCTTAACGTTTTTTTCTCGACGATCGTTATGAAGTCAAAGTGCAATCGAACTGCGAACGAGCCACATAGTTATTATCATTCATGGTTATTATCACTGATCGCTGAGAGTCAACATATATATATATATATATATATATCATCGGGTATATGTACGCCAGTGATTCTTTAGAAAACCATCATAATCGTGGATCTCATGGTCGGCGAGTTTTTTGTCGTTCCAAGATATCGTATGGTGGACTGCCCGCGGTAATATGACACTTGCAATTTTTTTAAACGTGTTTATACCGATATTTATATGAGAAAGGGACTCTTACGAATTTTGAGCATTTTTCAAACCCAACCAGTTTGCATCTGATTTATTGCCTCGTTAAAAATATATTTGAAAAACAAAATAATTACCAGCTATATATTAGTTTTTACGTCAAGAGTCGCGTCTTTCAATCGAGAATATTGGTTATTCCATAAAACCTGAAGAAATCTCGGATAATTTGGTACAACGACGGAAATAATTACGTTTTTTTCAACGAAACATTTGGATAAAAATCGTCACATTTTTACGATTGTTACGAAAAATGCATCGACCTTCGCGATGATGTTGATTATCCGAATAAGCAGTTGCGTGTGTCATTATCGTTCAACCATTTTGCATCGTTCTTTCTTTTTGAGCCGTCCCTTTCAAAGAAGGCACGCGTGCCATGCGAAGTATTTTACCGACAAGGCCAAACAAACCAGGTATTCCTCGTTTCGAGTGTTTCTTTTCTTCATATTTTATAACATACGTATATTTTATTGTGATATGCGGAGCTATCCGTCTCCCAGCATGTAATAAGTACGAGAATCTCCGTGCGTGCGTTCACGTAAATGTGCGATGTGCGAGGCTCTCGTACGACTGCTTGGTCCATCGTCGCCGACACACTAGCAAATTTTAAACAAGGCATTTTGTCGTCAAACCGCATAATGCAAATTTTCTCGATGTTTTGCTTAATTTCGCGACGTTCTTTTGTCGTTCACCTTTCTTACACCGCGCGCGTTAAAAATATCATTTACGACATTCAGAATCAATGAAATAAAGCGTTTCAACCGCGTTGGTTGCAAAACTGACATGACATAAAAATTACGCTGATCGATTTTTTATTTTGTTTTTTCAAATGGTAATGCCAATATCCTCGTTGCCGAGAGTCAATGACAATTGTTACGAACAGAAAGTATGCGGGAGAGCAGTGAGTCACGTTTAATTTTCTCTGAAATATTGCGTGCGGTTATTACTGTCGGATCGATTCTTATCGAAACGATACGTTTTACGAATAACGTTTTTTTAAATAACTTGCTTTTTTTCTTTGAATTTTTCTTGGTTTTTTGTCTGTTTTTTGTTTACAACAAAACAATCAATCCGTACTCAAGGCACGGATGAAAGATTGTTAGTACAAATGTAAAATCGATTTTCCGTGTCTGTTTAAATTTGTTCTTGAGTTCGAATTTGATTTTTCGTTCTAGTTTGTATAGTTAAATTCCAATCGAATTACCTGTTTATGTCACGCTTCAATGGATGCTTCGAAAATTCTTTCAAAATGATATTTCGACGTTCAGCGAGTGACCGAGAGGCTGTGAAGAGGTCTCGTTCAGCGAGTGATTGAGAAGCGAGTTGTGACAATGTTGCGAACTCGTTTCAATCCAACCAGCTAATCGATATCAATTTTTTTAATTTCTTCATTCGAAGTGTCGACACATGTTCAATTTGGTCCATCTCGTCGCTTTCGATCTCGTAAGAAAAGAGATGGCGATCGCTCTGGTCAATTTGCGACGCTGTCTTCTATCTTTATATGGGTTCTCCCAGTGCAAATTTCTAAGCCTAAATAGTCCAAGTATTTTTCGAACGAATAACCTATAAAACCCATACGTGACGTTCGGCTCATTCTAAAAATTGCTTCAGAATTAATATCCTCGACACCGGATTTTTCGAAGTTATTATTCCATATTTTTAAATAGTCACTTTTTTGCGTCAAAAATTAAACTCAACGAATTTATTCAAAAAAAAAAAAATGGAACTGCATGACATTTGGTGTTGGCGATAACGATACAAAATTTGGGACAAAATTCAAAAGGGCGAGGATCTTCTCGAATCGAACAGGAGCGCCACATTTTTAGCCGGGTTGCAGCGTTTAACGAAGTTAAACATATATTTAACATCGTTCCAGAGCGATGGATTCCCGAACGTCCGTTACGTATATTTTAGATCGATTCTTGAATTCTTAGACAATACGCTATACGTATATAAATACAGGAGGTTCGGTATCACCGATTGTATTCACCGGCGAAGAATGAACGGTGCGCACTACCGTGGCACGAGGGAGACACGCGCAGTCGCGTCACACTTTTGTTTGAGGAAAAATTTTACGAAAGAAAAATTGTAAAGACAGAAACATCGAGTCAACAAAGAAACGCATTGGGACTACTTGGTAGATCTCTTTGCACGAGGACGCGCACGTGCGATGCGTTTCAAGACGGTCTCTGTTTTTTTGTCTTCATCAGGGGAAACGCTGTTTTTTCTCTTTTAACGATGAAAAGAAAACTGGAATATTAATGAACAACGAAGTTTCTCGCTGACGTTCCTTTGAAAATTCGTTCCACACGAATGTGTTTTTCAAACCATTAGGACGATAGTTATAGAAACATATAGATCTATGTACAACTGTCCGAGTCTATCGTGTCACGTGTAGGATTACCCGCGACCGAGCTGTCAATGCCCGAGCCTAGCGTCTGTCGGACATGAGACGCGCGAACCGCACGTCATGGATTGCTAATTGTTTCGCACGACCAATTGTTATCGATATCTCTCGAGAAACATCGAGTCTATCGCGCGCTCATGTATGACTCTTCATGCTTTTTGATGCGTACGCGTTGCGACTTACGCTGGAGCTCTTCTGCTTTATAATGTCTCGAATAACCTTCGCCGACAGGAATTTCGCATCACCGACTAATACTGCATTTGAATCGAGGGATGCGAGCCCATCGACCTCTTCAAATTCGAAAATTCCCATGGAAAAATTATTCTTATAAAAAAGCACGAGATATTGCAGTTTTTTTTCACAGTTTTGAGAAAATCATCGTAATTCATATATTTCCGGTTAATCTATTAACCCATTTTCTTATCAAATATTTATTTTTCGATCAAATCTAATTATAAATTTAGTAATTTTTGAATTATTAAATAAAAAATTTAATAAATTCGAACGTAAATGAAAGAAAATATTTGATTTTTTTTGTCGTACGACCTAATTGGAACGATGCTCGGTTAAACAATCATCAACAAATCGGAACGAAACTAAAATTCGTAGTCCTACAAATTCTTGCTCTAAAAATCAGCACGATGATTTTTAAAAATTATTATTGCGGTAATTGACCCAAGTAACGTGTTTCGAAAATGTTAACCTTCTCTAATCGAATGAATTCGTACTGGTCAGTGTTAAATCCTCAACCGGGATCTACAGTGGCGTGACTGCGAGGCGCGTCGTTTTTATTCTTTGCGTAACACCGCGGAGAGAGGCAAGGCTCGTCGAGCCTCTTCGCAGACACCGGTGTGAATCGAGAGATAGTCTCCCAGCCAGCTTATTTCAATACGCTACGAAACCGAGAGACCTCTCGAGACTCTGTTAAATTTATTTATACATATATATGTATATACACAATTTAATGCGCAATATCCGAGTGTGCAATATGCCCTAAGGGGGGCGACACTCACCGCGTCGATGACTCGAGAGAACTTCCCCTTCCTCGACCTCGATCTCTAAGTACGAATCCCAACCGTTAATCCACCCATCACACATAAATTACTACTATTATAGCTGATTGATTGCATTCAATAAAAATATAGCGACAAGGTTTCATATCCTGTTGAACATTTGGAAATTGTTTTTCCCGCAATACATCGTCGTCGATCGATCGTTTCGAACGATTGAAATCAATGATCGGTAGACAAACATCGTTATTTTAACGAAAAACTTGAGAATACTATTCTACCGTCGCAGCTGAAAATTGTTGATGAAATTATTTTTGACAAACGAACGGAAAATTTCGAGTCGTACGATCATTATTGTTATTTCGATATATTTTGATGCCGTTTTCACAATTTTATTGCATCGAGTACGTCTGAGAACGTTACGCGCATTTCCGGTCGGCGAAATCGTGCTTTCGACGACTTCCGGTAACTTTCACCCTCCCGCCACTTTTATCGTCGTGATATAAAATTGTATATTCGAGATACTTCACGAAACGTTATTCTCTTCTTTCTTCGAGACTCTTTCCGATTCGAAGAATTTCGATGGTCCGGCTTTGTGCGCAAGCGTGACGGACAAACTGAATCACGAGGCTGTAACAGGCCTATGGCGTGTCGAGTATGGCTCGATGTTAACCGTTATACAGCGAAGGATAGTGAGCACAGCAGCCGGTCGGCTATATAAAATATCTCGCATCAAGAGAGCGAGATTGCCGGAACTGTCGAGCGCGAAAAAACGACTCGACTCGTTGACCATAGGTGGCAAATGGCGAGAGAGCCCGTTTCGACGTCTTTGGCCATACGAGCCGAGGTCTCGAAACGAACCACGCCGTCGTATCAAACGCGTACTCGTACGGTCTTCCACACAGCGTTGAACAATCTTTCACCTGCAATCATCGCCGATGCACTGACTCGAACGTTGTATTAGAATCCATGGAATTCCTTTCCCGTCGAGTGAAAGAGCTTCTCCACGATCCTGACGCGTTCGTGTCACTTTTTTCCATTACGAGATTGTTTTATAGCAATGCAATGAAAATTATACTAATTCCTATATCTTCATTAAATTACATCCATTATATTGTATTTATAAAATAATATCAATTTTATAAAAATGATGTTACTTCGAAAATTCTCTACTTCTCTACCGAGTCGATTTTAACGATTTGATTGGAATCCACGAATTTTTTTTTATTTCTAGCAACAGAGCTTCTTCTCGATGTTGAAGCGTTCTTGTCAATATTTACTAATACGAGATTATTTTATAACCGGTGAATGAAAATTGTATCGAATTTTATCCATTCGTAGAATTTGATAAATTTTACTAAAATTATATTAGTTCATAAATTCTCCACTGGGGCGGTTTTAAATGAGGAATTTTTCTTACTCGATAGTAATCGTTGCTGTTTGTAATATAAATATAATTAACGCTTCTTATTTCTTGTTGCATTTCTTCGGTATGTATTTTTTTACATTTTATAACAAAACATATTGACATTGCGATGTTTGATCTGTTGCAGATGTTCTCGAAGCCGCGGTGCTGCTAGCTGCCCAGGCCTTGTCCGCGTATACAACACGTGAGTTGTATTGCCCATTAGAAAAATGCGAAATTACTCGTTGGCCAACCTCGTGGATGTCTAACTGTTGTTAACGTCATTCGAACGATTTGAATCCAAGTGAAAAAGTACTTCGAGTGCTCGAATCACCTTGCGTGATTGCGCATATCTGTTTGGATCGAATCCGCATAATTTTTACCCGAGAAAACCCAGTAAAATTTGCTCGGCGATGACGACACCCGTCGACAACGAGAAATCCTGTCGACCCGAATAAAAACATAAAGCTTAAAAAAAAAAGAATGCGAACAACGTCCTACCGGGAATACAAAATCTCAGAAATTACATCAACGGTTTGAAAGTGGAAACGAACGATTATCGAGTCAGTGAACTCGCGGAGAAGAGCGATGAAACATAAATCGAACTATAATTATACACTCCTGGACATATATAAATATGTATACCCATGTGACGACCGAATCGAAACAAATCATAGTAACGGGGTCGCGATTCATTCATTCGATGGACGATCTTAATAATTGTTTCATTGTCTACTGAAAAACCGAACGGTCGGATTGTTCGCGCAATCTTGAATGATAATAACCCTGCGTTGACTGTCGTGAAAGAACAACGTTCGTTTTATTTCGCCGGGCATTGCCCGCCAATGGTTCGGCTGAAATTAACTTTTTTTATCACAACTTTGTCCGAGGAGAAATATTACCGTATACATGTACCTATAGGTATATATATATATACATTAAAGTAACTATGTAGGTACCGCGAATTTTCTCCTTAATCAGAATCAAAACCAGTTTTCGTGTGTCTACACGTGTAAAACCGTGGTGGCGTGTACCTTCGCGATATGCGTAATCGGATATTCCGACATAACGGACGAGGTCTCGCGCACGTTGACTCTCTCTCTCTCGCTCTCTCGCGACGCTCTCACTCTCGCTTCTCGTAACAGTACTTACAACGAAAAGAGCGCGTCTCGCTTCACCGGTGAACGTAATAAGAAATTCGGGTAAAAAAAGGAACGCGAAAGAAAAGAAAGCACGAGGACAAAAAATAATCCTCTCCCCGAGGAAGAGCGAGAGAATAAATAAAACGAAATGCGAATAAACGGGAAAGATATTGGTTTTGTTGTTATGAGAGATGAACGTTGCACGCGTACTCGTACATTCGCATAAACGATGAATAAAATATTGGATTCTGTCTTCAAATATTTTTAGTTCACCGGTTATAAAATCGGGAACGAAGAGAACAAAGCTTTCCCGTAAAATGAAACGAGACGTAATTTTTTCTTTTCTTACTTTAATAATGAATCAAACTTTGTTTTAGGATTATTTTATTTTATCTTATCGATTTGTTGATTAATTATTGAAATAAATTAAAAAAAAAAAAATTAGCACCAAGAACTATAACATTGGTAATATCTGGCGAGGAAATTAGTAATTAAAAATTTGTCTGTGACTTACGCTCTCTCGATTCGACCTATGTTTCGAAAACAAAGAAACCTTTTGAATTCCGGGCGAATGATAAATTTCAACTGCTTTCAGCGACAATTGGAATTAACATTAAATTCGCGTGCTCTCACTTGACCGCACCGGTAATACGTGGAGCGATTTCAAAGAAATGTAGAAAAGAAAACGAAGCCACGTTCTTCGGCAATCCTTACAGCTCGGCCATTAATCGTAATAAAAATCGGTCTTTCGAACAAAAATTCCGGCAACGAGACATAATCGCGACCGGCAGCGATGAAAACGAACACGTACGCGACTTTCGGCCTCCCGTAGAAATCTGTCAGCGATCGCTGCGGTAAAAGAAATTTAAGATTTATATAATGTATAAAGTAAACAAAAATTATCTATGCCGCGTTTCAATTTTGTACGGTGCTCGAGCAAGAATTTACGCGAGTGTAAGACGACGCGACGAATACGCTCGAGAGCGTCCTAAACGGCGGACTATGCAAAAATAGTGTAAATATGGAGCCTAAAAATCCCTCGCTGTGTACGGAAATGCTTAGCTCGTGGTTTTTCTTATCGTATGTTCGCTCTTTCCGTTCCGTTTGCCAATTTGAAATATCGAATGCCGAAGCCCACTACGAGAAAGAACGCGAGGATGCGAGAAGACTGAGAACGACGAAGATTCGATCGTTTGGCATTTTACCAAGCTCTCGTGCGATAATAGCGACGATAAAAAAAGAACGAAACATATTCGCGCTTGGAAATTCAATAGCGAGCGCAGTTGAAAAAGATTGCGGAGGATTTATGGCAGATATAACAGTTTTACGTATAAATATCTCGCGTCAGATGGGCATTAAATTCACGACAGAAATGATTACGTTCCAAAAGTCTATTCTCACGACTGTCGTTTCTTCGACTTCGTTTTTTCTCGGACTTTTCGCACGCTCGAAATAAAAATACGTTCTCGCTATTATCTTATGCATGAGATTCTTCCCATTCGGTATAGAGCGTACGGTCTCTTTGACCGCGGAGATAAGATACATAGGATATGGGACAAGAGTGACGTAGGATTTTCCAGAATCTTATTAACGTACGCTCGACTGCGATACTTGTTATCGTTGATAAAATATTTCGATAAGGATTCTCGGATCGATTCGCGTCGAGTCACGACCAGGTTTATCCATAATGTATTGTGAAGAGCGCCTTTCTATTCACGAACGTGTAACAGTATAAAAAAAGGTTTGATTCATCGTATGAAAGTCTTATGTGACTAATTGTCGGTGGAGTTTATAGGCTGAGTATATTAGCGCGTTATTTATAGAAGAGTATGTTTTAAACACGAGCTCGCTCTCGAAACGGGTCAAAACCGATAGAAAATTATATTACGACTAGGATTGGGAGATACGTGCCATCGCGCACAAGCGGCTACAAGATCATATTACAGCGCTCACGTCCTTGTATCGTTGGTCAAATGGACAAAGGAAAACAAGAGAAAAATAGAGATTGGACGATTTAAAATTTCTTTTAAAATGCTTCAAGATGCGATAAGTAAATAATTTTTCGAACGCGACAATAATTTGGAGCGGTTTGCCTATGCTGCATAATCTTTTAAAGTTACGTTGTAAATTAAAATCTTCTAGAGGTTTACCATCTGCGAGACGACTAGATCCTCAAATTTATTCACGACATTCTGGCTGTGAGTTCTAAGACACTGTCATCTTCGGAAAGTGATCGAGCCCAACGAATTTCGTCGTGTGACTTACTATAACTTGACTGACGACAGAAAATGTCTGATACGCCTTGGATAACATTTTGTGGCTAATAGAATCGATGAAGGATTTTGTAAATGTTGCTAGTATAGTACAACTTATCGGTTGTTTTTTCAATAAAGATCGCGAAAGTTATGAAAAAGTAATAAGCTTTATACGTGTACACAAATTAATGTACCGATATTTTCCTATGTAAATATTCTATTCTCTATTATAAACATTTCTATAAACATTTCTTCTCATGTCCGCGCTCTCGCTCGTTCGTCATCTCGAAAATGGCATACTGTCATAATTTTTCACATTACGACTCGAATATTTCAGACTGGAAAAGAATAATACGAAATTATCATTTCACATTCACCGAAGATACCGATAATATGATTATTTATTATGATGTTCGATGGACAGAATGGGATGTCGACTGATATTTATCAACGCTTGAAAAGTGCTAATTGCGGTCAGCTGCGGGTATGTTCTGTGTGGCTCGAGAAACGAAGCGCCGTAACTCTCCCCATTCCTCATGCCCTCACCTGCCGACGAAACCTTCGAAGTTCTCTGTCTTGCAGAATGAAATACCCGCTTTGAATCGACAGTAATATTAAAGTTGTTCGAAGCGTCATCCTTGTTGCTCCAACATATCATTTACCTCCGCGGCATTGCGTCCAGTTACAAAAAGAAATAGTTCTCAAATCGCCTGCTGTAACGCAGAGGTTCTCATGTCACCGGTTGTAGCGTAGACGCTCTGAAGTCACGTGCAAATGCGCCAATTTTGAATTCACTATGCATGTCAAATTTGTTAAACGCCTGTTCCGCTTGAAGACAATAGTTTGTTTGCTTACAACTGGTCAGTCCTTCGTCATCATGGACTCGGTAGGTGTCTTGAGAAAATTGTATTCTTCACTCAATTTAGTACACTAAAGCATTTCTGTCTATTGATGAATGACAGGATTTTCCGCTTATAATGTGAAAAGTATGGAGAATGTCGTATTGGGATAATCGAAGTTAACGTTTCCAGTTATTGTTATACTTGTCCGCCTGAAAAAAAAATTTCTAGAGAACATCTGCAGAAAAAATGCCCATGTCAATGGGTAGAAAAAGGCTTCATGTTTTTTATTGTGTGTCAAGAAAGGTGGAAAGTCCATACATCTTCATCACTTCTTTGTGCATCTGGCTCATGGAATCTGTATATGTCATTACCAATACAATTGTATCAACTATTCATAAGGTTTTGTCGTAATAGTAATACACTGATGAGTCCACCCAATAATTATGTACAGGTGAGAGATATAATTGAATTTTCGGTTTGTTTTGTTTGTCTCTCCAAACAATAGATCGACCGGCACGAAAATGCGAGGCGCACCACGGTTCCTCTGCCTTCTGGGCATTCTTTTCCTCGCGACAAAATCCTGCCATGGCCTGTGCACCTTGGAAAATGGCACGATGGCACGCTGTCAGTACCTCGAGGATGCAAAATACATCGATACTTACGATCTCGAGATTCTCAAGACTTCTGTATCCGGGCATCGTCTTCGCTCCGAGATATTTCACAACCTTCGTAGTCTCCGCCATTTGGATCTGTCGAACGGTGAACTCGAGTACGTAGATCCTGGAACTTTTCGGAATTTGATCGAACTTCACCAGCTTGATTTGTCGCACAACCACATAGCCGGTCTCGTTTCAACGTCGTTCGAAGGATTGAAAAAATTGCGGAGTCTCAATTTGCGCCGGAACGAGTTCAAGAACATTCCCAATGCGGTGTTAAAAGTGAAGAGCCTGAAGTTTCTCGATCTAACGGGTAATCCTTTGATCTGCAACTGTGCGAATCTAAAAGTTCGCGATGATCTTTTGTCACGTGGTGTACATTTGTCTAAGCGAGCCTTGTGCGCGAGCCCTGAGAACCTAAAGGCCAAGCCACTGTTGGAACCGGAAGCTAACGTAATTTGCATGTTCGAGGAACAGGATAAGGAGATGCAGATGGATCAACCGGCAATCGAGGGCTCGGGCGAAGAACCCGACGCCGCTGATCCCTTCGACGATTTGATACCCGACGAATTCGACGAGGAAACTCAGGAGGAGTCTGTAACTTCGGCTACCGAAGAGATCGAGACGCCTGCACCTACGAAAGTTTTCAAAGAAGAGGAAACAACCCTGGGTAGTACGGAAATGTCATCCCCCGTACCATCCGTGACCGAAGTCACTCTCTCCGTTTCAACGAGCAGCGACGATGAGATATTCTTCTCCGAAGAGCATCACTCGACCTCGACTGTATCCAGTACAGAATCCACCGACGAAACCGAGAAAGTCCACGAGGAAGTAGATAGAAAGTCTCTTTTGCGTCAAGGCGAGGCTAAGGAAGAATTCGGAGTTGTGGAGGGTTCCGGGGACGAAGCGGATGTACTGGAAGGTTCCGGTATCGAAGGCTCTGGAACTGGAGTGCCGCCGATAAGCTGGGACGTACCTGATGATGAAACGGAAATGGAATCGAGTAGTTCGCAGCCAACGAGGACAACGGACGCTGGTTTGCTCGACATAATTTGGGGTGCATTGTGGAGTACTTCCTCAGGTCCCGAGGAAGACGAGAAGAAAGATCTTGGTCTCGAGGAGGAAGAATTCATAAACGTGTCGACCGAGTCTACACCGGCTAGTTCGCAGAAGCCCCCCGTCGATGAGGAAATTGTCGTACCTTTTCTAGTTAGCGGAAGTGGCTCGGTGCCAGTCAAACCTAATGAAGATGCTGTCGCGGTCGGTCGGAATTTCGACGGCTCAAAGTCTGGCAAAGTCAAGGCCGAGGATACGGCGGACGCCGAAGCAACGGACGCGTCGGCAACGCGTCAACCGAAGAAGGGCATGGGGTCGTACGTCGTCCTAGCTGCGCTTCTGGCAGTCCTTGGTGTTCTCATAGGATTCGCGGCTTACAAGGGTGATTTCTGTCGCAAAAACAGAAAACAAAACGATCCGGAAGGTGGCACCGAGCTCAGAGACATGAGGAAATCTTTACTCGAGCCTACCAATGGAAATCAACTGAAGATAGTCTCGGTTGGAAATTCGGAAAACTTCCCGCTCATCTCATCGTCACCGCCTCAAAATGATTCGAAGAGTCCTGAAAACGGATGCGAGCCACACGCTGCCGATGAAACAGGAACGCGATATTCCGCGATTCCGGATGTCATCGATCCCGTGAAACCTCCGAGAAAGTCATTCATAGCGCAGGACGAACCTGAGAGAATTCTAACGAACGGCAGAAGTCAGAACGACCTGACGAATTCATCGGCCCCTGTGCCAGAAATCATAGAGCCCGTTTGCCTGCGAAACAAAAGTCCCGGCCAGTCAGCGGTCAATGGCAAAAACCATCACGATTCCATCTCGTCGCTCGGTACGGAGTCGCGTGATTCCCCGTCGGTAAGGACGAGCCCGCGCGACTCTTCACCGACGAACGGTTCCCTCGGAACCCTTCACGGTCTCGACCGACCGCCTCTCAGCCCGGGAGCCCAAAGGGTCAAGATAACGCTGCAGGAGAATCCCGATAGCGTGCCCAAGACACCGATACTGATAACGCGAACGAAAGCTGATGAGAATCTAGTCAAGACTCCCTGAAGACGAAAACGAAACGAAAAAAAAACCTCGGCTAGCGTGATCGAGTCACGCTGTTGGTCTGTCAAACTAAAAATATATCCACGAATATATATATACCGTGTTGTGCGAGAAGCTTTAAGAATCCAATGATGTTTCTTGTTCGCGACTCGGACTGTCTAGTGTCGTCGCGGAATCGGCTATTCACGAAGTGTTCAAAACCTCCGCCATCCCACCGATCGTGTGCGCGCATGATCACGTGTAGCTCCCGCGCTTCCTGGTGCAAAAAATGTTCCTAGATATCAGAATTGTCGAAGAAAACAAATACCGTCATACGATTCTTTTTTTATATATATATATATATATATACATATAAATACAATAAATTGAATGTAGTTGTGAGACAAACACGTTGGTCATGTTATTGAAGTAAGAGGATTTTAAGCATGCGTTTAGAAGGACAAGGGATGTTCAGTGGGTCGATATTTTTTCACGATACCCGCTCTGAGCTTCGAGCCATTGCGAACGAACTCTTTCGAGCGTCACACGAGTTGGCTTTTGTGAATTTCTCGTCACCCGTTACATAAATAGCATCCATTACACGTATGTTTTATGTCATTATATATATATATATATATGTATTAGAATAGACGTAGCTATACGCATACGTAAATGTATATTAATGAGCGTGCTGCTGTGCGACCAAGGCTTAAAGAATATACAGCATAATTTTGTCACTTTCTTCGATATAAAAGTGGGACAAAATAATTCTGTAAGAATCTTACGAGAGTATATGCCCTGTTTTCACGCAGCTCGCGAAAAAAGGTCCCGAGCTTTTGTTCAACTTGGGTTAATATTTATTTTTTAAGAACGAGAAAATGGATGTACGTGTACGAGCATGAGAGAGAGAGAGAGCGAGAGAGAGCGTGAGTTATACAGTGCATTATACGAAATACGATGAATGCATATATCTATATATGCATTCATATCGGCCCGCGCGATCAGCATTTAATTATAGCAATTAGCCGAAAGCGCCGGCTTGTCACTCGTCGCGAGCTGCATTCGTATTGGCAAACATTCCCTGATTCCAGTGCAGCTTTGCTGTGCGACCGCTAACGAGCGAGATAATATATTAAATGTGTGAGTGAGAGGGTGCGATCGAAAGTGACAAAGGGCGCGAGAAAGAGAGAAAGAGAGAGAGAGAGAGAGAGAGAGTAAAAGGGAAACAAGTATGTTTACATCACTGCAGCTAATTATCATCAGCGTCTAAAACGATCAAAGATCGCGTGTAATATAAGCGCGTGTGCGTGTAACGTATGAGTGTGTGTCAAACGTGGCGTCTGCTTAAGCCAAATGAATATATTTTTTTTCTTACGTTATAAAACAAAAAATTATGCAGAGTATCGTCGTAGACCTTAAGGCATTTTAGGATATACACGTTACGTTAACGATATCGACGAACGAACGACGCATAACATCATAATATATGATTTTACTATACACACACGCGCGCGCGCGCGCACACACACACACATACATACACGCACATATGAACATATGTGCGTATGTAATATGTATATATCTATATAAATATATATACAAGTTAATAATTCGATACAAATGTCATAATAATACAGTAAAATAAATAAATCAAATAAACGAAACTTTTCATCTGCCGATCCTGCTGTACGCCGTAGGTTAATAACGAACACGTTGAACGAACGAACGACGCGTCCACAGCATAATATATTATTTTACTACACCCATACATATATATTTATGTATGTGTAATATGTATATATCTATACAAATATATAAATATATATATATATATAATTCGATAAAAATGTAATAATAATAAAGAACAAAATAAGGAAATGAAATTGTTCACCTACCGCTCCTGCTGTACGCCGTAAATAACGAACGCGCTGAAAACGATGATAATTAACATGGAAACTCAATTCAAGAATATAAAGACTTTTATTTATAATTTCAATTTTTAATAAATAAATTACAAAATAAAACACGACGTAAGGGTGGTTGCTCTCATTTCTATGTTCTATCGTTGACGGTATGTACGATGAATTATTGCTACTTCTCGATGGTGGGTGAAAGAAAATAAGGAACAATATAGCGCAGTCTCTGGTTTTTGAGATGAACATAATGTTGAGTTTTTGTTTTCACGCGTCAGACAACGTGTTCCTGTAAGTTTGGTCTATAACCGCTTCTCGGTTCGCGCGGAAGTTCTTGAATGACGATAGGCTTGTCGAGGTTAATGTCCGATTTAGCTACGGATCGCTGTATGTCGGAATCTTCGTCGTCGGTGGAGTGGCCGCTCTTCAGGGGTTGCCTGCGCCTTTTTCTCTTGGCGTTCGGGGTCTGCGGCCTTGGACGTCTCGCCGAGTCGCTGCTACGCTCCTCCGACTCGCCAGCTCGTCGATTTACGCTCGACGAAGTGTTTCTAGCGACGTTCAAGTCGCTCGTTGATTCGTGAGCGCGCTGAGGATCTCTTGACATTTCGGAGAGTACGGTGGCCGAATAATTTCGACGGGGTGTCGTACGGCCTCGACGACTCTGCGATCTTTCCTCGCGTCTCGACAGATTTTCCTCGCTTCTCGCCCGATTCCGAGGACGTCTCTGGCGTCGCTTTCGCCATCTTAGACTGTCCGTAGAACCGATCATTTGCCTCGATAAGGGATCCATCGATAATGTGTCTAGAGCGTCCAGGGATTGGGCCATTCGGGGCATCTGTACGGCTTCCTCGTACGGGGGCGGGTTTATCAACTCTAAGGGATGAATTCGAGGCTCCGATGAACCGAGCCTGTTCGCTGCTGCCTCGAGCTCTAAATTTCTATAACAAGAATATTGATTGAGATTTCTTCCTGGTAATGGCCTACGGAACCGTCGTAATTAGGCAAATCAAATCAATAACAAAAGATACAAAATTGTAATAACAAATTATTTCCGTATCTTAATCTCTATAAGAAAGAAACTTTTGTGCTGATGGAATTGAAAAATGTTGAATATTTTGGGGAATGTACGTAGAGCCATAAATGTATATGAGTATATTTGAACAAAAAAAAAATTAAAAAAATGTAAATACTTTGTAAATATATGTAAATACCTTCGTCGCAGTAATCGAAGTCTCTCGATTCCTTCTTCTCTCTCGAGTCGCGATCTCTCGCGTCTAATATTTCTCTTGACTGTAAACGTGTGTCTCAATGAAACGGACGTACCGAATATGAGAACGAGAACTAGAAGGCATATCATGACGATACCCCAAGTTCTGTCCCTGGTGACGTTACGATTATCACTCCAGTCTCGAAAGCAAGCGGCCTCCCACGAAAACCCGGAAACGTTACTCGGGCTCTGACAAATGAGCGTGTCGTGTTCCGTTTTTTCCGGTAATTCGGTCAAATAGACGAACGTTGGATAAAGTTGATGACAATCGCATCGCCACGGATTGTCCTCGAGGATAATCGTTCGAAGGTTTGGATTTGAACTGAAAACCTCGGAACTCATCGCTTCGGTCAGTCGGTTTCCTTCAAATTCATTCGAGCGCAAAGAAAAAGAAATTAGTCAAAAAACGAATTCAAGGAATCGATCGATTCAACAATTAACCCAAAAAAATGTTTAATTAAATATAAATGATACCTATTATAGAAAGAATTTGAATACCTGATAAATCGATTTTTTGCAATTCCGGAAGTTCGATGAAACTGTCGTTGGCAATCGCGACCAATCTGTTGCGTTTGAGTATTAAATTTTTCAAAGTTTCCGAGTCGAATCGATCGCATACACCTTCAAGCTGATTGTCGCTCAAATTTAATGTCCTAATCCTCGGCATGTTCGTACAAAACTGACGAGGAATATTGCCGATGGAATTCGACGAAAGGTCCAACGACAGTAACGATGACATGATGTTTGGCAAATTTTCAAAATGATTCCACGACAGATTCAACAGTCGCAAATTCATCGTGTCGCGGAAGGTAAACGGATGCAATCGATATATATTGTTCGATGAAAGATCGAGTTCTTCCAGTTTTGTCAATCCAGCGAAGGAACTTCTATTCACGATGACGAGACCGTTGTCATCGACATGGAGCTGTATCAACATTCGATTTTTTGCAAATATTCGATCCGGTAGCATTCTTATGACATTGTGAGAAAGAATAGCGTGAGTCAGCGAGGGTAAGCCGTGAAGTCCTGGCCGATCCAAATTGCATTTCGAGACGTCCAGTCTCTTTAAATTAACGTGCCTGAGAGTCTCTTTTCTAAAATAATTAAATATGAACGTTATAACAAAAAATGTCACGAAAAATGAAAAAAAAGGTTTTAAAATTCTACTAACGGCAAAAAAGCTATATATTAATAATAAAAATAATTAAAAATCTACGTCCTTGAAATTTTTGAAAATCTGGTCAGTGTATTGAAGTTATGGAGATTATCGACTGTGATACTTAAATAATGAATATAAATAATAAAGAATTTTGAAAAAATGGCATCTGGATCGTGTCGATGGTGCAAGACTATCTTAAGGAAACGTTTTTAGTTAAAGTGTGATTGAAGCATTTCTTCCTCAATCCGTTCGAAATTAATAACGATGGTCGTTATGTATTTACCTGGTGCTGTAAACGAGCGTAGGATTGTTAGATAGTCTCAACTGTTCAAGGCCTGGGGCACCCTCGAACGTGTCCGGCGGCAAGTAATTGAGGCAACAATCGGACAGGTCCAGCCATCTCAATTTTTCACTTGTCAGTCGTTGAATGCTCTTCAAAGGATTCCCTTCGAGGCTCAAAGTGACAAGTTCCGGGAGGCCATTCAAGGACGCGCTGCTGATATTGTTAATTGCTGAAAAATTCGTAATTCGCGATGTTTTCAAACAATTTTTCATGAATTAGATTTTTTTAAACTCGTGGGGAAAAAAAACTCACAGCATTGACTGACGTCCAGAGCTCGAAGAGCTATGTTCGTCAGATCGTCGATGTTTTTCAACGGGTTTTTCGACAGATAAAGTACTTTGAGACTGACCAGATGATTGATCGAAGCTATATCGTTGATTTCGATTATGTTATTGTCACTTAAATCGACTCTATGTAACAAACTCAATCGTTGAAGATCTTTAGGCAGTGATTTAATTTTGTTCTGTGACAAATTCAGATAAAGCAGATCGATGAGATCGCCCAATTCATCAGGAATTGACTGGAGGACGTTTTTCGACAGATCCAGATGTTGTACCTGCCAATAAAAATATCGATTAATCGCATAAATAATTGTACCGTTCGTTAATTAACGACTTTATTAATGCGGTGACTAATCGTATAACAAATCAATCGTTTATCGATCATCGATAATGTAACGAACTAACTCACTTATATTTCGACGCTTGCACAAATAAATTTATTTAATCAATGGACGACTTAATACATTAATTAATCACGTAATAATTGAATTGTCGATTATCGATAAAGTGACTAACCAAATCGCTTATATTTCGAGGATAATCCTCAATTCCCTGACTCGAGCACACGATTTTACGAAGCTCGTGATTGAGATAACACAGGCACTTCCACGGACACGAACTTTCACCATTGATCACTTGTAAATACGAGAGTGAGAGAAAAAACACGAAAAACCATTTACGCCGAATTTTCCACGAGTCGTTTTGTCCGTCGACCATCTCGAATGGCAAATTACATTACCGTTCGTCACGACATGTACTCCGTTACCGATGACGTCACTTTATCGTGGCAGAGCAAACGATATATTATGAGGACATCGACCTTCACATGACATATTCGTTAAACAGAGCGCGTGATCGATGAATCAAGCTTTCGATCTCGCGTAAGTGCATGAACCAATTTTCATTTTTTTAAACTGTATTTTAGTTGGTAAACGATTTCGAATATTTCAAGGAGCGCCGGACATATTAGAAGCGGTTGCCTTCGTGAAACGAGTGTGAAAACTAGTAACTAACTTATCTTTGATAAAGCAATGAGACCGGCATATACCTGGTCTCGAGATAGCTCCTCGTGAGATAACACATCGTTGGTGGGTTGGGCCGTTGTAACACGGCGAATGAAATATTCTCTCGAGTATGCCAGGTGAATTCGGGGAAAAAATCTACGAAAGAATGAAACTACGCCAATTACTAAACAAATATTTCTTCTTTTTTTTGGAAATTTCCATGCATATCTTACAAATTGTTCTCCGAAATTCATAAAGATTATGGTTCCTTGTACAATTGTGAACAAGGAAAAATGAAAGTTGCAAAAGTACCTGCTTGTTTTTTAAATTTCTACTAATTATAATTAATGTAAATGCCAATCATTCTAGGATAATGCCGATCAATGCGCGTAGTAATACGACAATTATATTGATTTTTTGTAGCAACAAAAGAAAAATCTAATAGCTGGTTCTAAATAGGGCTTATATAAAGGAATTCATTTTTCATGGCATTTTTGATAATATTTTACATATGTGAAAATATTTCATGCATGTGCTAATGAAAAAATAATCAAGTACGTTTTATACTATCGGCTTCTTAAAAGCAAAATGCAAGATATCACCAATGCGAGGTTGAGACGCTATGCGAAATGATTTAATTCAATCTGTATTTATTTCAGAATTTGTTGCAGAAGATAAAGCAGGTCTCTCTTTCTCGCTGAATGAACTCGGACACGGTCGTCGAACCGTATCGTATTGGAATAATCGATCGTCTACCTTATCATCGAGTCGGCGATGAAAGGTGACCCTAGAATAAAGAGAAAACAGAGGGCAAGAGAGAAAAATGTAAAATAGCATCAAATGGCATTTTTGAGATGGATCGATAATTCGTATCTCATACCACGTTAATACTGCAGTGGCTGAAGAGACAACAAAAGTTGGTGAATGAAATCGGGAAACGAAAATTCCCACCAGATTATTTTCATAGAAACATTACTATTTTTTTCAATTTTATCGTCAACGATTTAATCACATTGTTGAATGTTCCCATTTGTTTTCCTCCGTGTAAATTAGTTATAAGTTTGATTATAATTAAATCTAGACAGAACAGTTGATGAATAATAATATATTTATCAATATTACGAATTTCGCGTTGAACGATTTCTCTTGAATGTATACACGATGTAAAATATTGTTCCTAAAATCAGACAAGCGCCAAGTACAGATGATTCTGTGATCATCCAAGTTTTGGTAACATCCTCCGAATCGTCCGCCACCAACATGCCTTTCCAATCATAGGAACAAGTATCCCACCATGTACTACCGTTAGCTTGTGCCGGGCTGGCGCAAATAAGATTGGTAGTTCTTGTTCTCATTTCATTTGCCAGATAAAAATACATCGGACACAGTTCCGTGCAATTGCAGTTCCATGGATTTTCGTCGAGTTTAATGTCGACGAGGATCTTATTGTGGTCGAAGATCGTCGGGTCGATCGCATCATAAAATCGGTTTCCTTCAATGTCAAAGGGACAGATGGCGATTGTTTTTATTGTATATCTCGTAAGGGGCCGAGGCGATGAAACAATTGATGAAAACGAATAATATTTTTGGCATTTTTCGCGAGTTCAATATTAGTAAACTTATTCAAATTTTTCAGAACTTCCGACATTCCACAATTCTATGTTTGAATTTAATTTAATTTAAACTCCGGGGATTCTTTGTAGGGAAAAATTATTGCTCTTGTTAGTCTCGCACTTAATTAATTAACGTATAATTCATCCCCGTACCCTTCAGATTCAAATTCTCCAAATTGGGCAATCTCGTCAAGCTTTCCTTGTTTATTCTTGTAATATTGTTGTATCCAAGATCAAGAATGCGTAACGAAGTTGATTCAAATTCGTCGCATTGGTCGTTGAATCGATTTCGACTGAGATCGAGACGTCGTATTCTCGTCATATCCGATAAATTCCAGATTCTTTGATTTTCAAGATAATTTTTCGACAAATTCACATTTATAGCTGCTGTTTTAAGGTTCGGAAGATCTGTAAGTCTGTTCTCGCTAAGATTGAGGTCAGCGAGAGCAGGAAGTCCATCGAACGTCGTTGCGTTGATCGACTTTATTTTGTTCTTGGAGAAATCGAGATTGCCCAAGCGTAGCTTCTCGTCGAACCAAATATTCTTTATCGTCTCGAGAATATTATTGCTCAAGCTCAAATAAACGAGATTGTTGTTGGATGAGAATATTGTGTCCGGCATGGTTCTTAATTCGTTGCCACGAAGATCGAGATATTGAAGATTCGATAAACCCTCGAAAGCATCGAAGGGTAAATGTGTTAGTTGACAATTCGTCAACACGAGATTGACCAAATTCTCACTTGTTAATTTTCGCACCGTTCTTAGAGGATTTCCTGTTACGTTTAAGGTCTTCAGTGATGGCAAAGAGTTGGGAAATAGGTCATCTATTTCTTTCATATCTGGAACAATTATTAATATTAATTTATCTTACCGTTCGAATTATTATTAATACGATCATTCACAATTATTCGTTAAACGATTTACAATGATTATTGAAATTATTGTTTACTCAATAAAACCGATAGAGAAAGTAATTTGCCGTGAAAAATAGGTTTTTTTAGCAAAAAATTATATTCTTCCTTACCGCAGTAGTTAGCTTCGAGGGTCAGAAGAGAATTGACGCGAAGACCGTATATGCTCTTCAGAGGATTTTTCGACAGCAAGAGCGACTCCAATTGTGGCAATTCGTTAACGACACTAACGTTTGAGATATTGGTGAATTCATTTTGCTCGAGATTGATATAATAGAGTTTTGTCAAATTTGCAAGATCTTCGGGTAAGCTCGTAAGTCTATTGTCCCCAAGGTCCAGTATCTCGGTGTCGGTGTGACGAAAAATTCTCTGCGGCAGATATTTGTACGCGTTATGCCGCAAATCAATGATCAACGGTGGTCGATTATTCTGCAACAATTTTTATCAGGTAAGTGGTTAATTAAAACGAAATGAAAGCTTAAAAATTATGACAATACTCACCGAGGACTTGGACATTTTGTTTACATATCCTCTGTACGAATCGACACCGAGAAGTCTCTTCGTGGTACTCGGAGAGTCGCAATGACACTTAAAAAAAAACGATTCGAATAAAACCATCACTGATATATACCGGAGTATTAAGGATTTACCGATGAATTTCATCGTTGGGGCTGTAAGTTTCAGTGTTCGATAATAGTTATTAAAAACCCGGCGATAGAACGCAACGAAATAAATTGTATTACAGGTTAATAAGTTTTATATCGAAGAAAAAAATGCTTATCAGAGAACTTCAGGTCTACGCGCCGAGTCGAAATTGTCATAAATCTGCACCTAACTGCTTAAGAGCGAAAAATATCTAGAATATAATTTATTATAAATTTACTTATCGTTATCAAATATTTACACGACGGTGAAAATATTTTTATCTGAAGGACGGCATATTATTATTATTCTTCGAAAAAAAATACGTTGTAAACTCGGAGGTCTGGAACATTTGAATGGTCAGTCCATTGGAAAATGTAAGACATTAGATAAATACCTCGAGTATCCTAAAGCCGATATTGAGCGCGGTCGTCTCCGCGGGCTCTAAGCCTCTCTTGGCTGACCCATGCGGATATTTTCCCCTTCCACGTTATATAATACTACTAGTCGGTAGGACGAAAGGAAGACCACGACGACGAGAGAGCGTGTCGTTTTTATCGTAGCTTTTAAATCTCCCCTAGGAAGTCTACATCGATTTATATCCCCGAGTCTCCGCAGGATCCTCGAATTATTTTCAACCTTGAGGTTATTCGCAGAAAAATCCCTTCTCAGACTAATTACGATAATCGAGAGGAAATAATAATAAAAGAAAACAAGTCTCCGACGACGAAGACGGAGAAACGAACGATCGATAGAACGTTAACGATATTTTTTCAATGATCTATCATTATCATTAATAATTAATTAAAAATATATAGTTAATTATACAAATAAAATACGTCCATGTTAATAAACAAAATCTACAAACTCTATTGTCCTACGGTAATTATTCTCAATTCTGTATTGACAACGGTATTTTTAATTTTCATCCTCGACAAAGATCATCCCTTAGGGAACACGCGTTTAAAAGTATTCTTCGTAGAAAAAGCCGCAGGATAAAACTCGAATTAAACGAGGCATGATTTTATAAAGCTTCCCGGTAACGAAGGGAAAGCCAAACCGTGGTAAAAATCAACCCTCTCGAGAGTCCTTTCATTATTCTCCCTATCCGTAGCGAGCGAGGGTTGTTTCAAATCGGCGAATCATTCGTCGTGGCCGAAGGCGTGCGAATATAAAAAGCTCATACCCGCGCAGGTCAAGCACATAAAATTCCGGACGAAAAAGGCTTTTTCACACGTCCGTTCGTCGCTATACCCTGCTAGCCAATGGAGGGGTAGGTCACACCCTTCCTAGGGGGTGTGAGCGACGATGGCTTAGCTGGCGCCGGCGCTTAACTCCAAGCTTATCCAGACGCTCGTGGTGGTGGTGGTATAAAGCGGATATAGAGGTGGGTGGTTGGTCGCAACCGCATTCTATATCCTACCTGTTGATGCCTGAGCCCAACCCCTTTACAAACGATTTCGCAAATCCGAGGCTTTCCAACCCTCGCGTTTGGTGGTCACGCCTTCCGGTTTTCTCGTATTCACTCTAACTATATAAGTACGAATATCAAGCATTCTTCTCACTTTCACCTCTTCATTCCAACCAAATTTCAACAGGCCTTAATTCTAATTATTATAAATTTTTATTGAGGTAAATAAAGTTAATTTCTCAAAAAATCAACGTTTCGCTCAATTTTTACAAATCTAAGAGCGCGTTATTATGTTCAAAGTCTTATTTCATCCCCACAATGGCCTCGATAAAAACGAAACAAAAACATTGGTCTCGATATAGTTATTAGATTGTTTTTTTCAATCGTTATCATCGATATTGCGAGAGGACACATCCATGAGTCGCCTCCATGTATGTATCATAATCGATTCAGTTTGCCTTCGGTCGTCGCATCGCGAGTAGCTACATCCCCAGAATGAAGACGGACGCAAGACAGTGAGCCAGAAGCGCCGTTGCTCGAGTACGAGCAGATAGCTATAATTAAAATTCGATCAGGCCTTACATGCACAAGCACACACTCTCACGGTGTTGTATAAAATCGAGTTTTCTTCTTATTCGGTTATAGATAAAGGCGCGGTCGATGAAGTTTGCCTGTGCCATGCTTCGTTCGGCATTGAATAAAACGATGGAGGAAAGGAGAGTGCGAGAGGAAGAGGGAGGGATAGAGAGAGAGAGAGAGGGTGAAAGAAAGAGCAAGGTGCTTCGCGTCGGAAGGGGAGGGAGGTACATATAATACCATTCGCGGTTCAAGTGAAGCGAAGCGCGTTTGTGCAAGAAAAAGAGAGAGAGAGAGAGAGAGAGAGAGAATAAGAAAAAACGAGTGCTATCTTTCGCTTTGAGGGGTTGAACGGGAAGGGTGGAAAGCGGGAGGGGGGTTTGGGTAGAGGTTTTGCCGGGCTCTCTGCTCGTGGTTATATATTTTTAACGCCTTCATTTCCGCCACAGAGACACCGGAAATAGCGACACGATACCTCGCGGTGTTTCAAGTATTGATCAGTTCGGTCTGGGTACCACCCGCCTACGAGTGGAGGAGGGGGCTGAAAGAGGAAGGGGGTGGCACCAGGGCGACTCTTCATGCTTTACCTTCTCCTTCTTCCTCCTCGAATTCACTGGTATATAGACTGCAGTCTACCATAGCCTGATACAGAGCTTTCATCGTCTCTTCCGACTCATTTCTCCATCTCTTTGGACACACAGAGAGAGAGAGAGAGAGAGAGAGAGAGAGAGAGAGAGAGAGAGAGAGAAGAGGGGTGGTGAACCTTTGACTCTCGCATTTCTTTCGCTTCCTAGTTTTTTTTCTTTCGTAAAATGCACCAGATGACACGTTCATGTACCAAAGATGCATCAGACATTCGTATAGTGGCAGTTTTACCGAAGACTCGCAATCATCCGCCGCTCAATAAATATATCGATATTGCGTTATCAAAAAAACTACTCCTCGTAGAACTCTGAAATTCCCTAACGAACAGAATCTCTCTCTTAGTAACGGCGGAGTCCATAGAACTCTCCTGGTTCAACAGGGTATTCATCGAGAACTACCGTAATTTCCTAAAGACTGGGAGGGATTTCGGAAAGAACCAGAAGGGTCGTCTTGAGATCGGGAGTGAGGCACTACATTTAGAAAGATATAACTCGAGTCAATGAAAAATTCCGAGTGAGGCGAATCAGCTGAAAATTTAGGGTTTCGAGTGACGACGTCATCTCTACGGTCGAATGTAATTTCAGAGGTCATCGTAGGGATGCAGGTCTTAAAATAAAATTTTCAAAATACAAATTTCGAAGTAAGCCTTTTGGTTAGCTGTCTCAGAGTATTCATCGAATGAGTACCTAGTATCTAATAGATGAGTACACACACATGAGTACACATACACGGAGATGAGAGCGACACAACTCGAAGCAATTTTATTCCCTCGTCGTCGAGTCCTCACCCGTGAGCACATAGCTTCGTGTATTTCTCTTCGCGGTCTTTAAGCTCGGGGTATAAATAGCGGCTTATCTTTTGTCGGCTTCGACGTCGCGTCGTTGTCGTTCTCGTCATTGCCCCCTTCTACCCCCGACCGCCTCACTCATCCCCCAACGTCTGCACAAAGCCAAAACCCCGTACCAAAGTTGCGTTGGTACAACCGTACCATATAGGTATATATACAATATAATATATGTTTAAAACAGCGTTCGCGTGTGTATGGAAGAAAACCTTGTAACATCGTTGCAATCACGAGAGCTTTTACCGCGTGTACGTTGGCAGACTCGTGCGGACCTTTACAACCCCTCGAGCTCATACCCGATGGAGCTAAGGGGTTTCTCTCACTCCCGTCTCCAATCCCCGTGCCGTGTTCGCGGCAACACGCCCCGCGTCTATACGAGAAAGCTTTTGAAATGTGCACTCGTAATTGCTCTGGCATCTCTCTAAATCAAATCCAAGCAGCTTCTTTCTACCTCGCACGATATTTCCGAATTTGTCGCTACTATTACCTTTCCCTCTATCTATCGTTCTAGATCTCTGTAACGTGTGCTTATACGTGGTAGCTCTCACGAGTGTTTGCGATCCTTATTCGTTCTGCCACATTAAAAGAAAACATAGATACGTGTCGCACCCTTCGTATCGATGTTTCTTCATACGTCGTATATTTTTTGTTCCAAGTTCGTGACACGTCGTGGCTAAAGCCAATGTCGCAATGGCAATTGATTTCTTTATTTATTCATTATTTGTCGCTGCCTTGTGTCACGTATCGACTGAAAATATATTTAGAGCAGTGTGAAAAAACGATGCTAGTGGAAATTACGACGTTGCAGTAGTGATAATCGACTATGGTCAGGCGCCGGAGTTATCGAACCAAAAAATATACCCACGTTTACAAATTAGTCTTTTTATTATTGCGATTGACGTTCCGTGACGTTTTATAGTTAATTGAAAAATAAATTGTGTAATTCGTAATCTTGCGACCTTCGTGACATTTTATATATTCGTCATAGCTCGTATACAAAAAAATTATTCAACGTAAGTTGACGACATTATAGTTTTAATGACTGATTATGGTCAGCCATCATTCTTGCCAAAAGAAAAATAGTACCCAGTTACAGATGTTTTTTCATCGCGAAATTATAAGGCGTAGGAGGTTTCCTGATCGATTAATCAATATATCGTATAATAATATTATTTATCAGATATTATATGTTCCTAGTGCAAGTTATAATAATCACAAAGTTTATTTAACAAAAGTTAATCACAATTGCGACAAGCTTTACGAAGCTACTACAACGCTATAATAGATAAGTAATCAATGGACGATCTCGCGGTGTGAACCCAGCCTAAATACGTGTACGCCCGTGTATGTGTGTATTGAAACAACGTTTGGAGAGCGTGGATTTTCGAACGGTGAAATTTCGAATGGCTGATGCGCCGTCGGTGATTCGCGGTTCAGTGCGCCCTTAACAAGATCAGAGTATGCGGGGTGGGGTGCGAGGGTGGTTATATCATCGGAGGAAGGGAGAGAGAGAGAGAGAAGGAGGAAAACGGAGGGATGAGTTACAGCGGAGAAGGTAAGACTGCACGGAGCACACATACAAATCTCCTGGTCGTCCTTAACAGAGATGTCGACGACATCGTCGACGATGATGAAAGTGCGAGGGAGACGGAGAGAACGGTAAACTCCGTGCACATCTGTCGGAACTCTCGAACCACCAAACCCCAGTTAACGCTAAACTTGATTCGGTCTCACCCCCCAAGAACCCGATGCGATCTACGAATGAGAACGCGAGTTCATAGCTGTACAGGTGTGTGTGCGTGTGTTGAGAGGAGAGACTGCAAGGATGGACCGGTCGCATTAATAGACTACTTTAATGTAATTAACATTTTTCACGTAGTGACCTGCACTTTTTTTCCTAACGAGTGCGAATGGACTTTATGCAATTAACAATTATGAGTCGAGGATTAACGTTTCAAAGCTTTACAAGTTTAGTAGTCTGATTTTCTTAAGTGGTCCATTAATGCAGACCCACTCCCTTAAGTCTAATATATATCTATTCACACAACTACATTGTCTAATCACCGCGCAGCTTCTCTCGTTTCGTTCCTCGAAATCTCTCTTTCGTCCTCTCTTCGTATCGTGGCTGATACTCGCGCGCTTTCAGACGCCCTGACAAATCCTCGAACGTTCGAATTCACTGTTAAGTCTCTCGCTTGAGCTCTTGCGAAATTATATAGATATACGTTCTATATATATATATATATATATATATATATATATGTAGTTCTTTTCGTATCCCTCGTGCTGATATCATTGAATTCTATCCATCTGTATATCGCGTTCCTGATGTTGAAACCAACCCCTCGTCGACATCATCCCCGTATCGAGCGTCTATCGACTTCTTTCTCTCATTGCCACGCAAACGTACAGATACATCAATTATTTCAATTTTCCTTGTATCGCGAACGCCGGTACGTATAAAACTCGAGAAGCACGTGAGAGGGCGCCTGTAGCACCTCTTTACGCTCCACACCGCTGCCAGACAGAGAAGTCTTCCGGATGAGCATATTTCACGTCGCTATCGCTCTCGCGACACCGCAACGCTTTATACACGCTATACACATCAGAGCACGGTAGTACGGACTGGCAGGCGGTCTCGGGGTAAAAGAAACGCACGAAACGACAGAAAAGAGAGGGAAAGAGAACGTCGAAGTGGCCATTTTGCTCGGGCATCGTGCCAATCTTAAGTCTCTCGATGGTTTTTATTGCCTCGATAAGCGAACGAGAGAGAGAGAAAGAGAGAGGGATTGAGAAAGATGGGTGCAATGGTCGCGCGTATCGAAAATAAAATCAACCCTCACCCATTTTCCTCGAGTCGGGACGATGTACAACTGCAAATGTAATCTTAATTCTCCACAAGGTACCAAGATCTTGGGTCATTTGCAACTTACAATATTGACACGATCTTTTTTTCGTTTTTTTCTTCTCACGCGTTCGTTTTCTTTCGTCGACGATATTTTTGTGGAAAAAAGGTGGCGAGGCACTTCGTGGGACGGTGAAGGAATCGATAATCGACAGTTCTTGGAAACTATCGAGCTAGAATGAGAGGAGTCTCGTCGTATTAGGATTAGGGGTGGTTGACGTGTATGTAAAGAGGCGAGAGAAGAAAACCGCGGGCCATGGAGGCGAAGAGAAAGCGTCAAGTCAACCGGAAGTCCTAAACTTCGGTGTAACCCCGCTGACACCCCCTCCGACACAGAGCTCCCTCGCGAGCCAGGGACTTAAAAAGTTTAAATCCCTTGACGATGAGTCGTACGAAACGAGAAGAGTCGAGAACACTGTCAGTTACGCTCATCCAAACACTTTTACACGACGCAAAATCAGAAATGTACCTATAACGGATATTAATTGTCGGTGTAAACTAAGACTGTTTCAACCCTTATTTGTGCGACGATTTTCAAATTCTCAACCCTTCGGAAATACGAAATAAGTATCGTAAATTTTGACTACTTGGTCGTCCAAGGCGTCCAAAAAAATACGATGATCACACCCCTCGTCACCCCCGGATCATTCAAATTTCACTAGCTAGAAAATTCATGAATTTTTCAAATTTGCAAATATTTATAAATCTTTAAAAAGTAACGTTACATTTAAAGACACGTAACATCAAAGTTTCATTCGAACAAAGTTCCGACCGCTGTTTGTATTACAAATTAGTCAACCGGGAAAGGCGGGCGGCAAAGCTTTATAACGCTTGCCATGGATTAATCGAGCAAACAACATTTTCGACCCACGAACGCACACTCGCGCTAACATCGCAGAGTCTCTTTTCCCTGTTCTAATTAATAATCCCTCACTCGCAAAATCGCAAGCGGGACCATTACGTTACCGTTACGTATATTGTACATCACAGGTGTTCTCACGCTCTGCACGTATAAATATTCAATCTAACGTCCCATTTCCATTTTTCAGGGTCCCTCGTATTTTACCCGTGAAAATTTCATAACTGCCAGGATGGTTTTTGCCTGGGATATTACATCTTTCTCCATGGATTTTTATTTTTATCCACGCAACGCCATATCTGTATATTTATATATATATATATGTAGACACGTGTATAAAACAGCGATGATTCAAAGGAGAGATGATCCGCGAAGGTTTATCTTGGTTATTGAAGGGGGGACCCGAGAATAAGGGATAAGATTTAAGCGAAGGGGTCGTTCAGTTATTTTCAATTACCCCGCTCGTTGCCAACCCCGCGGCCCCTTGCTCGACTCGACTCTCTCACGGGTTCCTCGCTCCGGGTATATTTAACCCCCTCTAACTCGCTGCGGGGGTGTGGGCTCGCGAGATAGACGAGGAAAAGTGCCAAATCCTCTGTCTCTCTTTCTCACCCCCTCTTTCAACCCGCTACCCCCTGGCGCGAAACACGTTATAATGTATGCGAGATAAAGGCAAGAGAGAGAGAGAGAGAGAGAGAGCGAGAAGGTTCCTTGGTCGTAGGCTAAGATATTGTAGGGGAATGCTGTATATATATATATGTTCGTGTACGTATATAGATGATGATTTTCTCTTCGCGCGCTGACGCGGAGACCGCGTAAAGCGCAAAGGAGGTGTGCACCAGGCTAACGCGAAAGAGAAAGAGAGAGGGAGAGGAGAGAGACAAAGCGGGGAGGAGAGCACCCACGAGGCGAGTGAGAGGGGTGCCCATAACTTATCGCAGATTTAAGGCTCTTAGACTTAAGGGACTCTAATAATAATATAGCGCCATTCCCTCGCTCTCTCTCTCTCTCTCTCTCTCTCTCTTTTTGCCTGGCGCTGGTTCATGGAAATCGCGACTACCCGCAAAACGCTACCGCGGGAATACTACCTGTCCCTTCGCACACCCCACTCCCTATTCCGTTCGGGACAGAGACACCCCCTTGGGAACTTGCCCTTTCCTTGGATTATTAAAATTTCTTTATTCGTCATCAGCTCTCTCTCTCTCTCTCTCTCTCTCTCTCTCCCCCTCTCTTTTCTTATGTACTATCCGACCTCGTCTTCTCATTCTCGTTTATATTCTTCTCGCGTCAATCCTCGACGACAAATTTGACGGCTGACGAGCGCTCCGTGAGAGACACATTTATCGTAACGAGTAAAGCCGTCTACATTTTTTTACCGGTTTCAGACGTATAGATTGTTGGTTTCACCGAATGAGACACACGATTAAAAATTCATTCGTCGATTTATTTGATTTTTCTAGTTTATTGGCGATTTTTTTTTTTTCATCATCCATTTGTTTTTCCCCCAAATACATTTCGAGATGTTGTTCTTTACGGTAGAAATCGGTGAAAAAGAGAGAGTCTTACCGGCAAAAGGCACTCGCGTCCTCCCTCTCTACTCGCGAGAAAAAGAGAGATTTAAGAGATCTCCGTGGCCCGGGTGGTAAACAAAAGCCACGATAAATTTGGCAAGTCGGAGAATTAATAAAAGATTACACCTCTCGCGCGCGCGGTTATACGGCTCACGGTGTACAGTAGAGCCGCGGAAGATAAGAAGAATCTCAACCCCTCTCTCTTTCTCCCATAGGCGTTATACACACATATATATATATATATATATATATACACATCGCGGTTTCCCTGTGGCCTCTTGCGTCTCCGCTACATAGCCGACGCAACGGAGACTGCTCTTTCTCGCGATGTTCCGAGAGCGCGCCTCCGAGACCGCAGCTAAATCATCGGATATCTTACCCGTAATACATAAACCACCCTTCAAGGCTTATACGTATACGCACGCGCCCCTTCTCTCCTTTTTCCCGTTCCTATATACGTCTCCTGCCCTATCCCCCACCACCCAACCGCCCATCGTAGCGCGCTATCTCGGGACAACGATGCTAAACATAATATATGTATACGTTTTCATACCGTCTATACTTCATGTATATATATATATATATGTATACATGAGGCAAAAAAATTGATGCACCGCTTGGAAAAATTGTATACGCATGTCGCTCAAGAAAATTCTAATAAATAGCCCCGCAGCCTCTTAATACGATGCAATCGTAGTCATCACAACGACACAAGAAGAAATAAATCCCTGACGAACTGTGAGGTTCCCAAGGGACGCCCGTATCGAACCGCTAATGCAAATAAATTAACCCGCTTTTGGTTTTTCTGGGACAGCCACTTTGAGCTTGTTGACTCATGCGAGTTTATCGATATATTTATGTATATATACGCTTATATAAATATATCGCAGGTTGTACACATGGGATAAGACGTGAGCGAAGCGAAGGACTTCGGAGCAAATATATATGTAGGGTATTTGTTAATTGGCAGTCAGGGCACCGTACTGTCGATACTCGTTGCGTCGATACCCTATTTCGTAGATCCTCGTAAGGCGAGGGGGCGAAGGAAGATGTTCCCGCAACGTGGAAGAGGTGACCGTCGTATTTCGAAAGCCAATGCTCGTCTTTGATGTCGACCGTGGTCCATTTAATACACGGAGTATCTCAATTAATTAATTGACATTGGAGATCGCTGGCACGGGAGATGCGAACGTTCGGGGGTTTCCATAGCGGGAGCTTGTGCAATTTTGTCTTAACTCAACGGTCTTTCTCTTTCTTATTCCATTTATTTAATCCCAGCCTAGATATACCTTTTGTATGATATTTAGTTATTTGTTTGATTCTTGTATATTCTTGATTTTTATTGTTTATTCTATCTTCGCTTTCGCAAAATTCTTATAATTATTATGAAAATTTGGAATGAAACATTTATTTCGTTAAGATCCGTTATCGATCTTTCGGCTGAACTTTATATTAAATTTCACATTGACGATCAGATTGTTAAACTTCGGCTCGATTTCAGCCACCTATATTCACGTTCGAGTGAAAATCTCTGGAGAAAATTCTTTTACGAGTTTTTCGAAACTCCCGTACGGTATTCGCGTCACTCCGAGGACGCACCTATAACTTTGCAGCCCGCTGAAGTCTAAGTAGCAAGATGCATACATATGTATATAATACCAAGGAGGCAAGCTCGAGAAAACGGGTGTGCATGCGCCATCTCTTAGCGTGTGCGGTTATTCGCTCGCGCGCCGCGGGTTAAGTATGAGTTAAGTCCGGGGTATTAAGACGCTCACCCGCGGAAGAAAACGTGGCGTTTGCGAAGACCCCGAGAGAAAGAGCGTAAGAGGAGGGAAACCGAGAAAGAGAGAGAAAGACAGAGAGAGAGATAGAGAGAGAGAGAGAGAGAGAGAGAGATGCGAGGCCACCTAGTGATCTATGGAGGGATTACCGGTGGCGGTATTTCTTCATAACCGTTTCTCCGGGTCGCTGGCTGGTGCGCCACCTACCGGCGGCCATCAGCAGCACCTTCTTCTTCTCGTTCTTCTCCGTCTTCCTCATACTTTACTTATTTCTCTCTCTCTCTCACACACGCACGCGCGCACACAACCACACACACTTTCTCTCTCTTGTTCATCTACGGTTTCTTCTTCCACGCTTCATTCCTTATGTTTCTTCACCAAAAGACTTCTTCAGTAGTACCGAAGGTTCTCTCTACTCTGGCTCTCTCGCTATTATATCTTACCCTGCGTCCTGCTGCTGCCTATAGTCCCTTATAGTCAATGCCATAGCCAGATACCGTGTACAATACATATACATATATATGGTATGCAAACGTAAGACCTGCCGTGCACGGGACTCGGAGCACACAGAAAGAGAGAGGGAGAGAGCGAGCGAGAGAGAGAGAGAGAGAGAGAGAGAGAGAGAGAGAGAGAGAGAGAGAGAGCCATGGGGGTTGTATCTTAATAACATTCATGAGCTCAGATATACCCGGTAGATTTATTGCTGCCCGCACACACCCGCAAGGAAGAAGAGACTCAAACGCGAGCGTTCCCTTTCCTCCAACTAGCTTTGCCCTTTCTTCTTCCACTCCTTGGCTCAGTATCGCTGAAAACCCCGTTTTTCGGTTTTCTTGGCTCGATACCGAACAGGGATTATACTTCGATGCAAACGAAATGGGTGGTCAGGGTTGGATGAATCTTTACTCAAAGCATTACTCGTTTTAACTAGGCATTCTTGCGTTGATAGAGCCAAATTAGGGGTTGAAATAAAACTAAGTTTGCAAAAAAATTGCTGGAATAATTAATTGCAGAATTTTGAAAATAATGGAAAATGTGTTTTATTCGAGAGCCCCCCCCCTCCGACCCGCGTATCACCCTTAGGGATTTTTGTTTAGCGGGCTTATCACTCACGTCGGGAGTGGAGAAAACTTTTTTCGTTCTTTATCAGTTCCGTCTATCGGTCCGCCGTACCACGGGCTCGTCCCTTTTAGGTTGGACCGATTCTGTTATCCAGCAACGAAAACCCTCGCCGGGGCTTGTCGTCGAGTTCTCTGTTTTGATATTTATGATACACTCTTTCTCTCTCTCGCTCTCTCTCTCTCCACCGACATCGTCCGCAAAAAATCACGAGTATCGTATATACAGGGTGTTAGGGAACTATGAAGACATCGAAAATATCCAGGTATTTGGCATCAGTCCCAGCACACCGGTCTTTTTTTTAATCATTCTGCGATGAAAATTGCCCTGGATTAAGTTTGAGGCATAACGTTACGATCGTAAGATCGTTTATTACAAACTGTATTATTAATATCTGAAGGTTGTTTATTAAAAACTAAATTGTTAATATCTTAAGATCGTTTATTACAATCTAAATGTCTACTCGGGGTATCATCTCCAATTCGAGAAACGCCGTCTTTCGCACCATCTGGTGCGGATAATCGAAATACGCATCCTTGTCTTCACCATAATCAGTGCTAGGATATAGCTAATTGTAAGACCCTAAGACTATGATGGAGGATTACCACTGCACGATATGGAGATCGATCCATAGGTAAAGCGACACGCCGACTGCCTATGGTTATCGCTTATATTTTGTTCTAAGAACTGTAACACATTTTCTACGAAGTTCTATTTAAAAAGTGATATTATTTTTTGGACTAATGATAGGACATACTAATAATAGACAACCAATCAAAAGATAAAACATCTCCCAAACAACTTATATAAAAGGACGGGCTTTTGGCCCAAAAGACAGTTACAATTTCGACTTCAACGGGAACTAGCAACGTACATACCGGACGCAACATAATCCGCGGACATTCTCGCTCGTCAGTTTGTTTAAGTATTACAAGTTGTAAACTCACCGAGAGTAAACTCGTATTTTGTAAAGTATTTTACAGTCAGTGAAATTGTATTTCAAATAAAGACTTTGTAGTAAAACTCAAGTGTTCGGCATATTTTTATTACTGTTCACCCAGCCACCTGATCGCTTCTGATGAAAACCAAACGTCCATCATAGTAACCAACGACAGAGTCAGTCGAACTATTCGTTATACTGTCTTTCTACAATCTTTTTACATCCCTGGTCGAAAGCCCCTCCAACGAGTCGCGTAGTAAAATAAAGGCGAGAATTCCGTCCCAGTGGAAATGACTTAATTGTCTTGCCTCGAAAAGAGAAATCGAACCGTGTTGCGTATACTTATACTCGGTAGAGATGAGCAGGTCATAACAATAATCTAACAATACAATCGAACGCCCTATCGACAAATGCAGGGACCGAGTGTTCGAGGTCCGCTTCTTACTCTGGTAAAGTCGCCAGATATACTCTGATATGCCTCATACTAACGAGTAAGACATCGTGACCAATCTCGAGTGGTTGACGAACGGAATTTGCAAGATTCTGTCTATATGTCTTTAGGGAAAGAACTCCTTGGAATTCGATTTAAGCATTGACGACAGTCCGTATGTCTTTCAAATCGCAAAACGCAATTGTGAACCACTCATTGTTAGAGAAAGTGCTGGAAATCAGCATCGGGCACGGAAAGGTATTTCATATAATAAATTAGTGCACTTTTAACAACATTTTTATTAAGTCGAACTATATTTTCACATAATATGCATAAAATTCTGTATAAAGTTTCTCGACTTGTAGAGCTAAGTATTTTCTTTCTTTTGAATTAATTTGTTTATTCAGTAGCAGTTTAGGTCTGCAGTCGCCATTATCGTATCATAATTTTTGTTAATTTATATTCCTTTTGTTTTCTTTCGCTGATCTAGCCAATTATACAGGAGTCGAAGGGCTGCAGCGAGATCATGCGAGCGCTAATGCCGGTATATGTCAAATATTGACTTTCGTAACTCAATATTCGAATATCGATAAATGTCGACTCAAGGCAATTTTATCTTACAAATGTAATCGTCTATGACGAAGAAGGGCTAGTCTTTGTCGCAAATAAAGCTCGCGGAGCGCACAGCCTGTATTATGCTGCGGTATATGTAGCTGGTAACTCCTTTGCCACAACGACCAGTTACTTCATCGACCCCTTAACGTTCCACTCCTTTAGTACTATCATGTATACGTCGTGTATACATATATATTTATGTACACTCGTACATATTTCCTGTTGGTCAACGTTGTATGTGTAAACACACAGGTATCGGTGGAGGTTCGGTATAAGCTCCGGGTTGCTCCGGCGGTGCTGCCGCCAGCCAGCGAAGAAGGCAATACAGATTTATGTAAGTATTTAGCGCAGGCTCTTTGCTTTATCGCGAACCTTCCAGCACAAGCACCTCCCGAGCAACATCAGCCAAGACGTTCTCCTCCTCTCGCTCACTACACTTACGACACCAACTATATAAACCCTTAAACATACATAGGCTGTTCATAACCGAATCCTCTCGTGCACGCCTTCAGCCCCCGATGTCGGAAGGTCCGAATTTTTTTTCCATTACTCTCATCCCTCGCTAAATTTTTCCGTGTCCCTCTCGCGTTCACGAGCGCTCTTAACGTCGTACAACGTTCGACAAATCCTCGACGATAATGCCAGATTCGAGAAGATCTTGAATGATCCGGTCAACTTTTTACCATCACTCCCGCCCTCCCCCGCCTTGGTCCAACTCCGAATCAGTTTGTATTTTTTCAATGCATCGCTTACAAGCGAATACGGGTAATATTTTGGATATTTCTATCAAAGTTTGTGATACGCTTGCTATATTCATATTTTCCTTAATGCCTTTACCGCGAGGTCGTTTTTCGTATAGATTTTTCAATTTTCCTTGTCAACGAGAATGGGGAGAATCTCAGATCCTAGGGATATGTATCGGATCAAAAGAAGGACCACTCGTATGGGGAGGATACGTGGCATCGTGTCCGGCAATGTCTGGCGCGTGGAGGAGGGCTTTGAGACCGCATGGAAGGATTCTGTTTGGCGAACCGTATAAGAAAGCTAAAAGCCATATCCGCGTCGACCCCTGAACGACCTCGCAGTCGTTAAGCCTTTTTCGCGAATATCACGGTTCAATGTTTTCCACGGATATCGGTGTTCCTTACTTTTTAGTAACAGTGAAATCCAAAAAAAAGAACTTTCAGTTCTTTGTCATAAAAATACTTTATCCACATTGTACATAAATTTCAGACACATACACAAATGTATGTAGGCAAAATAGTGTAAGGAGCCTTCGCGAAAAATAAGGGGGCTTAACAGGCTCTGATTTAAGGGTAAACATGTACTACCCTTCAATCAGGCCAAGACTACGGCCTCGTGAGTCCCAATTTAAAGGTAGAATTTTGTTTACCTCTAACAATAAATCCGAGTTCAGAGCCTCAAAACGATAAACACCTCTTGAGATCCGGATTCGTCCTTCAGGATCTTGGAAAGTTCATCAGCGATTCGTTTATAAATTTTTATACCGAGGACATTTAGTTTATCGTCGAGTATACGAGCGTCCCGCGTAACTCGCACCGGTTTTCTTACAAGAATATCATAAACCGGTAAACGCTGCAGTTGCGAGCATAATAATAACTGGTCACAAGGCCCGGTGGTCGATCTTAATACTGTCTTAAGACCCAGCTTGCGGGGGACATAAATTATGTATCGTCCGGAACATAAGACGCAAGGATCTCGTCGAGCACCTGGTATACGTTCAGCCTCTCCGGCAAACCGCACCCCCAACTACATACACATATATACACAAATGCACATATATATCTATACATAATTCTCCCTCTCTTCGCCGTCTTATTCTCCATATCTGCAACCCTCTCTGCCACCCCCTTTGAGCACAACACTCTCGACTCTTCTTCGCCATCCACCGCCAGCACTACACAGAGCGTCTTTCCACCAATTTCTGGCCTGCTCTGTTCTTCGTTCGTATCCGTTCCCCTTCTCCGTCCTAAACGCGAGCGATCCTTAAATTTTCTACGGGTCCGTAAGGGTTAAGGAATTAACCGGATCGTCTCTCTTTCTCCCTCTTCGTTTACGCTACCGTGAAGTAGAGGCAGGGGGATGTATATGCGCCGACGATCGAGAAAAGGGATGCTGAAGCCTATATCTCGAAAGTAGCAAGATTGTATGTATATAGGGGTGGAAAGGCGAAGCTTAATAACCCTCGGCATCTCGACCATAGAGTCCGGTAAATATATATATATATGTATATGTGTGTATGTGTGTGTGTCTGTATGCGAGGGATGGAGAGAGGATCGAGAGGCCCTTGGCGAAAGCCATTACAAGGATTTCTTTTATTTACGATCTCGCGGAAAAATCCTCCCCGAATTGTTCCCGCTTCTCACTCACTCACCATTCTTTTTCTCGAGGTGGTTCACTCATATTTCGGCGTATCTCTGTATCGCTCGATTTTTCCCATCAACCTGTCCTATGATTCGTCCTTTGACCCTCTCTGTCTCTCATCTCCTTGTCTCTCCTTCTCTTTGGTTTCTCCCTAGAAACGTTTCAACATCAACCCTCATCCCCTAAGACGGTCCACTAGGCGAGCCACAGGGTATCAGTGTTATAGGCGTAGAGTCCAGAGCTAAGTGGTATGATCTTTTGAGCTTAATTTTCCCTTCTCGTACCGCATTCTCGATAGATCTTCGACGATGTCCGACGCGCGATGGTCGATCTCGATGGAACAGGAATTAAGGATACGTCGTTCACCACGAGTCGTGTATAGATATATGGATACATCGTGTAATATAAGTCACGAATTAAGGGTGGAAAGGGAGAAGATACGACTTTTAGTAAGCCAGTGAGCTGATACGTCGTATCACGCCGTATATCAATTAAGAGCTTTACTTTTTTCTGTCTTTTTCACCTCCTCTCTCTCTCTCTCTTTTCCGAGAGTTTAGGTGGCCTAAGAAATGTCCTATATACAGTAGAGGGTGAGTAGAAAATCTGAGCAAAAATCATACAGCAGATCGCTTCTAATCTCTCTCGCACGAAAATATCCCTCTCATTCTTTCCACCCTTGGCGACCAAAGATCCAGGCTTATTAATCCTCGAAGACTCTGGGAGATCGTAACCGTCCAATCATAACGCAATCACCAAAATAATATTATTTATCGCGGTATCGCCACACGCGGACGCCGTAATCACGATATACAATGATATAAATTATAAATGTCAGAGGGAGGGAGAAAGACCTGGGATTATTTTTCATCTCATCTAAACAGTTCGAGGAACCTAGGGATGGGTTTATACAGCGGGAACACTTGAGGAAAATGTCGATAGATTAAGGTCTTGGGAATTGAAGCACGCACTCGTAGGAATAAGAAGAAAAGGAAAGAAAAAAACGTACAAGTATCTTTTTTGTATCGAAAACTAACGAGGCTCGAACCAAGTTGGGTCTTACGGAGAGTCGAATAGGCTTTATATTGTTGGACACAAGCAAACCTACAGAAATGGTCCACCGATCGTTACAAAAGCCGGAAATAACATAGCAAAAAATGTCTCACTTAAAATTCTCTCACAGAACCAAAAGCAAAATTAATCTTGTTCGAAAAAAAACATTTGATCAAATAGGTCAATTTCGAGCTCTTGCTTTTTAAGTTTGTAAATGACGTTCGCTTATAGTTCGATAGATCCTCAGAAAAATTACAAAAAAGTGGAGCATTCATCCACCAAGTCCATCTATGCACTCTCTCTCCCTCTCTCTCTTTCCCCCTATACAAGAGGTCGCTTCGGGGGATTAATACAGCAAGAATCTCGTAATGGTTCGTGAAATTCAGACACGAGGAAGATTTTCCACTTGATCCCCCGAATGGACTTTCGCCGATCTTTGTAAAAGGGATCTTTTATATCGTAAGCGATCCCAGGGTTACACTTTCTTACTAGGAGCGCCCTCTATGCGCGGCTCATTACTTTCAATCGCTCTATCGTACGGCCACGGGGACTCATCCCCCCCCCGCCCGTAAACTCGTAATTTTTGTATACGTGTGGGTGTCTGTTCGTGGTTATATAATATATACTCATCTATATAGCTAGAGTATTGTATTATATAGAAAGGTTGTGATATAGGGTGAGATTAAAGAATAAGAAAGCACAATCGCGAGATGAGAGAAAAGAGGGCCAAAGTTCATTTATAAGGACCTCGTCTTACCGTCGTCGACCTCCTCCCCTGGGCAGGCATCTCTCATCCTTCAAGGATCACGAGACCAATCCTCCGGCTAATTTGCGTTTTCTCTCCAATATTTCTCAGATCTCCCGTAGTTGCATTCATTTTTTTGTTCTCGACATCTCACGATGTTCGTCCCAGGATTCAGACTTTGCATTTTATTCCCCTATCTGCGGGGCGGGGCAGGGAGGGGATGGAAATTAGTCAATTTTCTATTTGAAACGCAACGATCTCGTCGAGGGTACAAAGTGTCGAAGGTCACAGAGAAACAGCGACACCGGTATAGAGTCGATAGTACACTCGGCAATATTATGTTATCAGGTTCTTGTGCTCGAACTGATAAGAGCGGGCAATTTTTCATACGTCCAAACTAAAACGCGACGGTGGTTATGACGCGTTGGGTGACTTCCGAAGCTATTCTGGCAACATCTCTCGAGCGTGTTATATAGATACACGTATAATATTATATGCATTATCTATCTGGTGGAAATGTACGTCCGGCGACAAGCGTGGAAACACACAGTTAGGAATATCCTAGCCGGGACGAGATAGGACGTAGAGTAGAACGTGTATATATGTTGATATACGAGTATGGGAAAGGAGAGAGAGAGAGAGGCCTTCTCTCTGTCTGTCGTGTCGGCGGCATCCGAAGAGCCTCGTAAGTATATGTAGAGAAAGGCTGAAACCGTGGAGGAAAGCACACACAGAGGAGAACGCGGCTCTGGGACACGCGGGGCGGCTGCCGTTATTCAGGAACTTTGCTGACAGCTCTCCGGATAGGAAGATAAGAACGTCCCGGTGAATGCCGAAGCGAGAAGGGGACAATGCAGCCTCCTGCGTGGAGCAAAGCCCACGGCATCAGCACATCACGAGAGTCTCCAACATTTAGCCCACCCACAGGTGTATAACTCTCGCGAGAATCGTCCGCATCCAACCCTCGCGTCTTTTCGAAAAGTAGGACGACGCTATGACCACCGTGAGAAAAATTACCCTCGCATTAAAATAATTAGGGTTCATTTGTTTTTAGTATCGTTTATTAGAGCGTGAAATGACGATTTATTGTAGGTTTTTGTTTCAAGGCTAATAGGATTGGCTTATAGATTTTTTTCATTGGTATATTTTTAAACAACAGGGAAGTGCTTTGTTCTTCTTAAGGGATGAAAATATATATATAAATATATTCCCTTTATTCTTTTGAGAATAAAACTTCCTGGACAAATTTATATCACGAGAGCCGACGGGGCAATTTCTTATTAAAACGCATTCGTCGAGCGTGTCTCTTTACGATTTACCGCGAGAACGAAGAAAAGAGAACGCTTGAAAAGAATAAGAAAAAGAAGGAGAAGGAAAAAGAGAGGTGAGACATAAACCAATGGCGTCTGACAAATGAGGATCAGATAAAGGGATGATCTCCGTGGTTGCTGACTTTCACGTTTTTATAAGCTATACACACTACCCTCTCGCGGCGTTTCGCGGCTCGCGAATCTTTTCCCTCGCTCCTGCTCCACTGAGATTTTCGCCAGCCAATTCGACCGTGAGTGCAGAGACATCGACGCAATTTGCTTATCCGTACCAGTCAGCTCGAAGCTTTATTATTTCTCGCAGCGAGTCAAATTAGCGGCTCCTATATATTTCCTCAACCGGGAGAATCGACGGAAAGAAAAAAAAGAGAATCAACTCGAAGCCTGAAAAAAATATATACGCTATGGTTTATTCCTCGAATAAACTGGCAGCGGTCGAAAAAGAGTTTCGCGGGGGTAGATAAAAACGAAAGAAACGAAAATACGATCGACGAAGATATTTCCTATAATGAGAGATATGAGGGGTGGAAGCAGGGCAAAGTCGAAGAAAAAAAGGATATTCGAGTCTAAAAGGAGATCATGGAGGAGTTGATACGAAGAGGAAGGATAAGAAGTGGGGGGGTGGACGACCTGCGGCATTTAGCGACGTTTTGCGAGTACACTCGCTCGCATCTCTTCTCTCTACCTCGTTCTCCGCTGGATAAATCGTTGTAAGACGTTTTAATTGGACAAATCCGCCTATCCTCATTAAATCCGCAGGATTCCGGGTTCTCTCTCGCCCAACCGACGAACCAACCTCCTACCTCACCCTCTCGCTTGCCCCCCCTATCGCCGTAAGAGAGCAACTCTCTTGCCCTGGTTTTCGTTGCCCCGATGTGCTTCAATCCTACACACAAGGCCCCTTATCATAAACGACTATATCCTGTCATCTTTGTGTTATTCCTACTTACGCGGAATTGAAAATACCTCGCGTAATCCTGTACGATCCTTACCCTTCGGGCTGCCGCTCGCTCGTCTTTCGTCGCTCTATCGAGTACACCGGCGTATAACCCTCGGTAAAACGTGACTCGCTTTGTCCGCGCTCCTAACTTTTCCGGGTTTCTTCTAATCCTGCTTGCTAAAAAAAAGTCTCTCGAATGGCTTTTCATCCCTATCGATGAATACGGCTATTTCGGATAGGATGAACATTTTCAGACGTCAAAAAAACTCAACCGAATTCTCAGCGAGTCGAAATCCTGAAACTTATAAACTTCGACACGCAGGTAGTTGAGTCGGCCTACTTTTATTCGTGTTGACTATTTAATTAACCGACGAAATTAATCAATTAGTCGATATAGTTGGCTGAACCGAGTCTATTCTTCGCGCGAAATTTTTATTTTCCCTTAAACATACTTTGTGTTTACATATGATATAATGAAAAATATGTATCAACTCCCTAAGATACACCGATTATCTCCTTCGAAGTAGCAAGAAAATTGTGCCACGAAGTCGACAACTTTGTTCGAATCTCATTGTTAAAAGTTTCTAGAGATTCTTTATGTTCTATCGGACGCAACGTATCGCGAGCGAAATGTTTAATCGATGCCAAAACTGTACGTTGCTGGCAACGTAACAACGTAGAAGTTGTATTTCGTAGAACGATGTTACGTCCATTGACCCATTGTCAGGCGTTTGAGTTAGGGCTGACTAGATGACAGCCAACCCTCGGTAGCTTTCTTATCGTGGTAGATAGATTTTAGTCGTGTTGCCGAATGCTATGAGACACATACACACACACCCACACACACGTATGTTTGTCTATGTGTGTACGTACCAGCAATTCTGTGTTTGCTTATTGTCAGATGCGTCGAGAAAGTCTCGAGACAGTGAACGCTGATATCTAAGCGTTTCTAAGCGCAGGCTACAAACACTTCGTCTCTCGTATCTGTGGAAACTCGTTCTCAATTCGATCGTGCGACGTTTGCATAACGCTTGAATAAAATCGAAACTGGGCTCGATTCTCTTTCGTTATCTCGGACCTGACGGTAATTTCCACGAAACGAATATCGGTAGGATAAGTCTGCGGGATGTGGAACAGATTTCGTGGAAAATTGGGGGTGAATTATTTTGAATGGACGATAACCAGTCGATGAAAGAATTCATTATCTTGGCGTACAGTTTTATTAATCGATATCATCCTCGTATTTACAACTCCTCTTGTAATCATATTCATGATAATAATTAATAGTTCATAATATTTATATGAGTTACGTGATAATTACAGCAATAGTAACAGCCTCTCGGGTAGCATACACCGGGCGCAATTTTTGCGACCCCTCGGGAAACACTCTTACGGATTTATAATCAACGTGATTTCCCGACAGTTCAACCAGCCGAATGTACGTATAAGATGCATATGCGTTTTTTTTTCTTCGTTTAAATTCATCCCTTCCTCCTTCGTTCCCCTTCCTCGTGTATTCCTTCTTATTTATTTTATTCGTTTGATTTTTTTCTTGTTATTATTTACCTTTTTTTTTTTTCTTTCGTCAATAAATCGACCCTTCGTGGAATTTATGATACAGAAGAGAGATAATCAACTAGTCCGCGTGATAGGTATGGGGTTGAGGTGATTCACCGTCGAAGAGCGCCATCTTGAGGCGCTTGCACTTGGCGCGACGATTCTTGAACCAGAATTGCACGTTCTTGGGCTCGAGACGGGGAAATTTTTGACGATAGGGCATCCTGTTTAATTCCTCCGTATATTTCAGTATAAGCTGAAAAATCATTAATTATTAAATTAAGAACGTCGGCGGGTTAATATTGTTGGGGGAGAGGTAGAAATCGTGTTTCAATCGTTTGGGACAACTTTCGTGGTTGGCGAATTATCGAGATATTTTACGACACGACAAATTTATTCGACAAATTTATAAATCACGTGAGTTCGTATAGTCACGTTAATTGAAAGCTCACCGCGTGGCTCGGATGAGTATTGTGACCGAACCAGTTCTCGAGCCTCGGGACTTCCGTCACCGGATCGATGAACGTCCGGTTTCTCTTTCGCCTCTCGTCCAGCATACTCGTCGGACAACCGGGAGGTCCTCGTGGGGGTAGATACGGTGCCATGTACATTATGCCGTGGCCGAACATCGGACTCGGCACTAGCGAAAAACCCGGCGGCAAAGAACCCGTGGGACTCACCTCATCGTCCTCCGAACCCGAGGATACTCTCGTCTCTTCGCGTTTGACCGCTGGCGCGGATATCGGGGGTTGCTGGTCCTCCGGACGTGTCGTCAAGGACAGAGGACCGACCGGAGGACTGCTCGGTGGACGTGGCGATGGGGAGGTCGACTGGAAAATTTGTTTCATTTTTCAACCATTCAAAGGAAATTTCATTGATTTAAGTGTAATTAAAATTTAATTAATTCAAGCTTAATTCAAATCGACTAAAATAGTTCAATAAAATGGAACAAGATAAACCGATGGAATATCTTAATAGACACGCATGATTGATTTTGCGTTTGTAATTAGGACTTCAATTGAAAATTGAACTTATTCGTAAGCTTGTGCCGACAACTGTCGATCAGGGCCTACGAATATTTAATCTTATAGAAACTCGATGTTGTTGAATTTAATTCCATGAAATCGTTGTTGTATCGAAAGAAAAAAAATATGATTTTCTTATAAATGAATAACTTAGCATGTTATTGCAGATTTTTCTTCTTTAGTCGGCTTTTTCACTAACTAATAAATTAGCAGAACCTAATTGCCACGATATGAATGTTCAGGTCAAAAAACACCCTTAGAAAATGTAGATATAAAACTAATATTGAAAGAGCTAAATTTGTATTTGAAATAAAAGCCTTACTTTTTTGTAATATTCAATAATAAATACAATTTTCCTCAAGTAATCGATTTTTGAATGGCATCCGCCTACTTTTCCAACATCAATATCGTTCGCATTTTATTATAACTTTTCGTAAACTCTAACTCGAATATTTATTTTCTCTAATAAATTTCTCCAAACTATTTTATACAAAATTAAGAATTAATTTTACTCCTCGAAACGAGTATCGAGCGGTTTAATTTTCCATAAAAATCAAGTGAATATTGAGTTCCTTGAGAAAAAAAAAGAAAAATATCAAACTCACTTGATGCCTCGAATCATCCTCCTCGTCGCTGCAGTCCTCACTTACGATGCTAGCACCCCTGGAGCTAAGTCCAGGTGGGCTGTAACCATTGACACCCCGTGTCTCCGCTCTCTTTTGCGCGGCTCTAGCATTCTTGAACCAGTAAACGACGTTATTAGCCTCGAGCGGTTTCCGTCCACGTCGCGATTCAAGTGAATTCAATTCCGAGACGTAATGATGAATCTGCTGTCGTGAGGGATGTTGATTTTCGCCGAACCATCTCTGCAAACGTGGTAGTTCAAGTTCGGGATCGAAGCTCGTACGCATTCGCGTCTTATGGGAATACGGCAACATGGCCGGATGAGGAGGACCGATCGGACCTCCGGGACCAACCGGACCCCCGGAATCCGGGCGCGGACTTTGATTCTGATGATGATTCGACGTCGGAATCATCGAATTCAGACCGAGACCCAGCTGTTGCTGTTGCAACCAAGACTCAAAATTTCGTCTCGTTTCTTCGGAAAGTTCGTTTCCTCCTCGACACAGCGACGAGAGGGTCATCTGGAAAACGATCATAGTAAACATTAAGAATGGATGCAAAATGACATAAAATATGGCGAGAGTGTTCAACAGTTTAATCTCATTGTGGATAAAAAAAGATGACGAAAATGAGGCGCAAAAATATACTCGACGTGAGTTACGACTTGACACGAAAGAAAGAGAAGGAGCTGAAGTGAGGGGGGGGGGGGGGGGGGGGAGAATGAAGAGATTATGGAAAAGTTCTTAGTCGTCCACACGACGTGCCACACAGGAAGACGCGGGTGGCTGCGCGCCGCTTATCGACATGATTTATAAGAACAAATATGGCGTGAGACGTTGAGAAGAGCGTATGAGGATCAGTCATGCGACTTCATTTGGAGACGTAATCTTGGTAGATCGGACGATCCCAAGTATTCAGGACGGTAGCTCGGTTAGCCGTAAATTTATTGTTGTTTTTTGTTTCGCTTTATTCAAGAATTCAATTTCGCTCTTCGGCCTCTTTCCCACCTCCAACCACAATCCCGACTCAATGTCTTAAGGAAATCTAAATCTACGGAATTACCTCGTACCTGTGAACTATATTGCTAAAACCCACGCACATTGACGAAATTACCCATTTCTTAAATAAAAAAATATATAAAAAATATAAAATAAATAATATGAATAAAAAATTATTAAATACTATTTAAATGTTTATTAATTTTTATTGTATATTTTCTATATCTATTGATTATTCCTCGTGCCGAAAGGGGATTGATAAATTTTTCTTTTGATTATTCTTGAAAATAGAAATGATTTTCTTTAATTAAAACATAAGATCGGCAAAATTATTTCGTGCACGTGAAAATAATATAATATCACCGTTCCGCACCGTTCTTAGCTACGAAACGATTTCCAAAAATCGATACGGGTTTCCAGAGTGTCCCAAGACTATTTTTCATCACATTTCACGAAGATGATTAAAAAAAATCTGCGAATTAAGGAATCATTCTTCAAACATTGAATCAGCAGAAAATCGCGTCGACACTACAACTCAAAGAGAGAGAGAGAGAGAGAGAGAGAGAGAGACAGATGAAGAAGGAGAGACGTTAATAATCGCGAAACGCCGGAGTTCTCTCATGGGCTTATCTTTTAGACGTGTGGCTCACTGACATTTGAGCCTGATTTACGCATGCCGTGCGTACACAACGTTCCCGTGAACGAGAATAAACGAGGCGCGAGCGTTAAGTTTAAGTGCTGCGCGGTTGACGCAGTTTAATCATAAAGGATGTCAGAGACCGGCTGACGATGTAAGATAATTTCTTTTCGACAATAATACGCATCGGTGAGACAACGAAAAGAGTTGACGAGGAATTATTTTCCTCGGGACTGCATGGTAAATCAATCGTTCCGGGAATGAGCCGAGTAGATCAAACAACCTTTAGCTATCGTAGCCTTACCCAAGGAATTATAGTTATTTTCGCAGTAGCATGAAATATCCATCGTAGACGCGACTCCAGTCTCGAAAATCGAACCTAGGTTTCTTATCAGGCGTCGAGAATTTCCTAAAGATTTATAACTCAAAAGATCGAAGGACCAAGTTTGTTTGCGGGGTTGGTGTATATTTGGTCAAGGCGGAGACACGAGGACGCATCTTTGGAGAAAACTTGAACGTGTACGCGCGTGCGTTACGACGCAATAGCCACCATCGAAGATGCAAACTGATGCTTCGAGTTCGAGACCCAGTTAGAACAAATTTTAGTAACTAACACCGCCACCCTCGCTCCCCCTCTCGCTTTCTCTCTCTCTCTCTCTCTCTCTCTCTCTTCGTATCATGAAGTAGGATGGATTGTGAAACGTCTGTCGGGAAAATTGGTAATCATAGACCACCGTGAGCGGCATTAAAGTTCGTTGGGTTCGACATATATATAGGGGTGGATCTTCAAAGAGGTGCACTTAGATAATGCCCAGCCCCGGGGGTTGTACCCTCCCACCTTCTCGTCCGGTTTCTCCTTATAGATTCTGCCGCTTCTGTCTTCCTTTTCAGTTGCACCCCCACTCTCCCCTGCAGGAGAGTCCTATAACCGTCAGTTTTGCCATCCCACGTCCTGTCATCATCTTCCACCAACGTTTTAACGGTACCGCTGTTGCTACAGGAGGTACAGCAGCTCCTCAGCTCGAAGAGCTCGCTAGACCGCCATCACCAATCCCCTCGATATCGCAGCTGGGGCGGGGGGGTGTTGGGAGGGTGCTTTTGATGAAGGCTCCGCGAATTTGCTTGAGTAAAGGGTAATCCTATCACACGCTACGGCTATGAGAGATCTTCGGCGTTTGGAAGAGAGCTCGCATCGTCTACGCTCTTCTTACGAGAATGGAGGACTTGTTCTCGAAAATGTTTAGTCTCGCGGTGAAAAGTTTATGATTTTTTGTAAGAACAAGGAAATAACAAATCGCTTGGATTGGAAGCCGTTGAGAAAATTCTCGAGTAAAATGTTTCATTGGTAATAACACCAGTTGAAATTGGTAATTCTCTTGCTGGGGGTGAGTTTTTGGTCCTGATTCACCCGGCCTCTCTCGTCAGTCGAGAAGCTCCTCCGGTGCCCCTCGGCGAGACTTTTTGACCGTTTCGTGTATTAGCGAAGCAGTCGAGGTAAAGTCGAAACCGAGAAAGCATTTATTTAAGGGAGGGATCAACGGTACTCGCTTGCGGTGAGACAGCGCGGGAAAGCAAAAGGGAAGGAGAGACGATGGTGAAGATTACCGCACGGAAGAGAGGAAGGAATTGAACGAAGCGAAATAGAGCTTGGCAGAATCCACCGAGACGACGACGACGACGTAGACGAGACCGAGGGTGGTTTCCTTTCGCTCGGCTCACGCGTGCTCTCTCTCTCTCTCTCTCGCTGTCTCTTTCCCTCTACCGGAGAACCGGCGAACCGGAGGACTTCTTAATGAGATTAGGTGTCCCGGCGACAAACACTCTCTGGCTAGATTTACATTTTATACATTTTTAAGCGATGTTACCAACGTACCCGCCACACACACACACACGCGCGCGCGCATACAACACTTTTCTTGGTAATACCGTGTTGTCTACACGTTGTCTTAATCTCCCGAGCGAGATTTTCCAACGAGAATAACTCAGCGATGAGGAAAATCTTGAGAAATAAATTAGCTTGTCGTCATCATTATTGGAGTTAAAACGTGGTCGAAACGATTTAACGACGTTACAATTATTCAATGAAAATTACAATTTTGTTAAATTAATGACAATATATTGGGGATTATTATTCATTTGTAATGCAAACTTTTAGCAGACATTAATGATCCTTATGTGGGTCCATCAGTATACAGAATAATTATCAAAGGAATACAATTTTCTTATTTGTCGAATTAATCACGTACCTAAGAGTTGGAACGATTATTCATTGATAAAGAGCGCCCATAAGAGAAATTCGAGTTCTTCGGTAGCTTATCGGGAATTCGGCAGGTTTACAAGAATAAATTCGTCACTAAACAATAATTATTTAGCAAATAAAAATGTGTCCTTTTTTGTAATAAAAAGATATTCGGAATTATTATTAATTTATGATTGGTTTCTTTAAGAGAACTCAAAGCTTTTGTGTTGCTCATTAGGATCTCGTTCACGAGGACTCGTTTGTTTAATTTGTATGCATTTGTTCTTACCTCGTCGAGTGGGCATCCTGCCGAGACTAAAAGTGCATGATTGTGAAGCAGTAAAAGCCTCAGAAGTTTATCGCGCACTTCGGCGGACGGGCTCGGGGGTGGTGGTCTCGATCGGTAAACTTGAATCTTCAATGTCGCGACCGTCGTTAATTCGGCCAAAATATCTCCAACTGTACGAACGGGCTCGTCGGCGACTTTTTCCATCGGCAGAGGTTTCCAGTTTCTTATGACAATACTACCCCGTGCGCTTGGTACGACGTCCGTTGGATATCCAAGCCGGATAAGTGCCTCCCCAACCAAATCCTAAGAAGCAAAACAAAAAGGCGACGAGAATTACATTTTTTCAATACATGAGTAAAATTTCATTCCCACGATGGGCTGGATTTAGAATAATCAAATATGATTCCCATCGTTACTCACCTGAAACGGTACTGCAGCAGGAATAATGACATATGTGTCGATCTCAACATGTGGACTTCGCCATTTTTCACGTGCCACGCTAAGTCGAGTCTCGACGATGCTGTGAATCGCTTCCACCACGCAATGAACGGGCACGGGACTTTTTCCTGCAACAAGCAAAATAAGCATTTCCATCAATTTTCATTTCTCAAAAATATAAATCATGTCATATAACACAGATCATTGAACACTTGCATGATTTTGCTACGTTTTCGGAACATAGCGAAACCAATCCCAAGATCTTTACAGCTACTCGTCATAATACGATGTAAATGGGTCGTCCTGAATTCCGGTGCTGAAGCACATTGAGAGAATCAGAGCATGAGGCGGAGAGAGAAAGAGAATGGTACGAAGAGTGAAGCCCAAGGATGAAGTACATCGGTGAGAGATGATTCAATGAGAAAGAGAGAGAGAGAGAGAGAGAGAGAGTGGGTGCAAAGAGGGTTTTGGAACGGGTGTAGGTAGGAATCAAGTGGGTGGTAGGGGTAGCTACTAGGGGTATAACCCTCGCGCTAAGCGTATGCAGATCCACTCGTCCGTCCCGCGCACGAGAGGCGCCGAGACAATGGGAGAGCATTGCGCTTGTGCACAATGGCCCCGATCCTTGTTTAACCCTGACTTAACTCCCCACGGAGGTCTATATCCCACTCCGAGACGACGTAATCCCAAAACCTCCTCTTCTCTCGCAATATGCAGCCCAAACCATCTCCGGCACACCATCAGCCTCTGGTAAGAGTCAAAATAGCATCCCCCCCCCATCCTCTCTTTACGTATTTCCGTTCACCACGAGGAAGTTGAAAGCGAGACGAAGAATCGCCGATCGGAGTAGAATGAGATATCGTGCAAGACGAACGGCGTACTATCTTTCGAAACACGTAGGACAAAAGCTAAAGCCGTTACCGCTGTACGAAGTCAAAAGCTTGATACTAATAGGTAGGAACGTGCCTGCTAAGTTCTGGTTGCCAACTCATAGCAAATCCTCCTCCCGACTCCTTTACATTCTACGAAAGTGCGTCGAACTTGGGTTGGCGTCTAGCATCGGCCACAAGGGAAAATTCCACCCATCTCGGGATTCACAATCATCCATATCGCAGTCAAAAGCTACATAGAGAAAACGCGAGTGGTTCTCGTAAATCCAATACCCCCTTAGATGCAACCCCGGACGTTTTAAGGATCGTGACTCGAAATCGGCCTGTTCAATCCATAAAGTACCTCGAGGATTTTTATCGACCTAGCTTTTGGATTGAATTTCAAGATAATATAAATTATACGTATGAAGCCAGATGTGTTAATTAACGAGGAATATATTAATGATTAGAGTCGTTAATTAAATAAACTCATCGACAAACTTATCCGCTTATTCATGCTCATCGTGCATTAGGAAACGTACCATGCAATATTCCATGATCTTCATCACTATCAGCCATCGCTTCATAATGTTTCAGTGCTTTCACGGATTTTCCATGGATTATCTAAAGCTCGCGCTAATGGAAAGCAAACGAAAAAATGGAGATGGCCGTGCTGCGGTTCCTGTCAGCTTTAAATTAACTCCCTGCATTGTCGATTATTCAACCGGTGTCAAAAATTCATGAGATTCGTATGCCTGACCTAGATAATCCTAATGGAAAATCCATCCTTTGATAAAGAGATAGGGAGCGAGAGAGAGACAGGGTGGATCGAAGGGTTCCGCGCCTGTAGACGTTGTCCCGATCCAAGCTTTTCACCGAGCTTGTTCGGGCCAAAGGTTTCGCGTATATACATGTGTATAGAGACTGATAAACCCACACATACACACACATACATAGAGACTGAAATATGTGTACAACAAATATGTATAGAACAATCTCGGACAACGTGGACGTCCGGACTAACTATGCTGATAGCCAACAAAGGATTTACGCTGGGGCCACTATATTAGGTATTAATGCCTCAACTTCCGTACGAGAGAGCCAAGCTCGGACTTCATCGAGCGAGTATAACGCCGAAAACCGTTGGTCGGACTTCTCACTCTCTCTCTCTCTTTCTCTCTCCCCATCTAGTCGAGTCTAGTCTTGTGATATGCCGGTGAGGCTCGAGTGTAAGACGGGTCGTAGGAGAATTAAGGGTGGACTCCGAATGGCAACCACCTTTGGCCTTCGATGTCATATATACAGTCTCCGTTCTCTACGTTCTCTCGCGAGCTTCGTTGACCAGTGGCTACCTTAATCCTAGGAACGTATAGTTTTCATTAACGGAGGGGTATGAGTTACCCCCCGAGAACGAGGAGTATCAGCCCCGACGTCTTTGTGCCGGGATCAGCTGGCCACGAGACTATTCCCCTCTTTTCCAACCGTGTCTTCTACGCTCGCTGGGTTTAGACATCGGACCTCTCGCCTCGACTCTCGTACCTCCTATACCAGGGTAGTCTCTTCCAAGCTGGCGCTTGTATGCGCAATTCCCAATCCCCGCTGCTCTCTCGCATCAACCAACCGCGTTACGGATTCTGTTTATGATTCGTTGCGGCTATTATGCAGTGTCTCATCCGGACTCGGGTTTCTGCTAATTATTTAATTATTCGAGGGCTTGTGTGAAACGCGGATTATCCCTGTCGAGTACCCTTTTTCGTTGGTGGAATTGTGAAGAAAGTTGGAAAGGTTTTTTTCAGGTAATATAAAAAAAAACATCGGGGTGAGAAGTTACATAAATTACTAATACAATATTTGTTTAATTTCTGCAGTGGACACCAATTGGGTCGTTTGAACAAGTCTCGTTTGGGTCTCGTGTGACCCTCGATATTTTCCACCCGGGGTTTCGCACGCTTCATAGTTACATTCACATGACATGCATCTAGCATGATTTGGAAGAAAATCGATCAAGGTCGACGAGTTGATGGCCACGTGGTGGAACGTCCATAAGGGCGTTCAGTGGGTTCGAGAGAGAAGGTAATTTGGGTACGGTTTTTTATATAGAGCATTCATGATTTTTTAGTGGCCTCTTTATCATCTCTATGACTTTTTGTGGTGACTATTACATTAATTGTCACAAATCAACTTCGTAGCTCGTGTTATTCGTAATTGAAAAATTGATTCAATTTAAGGACATTAATACGCCGAGAATCCAACGGTATTTCTTAATCTTCGAAAAAAGCAACGAGTCCCAAGGAGGGAAGTAGCGTAACAAGAATAGAAGATGAGAGTAAAGACGTTTCTCATTTCTGGTTTTTCAGGTCAGAGAAGCGTCTCGCCCCGTATCGTATTTCCGTTATCTTTCTCTTTTCCCTCGTCCGCGAGTTGCCTCGTCTCTTGGCCGGTGACGGAAACGTTGCCCGTTTCGCGGAAGCTTCGGAAAACCGCGTCTCTTCGTCCTTTGACAGCCCACGTCGAGAGATAAGCTTTTCGCCTCTTTCTCGAGAACGGGAACTCGAAAAGTGAGAATCGAAAGAGAACGACCATCGAGCATCGTTCTCCCGACAAAAACCCTTGAAAACGACGTAAAAGCTCCAATCCCACCCCCTTCATCCCCCGTTCTTCCATCACGCTTATTATTGTTATGTTTTCTCGCTGGCTCGAAGATGATAGCAAACGTCAGTTATTTATCTCTTTGACTTATTTTTATTCATTTAAACTCATCGATGTCCATTCGTATTCATTTTTTTAATTATTTCAACAACCCTTCGCCGTCCATCGGAAAAATAACATTATTTATTCCTCTCATTTTGTCCCCCGTTTCTTCGTTCTTCCCGAACAGATGTACCTCAATAACAAGTCTACCGGAATCATTCACCCCTTGAAGAGTAAAAACTTGTTCTCTCTCATTCGAATCGAAGTTTAACCGAGTGTAAGGCGCCCGTGATGTTAACTCCGTGGCATCCACGTGGGAGAGGCGGTTGCGATAAATTAGCGAAGCGAATATTCAACGCTCGAATCTTCTCGCCTTATTTCTCTCTCTCTCTCTCTCTCTCTCTCTCGCACGTGGAACGTCCGGAGCGCGTTCCATTCAAAGTACGGTGATGATACAAGATAAAAAGTTTTGAGCATATTTTTCGACATGGCAAACTCTTCACCCTCGCCGGAACATCCCATCCTGTCTCTTTCTTCTCCTTGCTCCTACTTTTTCCTCTTTTCCCACTGAACTCGAGGCTTAATGGCTCGGAGATATAGTCAAAACGACGGAAAGCAAGATATACGTTTCACGGGTATCCCAACCCTCTCCCCGCCCATTGGAAAACAAACTAAAACATTGCGTTGAGCACGAGTATAATAAAAAAAAAAATCACATTGTTGCAGATAGTAAAGTATACGTATCATGACTGTACAACCCCTTTTTCACCCCTAATTTTAAGAAGAACAAAATCAAGAATTCATGCTCTTAGCGGTGATATATTTTTTCTTCCCAAATTGAGAATGGATTTTGTCCTTTTTGTTTATAACGTAAAATATTGAAATGAACGCACCAAGCGATTTCGGGTTGTAATTATACGGAACGACGCTCTGCTTTGCGATATGAGACTCGGTATTATAATACAAAGCGAAGCTTGCAACGATGCAACTGTAGTCGTCGAACGTTATCGTTATCTCGATCCGGTCGTTTTGGCTTTATTCGTACATACGCACGAATTTTATACTTCGTGTATATGTAACTCTCGACAACGGGACGATACTTACGGTACGACAGCTGCGACGACGAGAAATACGACGAGGAAGTAAGGTGACGAGGATATGGAATGTAGGCGAAGCAGCACGAGGGATTATTTATAGGTCCTAAGGTTTCTCTTCTCCTCGATAACTCTCGGTAATCCATGCGAGTCAAGAGTATAGCGTCTTGCTGAACTTTTTTTCCTAATCACATTTCTCACGCGAAGGAAACATTGCGAAGGGCTCTCGTATTTTCTTTTTTTTTTATTTCAATAACGATTGAAATCTTTCAGTGATTTCTTTAGTAACGGGCTATCGTATAGAATATCCAGTCCGTAGAATATACGAATTGTATCGAAACGAAAAACAACAAAATTCATTGGCCTTGGGCACGAATATTCGAATTTATTTGTAGTTATTACAGCGGTTGGAAAATTCGTTAGCGAACGTTCTACATTAGCTCATTTCCGGTTCGAGCCGGACTTCTATATCCTAATCGCACGGTTGAGCGGAGAGAAGGAAAGGGTGGGCGTTTCTAGTATCTGGAGGCTGATCCGGCGGATGTCGGTCTTTGCAGATAACGGGCTCCCAACTCTTTCGAAGAGACTTTATCTGCATCTCGCCCATTCTCTCACTCACTCACTCTCTCTCTCTCTCTCTCCCTCTCTCTTTTCCTTCTATTTGCTTCTGCTCTCGTTCCCTCGGTAAATCCTCATAACGGGAATAGTTCGGTGGTTATTTTGGTCCTCCGAGACTTGCGCGCTTATGACTCTCTCATTAACGAGCATCGGGATAACACGTACTAAAATTCGTTGCAAACTATTTTTTTTGGGAACTGAAGTTCGAACTTAAGTAAGAGCCCAAGGTAAGGGAAAAAAACAATATTTAAAACTAAAGATATCGAGTTCGAGTTTGACCTTAACTTTGACCTTGGTATCTTAATTTATGGTTAAAATTGATGATTTTTGTCTCAAGCGAGAATTTTGAAACACTTTCGTTCCGATCGTTTAGGACAGGAAACGAAGCGAGAGGCATACGTGTCGCGTCCGTGTGACATCGACGCGGATTCTGCTTCTCTGATTTTCTGTCGTTGCGAAGAATAACCAGCTAAGGCTAAACTCTCCGTGGGATTTGGAAGGTTTCGTCGCGTGGCCGGTGATCTTATAAGCCCCGGAAGGTTATCTCATTATGTCTTATCTAGTGCTTTCAACCCCCGGCCCCTCCGCCATCTCACCAACAACCTCGGATGCAAAGCACGCGCTCTTTGGTTCGCGTCCGCTGTTCGTGTATATCGCAGCGAACACCAAACAGAGACGGAGGAGGAAGAGAGCCAGAAGCTTAGAATGCACGCGAGGATATTCTCGAGCTTGTGACACGCGAGAATCGTTCCGATTTACGGATATATAAAAACGTTGCGGTCTATGCGGAATCGTAGCTCGATAGTCTGCAGCGTCGATAAGCAGAGCCAGGCTAGTCAAACTAATTATGAAAAAAGTCGTGACACATTTATAATGAAATGTCAAATTCCGTCTCAAATTTTTCCTCTAGAAACCGATAAAAAATATGTAACATGGCGACGAAATAAAAAAAAAAAAAAACGTAATAGGCGGGATAAATCGGCTGAAGTGGCGTAAAACAGATAAATACAGATAAGGAAGAATTTTTGTTGCATCCGATATAACGGCGATAAATTAATCAAAAATTCACGAGATTTCTATCGTGCAATGGCTAATTGAGTCTTTGCCGGATTTTTCGAATCGAAGCTGCTTAAAAGAACGATACATGTCGATAGAATAAACACTGTAAATCGTAGAGGGGGAGAGGTGAATCCAACTCTCGCTTGACGCGTGATTTCGCTATACCTGTATATATTTGTATGTATCTGTCACGATACTCGTGTATACGTGTGTATGGTAGGTACACCTATACGAAAGAGAGTGGATGGGAAGGAAGGGTTAAAACTTGGCCTAAGACGCTTAGGGAGTAAGCTCTTATACAAGGTGGAGAGAATAAGACAAGAGAGAAGGATCCCAGAGGTGGGAGTGAACGCGTGTTCTCTCTTTCTTTCTCTCTCTCTCTCTCTCTCTCTCTCTCTCTCTCTCTCTCTCACACACACACACACACACACACACATTTCCTCTATCTGTATCCCGGGTTCCCATCGACTATACACGTCACGCATATAACAGTGTGTGGGCGATGTATGCATTGAACCATCGTTGGAACTCCCCGGCAAACCCACACTCACTTATAAATGTCACGGAGAAGATTCTGGAGAATTGTGTGTGGACGTATGGAAAATGTGCGTGTACACGTGGGAAACGAAGAAAGAGAGAAAAGATCGAGAAGGGAAAGAGGGTGTGGCTGTGGCGGGGGGTAGGAAAATGGGAAGGGTTGTATATAAGTTGTATCATGGGGCGCGTTTCTCCCTTCGAATGTTTCTTCGACCTGAAGGTTCGCTCTGTATACATATATGTATATAGAGCATGCTTGGAGATTAAAATTACTTTGCTAAACTGCTCGTGAGGGGGAGAGGGCGTTCGAGGGAGGGAGGTCCTGTGTGGAATAGAAGGGTTGCAGCGTTGCGATGAGATGCGCAACGCCGAGGCACTATATAACTACTGGGCCCTACCTAAGGTGGAAAGAGAAACGTCTCGTAAATTTCTTGGTTAAGGAGCTTAATTTGGGATTTTCGGTAACGAGTTATTGCTTCTGGAGCGACGGGATTGCGGGGGTGGTGGGGAGGTCAACGACAATGTCAACTCATTGACGGGAGAGGGATCGATTAAATGGAAAGAATTTGCGAATTTATCGATACGATTTATTTCTCATAGGAATTAAAACTGTAATCCTATACGTGGAATTGGAAATTAGGATGTTCCTATTTACTTTTCTAATTTTTATAGAAAAATTAGAATAAAATATACGAGAACATTTTTCTACGATTTTTGTTTTAAGTCAATAGTATTGAAAATAATGCAGTGTGAAAATTCAATGACGAAGATGTTGGAGAATCGTCTCTAAGAATACGAGGCGATGGGCAAAGCGATAGGGGCGGAGGCGGAAGATTCGATGTGGTACGAGTAAGTGGTGGTTTTCGTAAGGGGGTATGGCCTGATGCGATTTCACGCTGGATTTGCCTAAGATCTCCGCTGAGGAGTCCTTTAACCCTCCGTCCCTCCCTTTCCATCTCGCCTCATCGGAATACGACCAGCGCAAGTACCCCTTCTGGTGCACCCATGGGGACGCGACTCCCAAGGAGTACGAAGCTTCGCTCTGACTCGCCCGTACACCGAACCGAAGCAAATACTCTCTACTTTCTCACTCTAGCTCTCTCGCTCCTCTTGGTTAAGATCCTCGTCTTTTCTGGCCATTCACTCCGGCCAGAGGTCACCACCACTACGAAGGAACGCGAGCCTGGAAGATTACCACTCCATTCTGTCTTCTAGAAACTGTCGTTGCAAACATGTTGGAATCACCGCAAAAGCCATCCTCTCCGATCGAGGATGAAAAGTTTATCGTACTGTTAACGTCGATAGGAAGATGAATTGATTAAGGGATGAAAAAAGGACATTTATTTGCTAATTTTCTAAATTGTTCGACATGATTAATAGCACAGATGGCGTATATTGACTGTTCAATTAAATCGACATAATTATTATTTCAATTTCGACAAAACTGAAATGCTCAACTGCATTTAAATCTCTTATAGTCGATTCAACTTGTTGAATTTACAAAAAAAAATCAACCTTCCTTTTTATATTTTATCATGTGTCGTCAAAAGGACGCAATTGCGTCAGATCGTTTAGCAACGGATGAAATTATGAGGCGTATTAAACGAGTTAGGAGATAAAAAGCTTCGAGGTAACCGTAGACTAATCGTTCATCACCTCGAAAAGTTCTAATCCGCTCGTCTTTCTCACTTCTCTCGAGCACACAGCGTGCGGCTTATCTGGATTTTTGGTACGATCTTGAGGACGAGCACGAGAAGCCAGAGAATACATAGACAAGCAAGGCAGGGAACCAGCACGAGAGAGAGAGCGAGAGCGAGAGAGAGAGAGAGAGAGAGAGAGAGAGAGAGAGAGAGAGAGAGATAAAGGAGAGTGAAACAGAGAAATGGCCGAGCAGCTTTTGACGATCCAACGACCGTAAGTCGACAATTACTCAAAGCGTAGAGCGTTTTCTGCTTTTGCTGCTATCATTCGCTTTGCCTGATATCTTTTATCCCCTTTTCTGAACAAGGCGGTGTCAAGAGAAAGACAGAAAGACAGAGAGAGAGAGAGAGAGAGAGAAAGAGAGAAAGAGAGAGAGAGAGCAAGAGCAAGAGATGAACAGAGAGAGACAGAGAATTGAACTCATTCTACCACACTTTCCCTCATCTTTTCCGTCTCTCCGTTCAGGTTGCTTGCCTCTTAATCAAAACACGAGAAAAGACATTAAAACCCGTGCTCTTCGTGGCTCTGCGAGAGTCAGCCTCTCTATCTCTCTCGCTTGTATCTCGACTTGAAATAGAGTGTACCAGTCGACCGGGAGATAACGGTCCCCCGTTGGGGCTTGGCGCGATCTTCTCTCCGCGTTAACGCTTCCTCTACCCCCACCCCTCACTCTCACCCCCAACCACGGAGCCTTTTTTCCCCCTCGCTTCTTTCTTTCTTCTTCCCTCCCATCTCATTTACTCTCGATACGTTCCACTGTCATTTTATTTAGCTTATCATTCGCTGCAAAATGCAACTCGCACGTGTCGAGGAAAAAAATTATTCCGAATCTACGCCATTTTATTTTCTCAATGTTTAGTGAATATTTATAGAATTCACTGTCATCCCCATGTTCCTTGATTTATAATCACCAATTGTACAAAATTTCATTTCAAGGGGATGAAATGTTAAGGGATGATGGGTTTTTTTCTTCTGATTGTAGCCACCACTTGGCGGAATCGCGATACGAGATAAACGAAAGGATGCGATTTCTCGGATCACGTGGAATCGGAGAGCGATAACGCCTTGGCCTGCACGCGAAAACTAGATCTCTCAATACACATCGGGTGAATACATAATATGTAATCCTCGGGGTATGCGGACTCGACGTCTTAGGCTAATCTTGTTAGTAGCCTTAAGCCTTCGGCTGACCCTCTCTTTCTCTTGCGTCTTCGTACGTCTATACTATGCACCTCGGTATATAACTATGGTTTACATATATTCGCCCGATGCATACCGTAGTGGTTATATATAGCTATATTACAGAGACTTTTAATCCCCTAACACGCTCTACGCGTGCGTTCGTCATTGTGCCTAAGAAAGAAATAGGATTGCGCTCGTGAACTCGGTCTATACATATATATATATGAAATATATACGAATTATTAAATATAATATATATGTATATATGTAGAGAGAGGGAGAGAGAGAGAGAGAGAGAGAGAGAGAAAGATCACGCTTACTATCTTGGTGCCGCGAGTCCCTCTGCGATAGCTTGAGACTCAATACACCGAAGTGTGTTACAATGTGTACATTGATTTCCCCTTAAGGTCGTCCAGCCACGAATGCGATGCTGACTCATCTACCTTTATAATTTTTCTCCCAACAACCCGCAGGGCAAACAACCGGAGTTACGCGTTTTAGTGCGATCAGCCGATCAGGCCGATTTTCGACGGCGTCCATGTTCTTGTTAGCATTGCAGGTGTTGAATCTAAATAGGCGATGGTTGGATCACAACGGCACAAGCTACGAGAAAACTGTTACAAATTAGGATATTTTATAAATAAAAAATCTTGTTTTCTCGAAGTGCGGGAAGTTAGAGAACGTAAGAAAATTGTTCCGGAAGAATGATTTTAGAAAGGGTGAAACGATTTTTCACATAATGATGATGATCATTGTATATTTATCGTAGCAATAAGCTATTAATTATTTTTAATATTATTTGTATGAAAATCACTTTTTTATATTAAATCTATCGTTAGTCTCAAGAATTTTGCAAAATACTCAAAGCACCTGTAATTTGCAGGCTGAAAGCTACATCGCTCGCGAAACATTGAAGATATCGCGTTTTCTTGAAAATTCAGAGAAATGATAATTTCAAACACTGCGAAACACTGGGACAACAGACATCCAGCTTGATAACCGTACAATCGTATCTGATGTATAGATATTCACCTTAAATAACAAATCCTATTACAAATATAGCTCACGCTTCGTTCTGGAAGGGCCAAAGCGGAAGAAAAAGCAAAATACAAAAGCGTGAGAATGAGAAAAGGCGCTATACGATACGACGTTATAGTCCGTCATAGAGTCGAGCATCACTCGTAAAGCGATTTTCTTCGGTTCTTCCGCGCATTTTGTCTTCCCGGTCCACCGAGTCCGCTCAATCCCGAGAAATTTCATATTTATATATTTAAGAGCATTAAAATATCACGAAGGAAAAGACGATCATTATAATGTGCCATTACAATGAGAAATATCGTAACGACGATGAAGAATAATAGAACGGGGAACTACGTGTCATCCTATCGTTCTTGCTTTTCATTTATTTATTTTTCAAACCTGATGAAACAAAATCATATTCGGACGTTCACGATTTTCGTAACATCAAACACTTTAATATTTTCATCAAGCAATTCATTAAAATAAAACGACTTTACAAAATACAATTCTGGCAACATTGTCTGGTTTATCCGCAAATTTGAACCGAGAGGGAGTAACTTTGAGTTTGGCGACAAAAGGGAATTAAAGATTATAGTACAGTCAGTATATCCGAAAAAACGCCAAAGAAATGCAAATGAACCGAGAAAGCTGATTTTTGGATATTGTGTAAAGAGGGCTAAGAAAAGCTTAACTTGAAATTGTCGACCTCAATTTCCTATGAGCTTTCTCTGCCATCTTGAAAAAAGGGTTACATTTTGATTTTTGCGATAACTCGGCTCTCCGCTACGATAAGAAAATTTCGATCATATACTTTTGTGTTGCTTTTTTACGATCTACAATTAAGGTCCCATACATTTTTCACCTACCGTTGATCGTTATTGAGATATCGAGCGAGGAAGTAAACAATTAAGAGATTGACACTGGTTTTTTGCTGTTTCTCGTGGTACATATCGTTTTTGCTCCTTTCTCGTGATATATATCGAAAAAATGTCTATTATCAAACTTGTAGAACATACTAATACCTGCAATATAATTTGTGTGTGTTTTTTTAGACAAAAATTATGACTTATAGTGCGCCGTAAAGTTGGCAAGTCCGCGTGAAATTTCGACATCGTAGCCCGCTCGATTGTACACAGGGTACGACACGAGAAACAGAACACCTGAATATCTAGAAAACTAAATTCGGGAGAAAAAAATGTTTCAAATAAACAGTTTAAGTCATGGGAGGGCTGATATATGAGTCACATCCGCTTTCGGTTCGCGTTATGTTTTCAAGGTCATTTCAAGGTCAACTGGTTTTTTGAAATGGAAACATTTATTTTTCATTACAGATTCTTAATCTACGACTTGAAACAAATAACTTTTGTTTGAAACAATGTTTCAAACAAGTTTTTATATGTTTCCATTTGAAAAAACCAGTTAACCTTAAAATGACCTTAAAACACAATGTGAATCGAAAGCCGATATGAGTATTGTATCAGCCTTCCCATGACTTCAACTTTTTATTTAAAATATTTTGTTCTTCCGAATTTAGTTTTCTAGATATTCAGGTGTTCTGTTTCTCACGCCTTACCCTGTGTACAATTGCGTGGGCTATGACATCGAAATTTCGCGCGGACTTGCCAACTTTACGGCGCACTACGAGTCGTAATTTTTGTCTAAAAAAAAAATTATATTGCAGGTATTAGTATTCTCTACAAGTTTCATAATAGGCATTTGTTTGGTATGTATCACAAGAAAGGAGCAAAATCGTCATGTCACGAGAAACAGCAAAAAACCAGTGTCAATCTATTAATGTTTGACCTTCTCGCTCGATATCTCAACATCTATCGACGGTAGGTGAAAAATATATAGGACCTTTATTGTAGAGCGTAAAAAAAGCAACAAAAAAGTATATAATCAAAATTATTGTATCATGACGGAGAACCGAGTTATCGCAGATAACAAAATTTAACCCCTTTTTCAAGATGGCCGAGAAAGCTCATAGGAAATTGTGGTCATCAATTTCAATTTAAGCTGTTCTTAGCCCCCTTTATACAACATTAAAAAATCAGCTTTCTCGGTTAATTTGCATTTCCAAATGTATATACTGACTGGACTATTACGCGCTTACAACGCGCTCTAAATGTACGGATTTCTGTGTACCGCAGCTTTATGCAGGATGTTGGTTAATTATGAAGAAGTAAATACCCCGTTAGTTGGCATCGGTATAAGCAAATGGTTTATTTTTTAAATTAACCAGCGATGAAAATTGGCCGAGATATTACCGCGCAAACTTTCAAAGATTAAACAATGCCATCGAGCCCCATGCGGTTGAGTAATACACAAAAAGTTATTTTCTCGTATCGTATCGACCCATCATTCGTTTTTAACGGTTATTATATGAAGATCTACAAATAAGCAACGAGCTGTGAAAAAAAGTCCTGAGACTTTTTTCAATCTTTCAAGCTTAGAGAATTAATATTTCGGTCAATTTGCATCGCAGAGCAAGTTAAAAACCCGTTGTGCTTGTACCGATGCCAACTACCTGGCTATTTTTTGTGTTTTCATAGTTGCCTAACGCCCTGTATTTGATCACGAAGGTAAAATAGAACGCGTGTGGATCATACATTCTAGCCAAACTCCAGCCCGTGACTTTCATCCTCTGGGATTTATTCCACAATTTTTTATACGATTGTTCTAGAAACAAAAGATTAAAAAAATCAAAATAATAATAATGATTTATTTGGTATTCGCAAGCCTCAGTTCCAAAAAAAACTAAATCAAATGAACCCGAGTCCCGAATCCAACATGGGTTTTCCACGAATCTATTGTTATTCTCGCGATACCAACCGTAATTTTTTAATTCTCAACTTTTCGGTAACGCGTTGTTATAAAAAAAGAAACGAAAAAATCGCCAGAAAGAAGTCATGCCATCCATATTAACGTAATTCGGCGACTTTCCGAGAATACGAACGGCACAAATACAAATTATACGTTACATATATTTTCTCTTTATCGTTCGATACATATATACGTCAATGAATGTTCGAAAGACAGATAAACGCAGCGGATATTCCAGAGATTGAATGAAAGCACCACTCTCTAAGGAGATTAGCTACCGATGATGATGAGTAGTGCGTCATACAACGGAGAAAGAGAGAAAATATGAGAGTTCGTTATACTACCCACGTCTCGACGTTTTGTCTCATTGATAATAGTTTACAGTACATGTATATATATATATATATATATATATATATTTAGTATAGCACAAGCATACAGGAGAGCGTATTAGCGGCTCCGCGGTTGTTAAGCCGAGTTGATGGCTTCAGCCCCGATAAAATATGTATATATATAGTGAATGCCGCGACCACAGTGGAGAATAGATTTCGCCTCGCACACGGTCCTCGAACTCTTCGGTGAAAATCTGGGAGGTATCAACGCTCGCCGCGGTATCTCTCTCATTTTAAATACGCTCTTTAATGATTCTCACATCCACTAGACAATCGGAGCCTCGGTCATATTTTCCCATTGCTACACACGTCGAGTAAAGTTGGGAAATATGGGCCACCCGAAATATTTCCATTCGTAATGACCGCTATAATAGTCCAGGTGAGGTTTGTTTGATGTAAAATCGTTCCACTTTCAAGTAAGATAACTCGGTCAATCGAGGAAAAAAGAACGAAGTGGAAATTTGATAAATGTCGCGGAAAAGCATGAACCATTGTCGTTCTCTAATTCAACGAAAAATCTGACGAAAGAAGAAATATTTTATCTTGGTTTACTACTTTCGTCGAGATAAATAAATGTGGGTACGATCGAAAATTCCGACCATCGAAAATTCGTCTTTGACGTATAAAGGTTCCTTGGTCCATTTTGGCCGCATGGTCCGTATTACCCCAACTTAATCGTATACGTTCCCTCCGCGCTTCGTAAACTCGGAAGAACGCAGATAAAGATAAGCTGCCGCGTGTTTCTCGAACCCTTGTTTAGTCGCTTCATCTTGTATACTCTTACGATATACTTTCTCTCTTACAGCAGCCGAAGATTAAGCCACGACGCTCGTGCGGTTATGACGCTGACCCGTGAAGATAACTGATGTATATAAATATATACATACATACATTCTACATAGTCCATAAGCTGTAAATTGCTCATGCATGTGTTTTATGCGCGCATGCAAGCGCATCTACATGTATATAAGCACGCGTGGTTTTTATCAACCCCTCGTGTGTATTTACACTTTCGGTGCTATTGAACGAGTTGAAAAAAGTTCATCGAGCTACAAGACGAACTTCTCTTTTTCTTTCTATTTCATTTGCTGTCCCGGTAAAAATATTCGCCTCTGCTCAACTACTCTCTCCACGTTTTATATACGTATATAGCCTGTCGAGGGAGCAAAAGTTGCAAAAAAACGTAAATAGTATATGTATATTTAAATAAATAAATAATTTTATTATCTTTTTTGCAATAGGTCGAACTTTGAGCGTTTCAATTCCACGCTTCAACGCGTAAAATAACCGAGAAATTATATATATATCAAGTTCAGTGACACGCACGATCTTTCGTTTGTCGTACACATGTATATATATATATATATGCTTTTGTAGGGATAGCGAGCCATCGAATCGTGAAGACGCAATTGTTACGAGATTGTTTCGCGGAATGATTAAGAATGAATCGCATGATCGCCCGGAGGTTCGACGAGCATAACAAAAATTGTTACTCGGACAATTAGAGGAAACAACGATATTGTTTCTTCGAGCTTAATGAAAAGATAAGAACGATCTCGACGGCTCGATCGATCGGTCGATCGATTCTCCAGTTCTAGCGTCCAGTTCTAGAATCTCTTTGGAATTATTCGCGTTTCTTCTTTTTTTTCTTCTCTTTCGTTCGGCTCACCCCGTTTTTTTTTATTACGATCCCTCGCTATTCGTTATCACTGACGCATACTTTGCCTACATAGATACCTCGCGATTATATATATACGTTTATATACACGTGCGGCCATTGCACTTTTTCGCGTGCGTAACCAGCGACGTTCGTTGAAAAACGAACGGATGGATTTGAAACACAGCGGCGAGAGAGCGAGCGAGAGTGAGAGAGAGAGAGAGAGAGAGAGTGAGAGTGAGAGAGGAGGTGAGTAAAAATCGAAAAGGATGTAGCGAAAGAGAGAGATGGAAGGATGGATAAAGCAAAATCCCCGCGCATCGTGTCCCCGAACTATGCTTTAATCCGCCAGCTGAAAATCAATAGTCTCCTCGCCCCCTGGCGCGTGTCTCTCCGCGTTGTGTATCACGAGAGCGAGGGAGAGATAGAGAGAGAGAGAGCGAGTGGGAGATCGCGCGGCAAAGCCTCCCTCGGGATAAGCCCGGGGGTCCGGGGATATAGTTAAATAAATCCTGGATCAACGGATAAGCCGCTTTTTTATATAATTTCTTTTTTTTTCTTCTTCATCGCTCCGATGTCCCCGCTTCGGAAGGGTGGTTTTTCCACCCAGCGACTTTACCGGCCCTTCGCGAAGCCATCAAGCAGGACCTTGAGCGACGTCGCGACTTTTCATCCCCCTCCGCCTGCCTCTTCCTTCTGCTTCTTCTTCTTATCTCCTCCAACGAGGGTCCTCGACCCCTCGTCGCGTCTCTCGTCACTGTCATCCACCGACCGATCTTTCCTATAGACAACCCCCTACTACCCCCTTCTCTTTTGGCTTTCTCTCTCTCTCTCTCTCTCTCTCTCTTTGCCTCCAGCGCGGATTATTTTCCAAAGATCGCAACTTATGAATTTTGCTTCCCCCCCTCAGCTTGAGTTCCATTATTACGAGCCGAATCGTCGTGAAATTTGCGGGAACCGAAACGGCGCGCACAAATGAATAAAATATTGTCTCGATACGATCAAATGGGTGAGAACAAAAAATTCCTTTTTTTTAAAGGGCGTATGAGGGGCAATCGAGAAATTAATGAATAACTGACTGCTGACTGATTAGGTCGATGAGATTTCAATGATTTTTCGTGTGTGAGAACGAATATCATTCCGTCCTTCAACTCACGTGCATTTGACAATCGTATAGAATTTTGTTTTATATATTTAAAATGTGTGCGGTAATATTTAATTTAATAAGTTAAATTAAATAAACTTTACCTTTGCTTAATTGTGTCTTCGAACGTACCTACTTCGAAAATTACACGATGAAACAAACGTATTATTAATAATAACGTTTTTGTGTCAATCCATTGGAAACCGATAGTTCAACTAAGCTACCTAGGTACGGATAAGAAGCGTAACACGCTCAGTAGAGGAAGTGGCATTATTGGCAAACAAGGAGCCATTTAATTACCAAATGAAATGAAGATACGAATGATATTTGTCAATAACACGTGGATCATTAAAAATGTATATATATTCCTAATGATACTTGGCTTCCTGTATTTTTCACGACCTGCCATATGTCCCAGATTCTTACCCTCGGTTATACGCATACCTGAAAATATCACTTCGTAACTTATAACAAAAAAAAAACAAAACAAAAACGCGTAAGTACGCCCCTCGATGAAAATTACAAATCGTAAGAAAATCTTTTTTCTACCAACTCCGAGTAAATATGACCAACCCTTATTCAACTGCGGCAGAAATACTCGTGCCGAATCTTAACGTTAGGAAACACAGCCTCAAATCTGACAATGTTGTGTCCTGCCAAGAAATTATAAAAATTCTAGTTTCGTAAATCTACTCAACGCCTCTGATAAGTTTCTACATCGACGACATATTGAAAAACTGGAATTCATGAAAATTAAAGGGAAATATTTTATTTACGCATTTGAGTTTCTATTGCGCGTTATTATTATACGTATATAGTGTCGATTCGATACCAGCATGTATATTTAATAAAAACTCGAAGATGACGATGTCATTTTTAATTTCTTTTTCATATTTTCTTGTTATTACCCGCGGCAAAAATCCGCTCGGCCTTTCTCGGTATTACCACGATCGTGTTATCGGGATCGAATTCCTCAACCCACATCGGCCATTCGATGCGTTCATTGTCGTTGAGTCTCCTTTTCATTGAATTTCTACTCGTTTGCCAAATGAAAAAAAATGTTTATTTTTTTAATTTTTTCGACGCGCGTAATATAGATTGCTGGACATGTAGGGCGTTTGTTCGGGTTAGTAACTGTATATCCATGCAGATCTGATATATCCCTCGTATGAACGGACTCGCGTACTATATTATATACAGGCACAAATGCGCTTCGCAAATCCGCAGGCGCATATACGAACGCTTTGGGCTCGCGCATAAGTACGGCTATACGTATTTTAATCTCGGATTAATTCCGTAGCCGCCGCGCCCGTTTTGTGCCTCCTATATCGCTCTCTCTCTCTCTCTCTCCCTCTTCCTCTCTCTCTCTCTTTCTCTCTCTCTCTCACAAACACACACACATACACTCTATCTCTATCCTTCTCTCTTACACGCATATACCCGTTTGGAACAACCGCTTCGAGGATTAGGGATTGAGCCGAGATCCTGATTCTTTTGCGCAACACGATATAGGCTCAGCCGCGTGAGCGCGGGAGAACGACAGAACGAGAGAAATCTGCGCGAGAGCAAACATACACATACATACACACGCATATATATATATATATATATAGCGTGCTAAACTATACGATTCGAGCTCCTGTCCATTAATCATTTCTTTCCGAGCCTGGAGTGTCGAGACGCGGTAAATTGGTCGTTTACCTATTTACATTCGCGTTTACGTCAAATTCTTTGTTTTTAAAACTATGGGAAGAATTTACGAAAATCTGCGATGCGTTCGAAAATGTTGCATCGAAAAATGCGAAAACTCGTTGTTTACGACAATTTTGTTCATGCCCGAAACGAGCAGTAGATATAAATTCGTGGACGTAACTCGTACCTATCGGTGGTTGAATACGACATCTTTTTGTTAAACCTGTTCTTTAAAAATTGAGGCACAGGATAATGCGATCGTTGGAATATAGAATATGAGAATCGAGGCTGATCATCCACCGGATATAATTTCGTTCCAGTCAGGCTGAAGCGATTAGAGCGGGGACGAGGTTCGCGAGCAAACTCCCGAACGATTTAGGCTCAGCCCGCGTGGACCAGGACTCGTTGGCGAACTTCTAAGGATAAGCGAATCCTTGCGTCAGCAGGAAAGCATAAATGGAGTCGAACGAAAGGCTAACCGGTGTCTCTCGCACTCGCGTGAGCTAGACACGGACACAGGTGGCGTAGCAGTGTGCGCGCGCGTCTGTACACAAGCCCGCAGGACGTTCGCGAAGCGAACCGGTCCCAGGACTATCTCCATTCAAGATTTGGGTTGGTTTCCAGTGGTTTCTCGTATCAGGATGATACCAATATCGAAGAGGGCCATCGTGGCTTGTTTAGATCCGAGATTCGCGCGTGTCCGTTGCGCGTTAGTTGAAAATCCTCCTTCTCGGACAAAGGCGGACGCGAATCATCGGATTGTGGGCGTTCACGCGCGGCAACAGCTCGAAAACACGGAGGGGAGAATTCGGTGCGTGACTATCGTCCTGTTGAGAACTCTCGCGTTCTAAGATTTCGGCTGAGTTTAGGGGGTTCACTTACCAGGATCGTAGGAAAGGATCAGGGCCTTTCGAGAGGACTACTACTTCACTCGTCTGCCCGATAATCGTATCGAGATCCTGCGAACAACTTAACAAAATCTACGGACCTTATGATGAGTTGTGAATTATTTTCAGGATTTTTACAATTTTTACATTGACTAACGCGAATGTCGTACGAAGCAATAAAGCGCTGGAAAAAATGGTCGATTAATTTCATTGAATAAATTTAATTATTATTAAAAATCATTACAACATTAAAATAATAATTACAATTAGAAATTGAAACAACAATTTTTATTGCGATTGCTCCGGACCCAAAAAAATTGCCATAATAGATGACAAGAAGGGAACAAACGAAATATATATTTGTTTCCAGCGTCCATTCCTTGTTTAATTTCTCATCGCTTTTGCTCGTATCAATCGATGTCAAACAAAAACCAAAATTACAAAAAAAAAACATATAGACAACTCGTTCGTTTTGCGATTGTAATAATTAATAATCGTGAGATTGACAAATTGATATGTTATAAGTTTGATTGAAAAACAATGTGCGAGTAAAAATAATTGGACGGGTTTGATGAACCCGAGTGTCGTGTACGACCTATGACAATATGACTCGATATTCCGGTATCGTCCTTGGTCCTTCTGCGCGCCTGATACTCGACCGTGCGTATATCCCCTCTAAATCGCCCGAGGCCGTCGCCGAGTTTCGGTGTGGGAGCTACGAGCGCGCGTATTAGCCACCCTGATCTGGAAATCCAATACACACACGAGGCGCCCATTTGGTCCGGAGCGCGTGAGTGGGGGTATTCGACAATTGCTTTATTCGCGCGCGAGAGAGCGAACAATCGGACGGCCGGAAGGGGGTAGGGGGGTTGTAAAATCGAGGTAGAGGGTGGTTTAGGGATAAGCTCGAGTGCCCGGGGTTAGAACGAATGCCAATGTGACTGTGGGTAAGGCTACGGTGTGACCTCTCCATCCCAGGAGAACATGACAAACGGGGGTCGAAGGGTGAGAGAGAAATGCAAAAGCACTTGTCTCGCTTACGCCTCGCTCGTGCCAACGTATAACGGTCACATCCGGGAACACGAAAATCCTACAGGGTGTCGAGTGTGCGATCCTGAATTCTCCGTTGCTTCGAGACGCGGGAAAAGCATCGTCGCTGGGCGTACGCTTCTCGACTCGTTTCTATCCTGTTACGAACGACGAGAAAAGGAAAAGGATTGTTCTGTGAGAATGACTTTGGTGAAAGGGAAGACGGCCCAACGAACGAAGGGTTGCGAGTGAATGCGAGACGAGAGTTGTTTACCCCGAAACTAGGAGAACATACAGTTTCGTGCGCGCTGTTGTCAGGCCAGCGCGTCCACCACCCTTCGTTTTTTTGTTTGTTTTTTATTCGTATCTCCATTCACATTATACGAGAAGGGTCGAACGGCGATTAATTTAATTAAGCTCTATCGACGAATTTTTCACGAAACATGAAAACAAAACGAATTAACGTTATTGCGTTCAAAATTTGTCAGAGAGGAACACTTAGATTCCTACGAAATAAATGGAAATATTAGAATTGAAGGATCGAGGACCGACCGAGAAATCTGGCTTTTTTCTAGTTTTCGTTAACCCTCATCCCCCAATCGTTGTTTTCTTTCTCATTCCCGGACAGTTTTTTTACGCTTCTCGTGCGTAAACAAGGATCAGAATAACATGATAATGCGTACGACGAGTCGCACTCCCGTGGGATCCTGTTCCAGGATCCTTCGGGATTGGGCATCGCTCGAGAATATGCGTGAAGCGTTGGCTCGTGTGGTGGGCGAGAGCGAAACGCGGGCGCCAAAGAGTAACAACCGCGAGCTTCTGTTCTCCTAGTGGCCGGGGTCCTACAAAAGCCCTTATTTGGGTCACGGGGCATATTTGATCGTGGTTCAAACGTAGAGTTCGGTTGGGTTGGAGCGCGACCAATCCCCCTCCGTTCTCTTTCTCTCACCCTCCTAATCGACTTGCTTTCGACTCATGCTAGCCTTGCCGCAAAAATAAGCCGGCAGGTATCGAACAAAGGACCTCATTTACATATTTTCAACCGAAGCAACGGGGGATGGTCGTTGCCGTTGCGATGCCTGTGGTGACGACGGTCGACATTACTCCAGTCGCGAAACGACCTGCTACTCGATCTTCGCCCGTTTTAAGGACTATGCGTAAGCTGTTGTATCAACCGGGTTCGATAGAACGCAAATGACGTCGCTCGACACACCTGCAGGGTACGTACTCTCCTGATACCAAAGATGTCGGGTAGGCCTACGAATTATCAGACTAGGATCGATCGCTACTACCAGCATTCATTTTTAACACAGAGATTGGTAGAGGGGCGAGATATTGGCTTTATCGTTTATAAAACTGAGCGTCTAATAAAAAATATTTATCACAAGTCTAACCCCTGTCCCCTGAATTTACCGATAACAATGTTTAGAGAAATGTCTTTGTTTCAATAGATGATTGTTCCAATATTTGTTTCGATCTATAAATGTCCTTAGGGTAATTTCATTAACGAGAAATAAATGGAAAGAACAGACATTTTATTGGTCTCAAAATATTATATTTTCTGGTAGAAGAAAATCTTTGGGTGAAATAATTATCAAAAAATTATAGAAGATTCAAAAATCTGAGAAAGATTGAAAAATTTTCAATGAAAGACGCGGGAAGACTGTGCACTCCTATTCGTTCCTGCTGCTCTAGGCCTGACCTCCGACTGATAGAAAAGTCTGTGGAACGGCTTCTCATCTTCCCCTGTCTTTCAGAGGTTCGCGATAATCTTCGACCCATCGAGATATAACGACGTCTTCCCGAGGCTAAAAAAAGGGTAGTGCCTGACCCTTGAGCAACAGGATAGCAGGACCTCGTGTCACGAAAGTTCGTAACAAAGCGAGCACGAGTCTTGACAAAAAAAGACGACAAACCCCTCGTAGGGTTCTGCTCGAAAGCCAACCCTTCCGAAGGAACAGGGAGCCAGTAGAACGTTGTTTCCTGTTAGGGGGTCGAAACGACAGGATTTCTTATCGACTCTTCCAAAGAAGTTCTGCGAGCCTGATTATCCTGAGCGTTCTTCATCCCGATTCTCCTACGGGATAAGATAGAATCACGACGAACGAACCGATGATTATCCCTCGCTTCGTCGGTCCAGTCGTATTCTTGTCGAGAAAAGTCCTTACGTTTTATACCAAATTTTATAACGAAGCGTTGTCGTGCAAGTTGATTTCTCGAGGAGCGCGCCCACCCGAGATTCTAGGGGCGGTTTCAGGGATTTTATCCAAGCGTTTCTCTCTTAAGAGCAACAGGCTTTTCGGATTCGATCCATTCGTGGCGTGGAAACGCGCCTGGAACTCGAATGCTCGTTTCTCTTCCTCGTCTTGACTGTTATCCTGGGACTCGGGACTCCGTAGAACCCCCAAAAGGATCCGACGGTATGCCAAGGCGTCGCTGGGTGTCTCGAGGGCTCGTTGGATAATTCTCGTTCGCAAACACCGATGGTGTCAAACGCCATTGAACCCTCGCGTACGTGAATTAAATCGAAACGATCATCTTTCATGATCGACGAGTAATGTAGAATGAAAATGGCTGATGTCAAAGTGACGCGATCGTAACAATTTTTATAGGTATAATAAAATCGGGAACGAACTGACGTGCGATAAACTCGAATAAATACCAAGGGGTTTTGTTCTAACCAGAGAAACGTTTGAACCGTAAATCTTTATAACGTTGATCCCGATTCGACGATAGTGCATCGATTGATCCGAATTTCATTGAAACACGCGTTTTTTTTCATCAACCGTCGTTTGAATCACACTCGAACGATTATTCGTTAATTCGACAATCTCAATTGCATTTTAACAACTCCTTAAATATAGGTATTTATTGTCTTGCAAGCCCATTTTTTTCTTAACCAAAAGAATCCCATTCTCGTTAGCTCCAAGTTTCCTCGTCTCCTTTTGTTCTCTCTTGCGTTATATTCCCGAGGATGGAAACTCTTTTTAGCTCTCGCAATGGTCAGTCTGCTTACGATCAGCGGCGTAAAGCATGTGACTCTCCCTGTCGCGTATACATTCTCGGAACGAGATGTAAAGCTTCGTCCGAGGATGAGCCGCTTAGGCTCTAAACCTTGTGTGCTTCGAAACTCCTCTACTTCTCTATGTTCTCTCCCTCAACCCATTTCCCTCCCTCCTTCCCTTTCACCCTCTCTCACTCACCCTCTCTCTCTCTCTCTTGCTTTCTCTCTCCACACTCGCGCTTGCCAATTTCCTTTGAACCTAATACCCGCGCACTCGGGTAACCTCACATACACACACAACCCAGAACACGCAGAAGGGAAGATATCTCTCGGGTAACTTGAATCGCGAGCGATTTAGAGGCCACTGGAGTGAGAAGCATGTATAGTTCAACGAAAATCGTACGCATACACACACACAGACCTACACACGTGCGCGCGCACCCACGCGAACTTAGATGAGAGAGTACATAGTTGAAACTGCGTGCTGCCCTTTGCACGGGGATTATCCAGAATCTGTATAGATGTGGGATTATCTGTAGAGGGAACGTCAGGAAGTGTTATACTTGCTTGCGCGTGTCTGTTCATCGGTGCTGGCTAGGTATAGGGAGAGGGCAAGGATTGCGTCCCGGAGTAGCCAAATCCTTTAGCCGCCGGGTTGGGCTCATCGTCGTTATAACCCGCTCCACATCAGCTCCCTTCCATCCACACTCTCTATGTTTTCTGTGCCCACGTGTACCTACGGCTATACGACACATACATATATGTGTATGTTGATGCCATGTACGCGTCACGTACATATAACACTGGTGCATCGTGGATGTTTTCGTGCGAGGACAAAATTTTACTGGGTTTCAGTCCAATGGCTAATCACTATACCTCTAGTACTGTTATGTATTGGAAATATACACACGTGCTTATGTCTTCATATATGTATATATAAATGTGTTTGTGTTGGTTCGCTTTCGAACGGGGCACACCGATTCTCGCTCGTATGTTTGTGGAACGAACGGAGAGACAGGGGATGATGCGTATATGGATTAACATGGATTGTCTTCGTGGAAGCGTGTTCGTGATTTGCTTTAGTATAGGAGAAGGATTAATCCGGGATTATTGGTCGTGTGTGAGTCGAGAGCCCGTTGTCCAAATCCCAAATCCAGAGCACACAACCCGGCTAATACTAACTCCCTAACACCCTTTGCCCCCACCCCTCTCGCTCTTGCATCCTTCTCTCTCTTCCTCTCTGTCTTTCCCCTCTCTTCCCTCTCTCTCCCTGCCTCTCCCTCTCTCTGGCACAGTTAACCTTCTCTACATAGGGTGGCTCCCGAAGTACGATCGGTACACACTCACGCAATCTTTGCAGGTTAAACACACACGCGACTTGTTCGATCTTCAGGAAAATTTAGTCGGTTGCTTCTTTACGGGAGAGACTGAGAAGAAAATCGGCAAAGGGTATTAATGCGATTTTACCAAAGATTGGAAAAACGGCTAACTCACTCGATCGATTATTCAATTTAATTTGCACTGGGTTAGTTCGTAGAGAGGAATTTTTTAGGATACTAATTCGCGTATTATCGAACAAAATCGTAAACGATTTGCTTTTTCGTTAAACCGAAGAAGCCATATGGCATCTGTGTTAAATCGCCAGCAAGATACATCTCCCGGTCAGCTTGGCTATGTGTGTGAAATCGAGAAGATCCGGTTTAACCGTGGCTTTATAACCATAAGACGTAAATCAACGGGGTCCTTGCGCGCGGGCACTCCGCCGTTGCCAGCATCGGACAGTCCGGACGTTTATCCCGAAATTTCCAGTGGCGTCCAATTAGGGTTTCCAGGATCAGCCGGTGCAAAGTCACATAGACGCACACAGACGCGCGCGCGAACATATACAAACAAACACATACATGTCGTATAGTCGCGAGTTCTACGGTAGCTTCTCGTGTGTTGCAGCGACTTACTTGTACGTATGTGTGTGTGTGTGTGTGTATGGGAGACAGAGACAGAGAGACAGGGAGAGGGAGGGAGCATTGGGCGAGCATAAAAGATGGTCCCAGCGCGGCCTACATGTATCAGGTACAAGTTTGCTTTACTATGAAAACTCTATATATAGATATAGGATATTGTTGGATCCCTTCATATACGAAGATATATGTATTTATAAATGGCTGATCTCACGTAGGATTTATCAAACATATATATATATATATATACAAGGAAAACAAGAATATTCTATCGTACGAATGTGTTCACGTAGGTGTAGGGAAACCAAGCTTGTTTCAAGGGCTGAACTTCGTTTAACGAGTTCGATCGCTTATGGTGCAAAGAGCGCATTTTCGAAGAGAAGCATCGTTTGCAAGAGAGCAAGGCAGAGGTGATAGAAGGACCAGAATGAGATAGGATTGCAGGCTCCTCCGCTTGGTTCGCACTCTCCCATACACGTGGATAACAGTGGTATATATATGCATATATATATATATATATATATATATATATGTAAGATGGTGCACACATCGACAGGATTCGCACACAGCGTGCATGTTCACAGATCGCCCAGCCGCATAACCCTGGGATCCGTATTTAATCCGGATTAGTTCCCGAGGGGTCACAATATCCTCCTCTCAGCTTACCCGCATCTCTCATCCCTTCTCTTGCTCCCCCCTCCCTCTACGCCGTCGGTATCCCCTCAAGCCCGATTTTAGCTCCCTTGGCACTGGACTGTCGAACAAAAACTCACGTATATATGTACATATCCATTCTGAGAGACATACATGAATGTGGAGTAGGAAACTGAGCGAAATCACACATACGCGTACTCATCATATTGGATCTCGCGATTAACCTATACAAATGCATATGCGATTATATATATATATACATAGATTCGAATTATATGCAATTTATGTATTTACGACGAATGTGTCGAAGCAAAAACCGGATGTAGGAAGCTTCGAGTAACGTTGAGAAAGCGACAGCAGCTCGGACAAAACCACAAGTAACCCGCAACCATCCAAACTACATAACGTATTCGGTATCGGGTACGTACATATATATCTATATATATATATTTGTATTATTACACTCTTTCGTTTCTTTGACTAATTCATTCCGGTATGACGAATCGCATAATACATTCATCCGGAGGATATGTCGTAAGCCGAAAATTCGTATAGGGTTGGTATTATCCACAGGGTGTGGTTAAATATATATTCGAGGTACAAGACAGGGACGACGTAAGAAGTCGACTCTCGCCACAGGGTTACGTACGATTCTTTTTTCGTCCCCGTTCTCTCGGCTCCGGTGTGGATTTGTGAAACATTTCACGTGCGTGTATGCGTGACCATTATGTAACGACGATTAGTCGCCCGAAGCCAGAGGACTCATAGAAGTCGAGGCGAGGTGAGGGTTTCACGCAGAGCCGGACGCGAAAGGGCGAAGGAAAAGTCGTAGACTAAAAGGGCGAGGGACGCATGAATATATATATATCGATGTATAAGTCCCTCGAGTCGGATAAGGGGTGCGAGTGCGTTAGCGGTATTTCCTACACGACAATCTTACGCGCCACCGTGGAGCCCCGCAGGGTGAAGGGTAGTAATCGGTACTACGTATGAGCGATGGAGAGAATGAGAGAATGAGAGAGAAACGGCGGAGGAAGGGGGGAGGGGGGTCGAGAAAGGGAACCGACTACCGGTCTCCGACAGGAAAACCCACGTTTTAGATCCAGGATTAAGAACGAGGCGAGAGAGCACGGTCACATCCACGTCTTCAGCGGTTCTCGATTCAACGAAAATCCGGTCCTGGCTGATCCTTATAGAGGATTTATCAAACACGCACTATACGGTATTGTGCGTTATATCGCGGTCATGGAGATTCTTCTCACGAGGAGTCACGAAGATAAATATTGATTCTTAGCCTTCTGTTGCAATTTTCCATCTTTCGTCACGTGGCACGTCATCAGCGTGCGAATGACAAATTATTCGAAAATTCTGATTCCCTTTCATTTTTGTGACGTTCATTATTATTTTTATTGCGATTTTTAATATTCGTATCGGTATTTGTGGTTGCTTTAAAAAAATCCAGCGCCTCCTCTTTTTTCTATTCACATTGTTTTCTCAACTATTTTTATTATTGGTATTTTGGTGAATTGAAAAAAAATAAATGAACTCACCGGTAACGGTCGAACTCTTGCTAAGATCGAAACCCTCGTGCTTCGGGCTCGAGTTGACTTCCTGCTTGGTGTGTTGACCGTGGGCGTTGAACGTTGGCGCCTGAGGGGTTGTCGGGAGCGGGGCCTGCGACTGGTGCGACGAGTGAATGGACGAGGGTTGCGGGGTGCTGCGCTGGTGTTGCTGCTGTTGCTGTTGTTGCTGCTGTTGTTGGGACTGATGGGTCGGGTGGGACTGATGCGACTGATGAGAAGGGGGAGTCCTCGGCAGCGAGGTGACGCTGCTCGGACGCGACGGTGGCGACGCCTTGTGAGTCAACGCTAAGGCTTGGCTCTGCGAACATTGAAATACATTTTCAATCGTCATTTTTCTTTTCTTTTCTCTTCTATTTTATGCTTTTTTCTTTGCTTTATTTTTAATGGACGTGTCTCACGCGATCGAGACAGCCGATCGCCGATGGAAATAGGGAACGAGATAATCGAGACTTTATACACGAAATACTTGGAGGCACTTCGCGATGAGCTGCTCGTGTGTTCTACCATCGAAAATTTTTGAGGCCCTCAATATCCTCCTCTTCTCTCTCTCTCTCTCTCTCTCTCTCTCCCATTCTCTCTTACTATAAAGTGTTGAGGGTTCTCTGCACGTGTGTCTCATTAGGCCGAACGACTGGTTCAACCGGGTAGTCTGCTCTCTCGCTCACTCGTCTGTCGATCCGCGCAGCGGAGCATGCGTGCACCACGCTAACCAATTCGAAGCCGAGCGAACTGATTCATTGCCCTCGAAAGACTAACGAATAGCCAAGATAAACCCCCACCCCTCCTTTCTAAGCGAATCCATCGTACGAAAAAGTTGGGTCGCAAAAAAAAAGGAAAATAAAATAATTTTTGAAAAGATCTAAAACGTCAAGAGACCGGCCGAAATTTACAATTTTTCATTGACCGATTGACTCCCGAGATTTAGTTTGTCCGTGTTGCCTTGTTTTGACACTATTTGCCAATTTTCGTCGCAATATCGTGAATTTTGGCGGACTTCTATAGCGACATTCGATTGAAAACGTCGCTACAACAGATAGGTATTTAATTCGATGAATATTCCAAATGGCGAATATCTTTATTTTCAGTTTGATTCGATTCGAACGGAAATTGATATCCGGACATTATTAAGGTCAGCTGATTATGATCAATCGGAGAAAATGAAAGAAGATTGTTCGTCCGTGCAACATGATCGTTAAGTTCGATCCGTGGTTGGTATAATCAATCACGTAATTAACAAAAAAAAAGGTACATATATAGATGGAATATGTGTGTGAACGGGACGTCTCAAAGATGTTGGTAAGCTGGGAGAAAGAGAGACAGAAAGAGAGAGAGAGAGAGCCGAACAAATGGAGACCCCAGATGATCTAACCGGCAGCAGCATCGACCGAGCTCGGATACGTGGCGTATAACAGAAGCCCTCGTAACCCCCATCGCGAGTAGCAGCTTTGCCACGAACGGCAGTGACGACGAGAGAGCCGATCTCTCCCGGCTCGAGAGCGCCGCGAACACGAGAGAACGATGAAATCTGAGCACGTGCTCAATTCGTCAGCCCGAGGAGAGAACGAGAGATTGCAGTTTGCTCGGAGAGTTTGAAAGAGGGCGAGAGCAATGAGCATATTATAGAATGTGCTACTATGCGAGAGACGCTAGAGAGAGCTAAGACATAAGTGCGGACTTAGATTTATGTATGAGTGAATTTAACACTAACGGCTAAGCCGTGTCCGCGGTGTCAACTGGGGTCAACTGGGCCCAGAATGCGACAATCCCTTCCACTCGGTGTGTGTACCAGAAGTGCGAATGTTAACACACTACATGCACCGTCCTCATGATTAATAACAGGACTGGTGATAATACACCAGACATTGTATTTGTACGAGTTACATTTGTGTGGAGCTTGCCTGGATTTAAAAGAGATTTAAGCCTACAATTTTATGGTTTTGATTGACAAAATACTCGATCGATCGATAACAAAATTCATTGATTTTATCAATCGTCGCAAACAATTATAATCTTATCGTTCGATTGATCAAATTCAAAATTTTATGTTAATAAAAATCGATCTAATTTACTTGATAAATGTATGATTAATAAAATTGGAGTACAAAATTAAAGTCTCGCATGTCGTTGGGTAAATCGTCTAACGACGCGAAAGTTCATTTAATTCATTCGAATCGATCGAATATTCTCTGGTTTTTTTATCTCATAATGATACGAAAATTATCTCGGTAACGTTTCTCCGCTTTCCTCGGATTGACGAAAATTAATTGAAAAAAGCGACCCTCCGATCAAAAAACTTTCCCACTTTTCGATTTATTCAATTTCTCGTAAATTCTTTATCGATGCTTTATCCCCGCCTTTACGACACGTCGATAAAAACTTCAGCCACTAATAAATTTTTCCCAATTTTCAAAATCAAACTAAGTATCATAATGTTGAAACGTTCGACGTACGAGTGATTGCCTTTCACGTTTTTTCGCTGAGCATGACTGTACCGCTCTCGAGAAGAAGAGTGAGAGAGAGCGAGCGAGAAGGGTTTGGGGGGAGTTATAACACGAAGTATACAGGAGGCGCGCGGGCTACTGTTTCGGGAGCTGCTGCTGCTGCCTCGGAGGTATGCACGCGCAAAAAACACGTCAGACCGCTGAAGAACCCAGAGAGACCTCTCTCGTGGCGAAGCCTGGGTGAAATAGAGTGCGATAAAGTTGAGGAAGCAAAGGGGGCTGGCGGCGGAGGGCAGGGTCGTGAGGGAGGGAGGGATCGAGAAAGATGAAGAAAGAGAGAGAGAGAGAAAGACTCCCATCTTCGTCGATCGGAAGGTTTCTCTTCGTCTTTATCCTCCTTTTGGTTCGCCTCTTTCTCGCTCTTTCCCGTCCCGTCGCACGGTCCCGCGGAGAACACGAACCGAAGAACCGGCGAACCGAGTGAGAAAGAGAATCAAAGAGAAAGAGAGAGACGGGTGATGTCCCGTGGCTTTGCGACGGATGAGGATAGAATATATATATATATATGTTTTCTCGTTGAATCCTGGCATTCCAGGACCGCGGTGGATATACGTGAGAGAAAGAAAGCCCCGAACCAAAAGCGCACCAGAATCTTGAACAACGCACACGCACACATACACTCGCGCAACGATGTATATATATATATATATATATATATATATAGATATAAGTGTATAAATGTATATACACATGTTCAGAATGGAGAATAGGTGGAATAGGTTAGACGATAAGGGCCTCGTTTACCTACCAAGAGACGAGGACCGCGTCACGAATACACGCGCAAGTAAATATATATGTATAACGAAGACCGAAATACGAGAACAACACACAGCCCTGGGCACCAAGCCACGTCTGCTCCACACTGAGGACGTAAGAAGGGGCAACAGGTGGATGGGGTTATCCCGCTTATCCAAGCTATAACGCCCGAACTGATACCGACGCAGAAACAGCAGCCACACATAGACGGTACTATAGTGCGATTGTGAGCCAGGCTCTCGCTCGATCTCTTCCCTCCTTTCTCGTACTAAAACGTGCGACGCGAAACGAAATTGCTCGAGGACACGATAAATAGATTTTGTACTTATTTTGTATTATCGCATGTTGATAATTTTTTTTTCGTGATCGATCTGTCATTTGAGGTTAGTAAGAATTTTCGAAAAACTGAGAAGATATTCAATGAAACATTTGGTTAATTTTTAATCGAATCGGACATTGTTGGTTCGAATTAAAATTTGAATTTGGCTCTCTATCCATGTTAATGATTAATTTCCAATTTATGTTGAAAATTAATCAAATATTTAAGAAAATATATATATATTTATATAATTGAATGTAAATACATAGTTAAATGTAAAATATATATGGTTTAATTGAAAAATAATTATAATAGAATTATATATCGATCGCAAACCATTCACTCGAAAATACAATTCCGCCCATGACTAACTTTACACGAGCATCTCTCGAAAAATTTTCGTTCGAAATCTATATTTCTATTCGTCGTATCTCGTCCCACCTTAAAGTCAGACGCGAGACGAGAATACGCAACTGGGATAGAGAGATAAGCCGTTCTACGTCCGGCGACATTCGTAGATCCAAAAAAACAAGGTCGATCGATTTATAAAGTGTGTCCTAGAGATCCAGTCCAGTCTCGTTATGCTCATCAAGCTGCTTACGTAAGACAAAACGAGAACGAATATTTAGCTCCATCTATTCCGAGGAGCCTGGCTCGAACTCTTTCCACTACAATGTGACAAACACGTATACACACATATATAAATATAGAAGATCGTCCGTAATATTTGGCAATTGAACGACGTGTCCTTTGGCTTATCATTACGTCACAGGCGTTCGAAATAAGCTTCGCGCTTAATTGATCGATCATTCCGACCCATCCAGTTGTGCATCATTCTTTAAATCACCCATAAAAATACTTATAGCGATTAATAACCGGATTAACGAAAATTAGTTAATCGTTTTACATAAAAAAAAAAAGAAAAAATTCAAGCGCGCCATCGAAGTTAAAAATTTTATCGGAACATATAGATTCGAACAATAAGATTTGAAATATAAATTTCGTGAATTTAAGTCTACCGATACGTTTGCATCGACGCGGCGATACGAATGTGCGCACGGCAGGTTTGACGCATGGGCCGGATAGATGGATAACAATTATTCCGAACTCGCTGGGGTGGTCAAATAGCGTGACCATGCGTGCCTATAACCGTCGTCGTCATCGTCGTACTCGTATACGACGACGAGGAGGCAACGAGACTTGTGCACACGTGGTACGTTGCGCGAGCGTAAAAACCCTCCGATTCATCGTCTTCTCGTCGCATCGTTTCGCCATCGAGATTTTTTCGGCACAAGAATTTCCAATCCCGTTGAAATATTTCGTTTTCTTTATCTCGCGTCGAGAATAATCGGAAATGTTTTGTTCGAAGGAGAAGAATTCTCGTTGACGTATTGCGAGAGAAAAAGGAAAACATTAATTATCCAAGTGGCAGGAAGGGATAAAATCGTTGCGAAAGGGCGAGAGGTCTGACGATACGAAGGGGGAATTCCCCGTGCTCCGTAACATCGCGACGAAATCTTATGGGTCTCTTTCGTCGCCGGGGCTAACTGGATTAACGGATTACCTAAGATACCTACCGTGCTCGATTCCACCCGAAGTCTCGCTCTTTTTTCTTCCCTATTTTTCTCTCTCCCTTCGCTAATAAATCACGTAACGCGTTGTTCCGGTACAAAGATCATGTTTATACGCGTTGAACACGCACAATTATACGTAACAGGAAGAATTTCTTTAAAGATCCAGTCATCGTTTATTTTTTTTATTTTTTCAACCCCCTCGGAAATTTGTACAAGATCTTCAGTTTGTTACAACGATTCGAAAGATCATCTGCGGAGGAAGGGTTATTCCTAAAAAAAAAATATGTTTTTCTTTAATGTTTGAAAAATATATTGAATTGACAACCAAAAAATCACCTTCCACTTTCTATATCAATTTTTTCTCTGACCTATATTTAAATATTCAAAAAACCGATAAGATTCACAGAATTAAATTAAATCACAGACTGTCTCTCGAATTATGGCAATAAAATAAGAAAATTTTGTAAAAATTTCCAAGGTCAACGGAGGAAAAAGTGGCCGAATCGATATAGAATGCCCCATACATCCACTTATGTTAGAGTACGTTTATATCCCTACAGGGCCAAAGACTGCAAAGTCAAGATTGCAGCGTTCGTCACTCCCGGCGATATATATAATAACTGTCGTTCCCCTATGGGTTCGATACTTCCGGTTCAATGACCTCTGCGAAACCCGAAATTCTTCCGATCGCGGAGAGGGCCCAAACGGTGTGACGGCAAGTCGAGAAGAAGTTCTTGCGACGGAGACGGGAGACGATCGACGAGCGAAAGAAAGAGTAAGGAATGGAAGAGAAAAAGAAGGTACGAACAACCGTCAAACCCTCTCTTAGCTGGTCGCGCGTTATTGCATCGAGCTGAGAACGAATGAGCAACACATCCACGTATGCATGTGGCTCATATAGCTCATATAACTCATATACTAGTATATATATATATATGTGTGTATATATATATATATACAGATGAAAAAAAAAACATACGCACTATAAGGGCCAGGAACAGCCTATATACATGTATACGCGATATGCCCGATGGTTTCTGTTGCCCGCGATTGCCTTTGCCCGCTTCAGCCACCGCCTCTCGCTCTCTGTTCTGATGCCCGTGAACGCGAGCTCCGGGCGTCGCGTCGTTCTCTCGTGGTCGCGTCGTCGTCACAGGAAGAAGGCAGGGGCACATCCGTATCGTGGTCAGAATCCGTGACCCCCCACATACACACGTATAGAAAAAATACATACACGGCAACAAATGCATCCACACCGACGAATTCAGACACACTTGCATCCAGTAGCGGACTCGGGCATCTATTTACTAAAAAAATTACGAGAAAATGCGTATCGCGTACTCGTCGCGAGAGCCGAATATGGGCATTTCCGTGCAAACGCGTGGTTCGAACGAAGAATACGGAGCAACGAAATATTTATGTTTTTTATAATTAAATTTCTGACCGAGAGTCGATACAAGGTCGTCGTGGGTTTTTTCTTTTTTTTTGTTATCTTAGCAAAGACGGTCATCCATGAAACAATAAAAATGTAGAAACATGAAACGAAGAAATAAAAACAAATTTAATTTACGCGCAATTTTTTTTGAAACATTATGTTATTTAGGCAGCAACGAGTCGACTGGTCTATCCTAGCGGCCTATGCCATATTTGTCGACTTCGTTCGACGCGGCGTCCATATTCATATGTTTTTTTCATCCCTTCCTTGTTCTCTTTTCACTTTTTTGTTTTGTTTTCAGTACGGAACCCTTTTTTCCAGTTTCGTTCTCTCGGTTATTTTTTCGTACGCAAAAAAATACTAGCGGTTTTTAATCAAGGATTATCCCTTGCATTCCTTTCAATACGTGGCCGAACGCACGGCATAATTCCCGCGTGTGTGTATGAGCGCGGCTTTCGATTTCAATATGCGCATTTTTGAAACGTTTTTTCACGGATTTCCAAATCCCTCGCGGTGTACAGCCGATGTGCAGCTTCGTTTATTTATCCACGAATGTTATAACGGAGAGAAACGGCGTGTACCGAGAATAAAGAAACTATTTATTTGAAACAAAAAATTATAAAAAGTACGTATTTTCGTTTTTATCTTCATCGAACGAATATCCATTGGAGGGATTTGTTAATATTTTTGGAAAAATCATTATTTTTCAAAAATTCTCGTACTCGTAGTTTCGACACTCGACATTAATTTTTTGAAATGAATTTTTTAACCAGAAGTTTCTTCGCTCAATTTTATTAAATGATACAAAAAGTCTATCAATCTTAAGCTTGAGAGTATGATTTGTTTTTAATCGAGGGATGATTTTTGGATGGAGTCGAAAATTGGTTCTTGAACGATGACGAAAAGAATTAAGAGAGAGGAAGAGAGAGAGAGAGAGAGAAAGAGGACTATTTTTTCTTCACTTCAAGCCTCGGATAAAATCAACGAATTAGCCGGGCACGGTCGAGAATTCACGGTTTCGTGTGACAGGGTGTGTAAAATCATGAGGGGTGCTGGCCAATTGGCTGTGTAATGCAATGGGGTAAAGGGGCTTCGGTTCTCTCTCACCCTCTCTCTTTCTCTCTCTCTCTCGCTCTCCCTCACTCCCTCCATATCTCTCTCTCTCTCTCTCCTTTTCAAATAAACACACCCCTTTAACCGAAAACTCTGCTTGCTATACTACTCTCTCCGTGGCTTACTCACTACTGGTGGATTATTGTACCACGGGACGTCTTCTTTATGCTCGTGAGCCTCGCGAGCCTCTGCAACCTGCTGCCCGTCGGCTTTAACTTCATATGCGTGTCGCAATCTTATTTATCTCTCGATATAAATAAAAAAATCAACGATTTTGTTCATTTTCCGAGTATTAAGCCCGATATGCCGTTGATTCGCTGTCGATAAAACCAACTCCCAGAGTATTTAGGTCGCGCGGATCACGCGTAGGAGAAAAATATCGAATTCAGAGTAACCGTCGTCGTTGATAGAAAAAATCATGTCAATTATAATTCTGCACATTACTTCTTGTTTTATCTCACACGCGAAGCTTTCTCTACACGCAAGTGCATGCTGGGTTTATCAATGTTTAGCTTTATCATAGAATTTATTGCGCGAGATAAAAAACAATTAGGTCCCAATGTACATCTCTCGAGTTTCCGCTGTTTTTTTGTATCTACCTATAGTATGAGCCCGTTCATCGAAGAATATCTCGAAACCTCTTGAAATAAAAACTAGTCGATTAATCTCGATAAAAATATCTAGCCCAGATAAGGGTTGGTAGATCTAGTCGCGTGCAAAATTGCAGCCGAATACGTGCTCATTTACAAATGACAGACGCGATATTTGTACTACACAGAAACACGCGCAATTTCATCCATTCAAAAAAATTGCTGAATACGTTTTGGCACTTTTTTAAATAGCCTCGTATATGAAAAACAAATGTAAAAACCTAATTTGACGAAAACAAAGCTTCTTCTGTGTGTAAAAATAGTAAATATTTTTAAAAAACACAACCAAACTCGATAAATAATGAGAGTTGGGTCGTAATCGGTACCGTGCGAGGGTCGGAGAGAAGAGGGGAAACAGGCGCGAAACGAAGAAGCGGATGATGTAAAGTGTACAGTTTCAAGATGACAGAGAAGCTGCGCTCCAGCCCCGGAGTTTACTGTCCTCGGATTTTTATCTCGGTGCAATAAACATGTCAGATATAAAGGATTGTACGCGGGGGCGTGAGAAGCACACTTGTTACGCGTTTCTCTAAAGTATAACGTGTTTCAAATCTTTTGTCTCTCGCTTTTCGTTTTGTTTCGGTTATCGTGAAGAAAAAAATAAAGTATCATGCTTTTCTTGTACATTACCTAGGTTTTTCGGATAATGGGAAATGGGTGTTTTCTTTTTGTTTATTACTCGTTACCTGAACTTGATCGGTTTTTGTGTTCGCAGCCACCCAAGCTTCGGCAAAAGTCTCCATTGCGCTCTGAAAATCCATTCCCCCCCTCAAGGCCGAGGACCCCGCTCAATTGTTGCCCGTTGACTCGATAACCGGCATCGCCATTTCGTTCTTTTTATTTATTCTTTTCTCTCGTATTTATTCGTATTTTTTTCAATTTATTTTATCTCATTAATTTCAACACTTCACAACGCTCTCGCGACGCACTTAATATTAATCACGATTCGTAAACGTTCATTTTTGCGTCGTGGTATTATTAATTAATTAATTTTTTATCGACCGATCATTTAATTAAAACCGTAATTACTTTATAGCTCGAAATAATATTTTTCTTTTAAGATCTCGCGTAACGGCTCGTATTTAATAAAATTTGTGCACTTCCGAGCTACGTGTCTCCGTTTCGACGTGGCCGAAAATGGCGGGAAACCGTTCGAATCTCCGCACCACCGTAACGCACCCTCGGGCGTCTTATCCACGAGCTCAGAATCAACAACGATCTTACGAACATTCCCAGTGTACCTTCTTTGCTTCTCACTGTCTTCGTGTCACAGAAATAATCACTGTTCGTTACTTTTGATGAATAACAATTTTTTTAAATCGACGTTCGCTCGAGCCTCTCAATCACAAGACACTTTCACGTACGTTCGATCGATCGACAATTCGATCGCGTTGACGACAATCGCACGCAATATTTTTCTACTATTCTCGTACTTCTCTCAGAAAATAAAAATCCATCGGTTATCGATCTTATCGACGATATTGCGTCTCGCCCGGAATCGTCGTAAAACTGTCAAATTATTTTACAACGAATCGTTTTAATTACGAATTATTTTTCTTATCGAACGTCCGATAAAATCTTGTTGCCGATCGAATTGTAATTTTTTTAATCTGTCCCCATCCCCGCCGCCCCCCTCCCCACCTCCCCTCTTCTTGTTTTCATATATTCGTACGTCGTCTCGTGTTTCAAGCGGGCATACCGTTCAGTCGCGCACGCAGAAATAGAAATTTCATTCGAAACACGTGAACGCGCGATACGCAGACGGCGGCGCTCAGCCCGCGACTGTGTGTGCCCGAGCGTCGCGGCGCTCGTTCTGCCCCTCCGACCGCCCTACCATGACTACCCGCTGTTAAACCCCCACCATATCACCGTTCACTCCGACCTCTCCTGTGCCGCTGGCACGTCCTTGCGTCCACTGGTTTCACCCTCTCGCTTCTCGCCCGCTCCCCTCTTCGCGACATCATCCCTCGTGTCTATGTCTACGCTATCGTCGGTGAAAATGGACCACTGAAATATTTTTATCCACAATAACGTCTTTAAAATTTCGTCTCATAGGCTTCGATCGCTTTTTATTAAATCATGATTCATAAAAAGCCTTGTCCTATAAATATTTCAATGAATAAAACGACAAAGTTAAGATCAATAATGTTTTTTTTAAAATTACCAATGTGATAAAATTTAATATTCCCTTTATTTTGTCGCCATCGAAATCGATCGATACAAAATTTGCCTCGAAGCATTTGTACGAAAATCCCTGGACCATTTTAGCTTCGTGAGCCATATTACCCTATGTACACTCATATCGTTACGGATCACTCGGTGTTTCGTATTTTCATCCACGATACATGCAGGTATATATAAAACAGCATGGCAACCCTCTCCAGTTAGCTCGTGAGTAATAAGCGACCACGTCGAGCTTCTCGTTCACCTTTACCAACGTAGCCGGACCGCGTATCCAGCTTCGCTTCGACCTCTCGCCTCCTCCACTTCCCACAGTTTTCGTCTCATCGCAGATTCTCCCTCTCTCGGCTCGCGAAATCCAACCCCCGGCGTACAGCCATCGCATCCCTTCTCTCGCGTCCTCTGACCCAACGTTCGAGAGAATTTCCTCTTTCGACCCCCCCCCCCCCCCCTACCACCGCCGTCTTGTGTAGGTAGGTACGTATAGCGTGAGAAACAGGGAGATGGAGAATCGCGGGGGTGTGTCCTCCACTCCTCGAGATAAGGCGTAGAAAACGTAACCAGTGAGGATGGTGGAGGAAAAGCTAGATGAGAGGCGATGCCGGTGCTGCCTTGTGCAGTTACGTATTACGGTGCATAGTCCGTTGATTTACTCGTATACGGAGGAGGGAGGGGGGGCGAGGCTTTTGGATTTCTACACGATGATTATTGATTCATTATTATCATTATCGGAATAATAGTCATAACTATTACAAATCGAATTTAAAAAATGGCTATAATATAGTATTTTCATAATTCGTAATGTAGTGATATATTTTGTATTCCTCGTTTGTAAAAATTTATTTTCAACTTGCTGATCTCTTACTTCAAAAAGTAAATTGATTTTTGAAGTGAATTTTTTGTGCATAAAAAACTTTAGTAAACAAACAATTACGAACCAAATTAAACAACAAAGGATCATATTTGTAAAGAGTTGGATAATTCGAAAATGTTTAATTCGTTGGATTTTTCACATTCGGTAATCGCGGTCCAGCTTTCAAACTGTCGAATGACCTTCGAAGACGAGAAGAAAGTTGTATCGAAAAGTGTGCAGCCTGACTACTGGAACTTTTGACTAGGCTATCTATACTTTTTTCCCCGATGTAACCAATCACGTAAGGATTTTCCAATCTTAATTTATAGTAATCTAACATCAACACCTTCTAATATAAACTGTAGCTAATTCCTAGCAGCATTCACCAACCTCTATCCTACGAGGCTCCATGATGCAAGCGCGCATTGCTTTCACCAGGAATGTTCCGGATCACTTTACTTTACTTCCTCGCTTCATCTCCTAAATCGGTTCATCGCCACCATCCGATCGCTCAAGACTCGTACCAGTTTATTTGAAACCATCGACTAAGTCCCCGTGTACACTCCTTCGATCGTTCATAAAGAATCATTAAAATACTATGACTTCGATTTGAAACTCCTCGTTTGCTATTCACTAATCAACCCGTTCGGTCATCACAGTGACAATTCCTTAACGTTAAACCTACCGAGGATTTAAAATTGACTGATACTTTAATGTAAAATTCGGTCGTTGTAAGTTGATACGACATTGTATTGATATCTTCACAATTTATTAAAAATCAAACCATTTTTCAAATCAAAGGAGTTTATTATAATGTAAGAAGATTTCTTTATTTCGTTTCGATTGATCGATATAATTCTATCACTTGATATAATTTTGGTGCGTTTATAGACGAAATGTTTATTTGGTATTTCTCGATTTATTCAAAACCATCATGGTGTCCAGCATTAATATGTAATACGCAGTGACTTCGTTTGACTCCGTCCCTCGCCGACTATCACTTGTGTTCCGGTTTCCGGGGAAGTCACCGATAATATGTGCGCGCTTATACGCTCGATGCTTGTGGTATTAACTATAAATAGAACCACCTCGTTCTGCCCGTTCGAATCTTCTTACGCCTTTTCCTGTCTCTTCTGTTCATGGTGGTGATGATTGGGACGATGATGATGGTGATAATGATGATTGAGCCATGTCGCCGAGTTCCTGGAATAACGCGCTCGCTGAGCACCCGATAATCGCTGAAACGAGCGATGACAACGCCGAGCGAGACATTCGCACGAGCTCGCAGCACGCATAACCGAGATCTTTTACGACTCTGGGAAAGATCTATCGACTAGTATCGTGAAATGGACAACAATACAAACAAATTTCTGTCACGAACATTGACTTCAAATTTACTTTTACTGCATTTTTTGATGAGTCGATATCTTAAAAACGTTACAAAACGAGCTTAATGGTAAAACAGAATTTATTTTGAACTTCTTAATGGTATTATCTAAATATATTACTAGGCTTAAAAATATTTATTCAGTCGTTTTCAATGCTGGAAATCCGCAAAAAGTATGGTTTTTTCCGAAGTTAAAACCGTCGTGTATTAATCTCTAAATCGAAATTAAGCTCTATGTTTTACGACGCTGTGAATGATCTATTGGTCGTCATTGTGGGATAAAGATAACATTTTCGCTTCAAGGCGAATAAAAGAAGGCCTCGTAGTTGATAATCTTGATATCGGTATAAGGCCAAACAGATCAATGATAAACAAAAATCATGACAATTGAAAACGATTTTTATAACGATCGTTTATTAATCTCGATCTATGTAAAAAAAAAGCGTCGTCGATTCGTCATTTCCGTTCTCCGATCGGTCGTCGCAAAATGCGACTCGGTTTTGTTATCTTCTTTTTTTTAACGATATTAAAATTCTCCATTTGTCTCTCGCAGCGTGTATAATTCGGAGAGGTACACGTCGCGCGTCGGGAGGATATATTCGTTTCGACGGCTCGGGGCTCCCGCGAGATTTCCGCCTCTGCACTCTCACCAATGCTGTACGAATAGATAGATAAAACAGAGAAAACGAAGTGTAACGCGTATCCGACGGATACAACGTTCCACACTCGACAAATCCGATTGCATGCGCGTCGCTCTTCTTTTCCGCGAACGAATAAGCCGATCGGAGCCAAATTTTCTTTCGATGTTTCTCCAACCAAATTACAATGAGTCTGAAAAACAATATATATATATATATACATATTTGCGAGATTTCTTTTTTACTCTATGAAAATAAATCTAATCTGTATATTTTATTTATTCATTGTTCAGCATATTTATTATGGTTTATTTATTTATTTATTATTCGTAAATCTGCCCTCAATGTCTCGACATTGTCCATTCATTTACTGTTTCCAACACATTAATCAGGTGTTTTGTGACGTTCGGATATTCGACGACTTTCAAATATTGTTACAATTTATTCAACCCCACAGCGGATCAAAATATATATAAAAAAATAGTCCTATCATTTGAAAATCTCTATCGATTTCCATTTTCTAGTCTCGTATCGATTGTCTACAGCTTTACTTCGAGAATGTTCTCAGCCTCTTTGCTCATCCCCGGCATTTCTCCTGCATCCCTTCCAGACGCCTTACTGATCCCGATGGCCGGTGAGGAGAACGAGGGGGCTCAAGGTGGATGAGGGGTAGGAAATGTTTCATGCACCAAAGGCGGCGCGAAGTAACGATTGCATCGGAGCCGGCGCACCGCGATGCAACAGGACGAAGGAAGGGTGAGAGAGGAAGGTATAGAATGGGTGAACGCGGGGGGGTGTAGGAGGCAAGAAAGCGTGAGACGATGGTGAGGGAAGCTTCTCGAAAGGAAGGGCGCTCTCTGCAATGCGAAAGCATCCCGCGAGGAGTATATAGAGGGGATTTTGGATGCAATCTGTGTGCAAAGCGCGCTGCCAGGGAAGTTGAAGCTCGACGCTTCTGTGGGGTTACATTATCGGGCTTTTGGCTTCGCGAGATAGAAGGAGAGAGGGAGAGAGGGTGGTTTGACTGTTTTCGTGCGGAACACAGGACGAGTTATTCCGGCGCTTGCGCGCGCGTGCACTTGCGTCAGTAGCAGTTAAATATATATATATATAGGTACCAATACACGTAAGGGTTGCTATATTATAGAAATTTTGAAATGGTAGTTCGAGGACCGAGGGTTGAAGGAAGACGAGAATATAACGCGAATGCAGGATAAGACGAGAGGAGAAAGATAACGACCATCGAGAGTGAGAGAGAGAGAGAGTGAGCGCGAGAAAGCGGGTGGAGGGAGGAAGACGAAAATCGTGCTAGAGAGGGAAACGAAGAGCCGAATGAAGGTCTCTGGGCGGGTCGCGCGAGGCGTTTCCAGGCTGAGCTTGCAGGCGGAGCTTTAGCGGAACGCCTTCGAAGCGTTTTTTTTCCTTCCACCGAAGCTTTTTATCGGAACGGCGAGAGGACGCTTCCTGGTTCTCTTTTCCCACCCCTTCGAACTTTTCTCTACCCTTTGAGCACAGCTTTTTTTCGTCATACTTTTTTCTTCGCTTCGCCGCTACCCCTCCGGCGCCTCTCCCGAGTTTTTCTGCTTCCGTGCTCGATCTTCGTGGCGTCTTTGCGCTTCCTCCGACCGATGTTTCTTTCGTATTTCTCGATAGCCCGATGCCCGTGCGTTATTCGCCTACGCCGAATTATCATCGTTTCGAAAAGGAATTACGAGATAACCGGCAGCTTTTAGTTTACGGCTCGAATATTACACGAGGATGCACTCGCGAATTCCTCATCCTCGTGATTTTTTAATACATTCGGACATCGACTCTTGCAACGAGTACTAAAAAACGTCGTCAAGGTTTTCGCAACCCTCGATCGCTCCAACCCCCGTTGACAATTTTCTCTCCTCTTTTCCCTTTTACTTATATTTCTAGCCTCCTTTTCGTCCCTCTCTGAGTCTCTCGCTCAGGTGGTAGGTACGGTTATACCCGTTTGATCGCAAGCTCGGATTCCTTCCCGCCCATCCTACGCGTTCCTCCCACCCCCCTGCGCGAAGACCAACGAATCGCGTGGAAGTGGGAGAGATCCTCTATATTTTCTCTCTCGCCTCTCCTCTGCGTTTCTCACCCCCTCCCGTGGCCCTCACCCTCCCGCTCTCCTTGCCGCGGGGCTGTCTCTCGCGTGTCCTGAAAATTTTCTTCCAGCCTGGTTCGTTGGCATTTCGCACGAGAGAGGGAGTCGTGGCCGGAAAACGAGATAGGAGCGAGGGCTCTATATATAAGGGAGTTAGACGAGGGTAACGTATGCCCGGAGCTAATTTGCCGGGGCTTCCGAGAAAATTACGAGCATCCCGCCTGATGCATCCGAATATCCTTGCCCGTATCTTCCTCCCCCCCCCCTCCCTCTCTCTTCTTCGCCATGCTCGCCCCCAACCACCCTGTGACTCTGTCTCTCTCGCGCTCCCTTCGTTTCTCGAATCGAATCGCCTGGCTGCAGGTGTGCCTATGCGAGATGCACCGTATAATACGGGCGAACCGGGAATCCTAAATATAAGAGGGAACTACGAAAGATATATCTACGGCGTTTGCCATCCTCCTTCTTTCTCCCTCTCTCAAACCCCTCCCTTTCTCTCTATCGCTCCCTCTCTTTCTCTCTCTCGCTTCCTTTCTGTTTCTGTCTGTCTGTCTGTCTATCTGCCTGTCTCTCTCTCTCTCTCTCTCTCTCTCTCTGCCTCCCTCGCTCTGTTGTATCTTATACACGTTCCGACAAGCTATGCGGAAGTCTCCATATCTTTATATACCCAGAACAACATTTTTTTCAGATAGGCGATTGAATTGAACATTGTTGGAATAAGACATTGGTCCTTATTTCTTCTGACGATCAAATTTGTTGCTTTTTATGTAGCGACAAACGTTTAAAAATTTTCTCTTTACATTTTTTAATAAATTTGCGAGAAGAAATATATTTATTTTTCCTGCAAGAATACCTTTTCAATGTATGTAGCTGGTATTTTTTTGTATATTTAGAATACGTTTTAAGATTAAGGTTACTCGTATGTTAAGAAAATGTCGAAGAAAAATATTTTTATGAATCGATTTTGTACACGCGGGCTATTTCGATATTTAATTGTAATGGAATTACGAATGAAAGTTGAACACTTTGATAGAAAAGATCGGGAGGCTCGAACCGTAGCCACTTACAGCTAAGGAAACTCCACGGCGCCTGACCATATACTACCGTAACTACTTGGCTGCGTGTCACTGCATCTCAACAGATTCAATTGAAATCACCAATGAAGTTTTGCGCAATCGATAAACGATTCGTTAGTGATAAGCTGGTCGATAATTTTGATCTATTACTTAAATAAACTGGGATCGTAAACATCATGAAATTTTCCAAGTTAGATATTGAGTCTTAAGGGGGAAGATCCTGCATAGATATAAAAAAAAACTTTTTCGCGAACTCCGGATGGGCGATAAAAAAATATCGATGTATTCGTTTTCTCCCTCGGCATTAAGTTATATTCGTATGCGAAGCGCACTTTTTTTTAGTATAATAATATATAATAATAATACCCCACATAAACCTCGCAAGAGGGTACCATAATGTAGAACCGTAGGACAGAGAGAGAGGGAGAGGAAGTACATAGAGGCACGCAATCTGCGGTTGCCTCGGCATGCGTGCCACCAGTAGAGGTTGCTCCTGCCTGCGATACAAATTGAAAACCATTTAGTGAATCTCCCCGTCGTTCCAAGTGTTAATAAATTCAGGTTTATGAGGGGGTCGTCTTCGATAGACTGAGAGGCAGAGGGAGAGAAAAAAGAGAGAAAGACAGAAGAGACACTAGCTACATGTTACGAATCTGCTATTACACTTGCTTCGCTAGCCTACTCTTCTTGGGGTAAAACCACCCCTCATTCACCCTTCCGATTCATCCTGGACCTTCTTTCAGTTCCTCTGTACTATTCTTTGCCATAATCGTGAATAAGTTAAAAATACACATTTTTACATAGTTGTCCCTCTGCATAACCCTGCTTGTAAAAAATAAAATCGAGAAGTATCGGGGTCTATTACATCACTGTTGACATTTGAGTGATTTCTAATACAATCAATCGTTGAAATAGAAACCTTTTATGAACTGTTATTATATTCGTCAAGATCAAAATGTTTATTAATAAAACAAAATTCAGTTTGTGTATTAAAACAATGAAATATTATCGATAAAAGGGGATAATATTTCATTGTTTTAGGATTTAGTATTACCTAATACGACTAAAATGTTTCTAAATTTGCTACTAAGTCGAGATGAATATAGAGTTTTTTTTAAATTGAGATTAATGAAGTTTACCTATTTGAAGGACTTGAAAAAACTCATACATTTTGTTTGAAATGGACTAATTAAAATGGAATCAATTGAATAGAAAGGGGATGTTAAGCATTCGCGTTCCAAAGGGTTAATGCGTAACACAGCCGCGTTCAATAACTCACTTCGTCTCGTGGCACATATGTGTCTTTCAATCTCCGCATCTACGACATTTTCGTAAATTCTAACTCGACGGGGTTTTCGAAACAGCTCGTACGTCGGAAGCTTTCGGTGCTTTCGTAGGTAATCCTCGAACCATCTCCGTTGCCTTTGAGGCTGATGATAACGGAATGGACGGATGTAGTCGATGTACAGACGTAGAAGTGGGAATGAAACCGAGCACAGACAAAGCTATATCAAAACGCCTGCGAGTTTTGGTCAAAGCGAAGAGGATAGGGCAACGTACCATATATGTGTGTATAAACGAACGTCTATGAGTAGGAAAGAGGATAGTGTATCTCCATTTTGAGATAGAGAATTATTCATCTCCCGCGATGCACTGTGAAGCGGGCAATGAAAATCGTAGCCAAAAATTTGAGCTTCGAGTTTCAATTACCTATTTATTTTTTAAAAAATTCATATCGATCGATTTTCAAAATCAATCGATGTTTAGTTTAATTACTCATTTTTCTTGCTCCAAGGCATGGCCTGAAATTCTAGTTTCGAGATTCAAGTTACAATAGGTATGTTTCGTTCAAATTAATTTCTCGTTCAAATTCGTGCGTGTCGTAAAACATCAATATATATTTACTTTGAATCGTTATCGTTCGAGGATACCAATTTTCAACGTAGACGTTCGATCGAATAATCACGATAAGTGTTCATGCATTTGTCAAGAGAAGCCATCCCGAGACATTCAATTCGAGTCGGGGGATGACGATAAAGTCGTAGCGAGAGGATTTGGTAGTCGAATGCTGAAAGGGCGATGTGAGGTTTTGAAATTTGGATTAGGACCTTTCGTCATCGCCCGTCGTGAATTCTGCGTGTAATACACATACGCGTATCAACGTTGTTGTGCCCTCTCCCAATGTGTACGTCTTTCTCGGTTTCCTTCGTAACGTACAACGATATCAGCGAGTCGTGGATTTGCGTTCGCGAGGAGGCGCCGACATCAAGCCGCTTACAAGATATGATCATCGTTGGTTCTGGGTGAACCATTGCGGGTTTCCCAGTAGAATTACGACCGCATTGCCAACCCAGCATGTGAATTATTAACTAAATAGTACCACGTTAATTACGAATACGAGACGTTTCGAATATCTCGAATATTTCGAATATCTCTTATCATTAATTTGATTTTTAAAAAACCGGTTTTTTTTACCGTTTATGTGGGACTGAGTTCAAAATTGCCGCCACTGTATGTAATTTCAGAACCTCGACGCTACAGTGATCAACGTGACAAGCTTTGCGCTGAAGCAACAAAACGCGTGCAAAAGAAGTGAGAACAATAAATAACAAAAACAAACATTATTAAGGTTAACTCTAAATGTACACTCTTCTTTGAACCTCCAGTTACCCTCGACGGGTATACGATTTTTGTAGTCTGGAAGACTAAATGAAAATGAAGCAGAAATAATAATAAACCATTTCAAAGAATTGAATGATCAAACAATATTATATTATTACTATACATTACTATTATCATTGTTAATTATTAATTAATCATTTTTTAAAATCGAGTCGTGACATCCATGTCTCGTTCAAAATGTTCGACCCCTCTAAATATCAATTCGACTGTTTAAAACGAGGATAATTTCGTATCAACGAGAGAAAAAAAAGGACACGGGAGAAAGAGAGTGAAGCGAGAGAATAGTACTTACGGCAGTGGTGCCAGCAGATTAATTGCGAGTGTATGCCCCGGCAATTGGCCCGGATCGGTGGCTCCTCGTAGATAAGTGGTGCTCGCCACCAGCGAGTTAAGTGCAACGAATGGCCGACGAGTACGACGGTGAGCACATCGTAAGATGTTCTGGAAGAACAAGTAGGTGGAGGGGGGAGGGTCCTCGGGGGTAGTTTCTCTTCCACATAGCTACGCTCTAGCTTCTCGTTCTCGCTTTTACTCTTCCTCGCGTAATCGCTTGCCCTTTCTCTTCGTTCCGTTCTCCTCGTCGTACGTCGGTGTATACTCCTCACCCGTGCACTATAATACAAACCGCCTGGGCCGCATAATAATTCAGAAATTTGCATGTACGCGGGCTAACTCCTCAAGTAGGTTATCTATGCTGGAAGTTTTCTTGATATATAACGCATTCGCCATCTTTCTCTTGCCCATTTGGTGCCGAGACAACTCGTGCAGAAGCGTTTCTCCTTCGTGCACGACAATTCTGCGCGGGCTGCGCTTTTCTTCCGCGCCCTTACGTACACCTCCGTTTCACCGTCCTTTTCCATGCCCTATTCTCATCCCTCGCGAACTCTATGCTACTCAGTTATACATAGTTATGTATCACGAGCTCGGGCGGAACTTCCGTAACTCTCTCTCTCTCTCTCTCTCTCTCTCTCTCTCTCTCTCTCTCTCTCTCTCTCTCTCTCCCTCTCCCTCTCCCTCTCGCCCTTTCTCTCACTTCCTTGAGGAAATGCATAGTGCAACGGAAAATATACCACCGAGTATAGAGCAACGTTGTATAATTCTGGCGGCATAGCCACATTGGATCGCGTGTGCATTATTATCTTTGCAAATTTGAATGGGACCCGACTCGCGTCGAAGAATTCATATTATACTCATTTTCGTGGGAATTGCATTTTAAGAACTAGAACAAATTCTTCAATTTCATGTTTCTGAGATATTTTTTTCATTGAAATCGTTTATTCACGGACTTATTCAAAAATAATATGGTGATTATATTTTTAAAAAAATAATAAAATGAATGTAAATAATAATGAGACTGAAGTTAGCCGATGATCTTTCAAAGGGCATTTCAGCAGCGCATACCAGCTCCAAAAATGGTTGATTTGAAAAAAACGCACAGCTCCGTATTCGCTATAATAAAATTCTACCGGGGTATTTTTTTCAGTGTCCATGGTAAATTTTGAATTTACAGAGGATTTTTATGATTTTTTTTTATTAAAATAAGGTTAACATAGCATATATATCAGAAAATTTATCGAAACAAAATATACGGAAATTTCGGGCTTAAAAACAATCATTCGGAGTATTTTTTTGTTGTTTTTTTTTCTCACACCGTTAAACAAATAGATGGAAATGAATGAATAAACCTTTAGCATACAATAACTTTGAGATGGAATGTCGCAGATAAAAAAATTAAAATTGTATGGATTGGTGTTAAAACTGTCTCGACGGGGTATTTTTTGTTTTTTGTTTTTATTATGAAAGTCCATTTTTAACATTTTGATTATATGCTCCAAAAACGACAAATTTACATGTGTGATTCTGCATATCTGAGGTATGATCTATCACAGGTGAAAAATTCCACAACTTGTGGTTTCAACTTGACATTTTCTCAATGATATAATCCCCCCCCCCCCCCCCCCCCCCCCGTAAAATATCCCGTTGAGAAAAATTGACATTTTAAAAAATATGTCCGGAGCAGTTGGTCCATTTTTAAGTTCAATAATTTTTTTGCACAATTTATTATGGCTTTCACTGCTTTTGGGTCATTAAATTTACTTTTTCCCCCCAGTTTTAAGAATTTTCACAAGATTCGGTAGTTAAATGTGTTAGGGGTAACCATTCGTGTGTTGGATAGCCAAGTAATCGGGTATAGAAAATCCCCGGTCGCTTCGCATGCTCGGGTCGAACTGACGATAATAATGCCTGTAAACATACTTTAGCTGATAAAAGGAGAATACGAGTGTATGTGTACAAGCACCGGGGACAATTAAACGGTATCTACACTGTTCCAATAAAATTGAAATTAAAATAAAATGTAAATTTGAAAATATGTTTGGTATCGATTCAATTTTCATCAATACTGATCTTGAATGACCTTGAACGACGCTGACCCCTAATGTTTTTGAAGTTTTGTCAACAGGTAAATTCCAAGAGTTATACTCAAAATGTAAAAAATTAACTTTCATAATAAAGAAAGAAAAAAAAATATCCCGTTGCGAAAAATTGAAATCGAAACCATATGTTTTGAAATTTTTCACCTGCGATATTTCCCTCTTCAGATATGCTATGTTATACACTTTTAAAAAATTGTTGAGTATGAATTTTTAAAATGTTAAAAAATTGATTTCATGATGACAAAAAATAAATAAATACCCCATCGAACCAATTTTAACACCAATCCATACAATTTTGATTTTTTTATCTGCGACATTCCATCTCAAAGTCATTGTATGCTGAAGGTTTATTCATTCATTTCCATCTATGCATTTAACGGTGCGAGAAAATAATACAAAATAAATAACCCGAATGATTGGTTTTAAGCTGGAAATTTCTGGTTTTTTTCGATAATTGTTCTGGTATATATGCAATGGTAATCTTATTTAAATAAAAAAAATTCATAAAAATCCTCTGTAAATTCAAAATTGATCATGGACACCGAAAAAAATACTCTGATAGTATTTCATTATAGCGAATACGGAGCTATGCGTTTTTCTCAAATCCAACAATTTTTGGAGCCAATTTGTGCTGCTGAAATGCCCTTTGAAAGATCATCGGCTAACTTCAACCTCATAAATAATAATGGTTCGTTAAATGGCTTAAGAACTCAATATTCTTAAATGAATTATAATTTTTGCGTAGACCCGTGCTCCTTCGATTCTAGCCAATACCTACTATGTATTGGATTGGGAAAACAACCGGGAGATTCGGAAAAATATATTTTTTTATTTAATGGTTTTTAAATTAAGTGTTGACTAATTTGACGATTTTTAGCTAAGATTATCATTATAAAATGCTAACTACCATTCAAATTTTGAAATGCTACTCGAATCGTTAGGCTACGACGAACGTAACAATTTTACGGATTTGTAACACGACGCTTTCGATTAAAAGCGAAAACAAAATCAAGCTGAAATTTGTCGTTCAATCCAGATCGATACAATTTGATATTCTTATCTAGCGAGTTTCGTTCTTTCGTCGATCATCAACTTTTAGCGCGGATTTAAACCAAATCATTAGAGCTTATTCAATAATTTAGCTCGTAAATATAAATTTTCCATAGTAAAAATAAAAAAACTTCCTAATTACTTAACGCTGTGGCTCTTCTTTTTATTTTTACCGGCGATTCGATCTCTCTGTCGTCACTCGAGATCCCTCCACCTATATACATGCAAATATCTCCTCGTCGAAAGAAATATCCGTATCATTTTATGTTTCAACTCTTTCGCTCGACGGGCGGCAAGAAGCTTTTCCATCGGTAATTGGCCTAATTGTCCGTGCAATATCAGGCGGCAATTAAGCTACTCGTGGCTAATTAAGTTCGCGAGAGAGCGAGTAGACGATGTCGACGTCGTCTGCTCGATGGCTATAGCGAGAGAGGACGACATCCCCCATTGGATGGTCCTCTCCACCCTCGCTCGCCACCATCCCGTCTTCCCGACCTCCCGAACGCTTTTCTCATCCCTTACCTACGGCTCGCAGGACACAAAGCTCTTGACTAACTGAATTTTCTTGAGCAGTACGCGAGGCGTCCATCAAAGATCGCGTTCTCCATACAGTAAGGTTACGAGGGAGAGCCAGGACACACAAGGAACCTTCCAAGGACGCGATGCCTCCGTTCTTGCGGGGAGAAGGGCTCGGAGAGAAGAAGGGAGTTGAGATGTCGCAGGAAGCGAGATGACTCGTGAGCATATGCGATGTGTACCTATTCGGGGTATATTTCACTAGAAGGGTGAAACGGGATGAAACGGGGTTGAGGGTGTGCGAGGGTGATGCCTAGAACGCGGCTCCCGGTCTCGAGACATCCTCTCGATGAGGAAATCGAGCTACACCCTTGGATAGAACCAAGATGCTCCTTGTCGTCCTCGTCGTCGTCATCCTCAACGACGAGGTCGACGACGATGACGACGTAGATTCCCGGTTCCTCGTGGGCCAATAAGGTACCCGATACTCCCGTGCTACGATCCTCATCCTATGCTCCCGATACCCGAACGCATCTAGCCTCTCGTATATACCAGCTGTACAGCGATAACTAATTCACTTACCCCCCATCCCCCATCGCGCCAACCCCGTGGGCGATATTGAGTTAACCCTTGGTTCTGCGCTACCCAGCCGCGTGGGCGAGGACTCACTTTCTGTGTCTCCCATTTAGCCTCGGAAAACACGGTTTTGCCGATGCCGCGTGATCGGGTCTCCCTTCGTATCGCTCCCGGACCCTTTACCTCTCGTTCGCTCGCTCGCTCGCTCGCTCACCCCTCATACCCTCTCGACCAATCCCTCAACCAAACCTCTCCCCCGCGTCAATATTAAAACCTTCCGAGGGAAGCTCGAATATTTTGTTGCGAAATAACGCAAGTCCGCTCGCAGGACAAAGCATACGCCGAGGTCGCGTTAACTCTCTCGTCGACTCTCTCTCTCTCTCTCTCTCTCTCTCTCTCTCTCGTTCGTCCCTTGTGAACTTTCACCTCGTCGAAAAAGTCGAGGGTCAAGCTCGTAAAACGTTTGTCTGAAAATTTTAATGCGAACAATCCCCGTTCCGCTGTATAACGCTAAAAACCGGATTTACACGTACAGGGGGTGAGTTTTATTTACTCTCGTATACCTAATTGTGTTCTAATAAATGTAATTAAGTGTTTAATTATATTTTATCCAACTTTTTGTTTCCAAACAAAAGACTTTTTTCCATCCCTTTTAACCGTTTGGCAAAGTGGGTCGAATAATTATTTACAAAATCACCGAGCATAAAAATAAACCTAAGAACGCAAAGAAAACTCGAAACATCGAATACTTAAAAAACGTACAAATCAATATGGCGCCAATGAATAGCCGCGATTCGTGGTCGAGGTGGAACTATATCGTTGCCACGGTACGATATAAGCAAAGGTGACAGTCGTATATATATATATATCGATATATATTGGGTCGAACGTTGTAGCTGGTGGAAGGAATAGACTCTGAGGGTATTGCGGATAGGCAAAGCATCAATCTCTCGAGGAGCAGCTCGGGTCGTGAGCGAGACAGAACTACTGCGAAACTGATGCACCATCCGAAGGTTTTGATGCTTCGAAGGAAACACCCCCGGTAAGACCACTTAGGACAAGGGCACAGAGAGAGCGGACTTGCCTCGTCGTCGTCGCTGCCTCTTCTCCTCTTTGGTAAAGCTTACTGGTCCACCCTCAAAGTGGCCATTACGAGAGGAGGTTAGATAGCCACCCCTTAGCTGCGTGGTCATCTCCCAATGTCCATATATATATATACATTTTTATCACGACATATACAACACCATTCAGTGATGATAGCAGTCTACCACGAGGTTCCGGAAATCATGATGAAATAGTCCGTAAGACCCATTTACTCTTGATGGCTAATGGATCTGCGTATACCTACATACAAAAATATCTCTCGGTCGATGCTTCCCTCTCAGCCTTCCCCAATACCGTTTTGCCCTCTTTCACCTTCCTCCACACCACAAACGAAAACTGTAGGTATATCCGCAACTGCGCCATTGCCGCTCTGTTGTGGCGATTTTGCTCGAAACCGTTCACCGCACACTTACGTCCAACTTCTCCAATTAGTTGCATCGACTATGATACCGATGAAAGAGGCGACCATCGATAATAATCTATGTGTTCGGCGTCTTAGACTGACCACCGTTCGACGACGACGGTAGAGATCGATTATTTCTCCCCTACTCCCACGCCTTCCATCGGCTTAACCTCACGGCGATAAAAATTAATAGAAATAATTGTGTTTTTGAAACACGAGATAATAGCGTTAATATTCTGGGAATAGGGGTGATTCGTTCTTCTCGATATCGATCCTTTCGACGTTTTCCATAAATATATCGATACGTGGTAAGTTCCTAACCCTCGCCTCTATATCGCAATTGACCCGTCCAACTCGTCGAATGTGCCAGAGAGAACTCCGTGAAAATAGCGCCTCGGCCAATAGTTCGGTCAAGTTCGCTAAACTTCGCATGCGAAATTTCCACTTGGGAAACAAAGTTGCCCGACCGGAAAACCACGCGATCTTTCGACAATCGAAGACACGCGAGTGACAGTCCACCATGCTGGATATAACGTTCGATATTGAAACTCGCACCACGCACGGATATCGACGCGTTTTTCGAAGCTCAACGAGGGGCGATAATTTTCGTCAAAATGCGCACGATTAAGCACAGTGAAATGACGAAAAACTTCTGAAACACCGTGAAAAAAACGGAATCTTCGTGCTTCCCGAGAATAAAGTACTTAATCGAAATAGCGAAACAATGGAAACAAAATTGAGAAAAGATAATAATAAAGAAGGAAAAGACGAAGAGCACGAACGTTTAAAGAATTAAAGTATCTAATGTGAAAGAAAAGTTGGCGGGCGGAGGCTTTTCGAAGCGCGAGTAGAGGGGTCGTTGGTGGAGTATGCGAGGAGGGGGAGGTTTGAAAAGCGAAGCATTGTCTGCGTTTAAGCCTGGCATTCAGTGGCCTCTTCTCTATATCTTTCCTATCTTTCTCTCCCTCTCTCTCTCTTTCGTGGTCTTGCTCTTACCTCGCGAGAACGAGGAAAGGAACCGAGTACTCACCCGCGAGTATAAATTGCGAAAGAAGAGGATCTTCGCTGGTCTTCTTGGCGTTCCTATACGAAGAGAGAGGAAAAAGAGAAAGGGTGAGAGAGAGAGAGAGAGAGAGAGAGAGAGAGAGAGAGAGAGAGAGAGGGAGAGAGAGGGAGAGAGAACGAGATCGTAAGGCGGGATCGAGAAAGACGCGTTGGGTTCGGCGGGTTGGACTACAAGAAAGAGAACGACGAAGATGAAATGAGAGAAAGAGAAGGAAGCGCGCCTCTCCGTCTTCGGCAGAAGGATCGTCGAGAGACGAGAAGAAATAAGAAATTAAGAGAGAGGTCTTAGAGAGAATAAAGCTAAGAATTAAGACGGCCGCGGATGGAGAGACGAAAGAAGGAGAGAAAGAGAACCGTAGTACAGAGAGAATGCAGAAGGGTCGGGCGTGGGAGGGCTCGAGGAGAAGGGGTGGCAAGCCGAACGAGAGAATCGAGAGACCTCCTCCACCAGGGAGCACCACCGGCTCGCTTCGCGTCGGGGCTTAAGTCCTTCGGGGGATTCTTACTCGCGCGTCATTTAACAAAACAATTAGAAGTTAACCCCTTTTCCTTCTATTCTTGCGGTGCTTTCTTTCGAATCGCCTTCGACCGTGCTCTCGTTCTACCGGAATGAAGAGACCCCAAAGCTGTACTATCCCGTATTTTCGGTTATACAATCATTCGGGACCCACCTCTCCACCATCATGTAGAACAATACGTAGAGATCGGTGTGCACGAGAAGTAAGACGAGATGCCGAGTACCGAGGAGTTGATCCACTCGAAATAATACAAGAATAATGATGCATAACGTACAATGATCAATTTGTAGATTTCTGCGTTGCTTTGTGAAAAGGAGCCCGTTGAATGGCAAAGTATTTTGTATAATTTTCGTACGAAAATGATAACTTTTACATGGTATTTGCATAATATTTACATGGTATTTTTTACATTAATAATTTTATTTGCTGACGTTCGAAGAAATAATTGAATTTGCAGATAAGTCTGAGCAAAATCCCGAATACCTTATCGATTAATCAATTCGTACGAACGCAAATAATTAATTAGTTAATTATTCAGATAATTGCAATTCCACCGCAACTTTTGGAAATTAAATTTAAAGCTCGATTAATAAATTGTTTATTAAGGCGCGATTAACTGATTACCCTATTAAAATTAAAAACTCAAAGGCATAAAATTATTTTTCCTTCTTCGACCTATAATTTTTACTTCACATTTTTTCGGAACAGAAATATGACTGAATCGGTATAAAATTATTCACACGTATATTTCTCGATCGATCATATCCCAACTAATTATTTTCACCTTCTTTTAAACGCGTCCGATCTTTTTCTCCGTTGGGGTTTCGAAACGAACGTTATCGTTCCATTCGAACGTCGCCGATCCCCGGTTGTAAAAAGTACGAGGAAAGAACGAGTGGAAAAAATTGTATATAACGTATTCGGCTTAGGAAATTACGAGTCGTTCTTCGGCCCGTGAGCATAAAAACCTCGACCACATTTGGCCACGTCTTCGAGTACCTACGTCAACCCTCTCGCTCGAGCCCGCGAACTCTTCCGGTCTGTCGGCTCTCCCGCTCTTTTCTTTTTTTATTTATATTTTATACCCACCACACTTTTCTCTTCTCGTATTTTCCCCTTTCACGGAACATCCCTGCCTGGCACAGCGCCGGATCGCATCAAACGTGTACACTTTTTTTCGCCCCCTCTCCTTCGCGAAGATAAATAAAAGCGAATCGGGCAAAGCAGAGAAGAGAGCCCGCAATACAGGAATTTTTCTCCAGCGACTGAGTTCTCTCGGTTTCTCGCTCGCCGAGCTTTTTTCCTCGCACTGTCTCTCTCTCTCTCGCCGTTTTCTTTCCATTTCCCTCGTGCATCAACCGAGAGTCCTTTTGCCGCGTCCATGGAGTATCCATAATGCGAAAAACAACCCTGCCCCTCAACCCCCTTTATAATACGGCGTATCGATACTCTGGAGACGAAATAAATACATGAGAATTCTTTCATCGTGTGACAAAGAGAGGGACAGAGAAAAAGTAATATTCACAAACAGCTCGTGTATCGCGACCACAGGGTGGAAAAAGAGGTCGCAGGGGGGGGGGGGGCAAAAAAGTGTAGGCGCTGAGAAAAGCGAGGGCAAAAGATTTTTCACCAATTATCGATGCCGCGAGGGCGTCGTTTGATCTCAAGACCAAAGCATCGCAGCGTGTCTATTGATTTTCGACAACTCGCTTATTTTCATTGGCATACGGTAAATATAAAAAATAAGAAGAAAAAAATATGAAAACACGAGGGAGAGAGACTCTTTTGCTCGAGTCGAGAGATCTCACTTCTGCTGGTTTTTTTTTTTTTTAAATATTTGTATTCTTTTATTCTCTCTCTACTTCTGATGCGCACCCTTAGCAAAAAGGGACGCGTCGCTACTCGTTTCGAAAGGAGAAATAAAATGGTGGATATCTTCTCGTTTCGCATCCGAGACCCGGGGAAAAAAAGAGCGTGCTACACCGCCCATCGGCAGCGCTCAACGTAGGTACTTCTCGCACGTACCACCTACCTTTTCCCGATTCCTTCCCCCCTTCATTTTATAATACTCCGTCTTTCACGCGTTTTCCTGTTTTTCTTTCCTTTCTTTATACGGGTATTACCCCAACACTCGTTCAACATCTCGCGAGCGAAGATTCCTAATGACATTCAGTATCGAGTGCGAAGTATCTTTTAAGAAAGAAGATGCTCGACCGCCGTTTGAGAAGGCAAATAATATTGGTTTATGATCGCTGTTGCGGTTGCGGCGAATTATAATTCTTTTTCTTACGGCACGGAAAAAAAATTTAATTTTCTCGATTCACCTGCTCGAGGGGGAAGAGCTTCTTACATTTCACGAAGCATTCACGTTCTCCGGGGTTCGCGCGTATTAATAATTTACTATACCCACATCGACGCGTGGCCGAATGAAAAAATATAAATCCGTTTGAAAAATCACGAAGAAAGCGCGATTCGGTTGAAAGAAAACGCGAACGGAGATTTTTATACCGGAAGTATATGTAAGATGGCTGGCGGTACGAAAGGGACGGGGTATACGTGTATAGAATAAAAATAAGAAGAAGACGCGATTCCGGAGTGGTGAAGCAAGGTCGATTCATCAAGATCTCCGATTCATAAAAGACTTCTAATCCTTAGTCGCGTCTCTCTCGCGCTTTCGCGACGCAATATAGCTCGGATGGGTCTTCGGCCATTGTCATGGTAATTATCGAGCTACCCCTTATACCAAGCCCCCGCACTCACCCTCTTCGCCGTCCACCCCTTTTTCCTCGAGGTCTTTAAGGAAAATTCGCGTTATTTTTCATCCTACCCTCTTGGCCGTTCGAACAAAGGCGTAAAGGAGCCTCGTAGCGATCCCCACCTGACAAACTCGCGCGGAGTTCATCGCGGGCTTTGACGACGAGGTTGATCAATGACAAAAAAAAATGTCATACCCGATCTCATAAATACAACGATCGTTTCTTTTTTTGCTTCGTTGGACATTTTTTTCCATCGTCCACTACGAGTATCTTCGATTCTTACTCTCGTCCGTTGCAGTTTCTAAAATTGGCATCTTCATATTATCGATAGATATCTCATAAAAAAAAACAAAGTTCTTTACTCATTCCTCGTATAAACGTGTACATCAAACAATTTTGTTCAATTTTTATATAAAGTCACATTTCTCTCCTGTCAACGTTGCAACGTTTTCCGAAATTTTATTGTTTAAAAGTAATACCATCGGCTTGAAATATACACGAAAAGAAAGAATATTTTTTGTTTCATCCCTAGATTTCCATAACTCGCAATATCGTACGTTTTCGATTAATTTTACTTCGATACTGAAAATCGCGCCCTTGATATATATTTCGATGAAAAATATTGATCGATAAAAGGTCGAAACTCCGCCGACGGGGGAAGTAAACGCGACGGTTTAATTTACGGATGGAACCGGTAGATGAGCGCGTTTGCCAAAAACAGATCGAAGAGCCAACTGTCGACGAGGACCGCCGGTATACGAGCGCAAAGAGCTTGCACCCTTTCACTTTCCCCCTCCTGCCCCACATGAGCGACGCGTGCTCGAGTGCCGGATGAAACCCCGGACGTTCGCTTTTTAGCTGCCCCCTCCACTTAACCCTACCCCTCCCACCAACCTCCTCGTATATAAAGTGCACGAGAGTATCGCCGGTACGGAGTGTGCGTATGTTCTCTGCGGAGCTCTCGCAACACGGCCAGAGCCGGAGAGGTCCGATATCGCGACTCTCCATATACCATAGCTCTACCAGATTAATTTCATTATGAATGTTGGCCCAACACTCGAGATCGGCTCCGCGGTCAAACACCCTCGACGCTATTAACAGTTTAAAGCGTATTACGAACGAACGTCGAGCGAATCGAAAATCATAGTCTCTCTCGCGCTATATCGCTACTACGGAACTATCCACGCTCACGTGAAACTCTTTACCGATCTACTAGACTTCCCTATACGGTGTATATACGACGGGTTTCCTACTGGAACTCGAGGCAGCTGTGAGAAAAATTGATTAATCGGATTTAAGTTGGTCGATCTGGCGAAGTAGGTAATCGATCAAATAATTTTAGGGTTCGAAATCGGTTCAAATAAGTTTCGATTTGTCATTGAACTAGAGAATGACACTCGATAATTGCCACTATTGTATTATATGTTTAATTCCATCGATTTTGTTTCTTGGAAAATTCTTGAAACTGTACCTAAAAAATTGACGATGAAAACTTTACGATCGATCTAGAAAACTTTTGACGACTTTTCCATTTTTCTTCTTTTTTGAATTTATTATCGACGATCAATTAATCGATCGGCGACGAAATAATCTTTTTTTTTCTCTTCGGTTTATTAAAAATATTTCACCCTGCTAAAATTGACGATAAACACTCGACAAAAGAAATTCAATCGATCGAACTTTCTATCTCGATTACTCGATAAAAAATTGAAAAAAGAAAATATACATTTCCGTTTCATAGGGAATACCTACTGGACGTAGATTTATCGATCCAACAATTAGGCATGATCTTCTACCGACTTGTAAAAGAAAATTCTTCAGAGTCGACGAGAAGAAATCACGATTCGCGGCCGTTTCGGGGATGAAGAAAAAAGAATAAAACTCTCTTCGCCCACTATATTGTATCCACTAATAAAGACGTGGCCTTGGTACACGAGAGTGAGAGAATATATCTACATCTGTCTTGTCTGTGAATGTGCGTATGTGCGTGTTTGTGTGTGTATAAGACGGGGATGCCGCGGGATCGTTTCTCGTTGCCGCGTAAAATAGGAGGGATTAGTTTTCTACGGGAGCACCGTCGAGGCTTAGGGCATTGATGAGGTTTTTAAATGGGTTCTTCTTTGATGGCGGCTCTCGTGTGCCCTCTAACCCCCCACCCACCCCCCTCGCGCTGCCTCTTTCTCCCTTTCAGGGAGGGGGCAGGGGTGAATTTCCTCCCCCGGAAGGACCAAGCCTGGCTCGCTGAGAACGCGAACCTCCTCCCCCCCCCCTGCCTCCCTGCCGGTATCTTCGAAGGGTAAAGGGACGATATTTACCGGGGGGATTAAAAAATCGAGAGAAAAATTAAGTGTTACGGGGCTACGGGGCTCTCGACTCTCGCTATCCCTCTCTCGCTCGTCCCGCTTCCGTTCCCATACCGACTTAATTCGATGTAATCCCACGCTAAGATCTTCGACCCCTCTGTACCTACCACCGCGAGACATAGAGAGACCTCCTCATCTTTCGCGACGGTGCCGTTGAGATTTTTTTTGTTCATCCTTCCACGCTTCTTTTGTTGGTTCTGTAAACGAAACTCGTATCGACGCTTTTCCGCACGTGCGATTTTTTCGGCGGAAAAATAACCGCGGAGACACGAATGATGGGAACGAGAGGAAGAATTGTATTTCGATCATCAAATTGATTGCAGTCATACTGCGATGGAGTGATTTTTTTCTTTTTTTGGTCACGACTTCGTTCCCGTATTTACGATGTTATTCGTGATTAATAACGAACCTTGATTATACGTCCGTGAGTAAGTTGGTGCGTATACGTGTTTGCGTGTGTTGACGATCCAAATATTTAGATGGCGAGACCCCGGCGAACGAAAGAGCGATGGTGAGCGAGGGACGGGATGGGGATGCAGGGGTGAGGAGGGGTGGTTCTCTCTATCATCGTTATGGGCCATCCGACGTTATTAGTAAATTAACTGATATCAAAGAAAACGCTGCCGATGGTCACTTACTCCGCTAATGGAAAGTCCTTTCGCGACCTTCTCTGTCTATATAGCACACACGGGTCTGCCTTGATATCAGTATTTTGCTCCTGAAGGAAGGTGAAACGCGTCCGAGGATGTACAAAACCCGATGACACCGATGCAGAGCTCGTACACTCGTCTTTTTTGCACAGGGGAAATAGCATCTTGATAGACTAGTCCGATTGGTGAACCGCCCTTGTTCCGCAGAAATACCCGAATTTCACAGGAATTTTGATTGAAAATACCAATGAACCATGTTTTTATGTTCAAAGCTCCGGTGGCTTTTTACGTTTTGGAGATATGGGAGCAATTTCATCGATGGACCAGTAAGGGGTTGTTATAAATGGATCATCAATTATTGAAACGTCGATAAAGAAGGATTTTGCAGACTTATTTATAATTAAGGGTATCCGTTCGTTAATCCACTTCGTAGTACAAGATCTTTTTTTGAAAAGAATCGAACATTTTTTGTAACGTGATCCAAAAAAACCGACCCTCTCCTACCTATACACTACATATACCTTATATATATTTTCGCGATGCCTCAGCACGTTCCCATGTCGAATAATTCGAGCTCGACCAGAGCGCCATCCTGTCCGGGATTCACCCTGGAGACTCTTCGGTAAAAATGTATCCGAGCAAACTTCTCTCGTCGAAAACTTTCTTTGGTACTTAATGAAAAACCGGAAGCAAACAAAATCAACCAGACACGAATTGAAACTTTCGTATAATTGAATAGCCCATTAGAATCATACTTCAATATTTTCTCAATTGGACGCGCTAATATTGATTCACAAATCAAAATGTATTAAGCGAGAAATTAACCATTCAAAATTGTTCAACCCAAGAAATAAAACGGATTCAACTTTGTCTCAATGTCATATTCTCAATCTCAGTCGGTTATTTTACCGATGAAATCGGTTGATACGTCTTTTTTTTCTTTACTCCCTCCCCGTGGACGCGACGGACTAAATTTCACGCGTTAAGCCCTCGGTGTAATCCCACCCTTAATATTCAAAAACGTGATCGCCCTGCCAAGTGTTCGAGGCCGAAGACACCGGAGAGGCCAAGACGGAGAGAAAGAGAAGAGGCTCTCCTCGAGTCCGAGAGAGCCCCGGGCTTTTCATATGCTAATTGGCATTCGTCATTTTCTTACGGCGGACGACTTAAGTGAGCTTAAGGTAACTCCTTCGGAGATATCGACGAACGAAAGTGGAGAGATACGCTCGAGGTACACAGGCGCCATATGTTTTTTTTCTGGAAATTGGAGATCTCGTCCTTCCGAATGGAAAATTATCCATCTGTTGATATTATTATTATCATTATTATTATTATTAATATTATTATCATTTTGTGTTTGTATTGCGTTAAAATATTCGCCATCGTTACACTTATCTGATTCGAATAATCATTTTGAACTTTGTAATGAAAATAAAAAGTCAATCATTTTCATGAGCGAGAGTTCTATTTTCGTTAATGCAACTAAGCGTTATGCAACCATGAGTAATCGATTGTACGGCGAGTCGATCATTCATCAATACAGTGGACCCGTCTTTCTACACCTGCGCTACAGAGGACCGATCGTGAGTAATACGATTCCCATTATAAAGCACATGGTGAGTTAGAATCGAGTTCTCCTTTTTTTCTCTTTTTTTTATCGTCGTGATATCTCGAGCTCCGTATCTGTAGTAAGATAACGGATATGTGCCCCGTAGAGACCAACGAGTCACCGTTCGCACCGACGCAGGCTTTCTCTCTCTCTCACTCTTTTTCTCTCTTCTTCTCCTTCTCGCTGTCGGTCTCTCCTCGATTTAGTACGTGCGATAAAGTACACTCTGGATAATCGTGTCAGAACGACGAGGTGTGGTGTGTCGAGTAAAACGTAGCCGCGTTTCATCTGTGGTGGCTGACATGTGCACTGACTCGAAAATACGTGACATGTTCATGAACAAGAATTAAATAAACGAGAGAACTGTATCTCGATAGTGTTAACGCAAATTGCGAATTGCGCCAGTCGCAAAGGTGAGTACAGTTTGCAGTAAGTGTGGCACGATTTATTTCACATTCTTGTATAATTTTATGTTGTCACTTTTTTTATTTCCTGTATCGCTCGGAATAATCTGGAGTAAATTAACTGTACGATACAATAATAACGCGTACTGTTGATTTGACAATATCGAACGAATAACTACTCATCGGCGGTTATCGATCGTCCGAAACGACGATATAAATTTTCAACCGAAGAATCATTTTACGGATGACTCACGAGTTGATAGATAACAGACGCCACAACTTGGCGTGTACGACAGTCAGTGAGCTGTAACGTTGTTCCATCGAGTTTCGTACGAAAACTTAGTCCATATTGCTCGATTACTTCATTAATCGTTGATTTATTTTTCTACCATTTATCGATAGACGGTAAGACTGTTTTATCGATGATTAATAATGTTTTTTGAATTTTGTTTACGTCTATTGTCAGGGCTGAGTCGAAAGGAATGACTATAGGGCCTCGGGAGGTAATGAGGTCGGAGGTTGAGGGTGGCCTTTCCGGTCCGGCTAATCCCATACCCAACAAATCCATTGACTGCGGCTGTACATTATTACCATGTCCAAAATTAGCAAAATTTGCGACACGACGTTTGTTCGTGGGTCTTCTATGTTGGGTTGGAATCGTTCAGGCGGCTTCCCATTCTTACCTGTACATAACGAGTTCCACGATCGCCCGAAGATTTCAAATTGATCAAAATCTGATGGGTCGGTATTTTTTATTTACATTCGATCGTAAAATTTTTAGCAACGAAGCCTAATTGTTATCGTTTGATCGAGAAAATTACGTTGTATCAGTAACTGAAGAACGAGCTCCATTAATTTTGGGTGAATGTTAATTTGTTGCTGATTATCCCAGAATGGATCCTTATTGTCGCCGAATTGACACCCGTCTTCCTGGGATTTCCGGTGGCCTACTGGGGCGACAGAATACACCGAGCCGCATGGACCGGAGCCCTCGTACTCTTACAAAGCGCTGGTTTTGTCTCTCTCATAATTCCTAACTTTACTCACGTTACGAGAATCATCGAGGAACCGGAAAACATTACTCACATGTCGATTTACGCCGGTAGGTACAGTTATTTTACTTTTGTCCTTCCTGGTAGGTTTATGGTGACCTAGTTCGTTATCAGGAATGTTATCACGTTCTTGGTCCTCATGTTCAAGCCAACATACACCTCTTCTGACTGACCATCGAGACATTCGAATTTATATTTTTATCGAGAAAATACGTTTTCAAAGAATTTGATTCGACGACACCCCTAATTCTTCGAATGACAACTCCCCCTACCTGTCATGATAGGTAATTTCGATTATTTAATTCGTACAGAGAACAATCCTGACTTATGCTCGCCCGGATTGACGAGGATCATGATGAACGAGATCCGACCGTGTTACACAATCCTCGTTCTGCTAATCGGGGTACAAGTGTTGACCGGAATCGCTAACGTGGCTTATTACGCTCTGGGCATCTCTTATCTCGACGACAATACGAGAAAGCGAAACGTGGCTGGTCTCATTAGCATTGTCGTTGCTGTCAAGATCATCGGCCTTCTTCTTGGATATTTTCTTGCCTGGGGTTGTCTGAGGCTTGATTCGAAAGATTTGGGAATAGTTGAGTCGTATCGAGAGAAAATTGGCGCCTGGTGGCTTGGATGGCCGATTTTAGCATGTTTACTAGTGATTCCTGGAACTCTCATATCCTGGCTACCGAGAAGACTTCCATCAGAGGTGAGTCCAGACACTTTGGAAACAATTTTGAATATTGGAATTAAATAAAGAATAATTATTGACGCGAAGCAATATAATTGGCAGGTGGTGGAACAAGCTGCAGCGTCTATCCTCGATCTCGCAGGACGAGCGAGTCCTATGAGTTGTGAAACGGTGGAGCCTATCAAAGTCGGTGGTATCGGCTATTTATCCTCCCTCGCTCGCCTTTTCGGAAACAAAATCCTTGTTTTCAACGTGCTCACTGTTGTCTGTTGCACCACCGCACTGGTAAGCTTCGCGACGAACGAAAATCTAATTCTGGAATCGCGCTACCACGTGCCCAAACCAGCCGGAATGCTTCTTGGATTCAGTGATCCATTGTGGGCGAGATTGATCGTCAGTAAGTTGGCAATTTTTAAGCTTTATGGTTGGCCTTACCTATATATCGTTTCCAATACGTGAAAACAGTTATCTATGAGATTTGTCATATATAGAACAGATTTCTTTGAGTTAATCATATTATTTGCAAGATTTCGGTGGCCACACTTTTACTCTACCCGAATTGATCGATACCATATTTATTGATGAGTACATTTATAAAATAGTTAATGTACAATGCAATATTAATGACTCTCGAATATATTAATTCGAATTAATAACATTGTTAGCGATATTGTTGATGGCCCGATTACCTTGCATGACTCTTCATCTTCACGTATTAATTAATATCTTACTGATCGATTAATGAATTCTATAAATGTTTCCGTGGTGATCTAACACGCAAATGCGCATTATCTTCCAGATATGGTAAAACCAATTATCATAGGACTGATAATTATCCTATCAGGCTTAGTGATCTCCAGGGTGAGACCTCGTGCGAGGTCACTGGCGATTTACAATGTCATTGTTCTCGTTCTAGCAGCGACGATGATATTCTCGCTCGCTTATGCAACTTGCGAAAAGCCACCGATCTTTGGAGAAGAGATACGATCGTGAGTATCGGAAAAAACATCCCTCCTTAAGAATATTATCGAAAAATTCGTGCAAGAATTTATTTCCTGTCAACAGGCTGTCCTTGTCGAAATATTGCAACAGAGACTGCCATTGCTCGAAATACGCTGATTTCCATCCAGTTTGCGGGAGCAATCGAGGCTACACATTTTACAGCCCTTGTCACGCGGGGTGCAGAACAGTTGAAGAAATAGGCAACGTGAAAATTTACGGGAGTTGTAGCTGCATCGAAGACAAGACCGGGTTGGGTAATACCCGAGCTGAGGAAGGCGCTTGCACTTCGAGTACGTGTCAGATCGGTTGGTTGGTGTTCGAGGTGCGTATAAAAAATTCATTAATGGAACTAAACGCTAGATTGGATTTTCAAGATATTTTCCTTTTTTTCAATTATTTTTATCTTTTTTCATTAATTTTTCTCCCAATTTCAGATGGGAACATTGGTCGCATATTCTCTGGCTGCTTCGAGCATCGTCGGAAGTTTATTGATTGCTCTAAGATGCGTTTACGTTCAAGACAAAGCGTTAACGATCGGTTTTTGGCTGACATTTGTCTCCTCGTTTGCCTACGTACCGACCAAGCTAGTTTATCAAAAAATCGCAGATATGAACTGTAAACACTGGGGTAGAGGTTCGACATGTCACCTTCACGACGGCAACAGTCTCGGTGACTACATGTGCTATTTAACAGCTCTGCTTCTTCTTCTCGCCGCTATTTTCGAGATCATTCTCAGCTACTTCTGCCGTGAACTTCGACTTTTTGGTTGTCCAATTTCGGAATTGCCACGAGAGACTGAATTGCAAAAAGTTGAAACGACCCAGGCGGTTCCTTTGTTGGAAGAAAATTCGACACCATCCAACGGACTTAACAGTAAGTTAATCCTCGATTCGATTATCCAGGCTTGTATCATTTAACACTTTTATTTGTTTCGAAGGCGATACAGTGCCTACCGTTCAGCAAACAGTCGTCATAGAATCGACTCGCGACCTTCAAGAGCAAAGATTGGCCGAAGATTCTCACCAAGAATCGGCTCCACTTCGATACGGGCCTCTGGGCCCCGGAGATCGTAGGACAGACACAGCGGTGAAAGATTCTGAAAACCACGAAGATGAGAATGCCAAAATGCGAAGCGAAGATACCGACGACGAGTTGGATAGTTCGAGCGATGAAGAAAAAAGAGACACCAAGAAATTATTGGGTTCGACTCCACGTGTCGCTTATCTACCTCTGGAACTGGACTCCGACGTGGAGAGTGACCTGAGTAGCATCGGTCCCCGTTCCCGAAAACGAGTTTCCAGCCACATCTTCGATGACCTTCCCAAGGACTATCAGGCCAATGTCTCATCCCCGCTCAACAAAAGACCGTTCCCTAACCCCGATGACTATGAGAATCCTTCGAGCCCCTCATCCTCAATGAGAAAGATCCCTCAACCAAACGGCAGGAGCTCGGATAACGTCGGAGCCCAAGGAGGTTTTTCAAGAACGAACAGTTTTGAGTTCGCGACATCTCGAGACAAGCGTAAAAGTCGCGAGGGCGACTTCAACGAAGTTGGCATCCCTGTCATGCAACCCCTCGTAGCAGCGTCATTTCTGGCCTCTTCCTCACCTTCTAGCCCAGAAGCTTCGCATCAGGGGGCCCAGGTTCTTCTTCCGGCCTATCAGAAAAATGTGAGCCAAGACAGGCTCGAGACTCTTAGATCTTTGCTCGATTCTGTCGACGAGACGCGTAAACATCACCTAGAAAAAGAAGTCCTGCCGGAGGACGACGAGGAGACATATCCTGATACTCCTCCACCGATAATCGGTAGACCACCCTCGCGTGACCCGGAATCTTCAGGTTTCGGAAGCTTACTCGACGTGGGTGATAAGAACGAGATTGTTTTATCATTGCCGGGACAAGTCAAGATCACGAAAAAAAATCCTGGTCCTTTGAGAACGAGTTCTCCCAAGGATGGCCCACCCAGGGGTGGTCCAGTTTCCACTGCCTTCTAAAGACCGATATACAAGCTTATATCTTGTAGTAAGAAAAGAAAAACGAACAAATCGTCCATGTCTCCGTCACTCACATAACGAACAACGAGCATCATCAAACACAGTACAATATCTCCAATACTTAGCATAATAGATACGATTCCTTTTTGTTTGTTTTTTTGTATATTTATTCAAATAAAATTTAGTCCATATATCTAAACACGCCGTTCAATTTCAGACAATAAATCTTTCTCTTCGTTGTTATCTTCTTCTACTCTTCTAAATAATATCGTTGTGCATTTCTCACTCTCGTGATCGTTCTTCAGGTTTCTTTTTTTAACTTGTGACTTCCAACGTGTATCTCGCTAATATTATACAATATATGCATATGTAGCTTCTATAAATATCTATAGGAATATACTTAAGGTACTTGAAAAGTCTTTATTCTTCGCGACGACTCGTTCTTTCTCTCTCTCGCTCTCTCTCTCTCTCTCTCTCTCACTCTCTCGCTCTCTTTCTCTCTTTCTCTCTCTCCCTCTCTCTCTCTCCCTCCCCCTCTCTCTTTCTTTGTCGTCGATCTTATTCCGATTTATCTCACCGTAAAAAAAGAGACCCGTTGACGACACCGTATTTCACTACGTTACGATCGTCTCTGCCGGTTCGTCCGCTATTCGCTCGAGCTCGATTTCGTCGTCGAATATCTTGACGTCCTTGACGTAATACCAGACCCCGACATCGCAGAGCGTCCCAATCGTTACAAAACCTTAATGAAATTTGTAAAAATTAAAAACAATACAGACGATTACAAATATAATTATTAAATTGCTAATGCGGCATCGAGCAAAGTTCATTTACCGCAAGAAAAAAGAACGTTATCGATGAAAATTAATTTTACTTGATTCCAATAAATTGAATCGATTTTTTTACTTTTATTTTTAAGTAATTACCTAAAGAGCATGTTATGAAAAATATGTGTAGTACTTACTTGCTGCAGTAAAATTCAGCAGATACCTAAGAGCCTCGCCATTATAGAGCCAGCAGTTTCCGGTTCCGGTGCACGTTTTCCCCCATACGATACAGGTGCTATCTACGAATAATTATAATTGAAATTTTATTAAAATGAAAAATGGAAGATTAATGATTATCGAGTATTCAACTTATTAATAACTTTTACATAAATATTGAATAATTAAGGTTTTAATCATAGAAAAATCGTAGTGCGGTCTGTCGAATATTTACCGAGAATAAATCCGAAGAGGATCGGCGATGGAATAAATGCAAAAAGACTCATAATGGTGAGACCAAAGCCCATAGCCACGGTCTTGTCCTTCTCATCGACGCATCTGACCGACACGAGAAAATTCGACGCTCTTCCGGTCGCCCCGCTGAATTTCAGAAGACACACGACTGCTAAAAAGATATAAAATTTTTGCATGCAATCGACAGGGCAAGCACCGGGCACAGCCGTGCCAAGGTTCAGATTCTTCGGTCGTCCATTAAATTCCGTGGTCGTCTCGAACGAAAAATCCGTGGCGAAGGACGACCAATTGCTAGCGACGTAAGAGAGCGTCGATGATCTCTGCGATCTGACGCAATTGCAATCTGTGTAAATTTTGTTGCCTTGCTTATCGACCTGCGGGAACGATGAAAGCCAGACTTTAGAATCGTTCTTTGCGAACTGATAACCGTCGCCCTCCTTGATAACAATTTTGATTTTTATTTTATTTTTTTCGAATCAAAGTCTACCGTCAGATTTTTGTCGATAAGACGAACCTTAAGACCGCGACAGCCAGCGTGACACGCCGATATGAAAGTCTGGCCCTCTTCGGAGCAGACGGGATTGTACGTCACGTAGTCGCAGTGGCAAGGTTCGTTGCAGCTGAGATGCGTTTTGAGTGCACCGTCCGATTGCACGGTCATTTGATTGTCGTTAGCCGAACAGCCAAGAAAAGCGTAAGATATCATTCCCATAACCGAAACGGCACCGACCATGACGTTCCATGCGGCCAAATATCTGGCTTTTGGTTTGTACTTTGATATAACGAGACCCGATAAAAGAATTCCAAAGGCACTGAAAATTAGGCCAACGGTTCCGGTAATGAGGGACGATACCGACGCTGACTGTTTGTACTGAGTCTCGATGTATTTCGGCATGAAGATCCAATATGGCATGTAACCCATGAAGTAGAATACCGTGGCGAGATTGTTGCACATTAGGGTTGTATTGGTCAGTAGTCGTTTGAAAGTTCTCATCATATCACGGAATGACGCCGGCAATTCGGGTTCTTGAGGTCCATCCTTTACACTCGTTGCTGATTTATTGCGTTCCAGGGCTATCATTTTTCTGACAGCGGCACGTGGTAGCGTCTTCGGGAAGAGTGCTATCACGCTGGCGAAGAGGAAGAGAAGAATCGCCAGGATTATCCAACCGAGCCACCAAGCTCCTAGCCACCTGTTCAAAAATCGAGAACGTGAGTCAAAGAGAATTTTTTTTTTTTAGTTTTTAATTCCGCCGCATTGAAATTTAACGGAAAAATGATTAAATAATATTTATTACTGATAAACGATACGCTAATGGCAATCTGTTTTTACTAGGGTGTAACTATAAAGCTTTATTCTTCTCGTGCAAAATGCCATCAGGTAAGAGAAAAAAACTTGCCTAGGATCTTGCATGTTTATCGTAGGGGTGAGAGTAGGACTAATGTAAAATTTGAGGGCGAACGATGCGAGTCCGTATCCAATCGCCGGTCCCAACATTCTCAGGAAATAAGAGACGCTTATCAGCATAGGTGTTTTTGATTTTTGGATATTGTCGTCCATGTAAGATGTGCCAAGGGTGTAGTAGAGGGAGCCACCAACACCCGACACCAATTGCGCGATAAACAATAAAACCTGAGGTGCAAAATTTCCCTCTTCATCGTCCGAGCACTCTTTGCCACGACCGTCTTTTCCGAGACACAGAAATTTTCGTTGTCTGTCGAAGATTCTCGTGCTAGAATTCCCGGTCGTATTCATCACTGTCGTCGAGCCGTATTCCTTGGTTAATAAAAGAGCGTCTTCCCCGGGGCCGTAAAGAAAATGCGGCAACATGGTCAGGCAGCAGAACAGCACAACCTGAATAAACGTTCGGGACGTTAAATAAAAATATCGATATTTATTCGTCTACTCTGACGAAAATGCATTTATAAAACGTAACACACGAGGGCGTCGATTAATTCGTTGATAAATCCGTCGATTCCTTATCTCGGGTTCTATTCTTATCAAAAAATAATTCATTGGCTGTCCTGCCTGAGTTGGTTGTAATATAATAGAAAAAAATAACAACCGCCATCGAGATTTATGAAGCGTTATCACGTTATCTCGATCGAGCGAGTGTATCAGTCTTCGCGAGTTGATTACATTTTGTGCATTCAATATTGGGACAATAAATGGATCGGGTCGATAAGCTCCAGTAAGCCTTTTTATCCTTATTTCTTCGTCGATATTTTATTTAAGGCGGTGCAAAGGGGGTATTGACTTAAGTTCGACAGATTTCGTTGTCAAAATGGAAGATTCGAAAGTTCGATCTTTGCAGGCAAATAATCACATTTCCATTAATACATGTGAACTTTTTACAAATATGATAAAAAATCTAAAAACCCTGAAATATTTTACATCGACGATTAAAAAGTGTAGTTATTCTTATGAGCCATTACACATATACCTAAAACTTGCGACATCTTGATCGAGAAGATTAAATATATATTTTACCGCCATTTTATTCGAAGAAAGATAGAATAATAAAATTCTTGATGTTTTATGCGATAAAAATACTTTTCAAAAAACTGCCGTGCGCTATCGAACAGTATGTGAAAAAGAATTGGCAACTCGGCAGCACGCTTACATGACATATTGACACATCATTCCATATCCACGTCCACCGTCCCGCGTCCCCACGTGATTTTTTTTTTTTCTCGGTGGAAAGAGAAAACAACATATTCGATCGTCATTCCATGAGAAATCTATCAATAATATAGTTTTATTTTCTTCTGTCAAACGAGCGATGTGTCAGGAGCAAGAGTTACGCTATGTAACATCTCTCTATTCTCGAGATCTACGACCTTCCCTCTATATTTGCCGCGTGTGCCGCGTCACAGTGAATGAAGCTTGAGATAGAGTTGGCTTTTGCGAGCTAGCTAAAGCCGGAGTATAGCGCAGATAGAGGCGTGAATGGTCGTAGGCTTTTCGTGTACGATATTCACTGCACGCTTGCCACTTCAATCACCAACACCGAGAGCATAGCCCAGCATAAGACGCTGTTACGTCGACTAATTCGAACAGCTGTCTCTCGCTCGCTATCTTTTATTATTATTTTTATTATCGTCATTATTGTTATTATTGTTATTATCGTAATTATTAATTTTACGGTACAAAAAGTAGGCGTTGCGGTCGAGCTTTGATCGCCAATACCACCTTTTGTCCATTGAATATGAAACGAGTGAATGAAAACTCACGGAATAAATTCCAACGGCGATCCATCTTGGCCTGTGACCTCTGCCTGCGTAGTAGGACAGCACGACCGACACGAAAAGCTGAGAAATATCATTTCCAACGGTGATCAGACCTGAACATTCGGCGCATGCCCCCGTGGAAATTAGCAGTGAGAAATTATTACGAAAATTTAGCACGAATCATGACCATTCGAGCGAACAAAAAAATCAACGACGACTAATAAATTAAATATTAATCATTGAAAATAATTTTCTAGAAAACCCCGCGAACGTATACAAAATTTATAATCTTAAGCGTTCCCCAACGAGTTACGATTAACGATTGATCATCTTTTAAATTTGTCATCTTGAAGAAAAGAATAAGCCGGTCGATAAAACAAAATGAACCTGAATTATGAAGAGTAATTGTTTCAAATTTTGTATTGATTATTATTTAAAATAAACTGTGACGATGATCGTTATCGAGTCGCGGAATGTCGTTTTATTTCCTTGTTCGAACGTTTTCTGAAAACTTACCCGTCGTTTTCGAGGGTATCTTGAACCTTTTTTCGATCGTCGTAATCGTGCCATTGAAGTAGGCATAACTGGCTGAAAAAATGCAGCCCAAAATCCCATACAGAAAGACGTAGGCTTTCTTATTCGCGAAACGTTGAAGATTCGGACCCTTGAAGCACCAAATACCGCACGACGTTTCATCCGTGATCGGTACACCCTTGAACAGATCGTCGACGTCGCGTCCCGCTATAACGTGGGGCGTCGTTGGGGTTACCGGTGGTGTCTCCGGCACTTTTAACAGTTTTACGCTCTCCGGCCCGTTTTTCTCGCAATTAATTGCGTTGCTCGTCGAATTCTCCGCGGCCTTCATGGCTCCGTTCGATATTTGTTTATTCATATATATATTTATATACGCGTCATAAAATTATACAATCGAGACAATACTCGTCGCGCACTGTCACGAAACTCTCCAGTTACACTGCCTCGGCACTTCTCACTTTCAACTTCCCTCTTCCGGGCTTTAAAAATCGGTAGGTGTCGCCTCCGGAATCACGCGTTCGCCTCACCTGCCACCCGAATATTTCTATCAGCGATTGAAAACGCTGTTCGAACGTTTCGCAGGATCTGTCACATCACCGACAACGATCCTTGACATTGTTTGCCCGTTGTTTTTTGTTTCGCGCTTTCGCGTTTTCAGAAAAATCGCCGATTTTTCCAATTCATCGCGTCCTCGGTCGAACGCGTATCTACGAAACAAAAATGAAACATCGCGCTCGTAAAACTCGTCGAAAATTCGCGATTGTAATGGAAAACAAGATGAGACCGATAGGACGGGGATTGATCGACGATAAACGAAAGAAAAAAAAAAGAAAAAAAAAAAAAAGAAAAAAAAACCGAAGGAAAAAGAAAGGAAAACAAAAATTCGCACACCACCTACCGTCGAGAGGGCGACGCGCGAGCGCGGTCCTCTCGTTCAAGAGGAAAAAGCTCAAGCGCCCTCAAAGCCAACTCGGTGAAACGACGTTGAGAATACGTGACGACCAAGACGAAGACGACGGAGACCCCTCTGGGGCTCTCTCTTTCACTCGCGGGCGCGCGCTTTCAACGTTGCCCCAATGAATTAGCGCGTCCGAGAACCCTCGATATTCTTTCACAACTGAGGTTCGGAGCCGCGTGTAACAAGACGAGTATTGAGATCGTACGTCAATCTTTTGGTACCTCATTCCCCCTTCCCACATACGCGTGCACGTGAAGATCCTAAGACGTGCGTATGTCGGCTTCGTGTGCGACCGTCTTATTCGTGAAGAGCGAGAAACGTTGATAAGATGCGAGCGAGATAGACGTAGATCTCTCTATGTATAGATATATTTATATGTATATATACATATAGATAAATACCTATATATGTATATACATATATGCATATAGGTAGATAGATACGTATGAGACTGAGAAGCAGTAAGGGACACGCAATGAGTTAGTTCCTCGTACGTGTACTGGTGGACAGGAGAAAACGGGGCAAGATGGACCGTCCAAATACGCTAAAACCCTAGAAGGCTGCCCAAAAAATACATTTTTACCTGGGTTTCCGTAATCGCGTAATCGTAAAAAAGAAAAATGTTCGGGGTAGGTAAAACTTGTCCGTCTTAGAATTTCTGATATCCTCGAATATCGATAGAACTTACCGGCGTTGTACGAAAAACTTTCTTTTTTTGTTGTTAGAGTTTGTTTTTCATTGAAATACTTGCACTTTCCCCTGAGAAACATAACACCCGAAGTACGGGACTTGAAATTTCAATTCAGTGGGATAGAAACTTGACACCCGCCACGCCGCAAATAAAATAGTGTACCAAATCATCAATTATCATTGTCTTTTTTAAACTTTTATATTTTTATTTGACGTCCGTTCGTTGTGACCCAGGTGGACCGTTTTGCCCCGTTCTCACGTATATATCCGACTTGAGCTTGCTGTATAGACATTACGGACCTACACTCGCGAATCCACCTCACGTCTTCCTCCTCCTAACGAGAATCGAGCTCTCGTGTGTCCTCGTCGACGTCGTTGATTATCTTCCCCGTTCCCGTCTCGTTCTAACGTGCCTCATGTGTACAGCAAATACGTAATTGACCAAGATTCTTTATTGAGAAAAAAAAAGAAAACAAAAAAAATACCTAGAAAACACACATCAAAGAATCTGAAGAAAATTCATCGAATCATCCCCGTGTTTCCTATGGAAAAAATGACGTCGCAACATCGCGTTCATGTCCGAATCAATCCTGGTATCACTGTATCATATCGAAGAAAAGCTCGCGACATCCGGAACACATTCGGGATTGTCTTCTTGTCGAAGTGAAATCTGGATTGGCTCATCGGTTTGGTTGGCTGGAACTGGCTCGTCCGATGTCGCGGGCGCGGCGTCGTTTGCCTTTCGTGCGTATGCATAGGCAGCCCGTGAGGCTCTCCGGTGCCGTCCTAGAACTCTCGGTTTGTATCGCGAGCGAAGCCCAGATATACCATAACGCCGTGTCGCGCTCTATCCTCCACATTGTGAGCCCATTATGATTTAATAGAGAGACCGCGAGCGTGACGCGGTAGTAGGTAACGGGGCGAGGGGAGCTCGGTGGAAGATGCTGGCGCACGTACCCGCCTGCGCGATTTCTCTCGGACATACTGAAACTCTTCCGTGGGCCCCATCATTGTACCGCCACATTTAAGCACGTAACACGTGCGTGTGCACGATCATTCAAGTCATACGCTAATAGCTATTTGGTAATTGTTAAAATTTTCGTTTCAACAACCAAATCGATCTGATAATTGATTGCGCTCGTTGGCCAGGGACGAATGCGTGGGGTTTCACCGCATTACGATGAATTCGACGTACCTCAACGTTAATGACATTAATACTAATTGAATCGATTGTATTAAAATTAATTACTGTATTGAATCAATTAATTAACGATACGAAATGAAAATTATTTGGATGATTTTTTTTATATAGAACCATTGTATTATTTTGCTTGCTAGAGAATGGACCGACTGAAAAAATAAAATAAATCGGCAATTTCTAACATATCGGACGAAATCATTTCGCAAAACAAAGATTTCGAGAGATCCATATAAGTAGTGAAAACGTCGAGGAAAAGATGGATAAATGTTAGATATCTTATCGTATGATTCCATCCGATAAGTTTAGATTTACTAATTTTTAAAAAATATTCGCATTTTTCTAATGATCGATGTAACTTGGTGAAAATTATCGAACTACAATATCATTAAGTTATCTTCAAAGTGTTATAGATAATCTTATATTATTTTGGAATCATTTGAAGAGGCTGATCTCCGTTGAAGATAGGAAACTGGCGTCTGTGAACGTTGTATACCTACCACTTAATGTATTTTTGACGTATCAAGATGTTCGGTCAACAAACGAAAAACAACTACAAAAATAGCATGGAAAAATGTGTTCCAGCGGTAAGTCATCATGATGTGCAGAAAACATGAAAATCTGCTACAGAGCTATTTCCGCTGAAGAGCCTGACGGTTTTCCAGGTTCTTCGATTTCCGCCGAGGTGAGAGACATTGAACAAATTTTAGCTACCACGAGCCTGATAAGAGCCGTAGCGTCGTAAATTCTTGTTGATAGGCAAGGTGGGATAGCTGAGTAGTTGAGCAATATCCAAAGATCCACATTTTTATCGAAGACAAACGACTAAGGCTCTATCAAGTATAAATTCATTTAAATTCGTTTGATGAGTTATGAATTGAATACGATTTGTGAAGTGGTCGGAGGTTTTTGCGAACATTCTGGCAATCGCACCGATACCGCCGATATCCGATAAGATTTTAACGTTATAGCAATGATTATCGGAAGCTTGTAACAATGGATGAAAATTTTCGTTTGGCAGTGTCGAGTCATCTCATAAATTAATAAACACAAAATTACGAAGCAATTGTTTTATTCACGGGACGATCTTTTCATTTTTGTAATATTGCTTCTACTATATTTCCATACGTACTCGTATAAAAGAGAATGAGACAAGTCAGCCCCTTCAACAAAATGATCGAATCACAATTAGCTCAAACGCAAATTTCGCATTTATATATCGTCGAAATATCAAGTAAACACGCCTGGATTCGTCGTAAATTGAAAAAAAGCTATACGGGCAAAAATTGACCTGCTCTCAAATTTTGATAAAATGATGAAAAATGAAAAATTGTATGCAGACGTTTTATAATTCTCATTTTTTTTTTCATAAGGATGATAAACTTTGTGTTTTTCGATAATAATTATAAAACAACTTGAGGAGAGATTCTCGTCCAGAGGCACGACTTGCAAGAACTCTCCTCTATATACATGGATGATAAGGTTATCAGTCATTGTGCACAAATTTTCTTTGAAGGCAATGTTCCGAGATTTATGAAAAGACGACGGAACTCGTCTCGAGCATAGAAAATTCTGTTTCTCGAGTGTACCGGTGTGTATCGGTGCGAACGTAAGCAAACGACATCCTGAAGTGAAACAACGTGTGACGATATATGGCAGGACTGAGGAAAGAGGGGTCGCACTCGAGACGGAAAAAGAAAATGTACGTAATGATTTATTGAAGTGACGAACGCGACAGTATGGTATGGCGCCCTTATAATGCAACGACTATATTTGCACGATGTTGGAACATGCGAGAGCAAACTCATCATTTACGACGGAGTCGGAGGAGCGTCGAGACATCATCGTCCCGCGATTATATAATAAATTAATAGAAATATTGATATTAATATCGCGCAAAGGAAGATAAGGTGGGTGCCAAAGATTTTTCTTTACGGACGTTTCCACGTTAAACTTTGTAGACTTAGCAAAGAAAGAAAACAATGGGAAACATAAATCTTAATTAGTCGCGAGTCGCAGGAAATGATTAGAAAACTAAATTGCACGTTGCGACGTTCAGGACGTCCACGGCTTCGATAGACGCAAGAGTATATCAAAAATGATCGAAATTTAAGCGAGCCATTTAATAAAAATGATAAAAAATCTGTCCTTAGACTTTCACTGTTAACGGACCTTATTTTTTCAAATTGCTATAAAATAAATTATCACATCCTACTCGATTAATGACAAATTCCGAGATAATATTTTTTTTAATTTGGAATTTACTTTATTTGGTCGTAATTCAATAATAAAAGATAATAAAAACTTATTGAACAATACGCAACGATCTATGAATTTCGACTTCACTTTTTGATAAAATGTCTGCACGACCGCGCCAATATTTCGCATATCTTGATAACGATACACTCATAAAAAAAATACTTTATTATTAGAATCGTTAATAACAGTATCGATCGCATCGATAGTAATCGATCTTGCGATCAGAGATGCCCCGAGCGCTTTTGTTATCTTCGTTTTCTGTCGTGGAAACTTCGCAAGGTGGCGAATGAACAAATAGAGCCTGCCAACAAGGCACACAATGTGAGAGACGAAGAGAAAAAGCGAGACCGAGCGAGAGAGGGTTTGAGGAGGGGGAGAAAGCTGCGTGTCTTTTACCCTCGTGGGATTTTCATGTTGCTTTTGCACGTGGCATGCAAATGTTTTCGTATAAACACAAATTCTTGTAAAAAGATGGGGCGGGAGGGACGGGTGGAAGTAGGTTCGACAATGTTGCTGTAGCATCGTACTGCTATATATATATATACACGAGAGAACGGTCGTAGACGAGAGAGCGCGATAGCTCTAAATTGCGACATTCAGAGAACGTCGACAAGGCCGGACGAGCGAGATTAGGATCGTCGTAGACATTATTATGCACGCGCTGTCTCCCGTTGTAATAATCAGTTTCTAGACAAAGACCAAAAGCTTCGTACGCGAAAGAGAAGCTTTTTTATTCCAACGATACATTTACTTGTTCTCAGGGTCTTACGGTCGTCGCTGAAAATTTCGTTAACGAAATATTCAATATTCGAATTAGAACTGAGCGATTAACCTGGCAGAGATTTTTAAATCTTCGGCATAAATCGTTCGAACCCTTGAAAACATAATATCAATAATAATAAAACCGTGACAATTACGCGACCCGACGTGGTCGGTCGCAGGCCTAGAGTCTCGCGTGTTTCACTACGTATCGCGAGTGCAACGGTAGTGGTATGTTTCACTAACGGCCTTTATATGCCCACTGTACTTTATCTCAGAAGACGCTGATGAGCTCTTTATGAAAGATGGGTCAGGGTCATGCACAAAGCACGATCGGTACACATAACGACAAAACGCGCGCACGCGTTTTCCTATTAACTAAGTCAACATCATATTGATTTCAGGTGATAATAAATTTTTCGTACATTCAACTGTCATTCTCTTCTTTACATATAATACTTGTTTTCATCGATAGCACGGCTAAGATTGAGCGTAGATAAAAAATTCAGAAGCCCTAGAAATAACCCCGGAATTTTTATAGTTTCCTGTTGTTTTCACCGTTCATTTGTGTAGAAATGTTTTACCTAGTAACGTCTAATATTCAATCTTTACGATAATCGTCTTTCGAACGGACTATGCACGTTGCGATAAAACCTCCCTCTCTCTTTCTTCGGCTCTCTCACTCGATAGCAAACATACTCGGTCTCGGACAACCTGATAGAAAAAATAAAAATACAAATAAGACGGCACATATAAACAGTACAGTGTCTTATAATCCTGGGTAATTCCGCGTCTCTCCGGGATGCCCCCGTAGCTCTTCTTCTTCGGGATAGAGAAAACCCGATCGATATGAAAAAGCGAGGAGGCGAGAGTGAGTGGAGTCGGGGGTGGACGGGAGTCCATTCGGCTGACGCCTGTGTGGGCGACAGAGCTTCGTTGTAGAAAAGCTCGCGAGGCTTTGTCTCTCTCTCTCTCTCTCTCTCTCTCTCTCTTTCTCTACAAAGGAGAACGAAGCAGAAACAAGCGCGCGCGGAAAGCCGAATTCATTAGTCGAGAGATCTAGGAGGCTTAAAAATTAAAAGGCTCTCAAACAAAAACTCTCGAGCCTCCTGAACCCTTTTTTCACGAAACCTACCTCCCCCACCCGGCCCTTTTTGTCTCCTCGCTGCAATACTTTCTCAATTTTTGTTATTATTATTTTTTTTGCACGTTTATTATTGTTATAGCGTATGTATTCGAGAAAAAACTCGTCGCGAGTCTTACTGGTGACTTAATCCCGCTTCTTTTCCAAAGCTCCCACCCGCCCCCCCCCCCCCTCCCAATTCCCCTTCGGGAGATGCTCGACGACTCGTTCACCGAGCACGTCGTCCTCACTATCGAGCACACCCCTCTCCGTTTCGTAAAGCAAAGATCTCCAGGATTACGTTCGTACGTGAATCAAATTTTTACCTCGATATCGCAATTATGTTTCTTGCGGATGAGAAAAAAAAATTACGCTCCTTGTTCGAATACGCAAACGATCGTGATTTTGATAAAAACAATATTGCCATTTTATTTACAAATTTGTTGATAAAATTCAAAGACACTCGTTCCGTTCCCAATCAATTGTATCTCGATTCTCACAGTGTCACCTTGGTATTTTTCATGCGAATGCTTTGATTTTTGTTTTCGAATAATGGAACGGTATAATAATTTGTTTTGTTTAACTTGAATTTTTCGGAATTTCGGTCTTTTCGGTAGAATTTTCGATCCTGGCCGATATACCGTTTGACTCGATTTGAGGATTGTCTCGGGGTGTCCCGACGATATCTTTGACGAGCTCGCGCCGTCTGTCATCCTTGAGACCGTATAGATCGAGATCACGGACGAGATAGCAGAGTACGCCGTCGAGAATCGCCGAGCACAGTGTGAAGGCTGAAATCGCGATCGATCAAATTACTTTCGTGACAATGACAGTGACTTTTAAAGAAACACATATATTTTCGGCGCGATTATGATCGCGTAAAAAATATCGATACTCACAGGCGGCAACGTAATTGACGATGTAACGAAATCGTGTCTTGTCGTAGTACCAGCAATTGCCACGAGTGCCGCACGAATCGTCCCATATGAGACACGTGGAATCGATGAGAGCTCCGAATATTATCGGGCCGGGTATTAGAGCGAATAACGAGAGAAACGTGAGCGTGATTCCTTGGCCGAAACTCTTGTCCCTTTTGTCGACGCACCGATAATTCACTAGCACGTTGCCGATTTTACCGGACGACGCGAGCACGTGAGTTATCGTGCCGATCGCCGAAAAGATTATGTACGCCCTGGTACAATCTACGGGACACGGTCCCGCTTTGACGAAATTCTCATCCTCGAATATCTCTTCCTTGAAGCTATGGCCATTCAGAAATTCATCGTTCGATGCAACGTGACGATACGTTTGTGGGACGCAACTGCAATTGCCGTAATCCGTACCGTCGATGACATTTGTGCATCCAGCGTGACAGGCCGAATAATACGTCGTCATCGATGCGAAATGACAAACTGGAGCGTATTTTACACTGTCGCAGGAACAATCCGTATTGCACGCTGTCGTGAAGTTCATGCTGATGTTGAAAGGAAATAAAATTTGTGGGTTGATTATAAATCGATTGTGATCGCAATCTATAATAATAGACAGCCATCTAACGTTTATCCCAAATCTGAATACGTTTAAGATCATTTTTATCAGTATTAAATTCAAAAAGTACTAATATCGAAATCAACGAATCGTTATTTGAAATTATTTATAGCTTTTACAATGGCATTGACGTTTGTCCAATTTCACAAGAATTATCAGACAATTCTTAATTTCACGGTCTAAACAATTTTTAATTTTGACAATTACTCCGCAACGACTTGCAACTTTCCTCCAGAATTTTCAAATTAATTATTCTCGTATGCAAATAATGTTTGTTATTACCTGTTGGTCTCTATGTCAAGACCTTCGATACGAGGTCCTTCGCAAGCCACGAAACTCAACGCTATGGTGATAAAAAAGTAACAGAGAGCGACCATCACGTTCCAAGCCATGAGTTTTGGTGCCGCGGGCTTGAATTTGCTGATGACAATACCCGATATCAAGAATCCGAGAACCATTCCCACCAGAGATATGGTACCTGTGACAAGTCATACATCAATATTTAATTAATTTCTCGTGCATAGTTCTCGTTCGAATTCATCGTGTTTTCCGTATATGGGAGAAACAAAGTTTTTACCCGTTATGGCTGGACCACTGGCTGTGTGACTGGAGAATTGAACTTCGAGATATTTTGCCAAATACGTGACGTACGGTATGACGCCTAAAATGGAACATGTACCACCGAGACTGTTGCACAGAATTATTTTATTCGTCATAACTCGCTTCAGTGTCACTGGAAAATCACTGAGAGTTGGCTTAAATTCCACCTCGACCGGTCCCAGCTTGGGTACCTCGGGTTTTACTTCCTTCGTAATGGACGAATGAAAATTGATATCCAACTTCAGTGGCTCTTCGCCCAATTCCTCCTGAATGTCACGGAGCATTAAAGGATTGTCATTTTTATAAAATAATTCTATAACTCTAGGTTCGCACCCTCGACTCCTAAAAAAACAATCCTTTTCGATTTTCCAAAATTTGTGAATAATTTTCTTATCGAGCATACGTCGAATCGTGAATCATCGTGTGACTACGAATAAAAATTGATTTTGAAAAAATACATTCATTTCTTAAACTGGTCTATATCGTGTCTGTGTCTGGTCTATATCGTGGCTGTGTCTACATCGTTATACCTGTATGCCTTCGTTGGGTACGGACTGCGGTAATTCCCGTGGAAACATCGCAATTAAGCAAGTGAATACCGCCAAAAGCGTACCAAGAATGATCCAACCGAGCCACCAGGCTCCAAGCCACCGTGGGTCGTCCTGAGTAATAACGGGGTGAAGGGATGGATCTATGTAGATACTAAGGCACGCAAAGCCAAGAACGAAACCAATCGCTGGTCCAACCGTGCGAAGGGAAAAAGTGCAGCCTGCAATAAAAAGAAAAATGTAAAATAGAAATAATGATTGGCACAAAACGCGCGATATAAGATTGAGACCAATGGAGTAGTTCCATCGTTATTAATAACGTAGACGAGGTTTGTAAAATTGTAAAATTTATCGATAAGATCTCGACACGTTTTCGATTGAACGATCGGCGTGCACACGGGGATTTTTCCAGCATCATGATTTCTTTTTCATTCGCCAGACGACTCAGCGCTTTTTCATTCTTCTTTTTATCCGAGTTCACCGAACCGCCACTATCAGCAATTATCACGATGATACTGCGGTATACATATTTGATAACCGTCGAGTCGGCGTAAGAAGGTTCAATTATTTTTTTACCGAGTAAAATCGGCGTGTCTTTCTTCTTGGTGTTGTCGTCGAGGTAAACCTGACCAAGGCCGAAGTAAAGCGTTGTACCAATGCCGAGAATGAATTGCGAGAAGAATATGAGAAGTCGTGGAATAATACTGGAATCCATGATATCATCCGCGTTACATCTTTCAACGGCCGCGTTACCGGGACATAGCGATAGATCGTCCTGTACGTTGTTGATGCTTGTGTTCAATACCGAAAAATCGAGATATTCCTGTGTCAGCGCCATTGCGTCGTTGCCCGGGCCGTAAATCGCGTGCGGTAGTGCCAACACGAAACAAGAAACTGCGCTTAGTCCGACACCTGTCGCTAGCCACCTTGGTCGATGTCCGGAACCTCCGTAATATATTAAAATCAGAGAGAGAATCTGCGATATCTCGTTACCCGAGAGGATCAGTCCTACAAAAGAGAAATTTTTAAATCAGAAAGAAAGAGATACTTATTGATATGATGATTTTTATTAAATATTTCAATGAAATATTCATTAGAATTATTATCAATTTTCATCGACATTATTGGTGATTAAGCGTTTATAATAATCAACGAGTTTCATGCTTACTTCTGTAAAATTATCAATTTAATCGATACTTGTTCAGTCAGAATTTTTCAATTTATTTCAATTGCATTTTTAGTATATGTCCTACGTTCTTTAACAAAAATAATTTAATTATATATAAAAATGGAAAAAATATTAATAGAACGTAGTGAAGTAAAATGTGATTATGTTCTATTTTTATATCTTTAACTAATCTATATTGATTTTACCCGATGAATAAACGTCGGGTCTACGAACGTTTGCGCGTATAATAACGGTACAAACTGGTCTGTATATGTGTCGTGGTATATGTAATCACAATTGATAGATAGCGATGACTTTGCTAACTACAGTCACAGTACGGTAGCGCGGAGATATGGGGAAAAGTTTCAGGATTGAACGATATAACAAAAAATCTTTAAAATATGTAAGTAGATACCTAGTTCAAAACAAATTGTATACCACTGTGAAAAAAAACCGACGCGATTCATCGACGGATCGCCACAACGAATAAAAACGCCTTATTTATGAATAAACTAATCCGATATTAAATAATTAAAATCTGACCAACACCTTTAAAATTACATATAAGTAGGACATTGAGTTTGCGAGTAACGAAGGCCGGTCGATTTATTGAACCTTTCCGCTGGCCATATCCATAAACGTATAAGTCTGAATGCATGAAATTTGAGGAGACACACTCGATCGCGTGGGGTAATCGGATTCTCATTGAAAACCACAGATTGTGGCTCGTTTTTCACGCACCGCTTCGATCAAAAGTTCGTACACTCGTCGATAACGAAATATCATCGAACGGCTAATTTACCAACGATACGTTAGTCTTCGTCAAAATTTTAATCGTCGAGTATCGACTCGAACGAATTTGTACGAACGCAACGTTTCCCAACGTTAGGAATCTCGGTCGCGCTAAATTTGCACGTAACTGGGAAAATTCAGCACGGAGTCAGACGGTCAAGAATTACGTGCAATAGAACCGCCGGAGATTATACACAGCTGCCGTGATCTCGTGATGCCCATTATATTTGTACGATTATCGTAAGAATAATTGTGATCTTCAAGATTCTCGCGAGCGGAATTATTGCACAATTGATCGCTGGCGCGCGTTATAACCGATCAGAAATAAAGACGTACGTAGCTTCTTCGCGCGCGTCTTTGCGCGTATCTGTATGTGTGTGTGCTGTGTGTGGGTGTGGGTGTGTGCGTGTATGTATGAGAAGCCGTGGGCGATGGTACATAACTACAGAAGTTTTTGCGGACATTTGCGTAACTCGTATCCCAGCAAATCTACCGAGCTAGTCCGAATAATGAATCCATGTTCGTTTTTCTTTGTTCTTTCGTTTGAAATGATTCGACGTGTTCTTATGACCTGCTCGTTTATCGTTAATATTATAATTATATTCGAGTAGCAACATCTTTGATTTTTATCAATAGGAGCATTTTAATAGCGTAGGTTGATTATTCATAATTTGCATTATAGTCGATTGATTATTAATCAATTCATCGAATCAATAATAACACCATCATTGATAATCAAAAATGGTAATTACCACGGTATTAATTATTTTATAAGCGATAATAAAGACTGCCGATATGAGGAACAAATACTTATGTATATCAGCAATTGAAGAATTTGTATACACACCGGTAGTCTGACTTGGTATTTTGAATCGTTTTTCCAACGTCGTAAGAGTTACGACGATGTAGATGAACGCCATTGCCTGGACCATGCCGAGTAATCCATAGACGACTAGAAACGTCTTCATCGTCGCTCGTGTGCTCAGCCATTTTGGATAAATGCCGCATAATCCGCAGCCGTCCGTCAGTTTCATACCTTGATATAATGGAGTCTTGGGCTGCAATGTACATATTTTTCTTTTGTGATTAAACGATGTTTTCTTTTTTCTTTATTATTTTATTCGATCGAAGGAATGTTGATAGTCGAGGTGAGCAATGAATCAGCATTTATTTTTCACGATCAACGGATGATTTGCCAAGCCATACTCCTGGACTAATGAAATATTTGCTCGATGATCGGTAAAAAATCGAATACCGATCAATAGGTATGATTGTTTTTTCTTACGGAAGAAAATATTGTTATCGCACTTATACGGAGTTTCACGATTATCCTGGCCGAACCTGCATCGGATTATCAATGCTGATTCAACGTTGGAATAAAATCTCGAACGGTTGAATTCGCCGTCCAAGGCACACCCAGTGACCCTGCCGATGAGTGCTCTTGTCCGTTGACTATGGTCAAATCCGTTAGACATAACGAGAGGAAAATTGAAGTGAGCGATTGAGCTGTGCTCCTCGCGGAGTTCTAGCTCAAGGCACTCCGTTGCAGCTTTCGGCCCGTCTCTTACTAACATGGCTGACATATTCGAATAGAGATTTCAGAATTGACCGATCATCGAAACTTCCACATCGTACCGGTAATGTTTTTGAAATTTGAGAAATGTCGAACGCTCGATACAAGATTCAAGAAAATCGGCAAAAAATCAATATCGCGAATCGATCGAATTAAAAATAATTGATAAAATCGATCGGCAAACAGTTTTTTTTTTCTTGATTCTTCTTTTTTTAATTAAATATTTTAGAGCTCGTTTGGAATTGTCAATGTCATTCACACCGGGCCGCCCTTCTCCGTAGTCGGCAAGACTGTTATGAAATACTGTATGAAACCCCCACAATCGTCACGACTAACCCACAGTGAAAATCGTAATAGCAAGATTACTTCCGTGCTTCGCGCAGAGGTATACATACAATGATGCATACTACAAACGTAACGTACGTCAAGTATGCCTCTCGTGCTGGCGTATTACAGTGTGGAAGAAACTAACGCAAGGTCGCACCGAGTACTCGATAAAATATTTCGATAAAATTATGACACCCGAGGTCGTACCGACTCCTCCAGATTCGCATATGTACGAATATATATTAGGCTGTGTCATTTTTGGACAACTTTTTTTTTCATCCTGGTAACAGGCTTTAAACTTGCAGGAAGGTAACAAAAAGAGCCTGTCCAAATTTCAACTCTTAATATTAGGTAATATTTAGAGGTGGCTGAAACACATCTCTATTTTCCATTTAAATAACAAAGGGAAAATGTATTTTTACGTTTGGAATTTTAGACCACGGTCATGATATATTGTACATTTAAGCTGCTGACATATTCTTATAGAGAATTGTATGTTCTACAAAAAAGATCTCTTATACTTTTGTGATCAACTTTTTTGGTAAATATATACATATACATGTTTTTGTTTGATCTGTGTCGGTGCTTGCATAGCGCGAACTATTCATTGAAGTGTGAATCATTTTCGACGTCGCTAGGACCCAAGATAAAAATAGTACAAGAAATTTGACATTAAAGAGCTGCAACAGGTGCAAAATTTCGAAAAATACGATATTTGTTTTTTTATGCGACTTGGTCGGTAAATCTTTTACAGACATTTCGACGCAAAAGTAATTTGCGTCGAAATGTGTCATACTGGTGTCAATGCCAATTGTTCGATCACTCGTTTTGTTGTAAACAATTGTATACGTCTAGTCGTTCGGCTCGATTGTCATTTGAACGCAGCCAAATTTCCAGTTGTTCAAACCTTTCTTTTTTTATATAATTTTGCGGCAAAAATATGGACTATTCAATTTTCCAAATGATAAAAATGATTTTTCTCTTTTTCACTTAATCACAAATAACGTCTCACTTACCTTTCTAGCCGTCTTCAACGGCAAAATCTTCATGATCAGACCTTTCAATATATATGTATATATACACAAAGGATTATAATTGAAAGAAGAAACGATGAAATCGATAACGGCGATAATTATTGAAATGTGACCCGAAAATTTTCACTATTCTCAGCCTTCAACGCGCCTTGCTGGCCAAACAGACTAGACTGCTTTCTAAAGAAAAGCGAAATATCGATAGCGCGCCAAAGTCGAGTGACCGAGAGCATTGTTGAAACGTTTGTTTTTTTCATCACCATTGCATTTAATTGCATACGTATAATGACGCTTTTCAGTGGTAGATAACGAGTAGCGCTCGATAATTTCCGAAGAAGCTCGCGGCGATCGAACGAACGGACGCGTCATCAGACAGGTTTGAGTTTTTTCAAAAAGCGGTCACTTCAGGTATTTTGTGTGGCGATAATGCGAGATCGAGGAGGAACGTCGATGTGATCGAATTTTTCAAATAAACGATTTTAAAAATAAGTAATTAACGGAAATTACCAAATAATTAAACGTAACAACGATTTCTAGACGAATGTGAAAAAGAAAATAATAATTACCCAATTATTATGGTGTACAACAACGTAAGTATCGGTTAAAAAAACAGACACATTTTGCAAAATTCATCGGCCAACTCCGTTTTCCACCGTAAGTTTTTATCTCACACCGAATCAATCGAAATATATGCCGAGAGTCACGTAATCCGTCTGATCGGATCAACGCAACTTCGTTTCATTGTTGAGAAAAAAAAAGAAAGACCGTTCAATTCGTGCCGAACGAAAAAAATACTGGTTAACGCATCCGCTTGCTTCAAATCGTAATGGGTGGATCCGGGGAGGACCGATCGAATTAAACGCATCCGGCTATCGACGTATCGTGACACCTCGATGATGCGTAACGTATTATTTAACGAAATTCCGTTGGGCATAACAATTCGATAAAACATTGTGTCCGCGTCGCTTTTCTTGGCCGAAGCGTAGGTACTACACGTGCTGCTCAATCGCGTTTCTCCATCGCTGTCACGCTGCCATTAACTCGTGATAATTCTAATGACTTATTACGTTTGGAGCGAAACCTCCAAAATTCATGTGTGACAAATGTGTTTAGCTCAAAAACATCTGAGCCACGAACTGTTCAAGCACATTTTTTCATTGTTTGTTCACGATATTATGCGGACAGAATATGCGGCTTGAAGCTCAGATAAAATGAACCTACGTAGTGTAAAACGTTCACGATTAAGAAGTAAAAATAGAGAAACTAAAAATATTCTTAATTATACCCCTTCGTCGTATTAAAAAAAACATCGGACATATTTCATGAGCGCCAATCGAAAAGTATTTTGAAACGATGATAGATATCGAACGATAAGAGCAAAGAGATTGTAATCAATGATCTCTGCCACCCTTTAAGGAATAACTCATATCGATACGAATATCCCAATAATTTGTCGATGAATTTAATGAGATTAGTAAAAGAAAATGAAAAAAGTACGAAGTGAAAAGACAAATTACGAGCAGCGAATTATAAATCATCGAACCTTCTATCAGCTTGGCTCGATACTTTCAAATTTTCGAGGCTCGAAGGATTCACATGAGCACAAAGAGGGTGAACGTCGAGGCTTTCGAACCCACAGTCAATAACTTTGTTCCTCTCTCCTCTCTCTCCTCGTTCGTTCGAACCTCGGTGGTATGACGAATAATAATACTGGAGCAAACGATTTATCCTCGACGGAGAAACCGAAGTAAATTTTCACGGCCGAGAACGAGGATGGTCAAACTCTCGTGTATAATCGCGAGATAACTGAGTGAGAACGTTGACAGACGATCTAATGGTCCCCTACTACATTCGACACGAATCATATGATAAAGTCATTTGAAGTTCTTGCCAGTTGCCACCTTTTCACGCTACATGCCGTTTCCGTGCTACTGGCTAGACGCATAAAGTTCGAGCCAGCCGACTGGTGCTGCCATCTTGGCGCGATACCTCGCTCGCTACGTATCATCGCTCGGGGGTTTCCACGCGATATCCTCGTCGTAGTTTTCGATATTTCCCGCTATCGGTGCCACTGGCGCAGTACTTGATTCGTTCAAGTATTTTCCCTGGGGAGCAGGTTAACCCTTTCTCCTACAACCACGTGTGAGACCCGTGGTCAGGTATTCGGGCCGAAACTGGTTATCACGAACCTGGCCCGTGATACGTCGCTCTCGGGCCAAATCTAAACATCAAGTGCCACCCTCGTGGTTTATTGATGTTTTCCGCTCCAAACAGCACCGACCAGGCTCATGGTAGATTCTTATCATCATTTTGTCTCATTGTCAGTTACGTGTTACTCTTGGTCATATTCGCACATTGAAATATATTTTTGGGTAAAAATATTTGAAAACTATCCCTACAAAATGTCTTCAAAAAGAAAATTTTGTGATGAGGATAGTGAGAGCTGTGCTGACATTTCATAGAAACATTTGTTAGATACTAGAAGCGAATAGTTATTGAGGATGATACCGATGATGAAGATGTCATTAATCATCAACTACCAGAGCACTGGATTTGGAAAGAAGTAAGAAATAATCAAAAAATCTGAAACTATACGGAGACGCCTGACATAAAAGTCGCAACCTTATGTCAGTTAGGAGTAAATAAAAAAGAATTGAATAAGTTTAATATTATATTGGATAATATATTCTGGGAAAACATTGTAACCGAGACTAATCGGTACGCAGAACAAACAAGAGCCAAGCCAAACAAAATACTAACAATCGACAACATTTGGCTTCCTGTGAATTGTAATGAAATTAAAATATACTTTGCATCATCTCTATATATAAAAATGGAAGAATGTGTGTTTGTTTTATTGCTTGTCCGACTGAATTCCTATACCATTCATCCGAGTGCGATGAAAATTTGGTGAGTTGTAATACGCACTTTTACGCACTAATACGCAACATTAACATTTATGTATACCTATATATATAATTAATTTGACATCTGTCAAATAAAGTATACCGCCAAAATGAAAAGCGAAATAAAAGACATTCATTTGTTTTAACGACTCGATCGACTCGCTATCATAAATATATATAGATTTAAGACAAATGAGTGTCTTTTCTTTCGCTGGCAAAAAATAAGTTTCCGAAGCCTTAAAAAACTATCCATCAATATTTATTAATTATCAATTAAAGAATTTTTACAGTATATTTAATAATTTACAAACAAATTTAAATTTATACTAAAAAACGATGAATTTTCATACATTATCAACTTTGAACTCGACTATCATTTCAATGGCTAAGTTCGTTAAACAAGTATAAGAGTATCGTGGTATAAAATTCTAAACATTAAAAGACATTTTCCCCGTGTTATTAAAATGGAAAATAGCAATGTGCGATGAGGAACCTCTAAATATTAATATTAAGCCCTCAAATCTGAACAGGCTTCTTATTTTACCTTCCTGTAATTTATAACCTGTTTCCTAAATGATAAAAAAAAGTTGCTGAAAAATGACACACCCTAATATATATATACTATTATGTCATAATTTATTTTACAGCGAATGTCAATGAAAAAAATTTTAAAAATATATGTTTATTCAAGTGATTTGGATACACTATAAATATATTTTTGTTTACCATCTTGTGTGTATACGAATAAATTAGAAGGTTTTCCTACGTGTGAGCAGGCCACATATAGCTGTCCATGTGTAAAGCATGGATTTTCCAACTTCAATCCATACACTTGTAGCGATTGTCCCTGTGCTTTGTTAATGATCATTGCAAATGCGAATCGCACCGGAAACTGCCAGCTTTTGAATGCAAATGGCTTATAGAATAAGAAGCTGCAATGGAATACTGGCTTAAAAATGGAAAGATAAACGAGATGTTTATATTATGTCTACAAAACACGAAACCGTATAAATGACTGCACATGCACAAATCAATTGAATTGTACTTCTAAAGCAAAATGTGTTATTAAGTACAACAAAGGAATGATTCGAATTGATGGGCAAGACCAAATGGCTTCTCGATCATGAGAAAATATATGAAAGGATATCGAACAATTTTCTTTTATATGTTCGATATTGCACTTTTTAACTCGTACATTTTGTTCAACAGCATAAAGAACAGAAAAGAATAGAGTTACGTTGAATACAGGATTGAAATAGCGGAATCTTTACTAAAAAATATACCAAAAGCAGACTATAAAGAACGAGGACGATTATCGTATGAAGATTTACTACAGATGACTGCACGCGAAACAATGGGGTCACTTTCCTAAGCATATTGACCCAACACCATCGAAATCAAGGCCATCAAGACTCTGTAAAGTTTGTAATAAAAATAAAAAACGTAGTGAAACAACGTGGGAGTGCAAAATCTGTAAAGTTCCATTACACGTACCAGTATGCTTCGAAAGATATCGTACGAGTGAAGATTATTAAGCTTTTGTGATTTTTGTAAAAACGCTAATTATGTGAAATAAGAATTTATTCAGAAATTGGACTTAAATTTTTATTTAAGTTATTATTTATTTCAAGATAATGAACCTTTTGTGCTATATCGCACCAATGGTGCGATCATTGGTTGCTGAGATATCGATGACCAAAGGCAAAAGGACCCTTTTTCATTAAAAGTCGGCTACCTCAGTCAAAAATTGACGTAAAGAGATCAATAAAAAAGCAAATTAAAGCTAAAACAATAGACGATCTAAGTATTTGTTTAACTAAAAAAATTGTCCCAGCCCGTGGACTAAAACAAAAAATAGACAAAATTTGGCAAAATTTCTTCGCGCTATTTCTTATGATTGCGGAGTAACCGTAGCTCATTAAAATTTTTGGCTATCAGATCTCAAAACTGGGGTTTTGGAGCATCAAAATGCTTTTTTTTCTTGATACAACCATTTTTCACTGAGATACAGTCTTTTAAACATCACTAACCAAACTCAAGTTTGAGTATAATAATTTGGCCACTCTCTGTAGATTACATAGATTTTTTTTCTTTTTTCCAGATTTACATTGGCACCAGTTGTAGTGCGTGCCGCAAATTCAACGTGCCTCGGGAGAACTGCTGCAGTGCCGCCATTTTGTAATATTGTTCTACAAATTTTTTGTTGAATATACTTAAATATTTGGTCAATAATTACTCCAAGTATTATTTCTCTATCACCTTTCCTTCTGCCCAAAAAAAATTGTCAAAAAAGCGCTTGTTTTAGGCCGCTATATACAGCGGTGTTAGCCCAACAGTTTTGCCAATTTGCCGAAACGTGAAATGGCTCTAAGGCTGGGCGGTCTTATTTTCGTTTCGGGCCGGATTATCCATTGAATTTATTTATTTAATGGATAAAAAAATTATTGTTAAAATAAACCGATTTACCACAGCAAAATTAGTATGTTCAAAAACATTTTTCAAACAATCAGAATTCCAATTATTCGCAAAATTGCAAAAATATAACAAAATATTATTTAATTTGAAAACTAGTTCGGGCACGTTTTGAGTTATGTAGAATTTCGAGGAAATTACCCTAATCAATGATGGCGGATTCCATGCGATCTAACAAAGATAAATGTAATCGTTATCGTTCGATCGATCAATCAATCTTACTTCCTCTCGATTGATGAGACCCATTTGAGACCTTTTCTGAAAAAATATTCACCGATCGTTACAATGATTTCCACCGTTCATTGTATAAAATTGTCTCAATTACTTGATAAGTCCGACTTGTAATCTCATTTTTTTCTACAATCATATCTGTTTCTGCAAAGCATTCCATACGAGTAGAGATCGTTAGCATAAAATTTCGGTGCAACAACGAGGCGAGTTATTTCGGTATAAACAGCTTTATCACGCTGGGAGAGACGTTACAGTAGAAAAGTCCAACGAAGCTCTCAGACGTCGTCTCGCGCATAATCAAGACATGGGTCGCTCTCGTCTGGTGCATGTCCCTATCCAATACCGCGTGTGACCCCACGTGGATTATCCGTAGCAGAGTTCGAAAGGAAAAAAACGTCGCATCGGAGCAAAAAGTTGAAGATCGTTGCCGAATCGTAGGGGGAAAAAGACAGAGAAAGATCGCTTCTCTTTTGGAAACGAAACTAAATCAAGACACACTTCTCGTTATTTCTCTTAGAGACAATATATTCGTTTGGTTTTTTTTGTTGATTTTCTTTCCTCGTTAATCTAATATACCTTGGTATAATATTATTACTGAAGATAACAAGCTATATATTACAATCGGTGATTCCCGGCGACGTGTGGTAATTGTCAGATAGCAGACGAGTCGTCCAAGTCAACGTCGCGTACGAAACGCGTTGAACATTCACCGATACAATGTTTTTTCTTTTCTTTTCTTTTCTTTTCTTTTTCAGCTATTCTCATTTGTTCTCGAGTTCCATAACTTTCAATGTTAATTTGTTTTCTCTTCTTTCGCAACACCCGTCACTCCCCGCAATTTTCTCTCGCACCATTCCCACCTCTTTCACATACTACGTGTTTAAGTACATTTTTCTTTTATTATTAATAATAATAATAATAATAATGAGAGAGAATAATTGTAAATAATTAATAATAATAGCAATAATAAGAGTCAATAATAATAATCGTAATAATGACAATAATAATAAAATGGCAATAATAATAAAATAATCGTCGCAATAGTGGCAATAATGATAATAATGTTAATTTATTTAACTAGTAACCTATACGATCGAATATAATATTATTTTCTATACGTAGAATTAATTATCATTAGGTAGACTTAATCGTTGAGCCAAGTGTCAACGTCGCGTTAATTCTTCTCCCTCTTGCTTTATCTCTCTCTCTTGTACAATCTTTATACAATTACAAGTGATTTTACGAATTCTATTCTCGTGCTACCGTTTTTTCAAGTTTTTATTTTCGTTTTCCGTTTCCACTTTTTCATTTTGACTTTCTCGTCTCATTCCTTTCTTATGAAATATTAAACGTGAAGGACTAATGAACAAACTAACTTCCTCACTTGAGTCACTAAGATTTTAAGACTAGACAGCCTCATTCCATTAGCTCTCAGAAACCCCTCTGTCTATCTTTCTCTTTCGCTCTTTATTTCACTCTCTCTCTCTCTCTCTCTCTCTACATTTCTTCTTTGTCATCTTAGTCTTTTTGCAATTCCCTTCCTCCGTTTTCTTCTTTTTTTCTTAACTCTCGTTTTGTCCTCGCTATAAACGCACACACGCTTTCTGCCTCGGAGACTTTTTCTCTGTTGTCTCCGGTTTTTCTTTTTTCTTTTTCTGGTCCCTCTTTAGTGAACCAACGCGTTCCACTGACTAGCATCTAACCGACGAATGTGCGGTCGCGCATATGCCACGGATCGACTCGAGCGTGTATATTGTTATAAGGCACCAATAGACGCGATTGCAATTCGCGGATCGACAATTTTCTCTTCTTCTTTTTGTCCTTCTTTTTCGCAAAAAATTTGCAAATCATCGTCGAGGGACCCGATGAGATTCGAAGCGCGGAAATGAATCGCGCGAATATCGTTGGTCGGACAGAGCCATCGAAAAAAAATGAGTTTTTTTTGTAAATACTTTTTACCATCGTTATTTTCATATCGTTATTATTTCTTCGTTGCTTCATTCGTGCCATCGAAGCAACGAAAAATAAAATATATATGGATATAAATATTCGCTGTTAAGGCCACGACAAAGACACTTTTGCAACTCGCTCTTGCGCGTGCGCGCGGTAGTAAGGCAACCGCGGTTAGAGTTTGAATGAAAAGAGAGTAACGACAAAAAGAAAAAAAGAAAAAAAACTTCAACGAAATGTTTCACCCGATTCTGTTTACGTGTGCGAGCGCGGGAAACCAGGGCAAGAAATCTCAAACGGCGAATCGAGCCAAGTAATACGAACGTTTTTCGTTCGATGTTCTTTTTTCGGTTTTAGAAGAACGAACGGAACAAGAAAAAAAGGAAAAAACGTAAGTTAGATCTAGAGATAGAATTTCGTAAGGCTAATAATGATACTACACAGCTCCGTACATATTCTCGTAATGAGAGTCCACGAGTTTTTCGTTTTTTTTTTTTCAATTTTGTTTAAATACGAATCTATTTTACATTCGGAGATGAGAAAAATTCTTCCTTTTCTCACGTTGATTTTTTTTGTTTCTCGGTTCCCAACTGCGATAATATCCTACTATGGTACTATGTATAACTAAATCGTATGCTTTATGCATATACAGACATATATAAATATATATATATATGTATGTACACGTACATAGCGTAATAAACTAATTAGACGTCTCGCTGCTTCGAACCTCCTACCACCGTCGTTTAGTTCTCTCTCTCTCTCTCTCTCTCTCTCTCTCTCTCTCTCTCTCTCTCTCTCTCTCTCTCTCTCTCGTCTTCGACGACGCGGCTTAAGTGTGTAAATTCGTAGGTACAACAACCACCCCAGCTTAATCGTCAAATATAAATAGTATAACACTAGTATCTCTCTTTGGAGGCGATTGGCTGGCTGTATCGGGCTTCGCCAATTTTGGCTCCTAACATACAGTGGGCAAGGGAAGGGCCGGAGGGAGGGAGTGAGGAGTGAAAGGGCCAATTTGGGACGAGGAAGATATTTCCCTATTAGGACATTTCTTGTTTCTTTTTTTGTATCTCCTGCGAATTATCGTTATACAGGTGAGAATAGGAAAAAGGAGATTTGCGCGACGACAAGTCGATATAATCGAAGAGAATATTAACGAAAGGCATTACGAAAGAATCGTGATCGATAACGATCGTAGTTTTTTCGAGAGAACCAAAAATCTAACGAACTTTCGTCTTGTTTAGTTGTCGATCACGATGATCCGTAATTTGTCACGACGAGCGATCGGTCGGTTTCTTCTTTCAATCACCGTCGACGACCCGTAAGTGCGTCTCTCCCGTTTGTTTTTGTCGTTGCGCGATTTTCTTTTGTTTTTTTTTGTATGTTTTTTTGTTTTTCTTTCTTCTGTTTTTCTCGTTTTATAGCGCGATTATCGTCGACGCGGACAATTTTTTCATCGCTATGTCGATGATGATGAAAGTTCGTCTCTCGGGCCTCGATCTCGCGTGACAGCGGAGCTTCGCCTATTGGAGTCTTGCTTCCTGGGGCGTCGTCTGATAGGGCAGTCCTGGGAAAGCCGCTCCTGCTGTTGATCCTGGCAAACCACCCGCTCCTGGCAACGTCGCGTACGTGTAAGGGGTCACGTAACTAGCCGCGGCTGCGTTCGCTGCAACACAACGAGGAAAATCAGAGTTGTGTTTTAAGGGACACCATTTTTGAAACCGCTAAAGCATTATTTTTGTCTTATGCGTGACGGAGAATCGGCGACCGGTCGCAAGAAGGAAGTCCAACAGATTTACATATTGATAAAATTTAGATAATATGAAAATATCAAATCGGGATGAATATAATTTTAGTATGTAAATAAGTATTTTAGTTCGATTTGAAAACGAAAAATCACAAATAACTAAAGAGTTTAAGTAAGTCCTTCTTGCAGTTTTGTCGCCGATTCGTGACTATAAACAAACATTGAATTATCCAATAAACCAAAAGCCAAAGCGACAGATCCTCGAACATCATCACGGTAAATCCGCCCGCCAATGCCCCACCACCATCATCATCATCATCATCATCATCATCATCATCATCATCACCATCATCATCATCACCATCATCATCATCACCACCATCATCGTCATCATCCTCATGAACCATCGTTCATCGAAACATCGCAGCACGTTACGGGCGAGTCGCGTGCATTTTTTTTGTGCTATACGTGTGAGCGTAAAACATGCAATATCTCGTTGCTGCTTATATTTTCCAATATTTATTTCTTCCCGTGTGTGTATGTGTGTATGCGTGTATTTTTTCCCCGACGAACCAAAGTAGTGGCGATCGATTATCGCAAAAAAAAATTATTTCCCAACGAAAAACCAAACGTGTGTCCCACATAGTCCCAAAATAGAATAGATCCCGAACATTTGGAGACTAGATGATTCGTAGAAAACTCTGGGTCAGTATTTTCTTTTTTTTTTGAAATTTCGAACTGTTCATTAGAAAAACTAATCGAACCGTACACAGCTTTGCAACCAACGACGCAAGACTTATAAACTACCGCCAGAGTTTTCCACGGCGACGTTCTAGCGTTCGCAAAATATCTCTCAATTTCGAGACCTCAAAAAAAAAAAAAAAAAAAATAGCCCTAGCGAAAATAAGCACTTCATTTCCGTGTCTGCGTGTAAATGTAAAAATATTTCGAAAAATCGTGCTGCAATTCTCAAAATAAATGTTTTCACGTGTCCGTAGTGTTGTTTCTTTCTTCTGTTCAATTTTGTGAATCTCGCTAAATGTATTCTCTCGGTGTGTTCGTTAAGTTCTCGTTTTCGTACGTTCGATGCTGTGTTTGTTTTGTTTGTTTTGAAATCGCTACCATTGCCACGCAGCATTGACGGCAGATAGAATGTCAGTGGGGTTTTGTCCACCCGATGGTGTCCCATAAGACCGGGGCTTCCACTATTGTTGCCGTTCTGTTGTTGCTGCTGATGTTGGTGCTGTTGCTGCTGTTGTTGCTGTTGCTGCTGTTGTTGCTGCTGATGTTGATGGTGGAGGCGATTGGCGAGTTCGTTGCTGTCGAGGGCGTTCTTGTGGACGCTTTTGTAACACATACCGGCCGCGGCTGCGCTCGTGTACGGCGAATATGCGTCAGCGAAATTGTACGATGTGCCAGGATACGTCGCTGCGGCGGCAGCTGCGTTCTGATACTCGTAAAATTGGGATGCAGCCGCTACGGCCGCTGCGTGGCTCAATTGCGTTGCTGGAAGCTGGAGAAGCTGTCCGCCAGGTGTCGCTGCGGTCAGGTAAGGCGACTGATACATGTAACCCGGTGGTACTCTGAAAAAATTGAGAATACGTCGTTGTCAGTCGTCTTTACGTGTGAAATTTTTTTTTTTTTTTTTTCATTTTTCTTTTTTTCTTTTGCTTTTTGCGAAGGATAATAGTGGGAAAAATGTGAAAATTCGTTTTGCGAATTTCGTCGCGAGACAAACGATCGGATCTGGCGATTGAAACGCGCAATAGTTCGAAGCCAGAAATTGTTGACGAAATACGAAATTTGTTTTTGTTTTAATTTTCTCGCTCGTTGGCGGTCACGCACGGTGAAAAACTGGGTAGCATTTAGCTCGGCTGTTTTATATGGAAGATACGTTTACTTTTGTGCTAGTTTTTTGTTTTTCAAAAAACTGACGAACATTGCACATTAATAATAATGTTTCGTATAATTTGCCGTATGCAATGGTGCCAAATTTGCCGATCGTTTTTCTATCGCGCATACTCTCGGCCGTACAATATGAAATTAAGAAAAAAAAAATACAAAAATCAAAAACAGAGAGAGAAACAAAAATCAGTAGTATGATGTAACAGCTACCAAAGTACAAAGCACGCAACACCAAACGACAACTCGTGAGCCGAGGGAACGCGACCTGGGTCGTGCGTCAGTTGCTCGAATTCGTTATTTTTAATATTATACATCGTAATAAACATATGCTTTTTTTGTAAATTAAATTCAATCAATCGGGTACATCGAACGACGACCAAACATCCGGATCAGTTCAAATGTAAAAAAAACTCTAAATATCGAAAAAGATATTGCTTGAATTTCAATCCTTATACCTCGTCGAGAATTTCATAACGAAAACACTGCGAATTCGATCCGTGCCGCTCGGTCATCGTCCAAGGTAAAAACCGGAAGTTGGCTCTTCAGGGAGTCTGAGAGGGAAGAAAGGAACGTGAGACGAGAGTTTGAAACTCTCGGGTAAAGGGGTCGAATCCTCCCACGCTTATATCACTATATTACTATATGATAATATAACAATTTAAAGAAAAAATAATCTAAAATAAAACAAATAAAAATGGTAAGAAAAAAAAGAAGTTCAAACGTCTTCTGCCAAAGAGGTGTCGCCAAAAAACAGCAAACCAAAGAAAACGTGTAGTAGGTACAGCATATCCTATGTATATATACATACATACATATACATATATATATATAGTATGTACTAAATCGGCACACGTCACACGAATTATCTAACACCAACGTTAGTGCCTGGATCGCACGCGCACGATCGATCACACGTGATTCGAACATTTGCCGTACAATATTGGATCGCGATCGATCTGTACGAAGGACTCACTAAACTTTTAGATGATAGACATAGCGAAGGATTGCGATCTAATGGAAAGTAGACGAAGATCGAGGGAGGTACATTCGTCGTTCTCGGACAATCCTCGCTTCCTGGACAGCCCTGAACTTTTACAAACCGATCGATAATTCCCAGTATGCCCGAAGTATATATTGCTCACTGGTCAGAGGGTGGTCAGAAGGGGAATCAATATTACGTGAGTCCTACCGCAGCCTCGAACCAACAACGCGCTACGGAAAAGCCTTGGTGAATTTTCGCCAAAACTCTTTCCACGAATACAAACGTATCGATGAAAGTTTGTACCATACGGTACAAACTTCGGCCAGTCGCTTGAACTCGGTCTTACCGATAGAAATGTCGGATAAAATCTCGCGGAATCAGATCGACGATCGATTTTATCGGGATGCGATCTTCTTGTTTATTATTTTATTTACTTATTGATGTCATTTATTAAATTTAAATTGATGGAAAGAGATAGCAAGATTTTTCATTGCGTTTCGGTGTAAAACACTGCGAAGGTTGATTTCTTGGTTACACCCTCGAGGAGGATGAATTAAGATGGTTCATGTTGAATCTCCTAGTCAATTTTTAATTACAAAAACTACACAAAGTTTTCAATTAAAATTAACAGCGTGAAATAGTATTTACTAATTTTTCATTTAATTCGAAAATCTGTAGAAGGGAATTTCTGTTAGACCCTTAATACGGTCAGTAAGAGTCGATAATTAACTCAGTACTCCTTTATTTATTTGTAGATCAATGACCCGAAGCGTCGAAGGCGAGTTTCCTACCGTACGACAACGATGTACCTAAGTACGAGCTATAGCGTTCTCTGATTAATTTACAACTAAAGTGTATCGACATAAATGGAAAAAAAAATTTTAAATTAAAAAATTCCCCTTTTTATTTTCCCTACACGCGAAAGATCATAATGCGTACATGACCCCGTATGTCCTGACATAAAATTTCCGGGGAAGAGAGTCGTTTGCCGGTGACTCGTCCGTCTCGGTCGAGGACCAAACCGGAAGTTCGCATGAATCTCTCTCTCGCGGTCTCTCTCTCTTTCTCTCTCTCTCTCTCTCTCTCTCTCTCTCTCTCGCTCTCTCTCTCTCGCTCGCTTGGTATTAGTGTATATATTATAATACAACGAGTAGCACGTGAGCACAGTCGATTATACTCACGGTCAGAGCTAAGCTGCCTGTGTTAGTCCTAAGGACGATAATGTGTGTGTGCGTGTGTGTGTGTGTCTCCCATTTTCATAAAAATTATCTGTCGCTCGCATCTCTCGGCGGAGGTCCGTGCATTATGGATGGCTCGCGTGTCTCCCCCGTAGCAGCGCAAGAGAAAGAGAGAGAGACCCCCCACCTGGCATACTCCGGGGCCCAACCAGCACAATATCACCTCTTTTATTCGTTACTTTTCCCTTCGAACACATCCACGAAACAATTTCTTTAACTCACCCCTCCCACCTTTATTCTCTATCCTCCCTCGGCACACTCGTTTGTCCCCTATATTCGTCGAGGAACAATTCTTTCTAAGGTAGTGTACCAACCACAACTCCCGGTAATAATACCAATCCCCAATATTTTGTGGCAACCTCAACAAAATTTTACATAAACTATTAACGCCATTCAACATTATCACTACGATAAAATTATTTTATTTCCCTCGATCGAGACGGCAACAATTGACTATTTCGATCCACCGAAAGAGAAAGAAAAGAAAATACGATAACAAAAAGAATCGGATATCTCAAAGATGATCGAGGGTCGATGATCCTTCGGGGGCTCGAAATTTTACAATTCCAAAACAAAATCCCCAAAAAATATCGAGTTTTACGCAATCGAATATAATTATCTTGATATATTTCCCGAATATTCGATCTAATGGTGTCACAGACGTCTGATAAATTGCGAAAGATGTGAACGAACGATGGCTCGTTAAGCGAGTATGGATGTGAAAGGTCTTGGCACGATCGATGACCCTCCCCCTCCCTCCCGCGATCAAATATAGGTATATTATGATTGTTCTTATTATTATTATTATTATTATACCTGCATAATGATATGCAACATAAAGTACGTAAATATCTTTCAACCCTTTCGTGTCCAATATCGCACCCTCTCTTCCCACACAACGTCACAATAATCACACCGACGTCCGCACACAATTTACATAATTGCAAAAGGACGTGCGATGTCCGCCGCCCCCCCCTCCCCTTTCCCAGGGAAAAAGACGCGAAAAATATATATGCACCGTTTGAAAACGCGTTTGAACAATTTTCAACAGTTTCGACGAGGATGCGTTCCTACGGCGGTATAGAGGCGAAAGTCACACGCTTAATTGTTTCGATAATTACGGTTTCGCTCCCATGGGGTGAGACGGATAATGAAGAGAATGATATAGCAACGGGATCGCTCGGACTCGCCCACTGGGTTAGAAAGGGGTAATATTTCCACCTCCCCGCGAAGGCTTAAGGGAGGATGTCCGGAATCGTTTTACGGTCACGTAGCTCGAACCTGTGCTACGTGTGCATAGTCGTGTGTGTGTGTGTGTGTGCGTGTATGTGGCTTGACGTTTTGCTTGGTGGCTCTCGTGCTCTCTCGGCCTTTCGTGACGGAAGCGAGTAAACCACCCTCGATTTCCGACGCAAAGTGGCCAACCGGCTGATTACGATCTTGACTCGTTCATCCCCCGTGGTATAATCGTATGCATATAGATAGATTGATTGCCGCGTATGTCTATGTCGTATGAAAAAAAAAAAAAAAAAAAAAAAAAAAAACGTTAGGAACACGTGGTCAGTTATAAAAAGTCATTTTGTACGTAAGACGAAGAACGGTAATTTGACGAGCCCGCGATGAAATTTGTTTGCTTCTTGCCATAAATTCTTCACTCGGATGAACGATTATTTATTAATTCGAACGGGCGATCTCCTCTGTGACCTTCGAATGTTTCACAAACCGATTTTAGTGTCGAAATAATGAAGATTGTTTGTTATTCCATCTTTAACGACCGCCACCTCCCGTTTGTACCTAACAATCGTAAACTGCAAGCTCGTTTTCTGTAACGGTAGAAGAATAATATCACGTGCGAATTTCTTGGCAACGTAGCCTCGTGTCGTTGTCGTACGAGCCATTTATAAATGTGACGATGGAAAAAAACAACCGTTTGTGTGTTAGCAACCTTGTGCATCGGCGTAATAATTCAAAAAGCAAAACGTCGCAAAAGCGATGTACAAGAATATTTACTAGAAATTTTGCATTCCCACGCGCCCCAGGGAGAGTACGAGGTTTCCCTAACAATATAACAACGCGTTAGAGGGGAAACATTTTTCAACGGCATTTGAACGGCGATCTATAATTTTCACGTCCCAAGGTAGCGTGAAAATTGTGAAAAAAATGCGCTGGTTGTAAGAAAAAAAGAAGCGAAATTTTGCAAAAGCGATTTTATCGTTTTTGCAAGGAGGCGGTGGTGTGAAGGGGGTTGAGACCTCGGTATACGAGAAAGAAGTCCTCGCGAGAATGAGCGCGAGAGGGGTGGCGACTAGAGATTGGCGCCGGCGCCGCGGATAATCCAATGGGATGATCCTCCAATCCGTGAAAAGCTTCGTGCGTCCAATGAGAATCTGGCGGGAGTTGTTTTGGGGTGGTTTCCGCAGCCTGAGGTGCCTTGTCGCGCGCGCACGGTGCGCCAAAGCCTCACCCCAGTCCCCACCCCCCTTTCGCACAATTACGACGACGAGGTCTTTTTTTTTCTTCCGCGCTGCTGATTTTTTCTTTTCATTTTAACCTCGTCTACCCCCTCCTTCGTGACCTCGTGACCTCTGGCATGCCGATTTTGTATACGCGCGAAATCCGTACGGAGGAATTAATCGTTTTAATCGCGATTACATTATTGACCTTTTTAAATTATTTTTAACCCTTATTTTTATATTCGATTTGTTCAACCCCTAATATTATTCACTCAGTCTTAATTCGGATACCGCACTATTAATGAATGAGGGGTTGTGGATCATCGGTCGACGGATCGAAGTTAAAAGAGAAATCATCGTCGGTTCGACAAAGTTTCGAGATTTCGAAGGGATCCTAATGGTGACGTAAACAGACGTACTGTAAACAGCATGCGTATGCTGCTCGTAATATCCATCAGCGCCTCGGTCTCTTTAATTAGCCACTTAAAAGCCGGAAGTGCGACTCGACGAGTCCGAATCCCGAGCTGGTCCAGAATTTTTGGACGAGCGTCGAAGTGTTCCTCGTATATATGTGTATACGCGGGTGCACCCTATTCTCGAAATATCGTGAAGTTTCGTCGTTCTCGAGTGCAACGAAGGATTTTTTACAGACGACGAGGAAGACCGACGGCGTTGAAGATTCCACGGGGTTGGTTCTAGGCGGTCGTACGAGATTCCAAGGAGTCGGGTGTGATTTCTATGCGTTTCTCTCTTACGTCGTTAGAGAGACACGCTCGATCTAATAGCCAAGAAAGTTCCGATGAGCTGAGCGACGACGACAGGTGGACGAATATGTTTCTCTCACTTTAACGCGCATTTGTTCTCTCTCTCTCTCTCTCTCTCTCTCTCTCTCTCTCTCTCTCTCTCTCTCTCTCTCTCTCTCTCTCTCTCTCTCTCTCTTTCTCTCTCTCTCTCTCTCTCTGGCGCTAGCGGTCTTCTGCACAGTTTCGCATTTGGCTTCACGATGAAACGAAAATAGAAAGCTCTCTCGGTCCTTTGTGGACAAGGAAAAGCAAAAGGATAAGTCGTCGTCGTCGCGAAGACGCCACGACGAAACGATGCATAAAACGAAGAAAATAAAAATGAAACTTAAACCGAAGAGAAAAAAGAGAGGAGGGGGGGGGGGGGGGTGGACCACAAAACAGCTAAAGCTAGACCGTCTCGCCGAGACATCGCGAGAGAATTAAAGATGGCGACGTTTGAAGAAAGAAATGAGCAAGGAGAAGAGTCATTGCGCGCGTGCTGACGATTCGATGATACTTCGTGTCTCATAACACACGAGCTTTTATCCGGATAAAAGGATCATCAACTCTCTCGAAACTTGTGCATCATAAACAACTTCGAGCAGTTATCGGGGTAAAATAAAAGTTTCAAGAATTCGCAAAGAAACAAGCAGCTGCGAAGGACATGAGAGATGAGAAAGAGCGAGAGAGAGAGAGAGTGTGAAAATGAGGAAGAGCTTGCAGAAAGTGAACAGACTCTGGGGTTAAATCGAGAGGCTGAGCATCGTTGAAAATCTTGCTGTATTTTTGCCGAGGAAACAAACATACGAAGATAAAGAAGAAAAAGAAGGGCAAAAAGTTGAAACTGAAGATGATGAAGAAGTTGAAGTTGGTCTACAATAAGATACCGAAAGAGAAGATGACGAAGAACAGGAAGAAGATGAAAATGACGATGAAGATAAAGCGGAAGATGAAGAAGAAGAGGTGGGGGAAATATCGAAGAAGAAGGTATAAAAGAAAAGAAGAAACGGCTGAAGAAGCTTCTTCGCGATACAAGAGGAAGACGAAGAACAAGAAGAACGAGACGAAGAAGAGGATCAAGAAGAAGAAGAATAAGAAGAAGAAGAGATAAGACAGACGATGCGAAGAGTGTAAGCGGCCGAGAGGTTGACATCGGGGGACAGGTGGATCTAAATAAAGACTGGACCGAAGCCAGACTCCAAGATGGCCGGGGTACTGCGAACGCGTAGTCGTCGTCGTTATATGGAATCCTCGAGGGGAGCGGAAGGGGAGAGGGAGGGAGGACTTACGACACCAACAGCAGAACCGAAATGTGTACAAGAGAGTGCGTATAGAAGCAACGAGGGGGGAAACGGGGAGGTGAAACAGGAGGGAAAGAAAAAGAGTGAAAGAGAGATGGATAGAGCGAACTGAGGCCATCAACCATGCCGGGCCGACGCCACCGGCACCGCCGCCGTTCGGTGTTGAATTTCATTTGAGTGTCCGCCCACGACCCTCCGACGCATGTACCGCGCGCGCGTTCCTTCGTTGACGTCGTCGACGTCGTCGTCGTCGTCGTAGTCGTAGTCGTCTTCGTCGTCGTCACAGCGAGAGAGGATTTGGCCCGTGACGTCTCCTCATCACTCCGCCGTCTCTCTTCGGCAACGAGTCGGCCAAGCCGATGCTTCTCGTTTTTCCCGTTCCTCTCCTCGCTCCGATTCGTCTCTGACACTTTCTCCGAATACTTTCCAGATCTTCCTTACCGTGGATTCCAAAATTTTCCGATCTTTTGCGATAACTTTTCACGAGAAAGCGCCTTTATATACTTCAGAGATAACTTTGGTCATGTGAGAAATTCGGAGTTATGAAATTTTTCGATTCGGTGATGAAACATCTTTCGCGATGAAAAGTGTTTTCTTTTTTTCATTATCTTGCGAAAAAAAGACCTTTGATCTTGTGAGTATTTCGGAAATTGTTTCCATTTTTGTTTGGAAATGGGGAATTTTTCACGAGGAAACCTGTTTTTTTTTTTTTATATAATTTTGCGAAAAAACGTAGGGCTTGTGAGAATTTCTGATTTTTTTTGGAAATTTTTCGTTTGGATTTTCGGGGTAAATGGCAGTTGGGGTTTGTTACTGTAGTCGTTTTGACCTTACGATCATGAAAAATTGAATTATTTTTGACATCGCACGACGTTTCGAAGCCGCCCGAGAAATTGAATATCAACATTTTCAAGGGTAATGACCCGTTCGAGTTAATCGCAGCTTCGGGTCTAATGTTCTTGCGCCCGATTTATCGGCAAAACTATGATTTTCGCGATTGCACGACGCGCGATCGAGGCATTCACGCCCTGTGTTATTCAGACGCAAAAAACCACCATTTACAACACCAAAGAAAAAAAGAAAAAAAGAAAAAACGTGAAAAGAAAAAATTAAAGTAATAATAATGAAAAAAAAAAACAACACCAATAGCGACACCAAGTGTACAGTGTAAAGCCCTTACCACACACGCAAGAGACGTTATTCATAAATTTATCAAAGTTTTTTTACATTTTTCGTACGCAAAATTCGGTGTACCGAAGACCGCGAAGTTATCCCCCGTGCGAGAATTCTCGTTATTTTCTCCGACCTTATAGCGAAAACAAATTTAACATAAAAAGAGTAACATGAAATTTTTCGATTTTTCTTTTCAGTTCACAAAGATTCGAAATTGGACGCGTTTCGTCTTATTTCAGTATGCACGAAATGAACGAACTACTACAATGAGCGTCGAAAAAACAAGATCGATGAAAAATCGATCGGCCACAAGAGAGGCGCTCGTACCTCGTAATGAAAATTTAACGTTTCTCTTATTCTTCTCGTGCTGGAAATCGCAGGTGCACGTATATACGCAATGTCTGTATATATAGATACACGAGAAACGTTCGACGGGGTCACCTGCATTAGTTCGAGGGAGCACGAGAATCTCGACGTTAACGCGTCTGGTCTATTTCCGTCGAAATTCCCTCGTACCTATTAAATCGCCCTCACTCTCTTTCTCTCCCCCCTGCCCATAGGAACATCAGTCAAACTCTCGCTTGGCTCACATCATAAATCCCGTCACCAATAGACAAAAATAAAATCGAGAAACAAAAAAAAACGTGTTAATGACTTTCTCGATTGTGTCATCGGGTTACAGCGTGTATACAGCTTAAAAATTCGAGCCGAGGAGTGGGTGTGTGTGCGTGTGTGTGTGTACGTTAGAGTGACAATTTTTTTGAGATATCTTTTTTAAGCCTCGCGCATCAAATTTTATTCCCTTTTTCATTTGGAAAAAACTCGCGTAACGTCTGACCGCGGAAAACGTATTTAGAATTTTCTCAAGGGACATTATCAATCTCTTTCAACGACCCCTAAATATTTTATTACAGAGCAGACGTTTCACGATGCTTTTTGCTTTTTTTTTAATAAATGGAACGAACTCTTCGGGTGGTACTTAAAATTTTATCACCAAATATCGGTACGTGTGTGCGTGTGTGTGTCAAGCTAATTTGCAAAAATTTAAGTGATAAATTTGTAACGCGTGTTTTAACGAGGTGTGTCTGTGTGTGTGTGTGTGTCTGTGTGTGGGTCTGTGTGTGTGTGTGTGTGTGTGGGTATGTGGGGTGTGTGTGACGAGCCAGCAGTGGGTCAAGTTCGCACGACTAATTCATATATGCGTACTCACGATATATGCTTATTCGATTGACGTCACTCACGCGAGACAATCGTCACCGCCGACCATCGTTCATTATTTCATTATTATTATTATCATTATTATGATTAATATTATATATCGATTGATTAATTGATTATTGTGAATTGCTCCAATGCTGGATTAAAATAAAGTAAAAAAACACCAACCAACCAACCAACCGCAGAGTGTGTGGTGTGAAAAGTTCACAAGACCAACAAGTAACTCCAATGAGAAAAGAAAAACAAGAAAAAAAAAAAAAAGAAAAAAAAAGAGAAAAAAAATCCACAAGAGAGAAAAAGTAACAATCGGTAAACAAACAAGTCAAAAAAAAATCTCAACAACCGCAAATCCATCTCAAATTCTCATAATCACGTAAATAACCATCGGTCAAGAAAGTGAGAAACAACGAAAGAAAGAAAAAAGAGAAACGTAAAAAAACACAACCCAACAAAATTCGATCCTCGGAGAGATCTTTTGCAATATTATTTGTATACTGAGTATATATATATATGTAAATATATATAAATATAGAAAATATGTAAATAATTCGTAGATAGGTACTCATGGCTTGTTTTGTTCGTATACGTGTGCGTGTGCCGCTGCTCTGTCGCAACATCTCTCTTTTCTCGCCCTCTTTCATCTCTGATCTCTTTCTCTCTGTCTCTCTCTCCCTCACTCCCTCATCCCCTTTCTATAGCTCGACCTCTCATTTTTTTGTGTTTCTTTTTTTTGCTTTTTTTTTTTCAATATCCCGCGATCGATCACTCGGATCGATTATTGCCATCTTTTCTCGGGCACCGTGTTCGATTAACGTCCTTTTATGAGAGGAAGAAGAAGTAGAAGAAGAAGAAGTAGAAGAAGAAGAAGAAGAGGGATCACGGGGACTCTCGAGTACCCCGCGAAGTACGGGGTTCGAAGTTCACCGTCTCCTCCTCGTTCAACCCCACCATCTCAATATCAATCCTCCCGTTGGCTCGAGCTTGCGCTCGCGCGCGCTCGTCGGGATGCTGAAATATCATTTTATACATTCTCTTTTAGCAAGATAAAAAAAATATAAAAAAGAGTATTTATATATATATATATTCGTGTATGTGTGTAGGGGGTGTGCATGTATGTGCGTCTGTGTGTGTGTGTATGTGCGTACGCACACTGGTATTCGCATTATTGGGTAGATTAAATCTTGTAATTATCGCATTTTTCCAACGATTGTTCTTTTACATGTTACATCTACGAGAGAAAGCTTTGAATATTTTTGGATTCTTTGTTTTTTTCTTTTTGTAATTTGTGCGAAGAAATTTTCCTTCTGCGATAAAAAAGTTCGACGGGTCTTCCATCGGAAACGAATCAGAGTGTACGCATTCTCCGACCTCGACCCTTGGCTATATAAAGCGTACTATATATGTATATATATTTCTAATTATCATATTTTTAGATATTATACCAGGTCAACATTTAAAAAAAAAAAAATTTCATCGGGATTTTTTGATAAATCAACATTTTAAAAACGTTATAACGAAAGTCTCGTGCAGAAAATCGAAAAAACTGTCAGTGCTATAGCGCTGGTACAAAATCGATATGCTACGTTTTCTAATAAAAATTTTGTTTTAAATTTCTTTATAAGATGATCGAAATATATCGTAACAAATTTTGAAAAGGTTCGAACGATCGTTTATTTGTAAAGGGGAAAGAAACGAAAAAGCGGCGTTTTTTCCAAAGATATGACCGAGTATAATTTGTTAACTGGTACGTCCGGATTAAAAAGAAAATCGATTGTGTAAATGTTACAACACTAGTAAGAAAACTTACCCATACTGGCTGGGCAGGACTGTAGGATATCCGGTACGAATACCGGCTGCGAATGGGAATGCTGAAATCACAAACAGAAAATTCAACATATATATATGCATATATATATATATACATATACACATGCATATATGTATGTATGTATATATAAATATATATATATGTATATTTATAAATATATTTTTTTTCCGACAAGCAAACACGAAAGCATACTTCGCCGTGTCGTCTCTTTCGCGTGTACGGTGAAACTTCGAACAAATCTAGCAAAAAAACAATCCGTCCATTATTCGCGCATTCAAAAGGGACACGGGAATTATTGAATTATGAATTATCGGCTGATTAATAAATTTCGATCGTGAACCTTTAGATTTTTTCATTTTATTTCCAAAACGTAACATCGAGCAAGTTCGAAATATTTACTCCACGCGAAAAAAGTTGATATCTGTCTCGCAAGTTCTATCCATTCGGGAAACATAATTTTGTCTCGTTTTTTTTTCTGTCCTTCACGGTAACCGAAAATGAAATTTTTCTATCGGTGATACGTTCTTGCCAACATTAAGTGGAACGGGATTACATTCACGAGTGATACAACGATAGAAAAATGTAGATATTTGCGGCGTTATGTTTTTTATCTTCAAGACATTTACAAACATAAGCTATGTGGAAGCGATAAAACGATTTTTTTAAAATGATTCTCGATGCGATAGGACAGACACAGCGTAAACCTGCTTCGAATATATAGAGCATGAATTTTGTCGATATTATTGTAGAAAGTTTTCTGGGAAAAGCGTGAACATTGTGAGACAGAATAAGAGAGAGAGTGAGAGAGCGAGAGAGGATAAGAGAAAGAATAAGACCGAGAAAGAGAGAGAGAGAGAGAGAGAGAGAGAGAGAGAGAGAGAGAGAGAGAGAGAGAGAGAGAGAGAGAGAGAGAGAGAGAGAGAGAGAGAGAGAGAGAGAGAGAGAGAGAGAGAGAGAGAGAGAGAGAGAGAGAGAGAGAGAGAGACAGAGAGAGAGAGAGGTTTGGGTGAGTTTAGACGGCTGGCCAGACGAGCATTATAGTCCCAGGCTTATAGTCGCAAGAATCCTATTCGTTGGTGAGAAGGAACGACAAAGGCAGAAGAAACATGAGCAAACATTTAAACATACGTGAGAGAGCGAGATAGGGGGGGGGGGCAAAAGTTTTCGACGTCGGGGTAGCAAAATGGACGAGGAGAACGTGTGCGAGTTCGTGCAATTTTAGACTTAGAGCCACGACGAAGAGAAAGAAGAAAAAATAAGAAGAAGAAACGAGAAGACGAACGCCGCGAGAAGCGCTTAAGCAATGTTGGCCCGTTGCCCACCCAACGACGAGAAGACGAACCGAAGCTTTGGCGACTTCGAGAATCGGCCGAGAGAGTCGCGCGGTTCGAATGACTCAGGAAAGAGGACTCGAAAAGTACGACGAGCGAAGAAAGGACACTAACGATTAGTCACTCATCATGATAGATTATCGTTTGCACTTTGAATTTCGTTCACTCTTTTTTTTTTATTTCATCCCTCTGATCAGACTTGGAAAAATCACTTTTACCGAGGTTTTCGAAAACATTTTGTATTTCATGCCTCGAGGGAAAGCCTGATCAATGTCCGATCAGATAAAACAACAAATTGTCGATACGAAGTCCGAAAATAAAGTTTAAAATAGATAACAAAATCGTGTCCATGATTTTTCGAAAAATTCAAATTTTTACGTTTTTAAAGCCCGTTTATTCTTCAGCGTCAAAGTCTCCCGTGGAGTAAGAATAGCTCGGAGAAACGGATGACGGAGAGGCGAAATAAAAGGAACGAGAAATATTAATCGAATCATGACGACAAATGGCTGCCCGAATTAATCAAAACAAATTGTTTTATTTTCCATTCGCAACACGTTTCTCTAATATGCGTGTCGTAAAAAACAGCGTGGGTATTCGAATGACATTGAGCGTTTGTCACACGCAACGTCACAATATTCCACCTCGTGGGAGGCATACTGCAGGGACATATGACGTTTCGTGGTTGCTTTCTATCTCGGCCACACGAGCCTGATGCTTCGTATACATGGCCCCGTTGGGTCCTCGAGCCGACTATCGATTCTGGACGAACGACATACCTGAGTACATGACACGAGCAGGTGACATTATGGGTGACGGGGAAAAATATGTGGAAACGAGTGACTATGCAACTCTCTTATGAAAGTGCCATCGACCGTGAACGTCCGATTGTCGAGAGGCTTTCTTTCGGTACATTTCATACGATCAAAATATTGTCGAAAATCGGCTGATTTTCACCATTTTAGATACATTAGCAACCCCTAAATATTCACATTACCCCGGAATTTAATTTTATTTAACGATACAAATTATTAGAATTGGCATTTTTATTAAGTTTATCCCGATCAATGCCTCATTATTTATATCACCAAAATTAAACATGAATTTCGAAATGAATTACTCAACCACGAGTTCCGAAATTCGTTTCTACGAATTAATGACAAAGAGAACGTTTAGAAATAGTACTGCCAAGTCGGGCTAACTGGGCGAAATAACGAATAGCTAATCACTCGATGATGAAGAAGCGTCGAGGATACCTCGCGATGATGAATCTGAGGAAGAAGACCGCCCAGCCAAAAAGTTAATGATTACTCGGTATATGAGAGAGGAAGTGGCGAGCAAGAAGGGAAATGCAACAGCGAAGAGATTTTAGTGATTTCCTGGCTTTGATTCAACGGCGCAGAATTCTCTCCGAGGGTGACATTCACGGGCGGAATATTTTCCACGCGCGCGCTTCGACGATGACACGCCAATGGATAACAACGAATCGTGACACGAGCTTTCGAATAAAATATGTCCGGTAGGATCGAACGACGAAGGAAGAAGATAAGGCGAGAAACAAATTCGAGAGAAACGAAAAAAAAGATGGGGAAATATTATTTTTTGTTTGCTCGAGGACTTTGAAAATGTACCGTGGCGTGCGTAGAGAATGTTACATGTTTATTTTAACTCTCTATTCTAGCGCTAGGGCTCGTATGTTTGCTCGCTACCCTCTCATTTGGACTTTGACATCGACGAGACTGGTGAAAAATTGATGGGACAGATTACCGATCGATGGTACTCCGCGTAACCCCGTCGTTTTTTTAGCGTTCGCACCCCCACCATCCCGACGCACAACGAGTGGGCACGTCGTAGCACTCTTTTTGAAATCGAACAATCGAAAACACACCGAAATCACCGAGTCAGCGTGCTGGCCATGTTTAAGTTAGTAAATTTATCGCTTGAAAATAGGGTGGATTGAGGAATGGGCAGAAAAAATGCTGAATGTAATTTGTATAACAAATGGCTGATGAGGTGCCTCAGGATTTGGCAAAAGCAATTTCGAAATGTTGAAAAGCGAGATGATAAAATCAGGGCATGCTGGTGTGACAAAGATATTGCGAAGAAAGAAAAGTCTTAAGCGTCGAATGGCGATTATGAATAGGGGCCCTTAGGTTGACATTGTATCATGCGTGTCTTTACTTCGGTATTTAGAGACTTTTATGCCCCACTGTCGTACATCATAAGGTCCTTTCCTAGGGTTTATTTCGTGCACGCTCCATTGACGATTAGCTGTTAACTCACTTGCTTGAAGATTGCCCCTTGGCTTCGCCCCCAGTATCGCCAGATTAACGTTAGCTTTCCGACCATCGATTATGGGATTGGGGTCTTTGCAAGCTCTCTCTGCGGCTGGTTTGTCACCCATAATTACCTGCGAACAAATTAAAAGTCAAAATTATTCGGGTCCACGAAATTCAACTAAATTTAGCCAAATATATAAATACATTAATTTATCGTGAATCATTTGGGCTACCACATTCAACAATATCGGAATATGATAATGTGACCATGTCTTTCCCACCAACAAAAATCTTTGCGCTGAATTGTCACGCTAAAAACGTTTGAACCTACATATTAGGTTCAAATTTGTTTCCACTGCAGGTACTTGCAGAATTACAGGGCTATCTAGCTCTATTACTAGATAGGAAGTATATCTTCTTGCAGGACATCCTGAGATAATGGATCAGACCAATGAAGGAAAACCGATCGTCGCCAAACTTTATCCAAAATCGAGAAAATCTTAAAAATCCTAGCGCGGATGCTGCGAATATGCTTGACGAATGATCTTTGTATCGAGACGATGTAGACATCAATGTTCTCTAGTACTCCGGAGGAAAGACCGAAAGCATATGCCCGACAGCAGATAGCACATTCGAGGCAAGATCGAGGAGTCCGAGCTAAGTGGACAATTGGTTTATGGTCGCTCTCGAGGAAAACGACTTCTTCGGGACTCGCTCCAAGTACTTTCGGCAATCTGTACATCTATCGGTGAGTACAACTTATTGATGAATAGTTGGTGAAAAATTTCATGACCAATCTGGGAGTTTCCACTGCTGGAAAGTAGCATCGAGTCCGAGAAAATATTTTACATAACTCGCAGCATTCTCAAAGACACGTTCGTACTAAGATTCTTGACTTGCACCGCCATGAGAGAAGTCTTCCTCCGTTTCATTTTCAAGATATCCCAATATTAATGACCATCTTGACCAAATAGACGATACAAAAAACAAGAGAAAATAAATCGACTAAAATTAAGATACGACGACGATATTTGGCCTGTACCATTTCCCAGAAAAACAATTGAAGGAAGAAAACGATCCAATGATCCTCGAAAAAATTCACCAGACTCCCGAAGAAACGTCGTTTCTCTTCACTCACTCTCCACGATTCTAGCTTTTCTCAACAATGAACATGTAGTAAAAACTATTTTTAAAAGTTCTTGAGGATATCGTAAACCGAAGCAACTTATATTCTCCATTCTCTATTCTTCACTTTACGTAATAACAGTTCAGGCTCGCAGGTACCATCGCCATGTTATAATTTTTGTTAACTTCATTCTCCTGTCTTTCTGTCCATTTGGCCAAACAGGTGTTCGAGCACTGCGGTATACGACCATGCTTTATCGTTGCAACTTATCGGCCGAGTTTCCTTATACTGTTTTATAAATATTTGTCAAAGGTAATTCTTCCAAGCCCGTTTGAAATGGTCGAAGCAACGAGGGAACGTTCGGCACGAGTTTTAAGTCACGTAGTGCGCACGAGTAACAGGTTACGCCTGATAACGACTGGAGGTCAGTTTGTACCTGCGGACAGGTGCTTCGGGATGATACGAGGGAAAAAAGGACAGCAAAACTCGAACTACGTCGAGTCGTATTATCGCGTGGCGTGCATTACTGTATACCACAGGGGGGTCCCCGGAACGTCGTTCGCGCCTTTGGATTATTACCATAAGCCGTGGCTAGCTCATTCTCCTAGAAGAAAAATCGTCGATTGTGTTGCCAGGCTTAGGAGACGTACTCGTCTCGCCCAACGGCGCACGATAAAAATATCAGCTGCAAAACTTTATCGCCCATAACGATACGCGGGGAACCGAACGCAAAGAGTCGCAATTATATTCGGTTCGAAGTGTACGACGATCGAAAACATAGGGTACGTATAAAATTATCAGAACCTTCGAGATAACATCGAGTTTCACATTTACTTCATTTACAAAAATGGATAATTATTTGATAAATTGATTAACGTAGAGCAAAAAAGACAAGAATTTTTGTAAATTGTAACTTTGTTCACTCAAGAAATTCATCGACGATTATACTGTTTTTAATAAATTCATAGGTTCGTGATTTACGTTTGTATGTATTTGTTTTTTGTTATCGCGGAGAACGACACATTTCTTTATAGTTTTCGCATGGGTCATACATATTTTCGTTCCAGTATAGTAAAATGAGGGGGAAAAAAGAGTTGTCAGTAAACCGCACGATAATGTTCGATAATCGTCCGTTAATTTCGATCAAAATTTATAACAAAAGTATGATTTTTTATTTCAAGCGAAAACTACCGGAAATGACGATTGTTTATAAGATAACGAATAATTTAAAAAAACTGTCGACACTTACGAAACCATACCCCCTGCTCTTGCCAGTTTGTCTGTCGGTGATGACAACGGCTTCCTCGATGTCGCCATAAACGTTGAAATGTTCCCTGAGGCTCTTGTCGGTAGTGTGATACGGCAAACCACCGACGAACAATTTCGTCCAGGTGGTATCCTTCTGTTGTGGCGTTACACCGGCAAGAGCGCCGAGACTCGAGACCAGCTCGTCCGGCCCTGGAGCACCAACGGCCCCAACCGCACCAACGGCGCTCAGACCCGCGGCACCCGGCATCAGCATTCTCAAAATTTTGGCGACTTCGCGGGACGACCGCGTTCTTCTCTCTCAAAATGTAGGGAATCGAACGAAAACGAGGGCACGAGGACGTAAGAAATAGAGAAAATAGGAAGACGACGTGGAAAGCACGGATCACTTGAAGAGCAAACTTTCTTTTTCAATTTGTAATATTTTCTCTCTAAATATCGAGCAACGCTCGTCCACCGTTCACTCTCGGCGATATTGATTTATCACAGATTTTTCTGGGGCATTTATGTGAGCGTTGACTCCTGCCTGAAAACAGAAAGATAAAAGAAAGACGATGAGCGAATTTTAATATGGAATCGGATTGAAACGAAAGGTGGAATAATATTTGGAAAATCGGTATTTGTACGAGCGGAAGGACGAGCGTGGAAGTAAAAAGCAGGCAAAATCGGAAAGGTGCAGATGGTCGATGGGTCGTTCAGGGGTGAAAGATCGACGAAGCTCAGGTAAACGCGTACTGAGCGTGCCTCGAATTACACGAGAGGTAGACGACCCGAATACCGAAAAACCCAGGTCCTTCGCAAAAATATTCAAACGTTTTCGTAAATTTGTCTTCACAACTAAAAAACAAACCTTACAAATTATTTGTAACGATTATTTTCATTGAAAAACGTATTCGTGTCCATCGGTCTTATTGTTAGTTATCTTATATACCTACTACACACCTGCGAGACTCTAACCGCGTTCTCTTTATTCAAGAGTACGTCGACCCTTCCGAATATTAGCGAAATTTAAATCACCGTCACTACTAATTAACGATTATTCATCAAAAATAAAAAATGACAACAAGCTGAAAAATGTCGAACGAAACGAAAATTAGCAACTTTATAGTCGAGAAAGTAAACGATAAGACCGAATAATAATTAATATACAACTAACCGCGAAAGAAAAGTTCGTGCTTTGAAAAAAAAAAAAAAAAAAAAACTTAGTGTCTCGTATAGTTAGCTACGCAGGATAGAAACGAAGGTCGAAGAGTTTCGAATTGTCTGAGAGGGAACGTAACGTAGAATTTCGTACCGATGCTGGGAAAGACCCGGGAGTCTGGTGAAACAGGCCCAAACGAGCCCGTAGGGTCCTCGATCGAGGCACTCTTTCTCTCTTCCTCTCATTTCTTTTCTCCCTCGTTCTCCCTCTCGTTGCACGCCAAATGGCCTTGGGAAGGGTAAGGGGTGTCTATAGGACCCAAAGTTTTTCCCCCCACTATGTTAAGAACGGAGAGAAAGAGAGAAAGCGAAAGAAACGAAGGAAGAGAGAAAGGGAGAAAAAGAGAGACAGAGACAGAGAGAGTGAGAGAGAGAGAGAGAAAACTTGACAGGGCCGCGAGAGAGGCCCAACGGACCGTCAGGGGCCCGGCGGTTCCTCCTGCTGTTCCCTATCCCTAAACAGCAGCTGCTTCTTTCGCGCTCCGGCTGGGCCGTTCCACCACCGCTGCTCTAAACAGAACCGGTGCAGGACGTATAATAATCATATTGTTGTGTATATGCAATGAGGCCCACAGCATTATACATATATATATATATATATATATATATAACGTTCGTATATACGCGCCTCGTGCTCTACCTGAGAATAAAAGCGGGACAAACCAGCTTGGCGTATATAAACTCGAATGTATTACATCGAACACGTACGCACCGTGCCGAACTCCACGGATCAAGTTTGTAGCGGTGGTATTACTACGGCTACCGGAGCGGGGCCTGCCAAGAGTAAAGAACCGAAGACCTCTCAATGCCCCAGGACGATATTTCACATGCGCTCGACGAGGACGAGCCTACAACGGATCAGGACCCCCTCTTCCTCTTCTCGAATGGCATAAGTAGCGTGCCTCGTGAAATATAATAATGGGAAGCGCGAGCGAACGAAGAACGCAGACGGAAAGAAAATACAAATGGTACCGGACTTTGCGAGGGATACGTGTAGGGATGGCGCGCGAGGGAAGACCCTGATGGAAATAGGCCTAAGTTTTTGTCAGTGCTTTGTTCGCGAAATATCTTTTTTCTTACGTCGTTGTTATCTTTTTTCTTCGATTTTTATCAACACCGAGCGTTCTCGCGAAGGGCTGACATTGGGGTGGAACTCTTCTCTCGTCCCGTGAAAGAACAAATCGCGCGGATTTCGCGAGGAAAAGTTTGAACCAACGTTCGAGTTTGTCGACAAATGGGGGATGGACAACGGAATGGAAATAGGGGTGGGTTTTCATGAAGACTTGGATTTATTGGATTGCGTTTGTTTGTTTTTTTGTAAGCGACACTTACGAATACAAGCTTTTACGTTAGCCTCGTTTTATCAAAATCGACATCAACAAGTAGCGAGAGAAACAGGAGAAGGCCTGGTTGGGGTGAATTGGAGGGAGGTATGTCCGTGCATAATGTGGAAGGTTCCTACGACGTATTCGTGGAAGGGAAAATTGAACAGGAAACGGCCTACACGAGGGCTCGAGTCACCGTCCGGAAAATTCAGTTGCGTTTCTTCACCTCGTGCGATCCGCCCCACGCGTAGGGGGTGCGCGTCCCTGGTCGTCGCGCGGGAGGGTCAAAACACAGAGGATGCCGGCTGCCCATTTATCGTTTACCGTATGGAATATTCGTATTATTGTGCTCAGGCCGCGTAACAACTCCGTCACTTGTATCGTGTCTTTATTTTATTTGTTATTTTTTGTTCTTTTTAATATCGCTAGTAGGCCGAGGTGACGAGGAAGGGGTTTAATCTCAAGCTGATGATAATTACGATGAAACACTGCGAACGATTGTGTACGCGGTTCATTCAAGTCTCGAGTTTACTTTCGGAATTGTAGTTTCGAGTGTCTGGAGAACAAACGCTCAATCATTGACGTTAGCAAGAAGCGATGAAAAGAAGGGCAGAGAAGAGGACCGTGGGAGAGAGGGATGGGGGAAGAGGGGATGAGAGATAGATTGTTTGTTTTGGGTGAATCGGGCACAGAATGGCACGTGAAACATTCACGACTTTCCAATTTCGATCGAATTTGGAACGTCGAAGAATTCGAGCGTTTGGGTCGTGTTTATCGGTACAAAAATAATTAATTGGGTTCGATTAATTGACTGTGATACTCGTGACGTACGATGGTATCTTTAATGGCCGATCCGAGAGAAGAAAATGGTCTCATGAATCCAGCAAAACCGAACGATCGTTCTCCTGCATGCGTTTTGTTACGGGGGAATCGCGAAATTGCGGAGAGCAACTCCGTTACGTTTATTAATAAACATGGCACGGGGCAGGAAGGAAGGCGCACGAGCGGTCCGGCCAGAAAGTGAGAATTGAAAACCGACAGACATCGCGCTAGGTCTTTGTCGCCGGAAATTTAGATTTACGATTTTTTGTTTTTCCTTTAGTTCGTTGTATTATAACGTTTAACGAACCCCGTGATTTTAAAAATTGAAAGTTAATGTATCACGAGTATCGTTCGAGTCGTGGAATTTGTTTAGTTAATTACAATATTCGTAAACAATTTAACTCACGATTAATGATAAATATCGAAAAAAATATTCGTCCCATTTGAGATCGAGACGAAGATCATCAGATTTTCAGTTCTTTTTCAACGAGCAAACTGATAGTCGAATTTTTTCAATTGACGAGCTAACGCTTTAATTTAACCGCTTTAAAATAACTAACGATTCCTCCATAATATAAAACGTAATCACACATTTTTCCAAATACGTATAAATATTTACGAAAGATTCTTTAATGTTGAATTTCCAAATTTTCAGCGATTTTGAACTTTCGATTACTGTACATATGAATCGAGTATCGAGTGACCTTGAAACTCATAAAGTGCAATATCGAGCTGGTTCGCGAAAATAAAAAATTTGCAATTTGCATTAATTATTCGCGAATATAAATTTTCGTTGGGCGATGATATTTTTAATTATAATATTATTCCTCGTTGAAAGTTCATCGTTCAAATTTCACATTATTTTTCGTCCGTCGAGTGAAACAAGGTTTCGCCATGTGTATCGCTATTATGAGGAAAGAAGCGGAGGGGACAGATTGACAAAAGGATCCTGAGGGATCCCCCCCCCCGGCCTAGGGTTTTGGCCAGGTGTTGTAACTCGCAAGGGTGCAACCCTCCCATAGATACACACGAACATATATATATATATATATATATTTTTCCTTCCACCCCTCTCAACCCTCCCACGAAAAAAAAATGTTGTTTGCGACGCAGTACCGTCGACCGCCCCACCACGAGGAACACGATGACGACACATCGTCCAATATATTGCAAAATAAAAGATACATACGCAGACGGCAGAAAATTGTCTCGCGCATTGTAGCATGACGCGCAAATTCGACGGAAGAGTTTCGAAACATTTTCAACGTCTACCGATAAACCGACAAAGTCGTAGGGTACGATTTCTCGCCGTCGCAACGATACAATGTATCCGCGGAATAACGAAATCGGTGAACGAGAATACTTATTTGTTTTTTTTATCATTGAAGGTTACGATTTTATTGTTCTAATGGAGCGCACGTGTGTAATTTTTTATGATTATTCGTCGCTCGATGCCTTTGGCCGATACGCATTATGGATAAATGATTTAGGCACCGAACACCGATTTCTCACCCTCGAAACAGAGACTTGGCAGTAATGTCGGTTAGTCGGAATTAGAGACGCGTTATATTTAGCCAGCCACGAAAGAGAGAGGGATATATATATATATATATATATATAACTATGTATGTATATAGTTATAAAGTTTAAACTACGCTCGAGACGCACCGCGAGACGTGCGATATAACGACAAAGAGAAAGAGGCAAGAACACGAGGATTATCGGAGAGAAGGAGACAGAGACAGAGAGGGGGGGGGGGCGAAAATGAGTCTTTCCGACTCACGGTAATTCCCGCACGCGCGTAAATCACCAGTGCCCTAGGGAAACGAAGAAGCGAGCGGGAGAGAGTGAGAGAGAGAGAGAGAGAGAGAGAGAGAGAGAGAGAGAGAGAGAGAGAGAGAGAGAGAGAGAGAGAGAGAGAGAGAGAGAGAGAGAGAGAGAGAGAGAGAGAGAGAGAGAGAGAGAGAGAGAGAGAGAGAGAGAGAGAGGGAGATGAAGCATGCACACTTGAACTATCTCGGTACAGCCGAAATTTCAGACTCGCTTACGAAATAATTCTCAATTTCGTAGTTATTTCAAAAATAATTTGAACAAAATAGTTCAAATTAATTTTAAGATGGTTTAAAATCCACCGAATTTACGAAAAATTGTTTTACGAGCGAGGGTGGTAACCCTGAGACAAAAAGAAAGTCTCATAGCCTTCGTTAAAAAACAATTTTCCGAACGCGAAATTTTATTTGCGTTCTCCAAATTTCCATGATCTATGAGAAAATTGGATTACAGTTTTAGGTTACCGATCGAGTCGATTTTCACGCCCCCGGAAATAGTATCGAAGAAATAAGAATTCATGTAAAAAAAAAAAAGAATAATTGCACTCACCGAGCCCGTATGGAACTTTGTGCAGGACAGAAACGAGGTAGAGTCGTATTAGTTTCAATAATTATCGCACATATATTTTTATCTATATGTATAATACGATAATAATGAATTATATTATATTTCGCACGTAGATTCCAAATAACACTTTCGTCAGGATAATCCACACAGATAGTCTCACGTTTCGAGATAATCGGCACCCACGCTCGCACAGGCTCAATTATATTTCATGTATACTTTTAATAACGAGATCGGCGACGAGGAAATCAATCGACGCTGTTGCTCAAAACAAAAAAAAAGCACGTAACAGATTTTATTGCGAACGATCCTCGCGAAAAAAAAAACATAGAAAATTGCCGATACGAAGTTCCGGGAGGAATATATATTTTCGGTCACGTTGTTATTTTAAATCGACGACGATATAAATATTAAAGAATATACGTCATTCGTTTGTTTGTTCATTTGCTTTTCTTACGAGGATTTATATCGAATTGTACGATGCCGCGCACACACCCGACTGCTACGAAGGTCCACGTGCGAATGCCGATCAAGGTTTGAGGCAGCCGGGATCTTCGCTGGTTCGCCGGAACCTCCTGGGCCGATGAATCTCATTGGACATGACGAGACTCACTTTTTCTCTCCCCGCGCGACCACGCTTCGCTTCGATGTACGCGTGTGGGTTCGTTTCTGGGCGCAGGCTCTGGCATTTATGGGGCCCCGATCCTACGAACGAAAGACAGGGCCGTAAGCAGTCGTTACATCCTTGAGGCGAAGATATCTTGTTTTATTATTTTTCGTTACACATCAATTTTTTCGGATTTGTTACTACTTTTTTATGGATTTTTAGGCTCTGTTTGTTATTGTTATTCGGGACATTTTGTATAAATAATTGACTCGATTCGATATTAATTGCTTGGTTTAATACAAAACGATCGTACGAGTCGTCTTCATATTGTGTACAAATTTTTCGTTGCATATTTTTCAAAATACCGTGAATTATAACTATGTGCTAAAATTGCTTCGTAATTTGTATGTTAATAATTAAGAATTGTTGGACGATGAACGAATAAATTTACCAGGCAAGAAACATCAATTTCATCGTCTTTTTTTATTCAAACAAATTTTGTCAATAATGATTCATCACTTGTTTTCTCCCGGCATTATAACGAAATACAAAAAAGTTTGTCCGTTCTTTTTGATAAATACGTGAAACGACGGACGACTGGTTCAAACATATATTCGAATAAACGTACATAGGTATTTGTCATTTCGTGAAACGAATTATAACGTTACAACATTGTACATCGATCGATCTTTCAATTAACGTACCGGCCCGATTTGCAGAAAAAATATTTCAATTACCGAATTTGTCAATTGCACTGATTTATTTCAATTCACGAAAAAAAACATTGATTTTGAGACATTGGATGAAAAATATTACATTGTAGAATAATTCGTTGTCTTCAATCCTAAGAATTGAAAATCGTATATCGTACAAAACGGACGACAAAAAGTTCGATCTTAAAATTTTTTGAAAACCGACCTTTCTTCCATTGACTCGTTTTAGTCTCGAAGAAAATTTGTAACCGAGACGAGGCATCGTCGAATGCAGAATAGAGAGAAAAACAGAGAAAGAGAAAGAGAGAGAGAGAGAGAGAGAGAGAGAGAGAGAGAAAGAAAGCACCGGAGCTTGGTGTGCGAGGACCAACGAGAAGTCCAACAAGTCGAGGTGGTGGTCTTTTACGGTGCATCAGCTGTTCGAATTATCGTTGAACTCGCTTGGGCAGCTGTTACTCGCCGTTTCTTGCTCAAACTCGAACCTGGAACTGAGCCCGAATCGCGGGCCCCCGTTTCTTCTTTTCGATCTTTCGTCGGGGCACACGCCATGCCGTAGAAAAATCGAAGAAGAATCGCGCGCGTTACGAATCAGCACCTATATTGTAGACCCAAGCGCCACGAAAAATCCTCGATTTTCTCTTTGTTTTTCGAGTATTTGGCGCATCGTATTTATTTTCAAAATTTGAATGATCATTCGTATTATTATCTCTTAGATCGATTAGTGAATATCAATTTTTCGTTTTGGAAAAAGAGCCCGAAGGAGATACAGAAAAGTGAAGGAACGAGGTCGTCGTTGGGGCACCGACAGTTACGATCAAACGCTACACGTGCGTACTTGTGTGCCTGTATGCATGTGTGTGTGTGCGTCTGTGTGCGAGGACACACAGTGGCAGGATATCATCATCCGTGTTCGAGAGAACCCGCGAAGAGGATTCAAGATAGAGAGGGAGAGAGAGAAAAGGTTACATGTCGAGTGAAAATGAGAGAGAAGGAGTGAAAGCGAAGAGACCCCATAGGTTCGTGGCACGCGCTGCCAGCTGCCCCACAGCTGTCTCTTCTGTCGTTCCCCCCCATATAAAGCGAGAAAGAAAGAAAAAGAACGAGAGGTAGAAAGAGAGAGAGAGAGAGAGAGAGAGAGAGAGAGAGAGAGAGAGCGCATGAGCGAGGGAGAAAAAGAGAACCGAAAAAAAAAAAATCGACAGGGACCGGCGAGAGAAAACCCGAGGAGCGTGGTTTGAGTTTGAGTCCTCGCTCTTGCAACGAAAGCTGCGCATGTGCATGTGTAACACCGAAACGCGACAGGAACGATAATAATTTTTGTTCGTTCTCCTACCGTTTGTTGGCCTCGAACCTCTATCCCGGCTACATTATAGTTCACATTATATATGTATGTGTCTATACTACATTGTGTGTATCGATACATAATGCAACGTTGCATCGCTAATGAGGGACAGCGGGAAGAATTTGTAGAGAGAATCGTGAATAGAGAGAAATTGTGAGATCCACGTGTCGTTGGTTTTTGGTACCCTCCGTTGAGAAACACGAAAACGAGGATTCAATCTCACAGAAAATTAATGGACGATTTTACTTTTTTACAATCGAGTATCAGCGTTTTTCCAAAATTGCCATTTTGGTTCTTTTTTTCTGGACGATTGTGAAAATTTGTATATTTGATTTTTGTGGTAATAGTGTTTTTGTTTTTCGCGGTATTTAATTTTCTTTAGTGAAAATTGTGTTTTCATGCAACGCTTGTGAAGAAAGCAAGGCAATTTAATATTTTCATTAATAGGAAACGAGCTCGTTTTTCTAGTTCGAAGATAACAAAAATATGAGGGTATTTGGGATTCGCTACACGGACGTTGAGAATGATGAATGACGAAATGTATATTTTCACGAGCAATTGGTTGTCCGACAAAAAAATATTTCCGTAAACGAAAATGCTTATCTTACGAAAAAAAAAAATCGTCACGCGAACGTAAATACTCGCCAGATTACACATCCAAAAATCCTACTTATCTTTCTTCGTCGCTCAACTATTCGACGAAAGTAAAACAAAATAAATTACATCGATTAACGTGAAAGCCAAATAAACGAGAAAAAAACAATTACTTTCTCACCACAATAATTATCACAGTAATTATTACACCATCGCATCTTTTTTCTCTTATCGACTTTCGTTTTTTTCTATAGACCCGCATATATTTACATCGAACGGGATCTGCACGGAAGTTCTCCAATATCAATAAAGGAGTAAGGAAGTTTCTGCAAGAGTAGAAGGGTGGCAGAAAAATGAGGGGCAGAGGGGGCAACGGAAGAGGTCAAACTCACCGGAACTGCGAGACTTTCACGCGAGATTCTCAGAGACAACGGAACACAACACTCGTGCTTTATACGTATACTTAATATGCAATATTACCGCTATATATATATATAAGTACGGAGCAGTATGCAACAGAACAGGAACGACGATAGCACACGCGTTGTCGAACGAGTTCTTCTTTTTTTACGGTGCAGAGTAAAACATCCGTCGAGTGGGCAAGGGAGCGAGGAGGGAGGTTTTGTCGAGACTTTGTATTTGCGGTTTCTCATCCGGTACCCGAGACCTCGCGACGAACATCACAGGAAATAGTCCTGTCCCCGAAGTGTGTCCTAGAAGGCCTGTCGTGCCTTGCATAGGACTATTGGGTTTCGGAGGATGAAGAACGAGAGACGAGGCAAAGAGAGGAAAGAAGAGAGAATAAAAAACGAAAAGCGTAAAAAACCACGAGGGGAATCCCAAAAGAGAGGAAGATGAGGAGCGAAACACTGACGATGAGTGGAGACACCGGGACGACGAGGCGAGAAAAAAAAGTGCATCCGAGGCAGAGAGGAACAGGAAAAAAAGATATTTAGTGGCTATCGGAGAACTCTGTCGCGAGCTGCAGAGGACCGGAAATCCGAGGGCGTTCAACCCTTGACGTAAACCTGGCACATATATATATATATATATATGGGTGTGTGTGTGTGCATGTGTGTGTGTGTGTCCGTATATTTAGATTTTAAGGGCTCTACATATTAGGATGCGGTAGTCCTATTTCCTAAATATATTTTCGTATGACTTTATCACGAAGTAAATTTCTCAACGTATTAACCTTTCGATCGGCGAGTGTCGAAAATTTAATGCAATCAAATATGTTTTAATTCGATAAATAAGATCTCGATAAAACGTATTTCTTGCGATTAAAAAAAAATACGAATTATCGACGATCTATTCGCACAGCCCTCTATTTTTGCATGAAAAAATCATTTCTATGAGAATTTGCCGAGTTTATTCGACCGTTTAATCACTACAGCACCGTAGGAATTGCAAGTTTATTAATTTTGTTGCACGAAAAACGAAAAGAGAGATTGAACTTTTATATCGGTGTATAATCAGGTACGCGATTGTAGCAGAGAGACAATACGGTACTCGCGCAAACGTGAGGCGAAGTGATAGAATCTGCAAGAGATGGCACACGGCCTTCTCGAAATAGACATAAGGAGAGACTTTAAGCTACGCGATCTTTCGGTACGAAAATACATCAGGTTTCTTTCCGCTACAGTTATGAACGACGATTGGCCAACCGTTGGCGAAATGAAAATGTTGATTGACGAAATTTACGCGCGCGAGAGAAAAAAAAGTAGCAAAAAAGCGTGTATTTGCGACAAAAAAAACGTTCCAACTTTCGAAAAATGGAAAAATGATAATTTTTTCGTCTTGTTTTTGTTGTAAATTCATGCAAGTACGATTCATCACTCGATTCGGGACGCGCAAAGTAGCATGACGTATCTTTCTTTTTTTCTGTGACGTTAAACGATCGCTAAAAGTTCGATAAAATTGAAAAAAACAAATTCTCGTCGATTCGAGGACGTGAATCATCGTGATAAAGTATTGATATAGGTGAAGTATAGACGAAGAAGTATAGATATATCGTAGTGTCATAGATTACATATGTAGATCGGAAGTTTTCATAATTTTTCATTTTCTTTTTTTTTCTCTACTCGAGACGGTTACCCGAATAGCCGAGCAGCGTGTACACGCCCGTACATACAGATATACGTACCCGGCAAAACGTGTCACTATTCCGTAGCATCTGTGCAATCCACGGTACAATTGTGCAAACAACGCGGGCTAACCGAATAAGAATACGAGAATGGCGGGAGATTGTTCGATTGGCCGTGTTAGAAAAATGTGAAATAAAACGCGTTCTAGAGAAAAACACATTTTATATTTGTCGTATCCAAGAGCACTTTACGCATTTATTTTCATCACGATTCATTAAAAAAAAGCACACACATATGTATACATACAAAAATAAAATACGATATTTCTAGCAGAATTAAATTCATTTTTATCGATAAAACGCGTATAAGTTTTGCTTTATCGACAATTTTACAGGTTTTTTGTATAAAAATATTATGAAATTTTGTTGACAATGTTCTTCACCGGTACTCATCATGATTTTCGTAATAATAGTCGTAGTCGTTCTCCTCCATAGACGTTTTCGTCTCATTTTTCTGTCGCACGAATTTTCTTCTCTTCTCGAACTCTCGCGACTCCTGTTCAGCCACAAGATCGATCAGCTCGTGAACATTCGGGTCGTCACTCTTTCTTTCGTCAGGGTCGAAATTCCTGGAAGACGACCAATCGTACCTTCGTTCGTTACCGTTCGTCACATCGACGTCCTCGTAATCGTACTCCAAGTCCGACTTCTTCGACTGTTCCTCATCGGCGATTATCGGTCTCGCGATTTTCCGAATCTTCGTCTTCTCGTTCAACGCCGTCGAGCGCCTCTGTCTTCGTCTTCTTCGACGCGCCATTTCGGGATCACGTTCGACCAGTTCTCCCTTGACGAGAAACATCGCCAAATCTCGATCCATCGTTTCACCGAAGCGTTTCGACGCTTCGCGCTCCAAAAGTTGCCAGAGACGCTTGCCGAAGATCCGAGCAAACGATCGTCTCTCGTCATCGGCCAGACGATCGTTTCGCAATTCATCGATGATCAGAGGTATCAATTGAAGGAGACGATCGGTATCGATCGATTGACCGATCGAGTTTATCGGAGATCGAACATTACCACTGAATACCGAAGTATCTTGGGCCGATACACCGATTTCTTGAAAATCTGCACGATCAAATACGTTTGAAAATTTAATCGATGGCAAAAAATCGATGGAAATTGAATCGAGGCAATGAGCGATGAGATAAGTAAATTTTAGGTCCATTTTCTCCGGATTTTTTTAAGATTTGAGGAAAGAACTGATTTGTTAAATTTTCTCGGATCCTTTTATCAATCGACAAAAAACATCTCAAACTATCTGCGAATATAATAGATCGATTTTTTTTCACCATTGATTCGTCTTTTATATTACCGCAAGAGGTCGATAAAATTTCAATTTTGTAATAAACATTGTACACATTAGCAATTCATAGTTTCTTAGCAATAGATTATCAATGTTACAAACTATTTTTCAGTCGGTGATCGATTGCTTAAGAAATATTAATTACTAATTCGAGATATATTTTTTTTGGGCCAAAAGAAATGTACTTTTAAAAATGTGTTTATGACTTTTCGTCTTATTTCGAAACTTTGCATATGAATCTTATTGTTCAATAACTTTGAAGTCCTCTACCAATGAATGTTAACAATTCACGACTTTTTTATATAAAAGAATTTCATTAATTTCCCATTTTGTATTCGTACCTCGTTGGTCGTGTTTATTCAGACTGAATTTTGTAGGTGAGTCCGGTGTTTCGGTGGTCGTAATTTCCTTGTTGTTATCGATTTCATCCGAGGAGAGCTCAATTTTCATCCAAACATATATAGTCGGTCGCCTGCTTATATGTTCCTCGTTGGTCTTCGCCGAGCCAATTCTTATAAGAGACTCGAATCCCGTCATCATGTTTTTGTAAAATAAGGCATTGGTCGCGTCGTTGCCGATAGAATTTGTTAGTTTCTTCACTATCGTGTGATCGAAATCGACTTTGCCCGCATCGGAAATCTTTTCGGACGAATTTCGCCAGCCCAGAGTGTGCAGATGATTTTTCAATTCCGGTTTTCTTTCGAGTTCGTCGGAGAGCCGCTTTCTTATTCTCTCCAAACGACGATCCTCTTTCCACCAATCGATTCGATATTTTCCCATTTTCATAGAACGGTCCACAATTATACCGTGTCTCTTGATACTTTCGAAAACGCGTTTGCCAAATTTTAGAATTATTTTATTGCCATCCTCTGTTTCGTCTCTTTCATCTTCGCGATTTATCGAATCGTCGTATCGTTCTTTATCACCGCGCAGTAACATAAAACCCATTTTCGTGTTTTGACGAACGGTCATCAAACTCGATTTTTTGTCAGAATGTTTTTCAAGTTTTTGTCGATTTTCTTGAGATACGAGATTATTATTGACATTCTCGTTCGTTATTTGTCTACCATTGATGATCGTCAAAACGAAAAGGACTATTAATATAATTTTCATTTTGATATTCTCACTCAAATTTTACTAATTGGTGCTCGAATGATATTCTTCGTCCTTTCATCACGCTTCACAGATACAACGATACTGCCGGTTCGAAACGTTTGCAAACTTTGTAACGAGAAGGTATGAAGAACAGTCAGGTATGCGAGGATTATAATTCTAACGGTACAATCTAACGACGATATGTTCGATTCAAAATACAAATTTATTAAAATCATACTGAGTGAATACACGGCAATATAACAAAATAGTAATGGAAAATTCCTAGACCGCATAGCACAAAAATTATAACTAGTGATGATAATAATAACGGTGTGTTATAATGAACAAAATTACAGTAAAAACAACAACAAAAATCGCAGTAAGGGCATTGAATAGATCAATTGATAAATAAAATAAGAAATTAACTCCTTGTAGAAAATTAATACAATCAAGATTTAGGTAGTCCTAGCAGGGAATTGAACAAAATATTACTAAACAAAATATTGCGACTAAGCAACGATAAATATAACTAAAATATATTCTAAAATTTTCAAGTATCGTCTATACATGTTTTCATTTTTCCGCGTAAATATCTCAAAGCACACTGACAAAAAAGCACGTTGACACATAAAATCAAAAGTTTTTGAGAAAATGAGGTACACGTAAGTTTTGTTACCAAAAGTGGTAATCGACATTGGTCTCAAATATGCACGAAGCCTTTATTGGGATTGGAGATCGAAGGAAGGATCGTGGTCGCAACAAAGCTTCGCGATCTGCCGATCGGTGAATATTGCTGCCAGGATCCCGTGGATACGACAGAATTGCCTGCTGGTTCCTCGTACAATATTGCCTCTTGGCTGTGATAAGATTGATAAGGATTATGACCTAGAGCAGTTTGACCGTAAGAATTGATGGGCCAACTGTAATGTTGCGACGGTGGTCCGGAAATCTGGGAAGGCTGATTGTAAGCTCGAGAGGGTGAACCGGATATTTGGGACGATGGATTGGAAACTCGACCGGATGAATCCGTAATTTGAGAAGATGCGGTGGAAGTTTCGGCAGTTGGATTATACGGTTGAGACGGTAGTCCGTAAGATGGCGCAGGTGGACCGTAAGATGGCCCCAGTGAACCATAAGATGGCGCGGGTGGACCGTAAGATGGCGCTGGTGTACCGTAAGACGGCAACGGTGGACCGTAAGATGGCGCGGGTGGAACGTAAGATGGCGAGGACGGAACGTAAGATGGCGAGGACGGAACGTAAGATGGCGAGGGTGAACCGTAAGATGGTAAAGGCGAACCGTAAGATTGCGACGGTGGACCGTAAGAATTCGACGGGGGATTCCACGGTATCGTTGGTGCCGTGGGATTAGAAAATGGTGGACCGTAAAAGCTGTTGGGCAAATCGTAAGATATTGCCACGTTGTCGATTGATTGTGGTTGTCCCCCGTAATATGCCGGATATGGGAAAGGATAATTAGGATAAGTTGGCTTATCCGTCATGTTCGAAGATACCGTAGTGGTCGTGATGGATGTAGTGGTATCGATGGGTGCAGCAGTTGTAGTAGTAGTAGTAGTAGTAGTAGTCGTCCCATTAGGCGTCTCGATGCCTTGTCTCGGTTTGAAATTAGAAGAAGGCTTCCGATTTCTATGAGCTTCGCTGAACTCCTTTACAATGATAAACAGTCGTAAGTGTATAAACGATAATGTAATAAAAACTAACACGTTATTTCCATTTTCGTCGAAATGGTATTTTTTTTAATATGAAAAATTGACTTTTGATTGCGATTTTACGCGCATTTTTTTATAGCTTTCAATGAAAAATCCGTGATACTCATGATGGAAGATGCATTTTTTGTAACCGACAAATATTTTACGAAAATTTACAAAATTTTGCCACAAACTCCCAATAACGTATTTTGCGAGTTAAAAATCATGTTCGTTTACCATATAGTCGTGATCTTCATAATTTTCCTCCTCGATTTCCTGCTTCATCGGTTTATTCCTTATTCTCGATTTGTTCTTTTTTTTCTTTCTATCGTTGATTCTATTCACACTATCGTCCTCGTCGGCGATATATTTTGGAGTAACGTGTTCCACCACACGATTCGTATTAGTTTGTATTTTATTGTTATTAGCTTGCTCGAGGTTGACACTCGCGAGAAGACGATAAAGCGCGAAGAATGCTTGTTCCGTGGTGTAGGGTGGTGGCACGTACTGATATGGATCGTACAAAGTAGCGATGTAAGGATTAAAAGTTGCTGTTGTTGGAAGACTCGTGGCTTTCGTAATTTTTGCCAGATTCTCAATGTTCACTAAACTCGATGGTGACAATCCACCGACGTTTAAACCGGCGCGAAACTCGAAATTTGGAATAAAAAATTTCCCGGTCCTGTTTGGCCCGACGGTTCCACCTGGATCAATTTTTTCCAGGGCATTCTTCGAGACTTCTTGCAACGACGAGAGTTCCGAAATAAATCGAGACACGTTAGCTGGCAGTCCTGCATTGCCACTTGCCATTAATTTTTCGCGAGACTGGGAGGCCTCGTCAAGAGTTTTACATTTAATTTCTGAAAATTAAGGAACACGAAAATAACACGCTTTGAATCTGGCATTCAAATTAATCGAAGATGATTATGAATATAAGTTACGGTTAAAAATAAATAAAAATTCACGTTATTGCAATTTAAATATTCTATAAAAAACATGCCAGTAATGAAACTATTTAAGGCAGGACCCCACTGTGGTGATCAGAAAAATAACCTTTTTTTCTAAAATTTTCAAAATTCTGTAAACGCATTTTGTTCGGATCAATTCAAGTTATCTCATTCCACATACATTAAAATTGATTCAAGTAAACGTTTATTGCAAATAAAAGTTGAAGTAAAATGAATTTTTCTCGAAAACACGTTTTTAAAACTGGTGCGGGCGATAACTCGATGAACAATAGTCGGATATGTAAAATTTTGACATGAATTTTGTTCTGATTGTAATAGCTATCTTGAAGCATAGCCGTTCTTGATTTTGTTTATTTTTCGAAATATTGTCACGTTCGAAATACAAAGTATTATATTCACCTAAAATTTGTTCATTCAAGATGCTTTAAGAAATAGTAATTAAAAAAAGAACGGCTACGCTCAATTATTGCTATTACATTTTTTTAATTTCAAAAGATTTTAAATATCCTATTATTATTTCTCCAGTTATCATCCGCACCAGATCGAAAAACGTGATTTCGAACAAATTTATTGTACTTCAAGTATTTTTTTGTTCAATAAAAATGTACTTAAATCTACTTTAATATATGTGAAATAATATATCTTTAATAAGCCCAAAAAACATTGAATACATTTTTTAATTTCATTAAAAAAAGTTTTTTTTCTGATCGTCACAGTCAGATCCTACCTTAATAAAACATTGTACGACAAACAAATTTTAAACGATTACATTATGTTATCCATATATACTTTTCAAATGGGGTTTTTAAATAATTTTGTTCACATTGTCACGTTTATTTAGAAACATTATTCGCTACATAAAAAAGTATTATTAATTGACATAAAATTGAATACTTACCATATGTCACTAGACACAGAGTCATAGCTAATAACGCAGAACGTAACATTTTCACCGCGTCGCGTATTGTGCGAAACTGACAAAAAATAATTACGAACGAACACTTAACATGCACTCTTTTCTATGCGGGTTCAACGTAAGCCCTCATGTTTAGGGGAAAGTGAATATTTTCTACGCTATCGCGCCTATCGCTCTGAATGTTTTTTCTCCCCATGAAGTTCCATTATGGAGTGTCGAAATTTCGCTGAGAAAGTTCATTTGCGAAAGTAGAATAAAGTTTTTCATTGTAGAAAGTATCGTCGGTTTGTACTCGGTGATTCGAACATGGCGGTTGAACAGCAGAGCGCCTGCGTACTCGCAAAAAATCGCTTACGGTGTACCCGGTGTACTAACGAGTTGTTTACTCTGTGAACAGAAATTACATGTGTTTACGAATGTCTTACTCAGTTTAAATCGGTGAGAATGATTGACGAAGAGTTGGACAGTGAAAGATCGTTAGCGGAGATTGTCGTGCTAGATTTTGCTAAGCCGAAATTGCAGGTAGCGCGAGCTTTCCTGCGAGACAGATATTTACGGGTTGTCACTGGAATTGTGGGTAAGATTTTTGACGCTAACGGCCATAACCTCTTTTGCAATTGTACTGGGTAGTTTGTACTGGTGGACAAGATTTTGCAAAATAGATATGCTCAATTATCTTGAGTCGTTTGAAATGTCGAAGAAGTATTTTCATCGTGAGTGCGAGAGAGTTTTTTGCACTCGTCACCAATGGCATTTAACACAACAATGCATAAGAATCATAGTTTGATTTCTCCTTGTGTGAAACGATATACTATAAAATGAATACAAACATCTCTGACGAAAGGAAATTAGGCCGAGTTCAGTCTTTATGAAAATTCTCAAGTCTCGGGTAACTTTCGTGGTTGTGACTTGAATGGCCTGGAAGTTTACGCGAGGGACCTTGAAACTCCGATGGGAAAGGTACCGGAAGCAATTCTTCGGACGCCCGATATAATTTATTTCACAGTGAAAAATGTCGCATCGCCGAAGTAAACATACGCAAAACTCCTAAATTTCAGTAAGTTCAAAACTTGAACACCGGCCAATTAATAGCAACATGCTTTTTCAGGAAATATCAATTTTAATCTTCAGTAAGACACGATAACTTATAACGATGTTCGTATATACAAATTTAATTTCTAAGAACGACGCATGTTCAGCATCGTATTTATTTCCGATATTATCCGTCTGAGATGATCGATTATTTCTTTGAGATGACGATTTTTGGATATGACTTGCTGCAACGTAAGAGACGATTCCGTTATACATTGAAAAACTTGCTTCTCCAATAGTTGTTCATTCTTACAAACCTCCATGGCATCTTTGCTCTCTTCGCAAGCAAGTCGATAAGCCTCGGATGTCTTTTTCTCGTCGGATTTCATATCCCATTCCTCTTTTAATGGTATGAGACTCTCTATGTGCGTGTATTCCATGCCCTGTAATTGGCAATTTTCATTGCACTTTTCGTAAATTAGCCTGAGCCGTCTGAATAATAGCTTGATCATTCTCAGTTGTTCTTGTACTTTGGCTTTTTTTTCATTCGCTATGTTAGCTCCTTGCGCGGTACCTTAAATTTAAAAAATGAAACATTAATAATAATTTCTTTTATCCGTTAACGAATAGAAATATCCAATTCACACGTACCATTAGGTGGCTGGAGGACTTTGAGGGTTTGAAAAATTTCTAACGCTCTACTGATTATATCCTGCACGGTCTCTTGACCAAATTTGCAAAGGCTCACTGTGTTGAATTCTTTGTTTTGCTGTTGCTGTGCCGGTGGCTGAGTCGGAGGTACGGGTGTTTGTGGGGTAGTCGCTTGACTACTCCCTTGGTTATTTTGCTGCACGTGCGTAGCTTGTTGCTGCTGTTGCATCTGCATTTGCTGTTGCTGCTGCATCTGTTGCATCTGCTGTTGCATTACAGTTTGTTGAGCCATTTGTTGTTGTTGAACCATAACTTGCTGCGCACTGGGCATCCCCATGGTGTTTGAACCTACGCCACCTACTCCACTGCCTACCCCTACGCCAACCCCAAATTGTTGAGGACTCACCATGCCTGTAAAAAACAATAAACGAAATTTCGATTATTAAGGCAAGATAAAAAGCCAAAAACAAATATATTTTCTCATGTTCGGCGCTACGTTCTTTAATTAATGCTGTGACCGATTTAAAAAACAATCTAAGATTTTCAAAAACCGGAGCACAACAATGATAATGCGGCTTTCTTGTTATCCATGAATTTCTGACTTTACCACCTTGTTGCGGGCCCATCAATCCTGAAACCATTTGTCCACCTCCAAATTGGCTTCTCATTGCAGTTTGTTGCGCACCGGGAAATCCCGAAGGAAAAGGATGTTGTTGCCCTGCCATTGGCACGTTTTGTTTTGTTCAACTCAATTAATCTTACAATTTTTCACAAAATGTTCTCAATCCGAATCATTCGTTATTTCGAGGTTATGTGAATGTCACGATCTTTATATTGGTCTATTCTTGATGTCTAAATGATTTAATGTAAATATTTCACATTATAACAATAACTGATGAGTTAATCATCATCGGAATATTACGAGTACTAGTTTTGTCGTCTAAGGAGAAAAATTACGCTTCTTAGTGTTGTTTTCGAGGTTATAAGTCAATCCGTTGCGATGAATTCGCGGGCGATAACATAGCCCCAATCTCTCGTAATAAATTTAACTAGTTTCAATGAAGACGAATTTTTCCATAGTGTGATATTTCGCGATTCTATTGTTTATTACACTTGCTATTGACATTCTTGCAGCCACGAAAAATGTATCAAACACTACGGTAGTAATCGAAGCACGGAGGATCAACGTTTTCAAGCATTTCCAAACTCGTACAACATAAAATCTGCGAGCGTATTAAAACTATCTTATTTTTAAAGGCATTTTCACATGCGTCAAATATCATTTAAATATGCGAATAGGGTGAATTTGAAAAATATGTTATGCTGTAGATAGACACTGACGGAATAATAGCAAAGAAAGCCAGCTGTATGCTGTGTTACCGAGGTAAATTTTCATGTCGATAACAAAGTACGCTGTCTAAGTTGCTACTTTTAAAACTTTATTACCATCGGAAGGTTATTTTCATTTTTATTTTTAAATTTCTCATTATCTTTCCAGAGGAGCCAAACATACAAATACGGAAGGGGAGAATGATCGTAAATTCATCATCTATTAGCGGTGACGATTCGCAGAATTATTCGGAAAACGAGCATTTCATCACGATGCCAATCTAGTTCTTGTTTGTTATGTATCATTTAATAGTAGTTGCGTGTAAGCATGCAATGCAAATACGTAAGTATTTTCTATGCGCAGTATAATTCACTCTGACGTATCAACGAATTCAGAAGGAATTCATTGATACGTCACAGTGTCAACGAATGTGTTCTATATTCTCAACGAATATAGAAGGAATATGCCTATGCTTCGAACAAAGCAAAGCTTTCCGCACAGAAACTGCCACTTGGCGTTACAGCGGTTGATTGTGACATCACTCGGGATATTGGCTTATGGCAGAAGAACATATAGCGCCTCTCGTGGCGAAAGCGGTCGGAGGCGAAGGACGGATGACATTTGTAAAACGTCAGCTTGTAGGAGACTTAAAATAAAAGTTTATATAAATAAAAGTATTATGCGTTAATAAAACGCAAAATTATTTGTAAATACGGAGGAAGTACAAAACTAAAGGTAAGTAAAGTTTTCTTCTGTACTTATTAAATTTCATATACTTATATGAAATTGAATACCACTTTTCCTTTTAATTGATTTTGGAAGCAACTTTAGGAAGTTTGTAAAACAAGAAGTTTGTATTTTTGAGTGAATTTTGTTAATTAAATACACAACAGTATTATCCATTGTAGAAATAAACAATAACATTCAATATTTATATTACTTACGACACAGATATTCACAATAATAGCAGACGCTTCTACCCTTCGCCTCGGAACTTTTTTGCCACCATGAACGCCTCGATCGTCGTGCTTATTCTCTCTACCTTTCTGCAGTCGGCGATAACGCTTTGCAGTCTCTAATATTCACAACTCGGAGAGTCGAGCGATCGAATCCCCCTGGAATGAATTGTTATTTCGTGATTTTTTGTATTGTTTCCTTACTTCAATTTCTTAATTTTTACACATTTAATATATTGTCATTCTGTACATATTGAATTTAGTTTACTTTTTTCCAATTCAATTTCTGTATTTTTTTTCTATATTTACCATTGGATATCATTATTTAGTAAATTACCTTCTGCGCTTGCAAACATTAAACCCATACCCTCTATGCTCGCGAAGATTAACATCATATTATGGAAAAAGAACAGAATCCAGTGTGCCATGTCGAGTGTTAGTGGGGTACAGCAGTCTCATTGTCAGTTCGGAAACAATTGATCATGTTGGTAGGGTTCCGCATTTGAAAGCGTAAGATCGCACGATCAAATCTTTTTCACTGTCATGTTTTTCGTATTTTCTATGATGAAAAAAATGAATTTTTAAGACTTATTAATTGATAATTGAAATATTAAAGCTGATCTATTTTTTTACAATTATCTGAACTGATACTGTACGGCCATTAACGTTCTTGTTAACGGAAAACTCTCGGCAAGGGTAGTAGCGCGCTAATTCGTTGTGTTAAAATTGTAACCTGTATAGTCTTACTTATTTATTAATGTGTAATTATTTATTTATGCATAAGTGTATGATGTAAAAGCTCTCATAGAGAGCGACAATCGAAATAAAGGAAAAGAAAAAAAACGTGGCTATAACACACGTTTGTGTCATCAATCCATGTATTGATTTTTAAAATAGGGTACGGCGGCGGAAATACATTTTCGTGCAAGGGCGAACAGTTTATAGAGCGGGAAAGGAAAAAATATGAAACTAAAAGGATTTCCTGCTTTCAATCGTAATATCGCGCGATCCGTAACAGTTATTACTTTTTTCCATTTCGCCGGAATCCATGTACGTGGGTAATATAGCGAGACTTCCATGCCATGTTATGGGTATCCCTCACAATATGAAATCGCTCTATCGATATGTTGCTATGTTTTTCAGTCGACTATTTTTCACTCACCAGTTGCATCCAATAAATAGACATCTGAATTCAAAATACTGGCACTAATAAGGGCTCTGCGTACAGCATCTACTTTTACTGTTCATATCAAAGACATTTTTATAATTTCAGGAAGGCTTCATAATAGAGCAACACTTTGCATTGCAGCCTTTTCACTTCACAGCAGGATATGGATTGTTCGTCATCGAACAAACGTGAGTGACCCGTATATAATTATATAACTGCATTGTTTACATGCATGTAAACAATTAAATTATATTTCTTTTATCGATAACGCAGTTAAATACATGTTTATATACGCTTTACTTTTTTCTAGATACTCGGAGCCATTATGACTGTTCTAGTCATATTATCCGCTTAAACAAAAGTTTTCACACTCGGAATTGCAATTTACAATATATCACTGTTTTATTATTTTTCATTTATAAGCATTCAATTTTTGAGAATACGTGGCCAAGCAACGTAGAGATCACAACATTTGCATGAACCAGCCTTTCACCCAGTCTCGATAATGATACGTTCCAAAGGAAATATGTTTTCAAACTCTAGCTTCCTTGCCGTGATAAAAATCGATTGACATTGCCTATATCGATAGCACTATCCGCTGTTGGTTATTGCCATTTTCCATTTGTTCCGAAACCATTTACACGGACAGGTTGGGTGTACCAGAGGAAACAGCAGAATGCTGGCAGTCAGTTCCTTCCGGTATTCGGCAGTAGTTGTTTAGCTTTTGGAACGCGAACTTCGTAGTACGAAGTGCAGTGAAACCATTTGTATTTCGTTTTACTTTCACCAAGCCATGACTTGGTTTCAAGAGATGAAACCTTTTTTCGTCGTCGTACGAGCTTACGGTATGGCGCCGTATTCATTCGTCAATGGTGAAATACGTTCATCGAGAGGATGGCGAATTTATGCATTTATCTGCCTCCTTGCACATTTTTGCATCGGTATAACTCGCCCTTTCGTGATAAACGCGATTCGTCTAAGACCAACGCCATTCCCATTGCCACAGAATTTCATACGCTCACTGGCTATGGAAATGAGTTTTTTCGTAGAGGTTTTTTCCTGCATTCGTTCTTTCAATCAATTAAGAACCGCGATCGATTTTATAGACGAGTACGATCGAGCTTTTCGAGTGAATTTTGCAAAACGATCGCTCGTAGTGTGCGCATGGGTGATACTGATAGTACCCGCAATTAATATTGGACTGGCTATATTTTTAATAAATAGTCATGAATCGATGTTGGTTCAAACTCTCAACATGTACTTTCTCACATGGGTCACTGGTTGGTCCGGTATGATATTGAAATTCACAGCAACCGTAAATTCTATCCATCGAAGATTTCAACATCTGCATACCGTAATCACAGCAGGTTTGAATTTTTTTCGTTATCGTTTTGTGTATTCATCATTTCATGAAACTCATTTTACGAAATCACGAAGTTCACATATAATAATTGCGTTCGCGCAAAATCGGAGGGCACTTGTTCAGCCACCTGCAAAATTGAGTTGCTTATGTAATAGTAAAATATGATCGATTGAAAAGAGCGGCCAACCATCATCTACGAACCGGGCAGGAATTGGAGGAGACCGATTCGTCTCAGCGATATTGGTCGTCTTCATGGCAATCTTATAACAGCAGCAATCCAAGTCAATTCAATGCACAACATTGCATTGCTTATATGGCTTGGACAACCAATTATTTTTTTCACGGTCCAACTACAGTCTTTTATTACTGGGGTTATCGCATCGATAGTCCCGAACTCAAGATTGCCGTTGATTGTGATGGTGGCGAGTATCACAATTATGTGGTATCTTTGCTTCTGTTGTCATCGAGCAAGTGAAGCCGTAAGTAATCCTACCGATGTAAATTACCTACCTATCTTATCGAAAGTATTAAGTAATTGAAAATAAATTACTACTTCTCGACATAATTGAGAATAATGTACAATTCGAAACGTGCTGGTTATCTGTGCTCAGTCGGAAGAAGACAACTCGTTTGGCGTCACTCGCTTGTTTTCATGTTCCAGTGTAGTTATAATAATGTGACGATTTGCAGGCAAATAAAATCGGATACATGGCTCTATCAACAAGGTCGTGCGTCCTTCCCGGTCGCTTTCGCTATGAAAGAGATGTAAGAATATTTATGAAAAGATTCTGTTGTCGCAAAGTTCAACTGTTCATCCTGATTTAGTCATCATATTACTTCTGAATTACTACTGAATTGAACTTGACGAAATAAATATCTCAAATCCTATTTTAGGAAAACTTCTTTGTAGGACAACACTTCATTAAGAACCCCCTTCAGTTCACAGCAGGCTATGGTGTCTTCACCGTTGATCTTCATCTTTTGCAGACTGTGAGTTATGATGGTAGAATATTAAATATACGGCATATTCGATAATTAATTAAAATGCAAACTCTTATGTTTCCATTCTTTCAGATGCTCGCAACGGTGACTACTTTGGCAGTAAATTTTATCGCTTAGAATTATCAAACAATACGTTTACAAATTGTCCTTAATCTTAAATCGTTCGAGATGATACAAAACATGTCGGACCTAATAGCTCAGTGCACACCAGCACAAAATCGTTTTGATAAAAAAAGCTTGATTACAGCGAATAAAATTGTACAATATTACGGTGTAACGGTTGGAAAAGATAAAAATCATAAACTTGGCTTGTTACCGATACACCTTATATATTTGTAAATGTAACACTTCTAATCTGTACAATAAAAAATACAATTAGTACATCAAAATGGAAGAAAAAATTATAAAAATAATTGTCGAATAGATCGTCAAAATTTAACTGCTAATTGTTTATAAGAAGTATCATCTTGTGCAAGAATTGTCAGTATGGAAATTGTTGCTAGCTTGTGCAACGAATTCAGACGACTATAGAAGGAATATGCTTATACCCCGATTGAAGCAAAGTTTTTTCCGCTAGAAATTGCCACTTGGCGTCGCAGCGGTTGATATGTGACGTCACTCGGGATCGTATACGGCCCGTAGCGGAGTCACGAGAGCGCGAACGCTCTGCCGGCTTTAAATGCACAGCTCTGAGAACCGAATGATGGAATTCCCCTCGAATAATTTTGTTTTATTGTTTTCTTACTTCTTGCATATAGAGACCTTTTATTTGGCATAAATATTATCGAAAAAACGTTAAGAAAAATGTCAGGAGTTTTAATTTATCTATTCGTGCCCACTCTCACAATCAGCTAATTTTAGTTCACGCCTTGCAATAAATTTATAATATCGAGTATTCTATAAGTATTCTATATAAGATATTGGCTGAGTTGGTAGAGTTCTGCATTTCAAATCGCATCATCAAATTGTTTCCTCCGTAATTTTTTTTTCTTATTTTCTGTGGTGAAAAAAATGAGTTTTTATGACTTATTAATTGATAATTCAAATATTAAAGATAATCTATTTTTAAAATTATCAGAACTTATATTATACGGCTACTAACATATATGTCGAATCAGTGAGGGAGAGTAGCAGCTCAGAAAAAGAGATAGTCGGCACGTATCCCTCAGTTTATACTTCGCATTAGAAGAAGTGAGATGAACTGAACGTCTCTGTGTGACGTACATTCTTGCAGCGACGCCAGCGACGCGGGAGACTGAGGGACATAACTACACTACGGGACACCATATCTCCCTTCAATCGAAAGCATGGACATATTCCTTCTATAGTCGTACGAATTCGTTGGATGTATGCCCGGATCGCCTGGATCTTTGACTGTGAATCTATTCGTGTACTAAAATCACATTTTTTGAATGTCATGGATATATTATATTATATGCCTGACTCTTATTGGCCCACATAGTATCCGCATGCTCGCCTTGCGCTTAACAGCGCGTCTAATCGAACGTTGCTCCTACTCTCGCCATTGGAGTCGGGATTATCCATCGTGCGCATGTGTCACTGGCACGAATATATTTAAAGCTATCTCCCGCGCCGAGTGCTAAGTAGGTTTGCGTCACATGTGCTTCTTCGACTGGGAATTCAAATATAAATATATTTTTGTACCACTATTTTTTACCTGTGTCAATCAATTATCAATCAATTGTGAATCTATTAGTCATTCCGCCACGATTAACCTAAAAAACTGTGCAAAAAATCGTTCTTCAACTCTCATGTGATAACTGGTTATAATTACAAAGCGGTACTGTAACGTCCGTTATTTGGAGATATTCCAAATTAGTGTAAAATAATTAGATACAACTTTAGTTTATGTTTTACTCTCGATATCATTTTAACCTTTTAAGGACGGGTCTGGTCGATATATCAACCATCCATGAGATACAAAATATTTGAGATTTTCTTTAGATAATATTATGCGCTAAATACAAACAAAAATAGTGTGAAAATTTCTGGAAGTTTACTTAACCTTGAAAAGTGCTGTTTCAAGGTCAAATTTTTGTTTACATTATCAGTTCTGTCGAATTTTTTTGCCTTTGACGTGGTCTTGATTTTTACAAAATAGGCTTGAAAAAGTCATTATTTGAGAAATATTCAAGCAAAAATACTAATTTTATCGAACTCAACGCATCAAAAAACGTAAATTCATCGAATTTGAGGCCAAAATTAAGATAAAAAAGCAATTTTCAAAGTCAAGGGTTCCTCCCGGACGTTTTTGTTTTAACTTTTTTCGTATTCAGCGCATCAAATTACGTAAGAAAACACCCTCAAGTCGTTATACGAAATTTCTAACATAGTCCTTTACGTTCCAGACGGGTCTGGTCGAAATATCGGCCACTAAGTAGTTTGGTCAGACACTCCACGTGAAAAATTCATTAATATTATGCATAAATTTCGTGTAAAATAAAAGGTCGATTTCAACGTAAAAATCTTTGTTCTTAAAAGGTCGACTTTTTTCTCTTACGTCTCAGAATTATCATTACCGACCTATAGCCATAAATAATCGGATCGAAAAAATCTTCAATCAAAGACAATCGACGTTGTCGAGGAGCCATTGTAGTAACAAAGTAAGAGTAACGAAGAGTTCGGACGGATAATATGTTATTGCGTTCTCGTGTTTTTTGTATCGTGAAGTGAATTTTATGCAAACTTGTTATCCAACCGACTCGTTGGAACTGACGAGATTTATGTCCGGCCACTAGCACCGCCGGAGACTCCCGTCGAGCTGGTGCGATGCTCAAATGTTCTCGTCAATGGTTCGCGCGAGAAAATGTTGTAATACCCGAACATAATTTATGAAGGTTGTAGTAGTAGGGTTGCGTTGTAAAGCTCTGACCAATCATATTTGGTTTATTTTAATTGGCTCGATAGATGAACCGGTCAAGCTTTACACGTTTTGTATTTTCCAATACGCGAATATAACATACAAGTATAGCAAATCTCGGTAGGTAAGACAAAACGGCTTCCACATTTTCTATTACGCTATCATAAGAACAATATTGTCGTCGGTAGGTAGCGTATAGGTCTCTGTTCCGAATTCCCGCCGTAGATGGCGACTCATATCCCAAACAGTTGCCTCGCCGTTGGTCGAATTTAAAAATTGAGCGTCGGGGGACGAATGTCCAAGTGGCTCGCTGGCACCGTAGCGTGCGATGTCAACGGATAGTTTTTAACGGCAGTCTCGCGGTTTAGTAGCGTCAAGTTTGATCGCCGTACATTTGTCATTCAATCGAAAGAGACGCGAGAATTATGTTCGGTGAAACGTAGGGTGTTTATCTGAAAAAGATATACCGGTGTTTGTTTTCATAAACGTTAACTCGTTTTGCAATTCTGAACGTTATTCGTCGTAGAGAAACTGAAGATAGTCAGACAGGCTGTGCACCGAGAAAAAAAGGCGCCCTTTTTGTCAATCGTGTTAGTTGGTGAATAAGGAATTATCAATATTGTGAATAGTGCAGTAGCGCGATAAATATTATAAAATGACATCGTCATTATCAGTGCTGGCGACCCACGACGAACTCGTGCGATGCACGAATGTTCTCGTCAATGGTTCGTGCGAAGAAGGTTAGTAATGCGTAAATGCCTACGAAATAATAATCGACGATAACCATAAATCAGTACGTACACTGGAGTTGTAAAATTTCTTTTCTATAGAGTTTCTTCAGTTTGCGCTGAATCAAGAGGAAATGAGACAAAAATGGTTAGCCTCTGTACAAGAGTGTCAGCGCCTTCATTCGACTCTCGAGAAAGCTCATCACGAAGCTGCGGATCTCGACAGGAAACTGAGCCATGCCCGCAGACTTTTGGACGAGGAGAAAAGAAAACGCAGACTTGCCGAAGAACAGAGAAATTCACTCGTGAGAGTCATTGCTCGAGATTATCATTGGCACATCTCGATTGTGGATGCGAATAAGAAATTTGATTGTTTTTCAGGAGAGACAAATTGCATTGGCACGAGACTTACTGTTCAACGATGGCGGAAGGAACTTAAACGACGAGACGCGCGAGAAGCTCCAATTCCTGAATAACACTACAATTAATGGTAGACATAGCAATGGCCATTATAAAGATGTACACCATAACGACAAGTGAGTTGAAAAATATTTTTTTTTATTTTATTTTTCTTCCAAGCCACGATTTCTCGTAAACGGCAACAGAAACATGTACAAAACAATATAAAATTAAGAATAAAAATCTATTTACTTCTACAGACTTAATACTATAGCGGAGCTGGACTCCACTGGTTCTCTGTTGAGCGATCTCAGTTGTTTCTCAAAATCTGAGGACGATCTGGACGCAAGCGTGATGCTCCATCAGAATCACAAGAAACGCGAATGGAAGGAACACAGACCCAGTGGTGAATATTCGGCGAAGAAACCACGAAGCACATTGTACAAAGTGGCAGAGCTCAATAATTCGGACAGAATAGTGGCGACTACGACGGTAACGATGCCAAAAGACGGAACGATCACTGCATCCTCCGTTATCGAGGCTATTCCAGCCGATGAGAATCACGATCCTCAATCTCAATTGCAAACTTCACGCAAGAGACGAAAGAGCGGCGATCGCAGTCGATCGAAAATTACAGCATTAGATACGAATGATATACTGATAACTAACGTCAAAGTATGTGGTAAAAAATCTCTGCCGTACGATACGATTCTCATTACGTGTGAAAATTATTGTAAATTATTCTTCGTAGCCTTCTGCTCCGATGGCAGATATATTGACGTCAGGATCTGATTCCGAGGGAATATTCAAACCAAGTCCCAATATCGGTGGTTACACGCTCAACTCGAAGACTACTAGGGGTCATAGTTTTGCAGCAAAGACCGTTATTAAGCCGGAAATGTGTTCTCCGTGTGGAAAAAGGTTCGCAGTATTAACACAAAATGTCATTACGGTCGCATCTTTTTATTTATCATTTAATATTATTTTTTAACAGAATAAGGTTCGGTAAAGTAGCGTTAAAATGCCGTGATTGCCGCGCTACAGCTCACTCCGAGTGTAAAGATCTTGTCCCACTTCCGTGCGTGCCGGCAGGAAATACGCCCACTCTTCGGGGCGTATCGGTATGATATATTTTTTATTTCATTCGACTTGCTAGATTGGCTTGTGAAATTATATGAAAAACAAAATGCTATCGTGAAAACAAACACGTTTTCTAGGGCACAATTGCCGATTATACCCCTATGATACCACCGATGGTACCGTCCTTGGTGGTTCATTGCATCAACGAGGTCGAATTGCGCGGAATGGGCGAGCAAGGCTTGTACAGAGTTAACGGTGGCTCCTTAGATGTCAAAGGTCTCAAAGAAAAGTTCCTCAAGGGGAAAGGCGCTCCGAATCTCTCCGAGGTTGACATCGCGACAATATGCTCGACACTCAAGGACTTTTTAAGATCGTTGCGCGAGCCACTCATCACCGTCGGACTCTGGGCAGATTTCGTTCGGGCCACGACGATAGCCGACAATCAGGACTCGGATGCGGCACTTTATCAAGCAATTTCAGAACTCCCTCAGCCAAATCGTGATACGCTTGCTTTTTTGATTCTTCATCTGCAGAGAGTGTCCAGTAGTCCAGAATGTAAAATGCCTATTAGCAATCTCGCCAAGGTATTTGGCCCGACGCTAGTTGGCTACAGCTGTCAGGAGCCCTCACCCACTTCTATGCTCAACGAGACTAAGAATCAAGTTGCGGTTAGTTTCACATTCATAAATTTTCAAATGGAAAGAAAGTTTCCACTAGTCCGCCAACGCTGTCGCGCGTAATTTTGCGTAGCACGTTTTTCGAGACGACCCTTATAAATCGGTGTTTCAATCGATAACTGGCAATTGGGCTTTATCACTATCACTATCACTAATCGCAGATTGTGGAGAAATTGCTGAAGATACCTTCCGACTATTGGGCCAATTTCGTGAATCCGGAATGTCTAAATGGTCTAGGAACACCGAAAACCGGCGAATTGAGACACACACCATCGACCGAGTCGCTTCTCAAGCGTACGACATCCCGCGGTTTCTTCAATACTCCACTCTGTTCTAGGTACGTAACACATAATCATTACATCTGTAAATACAATTGATTTCGTTATAATTGTATTTTTCTTCTTTCGTACAGTCGGACATTATTGAGGAAAAATAAAAAGTACTTTGCTACACCGCCATCCAGGTCAGCTTTTTAAAAGTACAGAGATATTATAATTTAATATATGAAATATACTTCGAGTCCTAGCTTTCTTTTTATTATATTTTCAACGCTGAACAGACACACCAGGATTTTTTTAAGCTATAAACTTGAGTTTATAAATTATATCTTCGAATAGGTGAAACGCCATTTATTTGGTGCAATCAGTATCAGTATATATATATTTGTGTGTCCCTCGGCGACTCCGTTTGTTTACAAATGTTAATGAAAAATCGCGTTTGGAACGTTGTAGGGATGGTAGTGGTGATTAACAGAGATCGATCATAAAATGGATTTTTTTTTGAAGAACAAGAGATAATCGCTATACACGAAGAAACCGAGACTGATTTTTGCACAATCTGCTCAAAGAGTGATTACCCGAAATTGAATAAGCCGTTTTTTTCTCATTACTAGGGTGAACAAAAAAGTCGCAAACATTGTTACTGTAAACCATTTAATTTTTATGTTACCGTGATCATTATAAATGTATTAACAACGATTACAGAATAAAACAGTCATTTTGCAAATATACGTTCGTTATGAAATTTGTTATGGCTGTGCGATTATATATATACAAACAGGAACGTTGCCTGCAAATTTAATTTCCATTGACTTTTGTACATGATTTTTCTTTGAGTTCCCAGCATGATTCCCAAAATAGTTTAAGTCTGTTATCACCGTTGGAGCAAAAGTGTCTGAAATCTTGAATGATTTTCTTCTGAAATAGCTCGTCACCCGCAGACGTCGAGAGTGATTTCCATTTTCGGCTCACCATGTGATTCCAAGACCATAAAAAACCCATCTTGAAACATTGAAAATATTTTAAAAAAATGTTAATTAACATTTAATTTTTACGTTGAAACGATTAGATCGTTCGAGGCACACTCACTCTCCGATCCATGCTATAGTCATCCTTGTTCTTTCCACTGACGTGTCTTGTGATGTAAGCCTCGTGTGGACTCGGTTGATCAGGGTGAACGGGATATCGTTTTTGAGCAGTTGTTCTTCTTACGACACTGGTGCCTGCTCGAGGTCGCGGTCTCGTTGAAACTGTCGATGGCACGAGAACGAAAACATTGCCCGTTATGTGAACATACTGATGATCGTTTTCGTTGCTCTCAACTTGACATGGCACAAAACCGAATCTTTGCAGTATTGCCTCTTGAAATAAAAACAATCGTTGAGCGTACGTGTCCTCGCGAAATTCTGAGAACAAACCCAAGAATTTGTTCACGAAACATTTACGTTTGATCAATCGTTTAGTTGCCGCCTTATTTTCATAAATAAACATCGTGCATCACGAACCTTCAAACAGATATCGTTTGTTCGTCATAAGACATTCGGTATCAAGTGGTATGAAAATTGGTCCTCGGAGGGGATCGCTCTTGAGGGTGTAAGGCAAAGCTAGGAGGTCGCTCGGTATTGGAACGACTTGTATTCCACACATTTGAGCCTTTCGTTGCCATACAAAAATCTACGAAGAAAAGTAGTAAAACTTTGTTGCAATTTCGTTTCGTAGTTTTACTTCGTTCAAATAAATAGCACGAGCAAGAAGGGACTCACAAGATCAGCAACGATACTTCCGGATGAAGCAACCCATTGTACAACAAGTTCGTAAGAGTGGTCGGTTCTAAATGTCGATTGGTATCTCAAATGTCCCCATTCTATTCGGTCGCTTCGATTATTCAGATCAATGTCCAGATGAGTGTGTTTATAAGGTGGAACTGAAAACAATCATCGAGTTTTTGTACTTTCTCGAAATAAACCCTCGCTTTATACCTGATTTTGTATTTTTTAGTCTGGGAGGTTCTCAGAAAAAAACGGGGGTTTATTTTGAATAAGTAAACTAAAATGGTTGTGTACAATTGTGGAAACTAAAATTTGAAGATTGCTTTTTCTAAAAATTCGCTCCTCCTCCAGAAAGCTTTCTCGATTATAAAGTCAGAATAATGTAGGTAGAATAGCGTTCTTATAGGCCTTGTGGATGAGCGAATGTTACGAGGAAATAGTTTGTTTATTATAAATGTTCGTTTTACCTCTCCAGTCTTTTTCACTCGAGGGATCTGAGATTTCCACGTCGTCTCGTAGAAAGGGTGGAATGTTTGATTCGTCGATCGTTTCACAGCTTGGTATGGATATCGGTGTCGAGATGCTGGGACCAATAGTAGCTGCAGACGGTTCGCACCATCCTTCCGGTGCTTTCATCTCGACCTCAACCCATTCGTTCTCAAAACTTTGAAGATCACACAATGGCGGCGAATAATCCACAGCTGCGTTGAACAGTTCAGGACAATTTTATTCCAATTTTATTCAGAATATGTCAAAATATACTTACTCTTTTGGCCATCTTTGTCTTGCACCATGTGATACAGGTAGAATCCGAGGATGAACGGTTTTGAGAAAACTCCGGAAGCATGACAAATTAGCCGGTCCACTATCATACTCTGTGAAGATTCAGAAATTCCATGATTTCCAATTACCATTTAATATCGATTAATTAACAGTTTCATTGCCAGAAGATCCTCTACTACTTTTAAATAACTTTGTATCGACGGGAAACTCTCGAATAAAATGGAATTAGTCTTAATGTATTTATGATACTTTTTCCACAGGTAATTATTTGCGGTTCATGAGTATTTTGACAACAGTTCCCACCTTCATAATCTTTATAGCGTTTTCAACAGTAACACCACCCTCGATATTTTTATTGAGCCATTGAACAGCGTCAGCGCTCACGAAAGTCTGACTCGGAAGGGACGGATGTTGCGCGAGAAATCCAACACCAGTTTGTGGATGTTTCATAGCTTCCAAAATCTCAATGTTGGGAGCGTTGCTTTTGATCTTCGTGACTTCGGTGGTCGAGCTGAATATAAAAAAAATCAATTGTATTCAATCAATTTTTTACTGATTGTGGAAAATATCACTCACTTTTCTTCAGTTACATCCGAATGATCTTGCTGGGGTGCCTCGAGCGCAAGAGGAAGCACAGCTTCGCTCGCTGGCGATACTCTTCCTCTGTCCATTACCTTTGACCCCGATCTGAGTATCGACGAGAAAACAAAGTTGTTAAAATTTACAAAAATGCATTTTCGCAGAAATACAACACTTTCAAGCAGTACGACAACATTTGCGTAGAGCAAAATTGTTTTAACAATTTCGTGTACGAGAGTTGAGTTTTAGTAGTGAAAGAAAAAAACAATGAAGAATATTTACAATCGCAGACGAGCCACATCCAAAAAATCATACTAAGAAAAAATAAGTGGCCAATACGTTTACAGTCGAATTTGCAACAACTGACTCAACACTAGCACTATTGTTTTGCAATACAAATCGTCAAGTTGAAATTGAAACAAGAAAAGAAGAAAATGATTAGAAAGAAACACAAATAAACTATAAGCAAAGGACCAACCTGTTCGGCACGTAGCGAGGAGTGTCAAGGGACGTGCGGGCAGCTGCAGCGGTATTCACTACATACTTCTCCTGTACAGAGAACCCCGTCACTCACTCACTTGCCACAACAAAATTAGAAAAAAGACAGCAAGAGCGACATACAGAGCATTTGTAAAAATTGATCACAAAGTGAAAACGTCAATTTCCAAATCTCCCTTCAATTTTAAATATCCTTACAAATCCTCAGTGTGCCGAATTACAAATAAGAATGATATTACGAGCACTGAAAAGTTTAATAGCAAGTAATAAAGACAAATGTGATGCATACAAATGGATAACACAACCCTCAGTAAAAATATGTATATACATAAATTTAAGGAGCAAACATTGTGCAATAGGTTTATTACAAAGAAGTGTGAGAATGAACTATTAGTTTCTGTACGAGCCTGCGTCGAGTTGCCCATGGATATGCTATACCTAATTAATACGCATAGCGTGCATGTGAGCGAGGCAAAACCATATAAAACACCAATTGGACATAGCTGTAATAAATGAGAAAAAATAGAAAAAAGTCTGAGAATATGAGAGTTGAATTGTAAAAAAAAGCAAAACTATTTCAGTCACTCGATTGAAAGCGGATCAAACCTTGGTCTTGGCTTTTCGGGTAGACGGTTGCTTCCTAGTCTCTCCCGGAAAGGAGAGCTTCCGACTAGAGTTGTCTGCAAATTACGTGTGAACATACCGATAAGTATGAGCGAATCAATGGGCGATTATCTGTGATAAATGGTATAAGGCGTACGATTAAAATGGTAGATTAAAGAAAGGCAAAAAAGAAAAGCTCGTCGTAGATGCTGGATGCAACATTGAAGCCACAATAACATTGCCAATTTCTGGTAGTAAACAGCACAGTTTTCAAATGGTTGTGTATAATCTAAAAGAAACCAAAGAACTCGTGGAAAAAGAAGCTTTTTTGGTGCATTCGTTTTCGGCAGTGCAGGAAAAATAATAAAAAAATAAAATAAAATGTAAGTATCCACAGAGGCGTATGTGAAAATGAGATAAGCATGCGAACGATTATAGATCTTATATGAAGTGTTTCGTTGACGAACGAATCTCGTGTGTTGACGGAAATCGACTGATCAAGGCTAAAAGCTTTTTTCTTAAATTAAAAAATATTATTATTCACGGAGAGTTGTCTTCGTTGAAGTTTTTTGTTTTTCGCCGTCACTAAAAGAGAGAAAGAGAGAGAGAGAGAGGAGAGGATGTACCTGGTTAGTGAGGAATATCAGGCTCGTGCTGTGTCTGCGTCTTGTCAAATGTGTTGCAGGATCTCGGGAATTCTCACGTGTACCGGCCAGAGCTGTCGGGCTCTGAAACATACCATGCTGAACTTCCTTTGCTATAGACATTCGAACCATTGGCAAGCTACAACGTATCTACGCATACGAACAATAATATCTACAAGTCCGCTGTTGTCGAAGCTACGACCGCTTTCCTTACGTAGAAAAGGTCGCCTTGTGCCCTGTAGAGGAAAATGTTAGAGCCAAAATATCTTACGGGATTATTATTTTATTTTAATTGTGAGATAATCTCCGAGCAAAGGCAAAATTAATGTGTGATTATAAGCGATAAAAATTATATTCCTACGTATCGTGGCATTAACGTTGAACACTACTCTGTGTTGGCAGGCAAAATTTAAGGGTGCAACGGGGATGAATAGCGTTTGTTGCGGTAAAATAATAATAAATATACAAAAACCTTAGGTAAAATATAAATTAACGAAGCTTTAGTATCATCATTCCAAATTGCTTTCGGTCGACCTAGAATTCATTATTGAAAAAGTATCACGAGTGGTCGAGCAAATTATTGGAACATCGCGGAAGGATTAGTTACCCAATTCTTGTTGGAATTTGGTCGACGTATTTTATTCAACCAGCCCTCGATGAAACGCAGAAAGCCGTCCATTAGTTGGGCCTGCTCGTGAGCTGTAGGTGGTGTGTAGATATCGCATCTGGACGAACCTTCCAAAATTCTGCGTGTCGCAATGTTATTTAGAGGGAGCAGAAACATTCGGAATCGCCAGTATTTCAGGGCCTGTAAAATCATCAAAATATTTTGAAGAAGGCTCTTTTTGAACTCTGGGACATAAATTTTACAATTTACAAATGGACAGTTCTCATTACTTTGAAATAAACCTTATTGGTGTATTTATTCATAAAATAAACAAAAAATGCTCGTCTCGACGAGACATGCAATACCTCGGCTAGTGCAAAATCCGTATCGCCTCTGGTACATATATAGTGATCCAAATAATTCCAATTGTAATTTTCGAGTTTCTCGGTCGTAAAGGAGACCCATGACACCTCGTAGGTATCGTGATGAGGTGCGTGAAAACGATATCGATAGTGAATATTGAAAGGCGGATAAGGATGTCTGTAAATAAATTTTCCCTAAATCATTTAAATTTCTTCTTACTTTTTATGTACTTTACAAAGAAATTCGGAATAGAAATCTTACCGGGGTCTGTATCTAGTAACGGTAATAGAATTTCCACAGAGCGATATTTTATGAAATATTCTGCCTATGCTCAGCAAATATTCTTCCTTTGGCTCAGATTCCGTCTGTCTACCTCGCATCACAGAACTTACCGGTGGCACAGTATTGCTACCAGGTGTCGTCGATTTGTGTTTATTATTCGGCGAAATTATAATCAATTGAAAACCCTGCATGGAATCACAAATGTATTAATGATGAGTTTTCATAGGTCGAATGTTGTTATCGTATGTTCTTACTTGGGCCAGTCTCTGGGACACGAGTTCTTTGAAAACTTCCGCGGTCGTCAAAGGCTTTTTATAAATCGCTCTCTGTTGAGCAAAATCAGCGTTAACGTCATCCGGAAGTAAGTCGTAGTCGGAGACGACATAGTCATTTTGAAGACTTCTCTTATCCGGAAAATAGTCCGTTGTGATAGGCAAACAAGCTGGTATAGTCAGAGACTTCCAATCGACGCCTAAATTCGCGACATTGAGAAAATATATATGTATCGCCATTTATCGAATCAATAAGAAATAAACAAATATACTGTGCAAACCCGAACAGTTTTCCCAGATTCTACATAATTTGTTTGTACCACAGTGATGGTGAAATTCTAATCGACGGTATCATGGAATTTCAACAAGAGGAATCTACAGGAACTATCGACCATAATAAAGAGATGAAGAAAAAAAAAGAAAAAGGTGATACGCTATTGGAGTGACGGTGAGCTACGTGGAAATTTGCAAGATGAACGCAAAAGTGCACATGTAAGTCATGAAAAATTTCAACACGACAACATTATTTCATGAAGAATAAAAATAAGAATAACAGTGCAAGCTCGGGTTTGAAATAAATGCGGTAATATCACAAAGCTAAATTCCAAAGATCTGGCGAAGAAAAAGAAAAGAATTTCGTCGAACCGTGCAGGAACGAAGAACTGCAAGATAATTCCAGAAACGAATTAATAAAGCCGTGCTTCTGTACAGCACGAAAAATAATAATAAAGAGTTACACTATGACATGCTTGAGAAAATAAAACAGAGATATTAGAACGACAATTGACGGATCGACAAGTAGTGACGATGCTAATTGAAGTATTGGGTGATTAGCAAAAGGGAAACAAATTAGGGCGTTCTGCAGAAACATCCCCTTAAGAAGATTATAGAACCGAATCTACCCCCAGTAATGAATGCTGCTGACCTATGATTGCTGTTTAAAGTGGCATTATAGTTGCACATCACACGCGTATCAATATGTCCACCGTTGCAATCCGACAAGATGTACGCATCCGCAGCATGGAAATAAATTTGAAGAACATTATTTATGTCTTCTGCGTGTGTGTGTGTGTGTATGTGTGTTTGTTTAACGCTGCAATATAGATGGAATACGAGAAAGAGACATGGAGAGTTCACAATTAGAAACACTCAGCCTCGCACGTGTGACGTGCGAGGCTGAGTCGCTTTTTTGCACAGTAGGATTTTTTTCATCTACAAGTAAGCTATATAATCATTATCATTTTGGTGGTGTTGTTTCGAATTTTGTTCATCGCTCTCGCATCTCTGCTCTCTGTTATGAGGATGTATTTCGATTGTTTCGTACCAACATAAATGTGTACACGTAATAAGACAATCACGACAACTTCAGTCACTGAAAAATAGATATAGGTGTATAGAATTTCTAAAAATCAGGTGCTTTGAATACAATAGGTATAGTTTGGAGTCCCTGGTGGAAATCACGGAATTATCATATTTACTTGTTTTCTTTTCAAAATGTCGATTACCAACCGTTCCCGAATTATACCTGGTTGCAGAAAGATTTTTAACAAATGACAATTTCGTGGTTTACATCAGGATGAGTTCGAAACTATACGGGAACCTATCACACTTGATTTTTAGGTGTTTTCGACATATATTTATTACTCCCCATGGCTGAAGTTAAACCATTTGCAAACGGTCATCAACGACTTTTTGCGCTTTCTCTCTCTCTCACTCTCACTCACTCTCTCTCTCTCTCTCTCTCTCTCTCTCTCTCTCTCTCTCTGATGACTGAATCATGCAATTTGCTTCGCGATGATTCGATATGAACAAGCTGGTTTATCAGCAAAATCACAGTGAAAAATTTTACCGCCTACGCGTATGCAGCGATAATGCGTTCCGGTGACAATCATCCCGTAACGCAATGTCCTATATAATCATGCGAATGAGCGCTTAATGTGAATATGACCTGAGACAAAACATTTTCATCGAATATTATTCATAATCAACGCGGAATATAATCAACGAGATCGGCAATCTATGAGAAAATACATAACAAAAAAAGTTGAATCCTCTCGAATAATTTAAGGAAAATAGTTGATGAGCAAACCTGTCGTGAGTGCCGGGGTCCACTCTTGTTCGCCAGTGGCACCCCATAAGAGAGTCAAACTTTTATTAACGACCGGTAAACCGCCCTGGCCAGATTTTTCTCCGCTGGCGAGTGGCAGAGTCGATCGTTGAGTTTTTCCTTTTCCATCTGTTGATTAACTTGTATCCGTTGAATTTCTGCTAGTCAAATATTTTCAATATTAAATTCTGATAACTTACGATCTTGGAAACCGACTTGGGATGCGGATCGAGAAATCGCTCCTTGCGCGGCGGATGATACGGCTCCAGGATCAACTGGTGAATCGCTGACGGTTGACGTTGTGTCAGTCTGCTGATCTGATCGTGATTGCGCTGGCACGGCTTGATAATGATGCTGTTGTATCAATACCCCTGTCGGTCCTGAAAAATAAAATCGAGAATAAAGACTATCTCTCTGTGTATTGCGTTCTCATTGTTTCTGATAGAAAAAGAATCTTACCCTTTGGAAATATGTGAGTCCAACGACGTCGATTGCTCGTCAATTTTATAGTCACGTGGGACGGGTCGAACGGATTAATCAGAGCCCTTCCGGGCCTGTGTAAATTCACTGACTGAGCTACAGGATTTGTAGGACTTCCGGCGCTCCCGACCACTGGTCTAAACGGTGGTGAAATTTCCGTATCAATAACATCGTTCTTTATCGAAGTTCTTGTGACAGCTGTAAAATATAAATGTTAGATTAGTCTTAACAGCCAACACCAATTTTATTGTGTCAACTCCGTACCATGTACTTCTCTGTTAGGACTGCATCTTCCAACATCATCATTTCTATATGGAATGGAAATAGCGGCACTTCGGGTTGCTGTGATCGGCGGTGGATGTAAATCGGTAATCGGATGATGTATGTCGGGATCTGACATTTTTCGCTTCAAAAGCTTCAATGCTTGAGCGTTGTTGTGCGTTTCCATACAAGCTACACTTGTTTTCTTTGTCCTTGTTGAAGAAACTCTGAGGGAATAAAACGTTCGTGATGCTAAGGCTAAAAAAAGTTCTTTGACTCATAGATAATTTACCTGGACGCATGAATTGTCGGTAATTGAAAGACTCGAGCATCGTAAGCGTCGTAATCAAACAGAGGATTGTGAAGGCACTCTCTCGATTCTTCTTGAAGTAACTTTGTTTTGCACAACAATTTGCTGCTTTCGGGAGGTTGTTTCAACACCCTTTGGGGCAATTTTATACGGGGTATGAATGTCGAATATGGTATTTTTTTATTTGTTGAATAGAAACTCAGATTGATCCAGTGAGGCATACTGTAGTCTGGCGCATTGATCGATGTATCTTTGTTGTGAAACTACAATATGATCATCCATTACATTCTCTTGTTTGAAATGTGTCTTCTCAAGAATAAATCTCAAATTTCATGAAACATTATCATTTAATTTTCAACGACGTACCTTTAATAATGGAACAGCGTGCAAAGGCTGTTCTCCAACACAGACCAAATCACTACCAACTCCATTGTCGATAATTCGCTGTTTGGTAACGTTCGTGAGTTCTCTGTCAACTTCGAATACTCCGACACCAGGAGTAATCACAACAGAAAGTTGACCCGTTCTGTCGAAACTGCGATCTAGGTAGTGCTTTTCAAAAACTGTAACAATGAGGAAAAAATTGAAATGCCAGGGGATTCGTTTCACGAAATTTTCACAATTCCATTAATTTAAGTACCGTTTAACGACATATTGAGAACTTCCAAAAAATTTCCCTGTGCCGCTGTAGAATTCGTTGCCTCGGGCATAATAATTCCAGGCTTTTCGTGATACTCCATCACGATATTTTGATAATCGGTGAACAACTTTCGCAATTGAACGAGAATATTGCCCCAGTCTTCGAATCTCTCGTTTTGTACGGCTACTCTGTAGAAATCTTCATAAAATCTACCTCTGTAATCTTGTTGTAGGCATTCGCGCATGTTATTTGGAAATTCCTCTAAACTGTTGGCATTGTAAAACGTTCTCGAGAACAAGACTATAGTGACTTCGTGATTGCTACCGTTTTTTTTCCACTTTTGGAAAAGATCGGCAAGAAAGCCATTGACTGCTTTCTCAAAATAAAGATCACCATGAATATCAAAATCCCACATTTCCGAACTCATTTGTATGAAGAGATAGACCATACTCGTTGATGAACGAAATACCACCTGCAATGTATATGAGCAAAATGTTCGTTTTACTTCGATACTGTTTATTTTAGGAGTTTTCAGATCTTACCGACCTTAGTGTCATCCGTTATAACGCCACAAGCAACTCTATCGCCTAAAGACCACATCTCGTACACCTGACATCGTATACTGCCGCCGCAAAATTCTATCTTTTTATTCATGTACACGCATGTATTTACCTAAAAAAGATAGGTTATTTTTTCTAAATGATCTATTTCCTCTCATCGACAAAATTCGGAATGTTTGTCAAGTCAATGTTCATCGATTTTAAAACAGCTATATACCAAACTATTTTTCAGCCTCCACATTTCGCTCCTGCCCATGTACTGATCTTTAAACGTGAGTTCTATCGAATCCAGGGCTACATCATTGGGATTCACAATGTTCATGTAAACATCGGCGAATGTACGCAGTTGAAACATTGTTGCAACATTATTTTCAACGCTGATCGTTTCTCGACCCTGTAGATCTTCCTTGAAAGCAGTGACTTGTAACAAAAGCCTGCTGAACTCATCCTCAGGATGATAAATTTCGACGACATCTCCGGTCTGTATTCCAGGATAGTCCTTGGGATTGATTATCAAATCTTCTCCACTGAAGTTTTTCTGATGCACTATCAGTTTAAAGAGTTTCATTTTCGAATTCCTATAGGCTCTTTGTACTTTATATGATCACCCTGAAATACATTATTGGTATTTCGTGATATAGAACTATATTTGTATGTATTACAAAAAAGACTTCTTTATTTAGAGAAACCAATGGTTCAAGCATCCCAGTTTAAGTTTTCGAGTAACAAAAATTGTAACATAAAAAATCTCTGTAATTCTTCAACATATTATGTTTTTCAATGAATGGATAGAAAATCTTTAAAAAAATTGAATGATGCTATGAAAATTTATAATTGGGTCGTTATGGCAAGATTTTCAATGAAAAAATCCGAAAGCACATTCACCTTCCAGATAATTACAACGAATCAACAATTATTCCAGACTGCTGATGAACAGATTTTTCAATGTACTTTTCGTCTCACATTTTTTAGCGTTCGTTCTTACGTCACACGAAGAGCAGTACATACTCTCCGTACACATTGCAAAAATCACGATTGTATCGTACAAAGTATATTGAAATACGAATCACAACTGACTTGTAATATTGATCACAATTTGTATGAATGCGTCGATAAGAATTTCTGTTTGTTGACTTTTCGTCGGTAGCAAATATTCAGTATTTCACAAATATGTTCCAGTACGTAAAGCGATTAGAATTATTTAAATGGATGATTGCCTTGGACGTCGAGTCTTTCACGTTGTATCCATGATGTATTAATGTTTTTTGTAAGGCGTAGTGGGATAATCAGTACGAATAATAAAGCAGAATATAGTTTTCACAAGATTGAAAATTCACAGATGAATCTGTGTATATACGGTATATACAGAATCTTGGGATACGGTCAGCTGATGTCGCGATACAAATACCAACGAATCTAGGAACGCACGAAAGTGCCTAGGTTTCCCTCGCTTATCTCCCAGATCTCCCTCTCTCAGTATTTAGTTGCTCAGTGTTGCTCAGCGTAGTGGGATGAGAACCGACTTTCGATGTTTATTTTCTCTAGAAATTACTTCTGCTAAATAAGTCTTGAAACGAAAAAAAAAAACGAATCCGCAATTTTGTTTCCCTTACAAATGTATTAAGAGAATCACGCTCAATTACGATGAGTTTATTGGAAAAGACGTTAAATACGAGGTACTGTACAGTCGTTCATGGGAGTAACCTGAAAAACATTGCTCACAAGTCGCATCGATGTTGAAAGGATGTTTGAAAAAAATGACGATATCGCGACGTGACTATTTCACGATATTTCGATAAACTGCAATACGAAGTTAAACAATGAGATATGCGTACCAAAGGCCTGCTATTGTTCCTTATTTGCATAGTAGGGAGCAGCATTATTTTCATTGCGTTCAGCAATCAGCGACCTTCCATTCAGACCTTAGTCACGGAAACGCATAAACAACTAAGGAGCTTCCAGGTTCGTTTATTCTCAATTTTTCATTCTTATCCATTGCGATATCTCGAACATGTTGTATTACTTATTTGTATACGTTTTCAGGAAAATTTAAAAGATGTGGAGGAGAAACGTCTCGTGACAGATTCAAAATATCTCGCTCTGCTGGGTCTCGATGGCCAATCGAGCACAACTCCTGTAACGCCAAAACCTCAGAATGTCACCGTAGTTACGCTACTTAGGCCCGGAAGCGAGCAACATATTTATGGTTTCGTTAGGAATATCTCACATTTCTTGCCCAATAATAATATCGTCGTTTTCGACGTTGGTCTGGACGATGATGCCACTCAAGCGATCAGAACAGTTTGCAATTCTAGCAGATGTAATGTGATTCAATTGGATTTAAGCCCTTTTCCTGCACACACAGAAGATGATAGACTGCACGTTTACCGACCTCTAGTCATTCAGGTATTTTTCTATACAACTTCTTGTAATTCATGACAGGCTAAAACAATTCTTATTCTTTGCTTGGAAATGCATTTGCTCGACAACAGTTTTGTTCAAAAAATTTGCATCTATCATATCCGCACTCGTTCGGATTTCATATCCCTTCGTTATCACAATTAAGAATTAAGTACTGCCTTCTAGTAATCCAGGATCAAGGGATTTAATATCTATTTTTTTTGTTCATGCTGAATAATATATTTTTTCGTCAGAGTTTGATCTAAATGTGAAATTGAATTTTTTGCACAGACAGCTTTAAATACATTAGGAAACATACTGTACATGGATTCGAATGTACGTCTGAACTCGTCGGACGTGGTGAAATATCTGTTACCGAAATCGGGCGTATTGACATGGCCAACAAAGCACGCTATCAGTTCTCTAACTCATCCAAAGATGTACGAATATTTTCACGTATCGGCAGAGAGTTTCTTCTTTCTTCCCTTGATAAGGGCTTCGCATATTGTAATCAGAAATACTAAAGAAATTCGTGAAAACATCATGTTGCCCTGGGTACAGTGCGCTTTGACGCGAGACTGTATCTGCCCCATTGGTTGGTATATCACTTTTCCTTTTTTTTTTTTTATTAATAACGAGTACATAAGCCATGGTTAAATTTTCGAAGAATATTCATATTCGAAAAAATTGTTTGAACAGGGGCACAATCCGCGGGATGTCGTTTCAACAAACGACCCCAGTATCGTTATTCCGGCTGTCATGCATACGACACATCGGCGCTGAACATTATACTTGGATTGTATTTCAACTTTGATGATTCCTGCTACGTTCATCAGGAGCGAGAAACGTACTTTAATAAAATACAATCTGACAAAGTTACCGAGGAGTATCTGATGATTGCGAGACAGAACAATGCCACCGAAGCTAACGCCAAGACTTTAATATCGATCGAACGGTGAAAAATCTCATTCTCAACATACCTTTTTACTTATGTATTAATTTCAAAATTCGTCTACGAGAAACGTATACGAACGCGCGAAATTTTATTTAAGAAAGAAGAACAAAAATATAACGAATAAAGTGTCGTCGAAGACACCTTCATCCTCGTCTCTTATTCCGAATCAAGCGATCTTTTCCTTACTTTAGGGAAGCCCACCCTTTATTATTAGTTGCCCGAAATTATGTCACATCAAGCATTTGCCTCGAGCGATAGCGTTCAAAATCGCGCGTGTTTTTTTTTCTTTTTTGCCGTTTGATTGGCTTTCGAAGAATCGTAAAAAGCAACTAGAAGAAACCGCCGAAATTCAATAACTGGAAAGTACATTTCTCGGGCGATCAAACATTCCAATGGAGTGTAAAAAGTTGACCTGGTGACAGCCCGGCGATAAAATTTAATCCGCGAGACTTAACCGTGTGTCTTGAATTTTACTGGAGCTATACGTCGTTGTTTACGATATAAAAAAAAACGGGACAATTACGATGGACAAGACCTCGTATGTAAGTAGCCATGGGCATTAAGAGGGCTATAGTATCGACGGATCGTTCAGATTGATCGGTGGAAATGCTTCTTCGGATAGTAGAGATTCTCACGATGAAAACGAAATCGTCAGGTGCTGGATCAGGGCTAAGCGTTATCCAGTAATGGCCCATGACAGCGACATTGACAGTTGGGATTTGAAGCAGGCTGATTTGCGGATTCATACGTTTTTTCGCAATGATCCGAGAACTGGGACGGTCGGATGCGTGACTAATGAATATCAATCTCCCGGAAGTCGTAGCAATGATTATTCATATTGTACAAGCAGGTAATTTTACAAAAGCCGACATAATTTTCTCATAACATCGGCATCATTCTAATAAAAGTATTATACAATTTATAACGAACTAAATCAAATCAAACGTTATTTTTCGAAGCCACGCTACTCGTTCTGGCTCTGATGTGAGATTCATCAATCCGGCGATATACGCCGAGTCTCCGGACGCCAACCACGTGTCTGCTCCAAGAACGACAATACAAACGAATTGCGGCAGTTCCGGAACTCTGACCGGCCAACTTTCTTCACTCTCGTTAAGCTGCGAATCCAATGATCACCATCACGCTGGTGACCAACTTATCGGACGTAAAACTTACCGTTGTCAGTCCTCGGTCTCACCCCTGACACCTTCGACGTTGGTCTCGTCGCGAGTCGAATCGAAATCATCTGCAAGAGTTCGTTACTGCACTCTCGGAAAGCCAGACACGCTTGAACAGAGAACTAATAATGTTTCCGAACAGCTGGAAGTACACAGGTACGTCGTGTTTAATTAAAACATGAGAAAAATTCAATATCAGTTGAATATAGAATGGAAATGCTAGTGTAATCGTTGTTACGTACTATTCCCGTTTAAAACAAAATTAGATACGCCTTGAATGGCACACGGGTCGTTGAATGTTCGGCTGCTTCAAGCTCGAATCTTTCGGATTATGGAGGATCGACGAGCCGACTTATCCAGTCGAAGACGAAGGCTTACGAAGAGTGGGTGGAAAAGAAACGCAGCACTGAATTGCGTAGAAAGGAGGACGCTCGTAGGATCGAACAAGAAAAACAGGCAGACGAGGAGCGTCTTGTGAAAGAACGCGAGGAACGCGAAAAAGAAAACTTTGTACAGTGGAGCGAGAGAAAGAAAAAGGAAGAAGCGAACAAGCGAGAAGCTATGGAACGAGAGCTGGAGTTTGAGAGAAGATTGAAGGACGTCGAGGACAAAGCGGTTGTTGCCAAGACGATATATCTTCGTCAGTGGGCAAGAAAGAAAGAGGAACAACAGAAAGGTGCTGCTTATAGCAATATTTTCAAACGTTTTTAAAAATATTCAATAAAATTGCTTGCAGCATTGCAGAAAAAACAAGAAGCCAAGAAGAAAAGAGAGGACGAAGAGCGAACAAAACGACTGAAAGAGAGCGAAAAGGCTTACGAGAAGTGGAGAGAAACGTCGAAAAACAGGCCAAGACCGGCGACCCAAGGATTGCTACGTTAGTTATCCGGTCGAGTACAATTTACTCGCTTTATCGAGGAGCAATGTATTTTGGTTAATGAAAAATTCATCTCCAGCGCATCAAAAAGCTACACCGTCCTACATTAATCCGAATCCTTGGGTAACGGACAACGACGAGTCCGGATAGATCATGAAAAATTAATTGTTGAAGGAAATGAAGAAACCGAGGATGAACGAGGACATAAGTTACGTTCGAAACTGCTATATATATCGTTAGAAAATACGACGTCGACAAAGAACTTCACAATTAATGATTTATTTGATTGAATCTGGCATTTTGCACATACGCTATTTTATCGAATACGAGTTTACCGTCGTGCCAGGACTTGCGACAGGTATTTTCAACATATCCAAGACTTGACTTAATGATTGAATAATTCAGAAAACAATACACGACACAAAATATAATAATAAAAATGCATCGTTGTCGAATTATTATATTTAAAATTTTCGTATACACAAATATATCTCAATGAATAACCCTATGGGTTTTTGCGATATACACTTTTCTCGACGATGAAATAAATATCTTCTCGATGAGATCCAACGAGCCTTTTTTCTTCTTTGTACTTTAACATCAGCTCAGAACTCGCAAATGGTAGAACCACGACGAGTCAGTCTAATTGTAAGTAATGCTTGTCGCGTCGCTAAGTTACACTTTTACGATAAACGAAATGATAGGTAATTTATCGGATATCAGTTGTCGTGTGCCATTGGACATTTACTTCGCTATTGATTCTTCTTCCTCCTGAAGCCTCTGGATGTCCGATTTGTTCATGAAGTAGTAGGACGGTTGTCGTGATTTCTGAATGAAAAAGGAAAATATCGAACACGACCGAACGATTAACGAGCGAGAAAAACATTTGAAAGTTAATCGACTCACGAGATCTTTGTGTACGCGTTTGGCACCAGCCTTTATCAGAATTCCACTCAGAGCTTCCACGGCTGGTACTCCCATGGCGTAATGAAGAGCAGTTCTCTCGAGCTACGAAACGAAATTATACGAAAATTTGTATAAAATTACTTTTTCCTCAACAATTTCCTATTCTTATTGTTCATAAAGAAAACTTTGTTACGGGGATTTTGTTAATTTCAACAGTTTTTATCTTTGGACTTACATTGTCACCGACGCGCAAAGCATCGGGATATTTCGTCACGATGTATTCGACGATATCGGAATTTTGTCCGAGAACCGCGATGTGAAGAGCGCATCGACTTACGATATTTTTGCCAACAGCCAGAAGTGTACCACCGGTACCGTTTCTACCGAATATTTCTTTTACCCTTTCGAGGTCGGTAGCCCTAATGGCAGCGTGCAGTTCTTCTCGTTGTGCCTGAAATTACCATTACACGTTGTATTCGTCGCTCGGTCGGTTTCCGCGAATTTCTCAAGATTAAGAAATTCATATCGTTATATCTTCGAGGAGATTTTAATCGTTGCTTCTCGACTCACTACAAAATGAGGTATCGATTGCAAAAATTGCACGGTAGCTTCTCGATTTCTCTCCGCTGCAACGTCGATGATATTCATGCCACCGTCTTCGGCATCCAATATATGATCGTATCCCTCCAGTAATAATTCCACCAACTTTTCCGTTTCTCCTCTGGCCGCGAGATAGACGACCCAACGGTCGATGTCCTCGACGTTTTCGCGAATGTTCGATTCCTCGGCCACGTTCCGCGCAGTTCGATAAAGTTCGTCCCTAAAGCCAACGTTCACCTCGGTCTCTTGGAGCATGTTGAAGAGCCCGTCGGTCGGATGAGTTCGTACGGCGGTAAAGTGCAACATACTTTGACCATGTTCGTCCTGAAAAATTATAATAAAATTAATTGGATATTAAATGTAACAAGAAGAAAAAAGAAAACTCGTTAAATAAAATCGTGCGAGTATTTTGGAATGAAAAATAATTAATTCGGTCTCTTACTCTGTTGGAATTTTTAAAGGTCGTTTCCGGAGTATCGGATTCCGGGCTTCTTGGATATCCCGCATCGTCGTCAAAAGCGTCGATTACCGGATCGTCGAGGTGACCCTGTTTCCGTTCCGGAATTATCAGGACGTTCGATTCCTGTTGATACAAATTTCTATAAGAGAATCTTTCTAAATTCATCATTTTTTTTCTCGACTGTGGCAGTTAGAAAAATAAACTTGCCTCTTTAGAACCCGCCGACTTGTTCTTGCTGGCGAAGTTGTACAGATAAGTAGCGAGATAAGTGACCGGATCGTTTGGTCGCGCGATCGCCACTTCGGTCAGGCCCTTTATTAGTGGATCACCGAGTGCTGAAGCAATCGATTAAGGGTATAAAAAAGTTCATCTACCAACATACGTTGTTTAATATCACAGACGAGATTTTTCGACACTCACAAGAAGCCAAATACCGTCCTTCCTCCGAACGGAATATAGGAATATCCATTTCCGTCTCGTCTGAAACACGGAAACATTCGCATTGACAAGTAATCGTATTTTTCAACTTTCGCCCACTTTTCTTCTCTAGCGACGGAAGTATTTATCGAAAAATACGAAAGCGCAAACTTGCTGGAAAAATAACGACAGGCACACGTAGAATGACGATAAACGTCGGATTTAAAGAAAAATCTTGAAGCGTGATCGAATCAGCCCTTTTCATTAAAAAATTAAAACATAATATAATTATAAAACCCCACACGCTTTTGCACTCGCACGAAAGAGACAGTAATTTATATATACAGTTGGAAAGATATGTGCTATCGTCATTTTCCATGTGAACATCGATTCGTGCGTGGACACACAAAGCCTTAGCGAAAATTCGTAATGCTTTGTCGCCATTCCGCTCTCACGAATTTTATTTTTATTTTGAATAAATTGACAATTTCTTGTCGTCGGGTATTCGAAAAATTGGCTCATCGGCGAAGGATTCGTTTGACGAAAAACGTATACTTTGCAGCATCGACGGTATAACGATAAAAATGGCGTCAAAACATTGAATAAAATTGGTCAAAAAACGGAGAACAAAAAAATTGAGAGAAAAAAAAACAGGAACAACATTTCGTCTACTAACCTACTGTACATAAAATCCAGTGATCATCCAGCGGCTAATCCCAAATTGCTCAGAGACACTCGAGCGCTGTTTGACGTCATTCGGGGATTTTAATCAAACATTTTGTTCTTATCGATTTTTGTATCTTTGCGTATTTTTTCTTTTCTTCAATGTAACTGTCACGCTTCGCGAGTCGAAAGGGGGGGGGGGAGGATAGAAAACGACGTTCACACATCTTTCCAACGCGTAGGTGGGTAAAGAAGAGGCACGCACAAAAAGAAAATCTACAAAATAATCTATTGGAGAGTTCCATTGTATCGGTTTAAAAATTTACACTTAATTATTACTTTTGATTATAAGACTAAGTTGCGTTTGAAAAATCTAGTCGAACAATATTATTATTATTATCTATTATTTTATCACAGTAAGTTCCTCTCGAAATAAGCGTAATACTCGTACGCGAGGTTTTGAAAATACTTTTCTCCAGACAATCTATCCATTCTCGATCGAGAAAATATCGTTCGTTCGTTCGAAAGTTCGTCGATCGTTTCGGATAATCTCCGAATGGTGTCGAAAGGAAGGAAATTTCCTCGTTCGTACAATTTCGTCCGATTAATTATCCGTTATCAGGACGTTTATCTTTAATGAAAATGAAAAAAGTGAAAAAATATCTTTCTCCCGGCGATATTTTTTTTTTACACCGGAGAACCTCGAGTCAGTGACGATCGCTTGCGAAACATATTGGCGATGAGCGACGCTATCTTCATCGAGCTGGTCAACAACAATTCCTTCTCGAGGCTCAATATATTGAGAACAGCCCTCGCGAAATCCTGCAGAGTTTGCAATTCGGTGATGCTCAAGCATTGTTGATTGCCGATTTTGACGGTATCGTTTCTCATAGTTTCCTTGACCCTGAGACCCCTAACGACGCACAGATGACGCAGATTGTCCGGTTCCTTGGACAAACCGGACAATTTAACGATGAGATTGAATCTCATCGTATTGCCGATCGCCGATGGTCTCGCGCTCAGAAAGCCCAACTTTTCGTCACGCTTGAAGGTCAATTTGTCGTCGAAACAGGTCATGACCTTGGCCATTCTTACGTAAGCTCGACCGATTTGTCCAGGTTTGGATTCGCTGGTGCAGCATACGATCCTTAGGTGATCCTGGAGGTTGACCCATACGGCAAGGTCACCGGCGGCAGCGACGTAAACGCCTCTTCCGTACGGCCAGTGTTTACCGTGCAATCGCCTCTCGTCGCTGACTTCCGTTTCCGCGATCGGCGATAATAAACCAGCAGCTGCGAGTTTGGCTCTGATCTCGCTCGGTCTGTCCAGAACCTCGTTCAGGGTGTAATAAGTACCGGGCTCGTCCTCGCTCGAACCTTCCGCCATTATGGCACCGACCTCCGACGACAATAATTCCTCGGTAATCTGTCTCTCGGTCTCCTCCAATTGATTGATCGTCAGTGTCGCCGGTAACGAAAATTCCTCGAGATTTCGGCAACAGTCGACGACACCGGCCAGAATGTATTTACAATTTGGATCTAGATCGTACGATTGTACGAGCGACATCGCCTCTTCCAAATTCGCGTTCTCGTCGGTCGTCATTATATCCTCGAAGAAACAAGGCAATGGATGTTCCGGCAATTCACCGGTAGCGGTTACGCAATGCAAATCACGTATGAAAGGATCGAACAATTCGGCAAATACGTAATAACTTTCGTAATCGGGGGCGACTATCGTAGCCGTAAAATCGTCGTCTTTGTTGTTGTACGAACAATTACCGCTGCTGTTGCTACTTATGCTGCTCGCAGTTTTCGGATTATTCGTATTATTGTATTTTCTCAATGCCGGCCATATCACGTCAAATAGATTGTGATCCATGCGTGTAACTCGGTGCTTAAGACGATCAAACACGGGTCTTTTGAGAAAACGACCTAGCAGTGTACCGGTACTAGATGTCGGTGTATGGGTGACGGAACCACGTCTCGCGCCGGCCAGAAGACGGAAGCACCTCTCGAGGGTCGCCAGTGTTTCGGGCTCGTTAACGTCTCGACGCGACGAATATACGTCTCCACCGGGAACTGTACGCGGTCGATCAAAAAACATTCAGTCAATCGTGCTCGATACGAAATTCATGACGTTCCAATGATTCATATTCGTTTTGTGAAATGAACTTGTTAAAACAAATTGTAGACTGTGCTCACCGTGAAAAATCCATCGTGCTCGTTATGCCGATGGAAAGCGTTGATCAAATTGAGAATTTAGGGCTAGCCTTCGATTTTCGATTTTATTTTTATTTTGAAAACAAATTTCGATAGGCAAGTATCTATCGATAGACAATTATATTAATCCATTTCTGGTTTAATGGATCTAGACTCTGGACTTTTTAGGATCTATGGGTGAATCAAGAACCTAGATTTTCCCGGCATTATTTAATTTTGCCGCAAAACATCCCCTATGGCTTGAGGGATGAATACGGCAGATCGATCGATTCGATCGAAACAAATATTGCAACGTGTTTCGATTCGGGGATGATTAACACAAAAATAATTCAAATTAAGCCAATAAAGTCTTCATCGTACGGAAGAAAAAAAATAATAATACATAAGAAAACGAAAATTAATAATTCGGCGTGAGTGCCAGTGCGTCGTGTCGTGATTTCCATAAATTACGAAATCGCAGAGCAACGTGTAATGTACCTTTGTCGGTTAAGATCTCGTCGGCGAGTTTCTCGCGTGCTCCGAAATCTCGCAACAGTCGTTTGTGGGAAAGGTCGCTCTGATTATCCTTGTAATGGTCGGCTTTTTGTCCGAACTGCGCGTTAACGAATTAGCAATCGGACCCGTAAAAAGTATTGGAACGATCGATAAATCGATGAGGGATGTTACTCACGTTATCCTGAACGAGTGGATTTGCCCCGAGATGAAGCAAAATATTGTAATAGTGGCCATTGTCAGCGAGGGTCGCGGCATAATGCAATGGCGTCCTGCCGTCGATGTCAGTGGCATGCGCAGTTTCCGGAAATCTCCCGGCGAGATATCTGCGGAACGATCGTTCGTGACTCAGCGAGTAATCGATAGCCTCGCAGGCGACAAACAACTCAATTATTTATTATTCGCAACGAACCTGATAATAGCGGTATGGCCGAAGATGACCGCGACGTGAAGTGGGGTAGCTCCGTGTGGCGAGGAACCGTCACGAGCAATCGCGAATTTACGTCTGTCCAATGAACTCTGTAAATCCCTTAAATTTCCTTCCCTCGCTGCCATGTGAACAGCATGAATCTTTCCCTGTCACGAAAATATACGGAAATTCGTATGATCGGTCGAGCGAATGATTGACCCCTGTAAAATAATTTCCGCGGCTCTGGACGTATTTTTTCGATAACTCACGATATAAGCCGGAACGTTGTCGATAAAAGCCTGAAGTTCCTGACTGCTCGATTGTCTTCCAACGAGGCGTCTTCCTTCGCCGTTGAGGACCAGTGCCGCGAGTTGTTCCATATTGCCGTTTTCGAGCAAATCTTCGACCTCGAGGTCAACTGCCATGCTACCGTCGTTGAGCTCGGCTTCCGGCAGCTCCCCGTGCTCGCCAGCGATAACCTGCGACGAATACAATTTTACCGTGTCACTCGACTGTTGCTGTTTTGAGGTAAAAATGCGCATGTACCGAGCCGATCGATATAGACTTGGCATTAATCGTGTCTGTCAATCTTGCTCGGTGTTATACCTCCGGCAGCGATCGATCGTCTCGGAATTTGTTGTGTGTCTATGCGCTGTTTTCAATACGATAATACGAGGAAAAATAACGTTCTACAGACTTATGCACGATAGACTACGGCGGAAGCGATCTAGTCCAGCTCTTCGTCAATATTGAGAGGTGTTTGGCATATTATTCGTTCGTGTTTATATACATCTGATTTAATCTGGTTCTATTTACATCTACATTTAGGTACACACAAGTCGAAGAAATTCGTATTACCGGTGTGCGAAAGAGGATTGTACGTTTGATTAAAAATATCCCACCTGATCTTCGTCGTTTCTGGACTCATCGACTCCGGAGTCACCGGTACTCGGTTCGTTTCGCTCCTCCTCTTCGTCCTGATGACTCGTCTCCTCCCCCATCGTAGTTTCCTCCGTATTCACCGGATCCGGTTCATTTTCATTCGTTTCCGGTTCGTTTACATTCGATTCTGGCTCATTCTCGCTCGTTTCCGCCTCTTTTTCATTCGTTTCCGCCTCATTTTCATTCGTTTCCGCCTCATTTTCATTCGTTTCCGCCTCATTTTCATTCGTTTCCGGCTCGGTCTCGTTCCCTTCCGGTTCATTTTCGTTCGTTTCCGGTTCGTCCGGAGTATTCTCTTCCACGGCAGTCTCTTCCGTCTCTGGAACAACGACGACGTCGTCGTCGGACGAGTGGTCCCCATTTTCATCCGTCACTTCCGGTTCTGCATTACCAGCCGTCTCCGCTTCCGTCGGACTCTCCGTTTCCATTTCCAGCTCGTCATCGGCTTTCTTAATCTGTTCCACCAAATCGTCCTTAACATCCTCACTACTGCCAATCTGAAATTTTCAATCTTGTCCCCCCTCTCTTTCGCAGGTTTCTCGACATCGAATTCCACGTTATAAATCAAATAAATCGGCTAGAAATTTTGAAAAAAGGCTTCTAATGCTGCCGCAGTACGAAAGATCGCCAAGCTCGTGGGTTTTCATTCATTCCGATATGACGTTTCGTCATCTAATCGCTATGGCAAATTCAAAAGAAAATAATTCACTATGCATGCAATTTCGATATCGCGTGCGATAACTTACACCGAAATCTTCGGACTCGACCGCATCGTTTTTCGACGCTATTTCGGGACTTCCGAAAGCTCTGTCCACGTCGATAATGCTGCGCGTTTTTTTTATCCCTCGATTCAACGCTTCTTCGGACTCGAGAATTCGCCAGTCCCAATTTTTTGGATACGAGCCCGAAACTCGCGGCGCTTCCGGTATTACGACGAGATTCGTCAGGTCGATGTCGGATGGACGATTTTTGTAATACGGGGGTGATCTTTGTTTCTGCGGATGAATATTGCTTATATTAATATTATCGTCCGTTATAGTTTTTCTAAATATTAATTAATTCAATAATTGAACACATCGAGATGAATTAATTAGCGCAATCGATTAAATGATTAACACTCAATTATTCAATCCAATTAATTAATGTGATTGTTTTGATTTTCTCCAGTATTTGCTTAGAAAATAATTAACGTAGGATTCTAATAGTTGTGTGTGCATTTTTTTTATTTACGATTCTCGATAACCTACGTTATCTAATTTACTCTCGTCAGCTCCGTGCTCGATCAAAAGATCGTAAGTAGCACCGTCGTCTTTGGCAACTGCCGCATAATGAAGCGGCGTTTTTCCATCGTTGTCTTGTTCACTTATAGCCGCCGGATATCTCTCGATTATCTCACGAGCGATTTCGGTGTAGCCGAGTCCGGCTGCCTGAAATCACACGAAATGTCAATTTTTCGCATACCTCTTTAATCTGTCAATAAAAATCAATGAAATTTGAGAAGACTGATAATTTTGAGTTTTAATAACAATAATCGTAATAAATTATCATCGAAAAGTAACCGAAAAAACACGATTAATCAAGCCTTCGACAAATCTTACAACCATTTTTACAACAGTTCAATAAAAAGATCGAGAATTATAATACCTTATGAAGAACGTTCAGCCCATTCGAGTCTCTGCTGCAAAGAATGATCGGTGACACGGGCTCGTCAATTTTCTTCTTGAAACCTTCCAGATCGTTTTTTACCACGGTATTGTGAATACCCTTTATCGTGTCCTGGAATAATAATTAAACAAATAATTTATTCGTTAATCGTTCAATTACAAAACCGAAGATCCTGTACAAAAACTCTGAATTACATTACCATTATAAAAGGCGTCGCTTCCAAGAACTTCCTGACTCTCGGATTATTGCTAGTCTCGACTCTCAGTTTCGATCCATGGCCCTCCCACAAAACTTGTTGCAACTTTCTTATATCGCGATTGTGAATCCATATCCTTATGTTCGAAGGCTTAAAGTCGAGGTCTGCATTAAATATTAAATGGAAAGTCAGGTGATGATGTTACACAAATTTTCGCCTATAGGCCATTTAATGACATTTATCGAAGGTTCTATTCGCTTTTAACGACGATAAAATTATTATCACGGTTATTAACAGAGAGACAAAATAATACCAACCGAACGAGCATCATAAACGATGACGTAAAGCGTCTTAAAGGTCTCTGCCCGCGCATAAACACGCATATCGGAGTAATAATAATTTATTCGCGTTGTTTGAACGAGCGCGTAGCGTGTTACTCGGGGGGGTTGGCTAATACATTTTAGAACAGCTCGTCTTTGATGTGAAACATGCATGCTCGAAGAAACGTGTCCGAGGGACATTTTGAGTGACGCTTACGGCACCCGTCTTCACCGTAACATGTTTTTCCAAGAAATACGTCTGCGTAAACGCAGCGAAACTAACAGCTGGTAGGAGCATTTTCAGAAAGGTAAACAGGCATGAAAATTGCTTTGAACGTAACAAAAAAATAAAGCGAATGAACGAAAGGTCGTCAAAAGTGCGAGGTCGGCGTAAAAAGCTTCGCACCGGAAAGATTATAGCCCGCGAGCTCGTGAGTCCATTTCCGCGAAATAGTATTGGATTGAGGGAATAATCTAGTTCAGCTGAGTTAAACGAAATTTATAACCGAATATGGCGAAGAGAAATTATCGCTTTCGTTGGGCCATACTAACGTTCAATGATATTTCTTCGATCTGTATTTATGTATATGTACCTACTTTTGTACCTACGAATGCTAAATAAAACGATTTTTCGCAGAGCGAATTCTTTCGAACTGTTTAGAATGGTTAAATCAATTAAAAAGACAGTAAAAATAAAGTATTTAAAAGAAAGTAAACCGTCGCTCCACGAAAGTGCCCCCGTGGCACTTTTTAATTCGTACCTGATGGACAAGGATCGCGCCTCGCGCGGCGTATAATTAGCGGACCCATAATAATAAGGCAGGTTCGTGACCCCACAATGACCGTCAGAAAAATAAGGCTTTTTCATCAATTTTTTAATTTCACTTAGTTAATGGATTTCTGAGCTCAATTAAAGATACGTTATTCCACATAGATACAAGTAAATTTTCATTGAACAGAGAAAAACAATAGTTGAAGTTGGACGATAACTCGAGCAATAATAGTCGAAAATGTAAAATGTTTGCACAACAGTTTTCGAAATTATTGTTGCTATCGTTGAGCATAGCGGTTTTTTGAAAATTACTATTTCTTAAAGGATCTTCAATGAAAATATTTTAGGTGAAAATAATTCTTTTTATTTCGGAACGTGGCCATATTTTGAAAAATAACCAAAATCATGAATTAAAACTTGAACCATGCGCGTTATGCTATAAGGATAAATTGTGATATACGATTCTACAAAATATGATATTTTCCAGTATGATTCATTTGAGCAAATAATCAATTATATTTCAAAAAAGTTAAAGCTCGAGCTAGCCGAATCACTGCAATATTTTATAAGCCATTGACCTTGGGTAAAAAAAAAATAATTTACAGACACTAAAATCGATTTAGCGGTTTTTTATAACAAATTATACCTATAATGGTTGTCGGAATTATTTTGAAAAACGTTATCAGAGTTTTCTTATTTGTTTTCCGAAAATTGCTTTTTGCATTCAAACGTTCGTAAAAATTGACCATTTTGCGAGCAACCTTTCCCAGGGCAATTCTAGTCGAACAGCTCTCTGTCTCTCTCTCTCTGTCTCTCTCTCTCTCTCTCTCTCTGTCTCTCTCCATGTTCGATATCGAACGACCCAAGTTACATTGTATAACTTATTTAGACGTTATCGATTGCTCAGAATCGTTAGAAACTGGGCTATAAGTTACGAGGCTACGTTCGTGAATGTGAGAAGGTGTACATACGCTATCGTCTCCTACACTTTTGTTGAATACTCGGCAAACATCACCATTGGTCTCCCCTCTAATAAACCAACGAAGGACGAATTTTACCAGCGACGCTATTACGACAATATTTCGTAATCTCGCACTCTATATAACGCTCTAAATCCTTCGGGGAATACCTCGAACTTTTTCGAATACGTAAACTATTCAATTCGAGAGTTAATTTATTTACTTTTTGTCGCGCGACTACCTAATACGCGGAAAGAAAGGAAACAAAAAATCGGAATGTGCAAATTCGAGGAGGAAAAAAATTCGTTTTAATTATACCGTTATAATCGAACTCACACTCTTTGCCGTTGCTGCCTTTGCGTTGAGCCATTCTATCGCCTTCCGGTAACTCGATCTCGCTACTGTGAGTTAAGTAGTAAGCGGCGGGGTTTCCCTTTTTGTCCCAGACACTCGCGTCGCAGCCCCCGCCTATCAGAACGTCCCAAATTGATTCTGGATCTTTGCACGCCGAGCAATAGTGCAGGGCGGTTCGTCCCTCCTTTAAAAAAATGTAGACAATTTTGTGTTTTTCATGAGTTTAAATCCACTTCCTTTTCTTTTCTTTTTTATTTATTAGGAGATAATCGTCTTTCGTGTATGCACGGAATTTCTTTATTTGTCTTTCCCACGGTTGAATTTTCAAGGTTCTTTTTACTCGTTGTATTAACTTTTTAAAATTTCTTACCCTTGGGTAAATTTCAATTTTTCGACCAGGTTTTTTTTCTTATTCTATATTATTTTACACGAACGTAAATTTTATTATCGCGAAGGGAGTGAAACACATCGACGACACGGCGACAGGTCCGTGACCGACTGATGTTCGCGATACAAATGTTGAGATATTTATCGACGGATATCCGGTGTTTAGGGCATTAGTAAGAAACCTACCCCTCGTCGTATTGTGTAAGTTCGAAATATATCGTCGAGACACGAACGAGCAGCGAAAGAAAAGGTCTCGGGGGGAAAACAGGTGGTTTACACTTTCGATATTGACGCGTCACGCGATGTCGCAACGTTGAAAAACGTATTGGGAGAATAATTATTGACGGCAGTCAAAGACTTTGATAATTATCGATGGTGTCCGTGCGATAAGAGGGACGATATATTTTTTTGTTTTCTCTCACCCGATCTTTTTGCTGGACGGATGTCGAATAATTCTGAATTAACCATTCCACGATGATTTGATGATCGTTGCAAACTGCTTTGTGTATCAACGGCGTTCCCGAGGCATCTTTCGCCAGCGCCAATTTCTTCTTCGGCTCCTCGGACACGAGTTTCTGGACCTCGGAAAACGAGCCTCGTACGACCGCATTGTGAATTTGACTAATTTTCGTCTGATCAACGAATAGCAAATTGATCGAAATTATGCGATGCGATCATTTATCGCGTGAACAAAAAATTACGAAAGGAATTCCGATGAAATATTTTTCGGCTCTATTTTTACATTAAATATATCTATATATTGTAGTGATATTTCTCTTTCGTGAGTGTCGTCGAGAGCTGTCGAATAAATAAACGTACCAAGTAATTTGGGAGTCCCTTGAGGAAAACACGAGTTCGAAGATCGGGTGAATGTTCGCCGAGCAAACGAGCTCCTCGACCCTCCAGCACGACATTCTCGAGTTTCTCAAGTTCCCCGCGGGCCAACCACTGTTTCACTGTTGCCGGGTTCATCTGCGAATCTATCAAATTTAACATTTAATTTCACGTTTCGACGAGAGAACATTCCTGACCATCATTTCTTTTTCAGGAAACGTGATCGTAAAAAATCGTAAATATTTCGAAGCCTAGACATTATCGCCTCGCAATATTTTCGTCTGTAAGCTAAATTTCTTCCAAAAGGAAGCGAATAAGTCAGAAAAACGCGTTATCTTACATAAAAACCGTTGTGAATAAAAAATAATAACGCTATTTCAATCTATAATTTGCTACACTTTTAAGATGATATAATTATCTCTTATTGCAATTGATTGGATAATTATATTCTTGGAAGATCTGTTTTTCAGCCATCTAACGATTTATTTCACATGTTCGTTGCATCATTGCTACGATTATTAATGTACGAGAGCGTGTCAAACTGGAATACATGAATCCGCTTAAGAGCGCGCACTATCGTTATTTCATCGTTAATGTGAATTCCGGTGAAGTCCCGACGAGTTTGTTGCACGCGCCGCGAGTCGACGACTTTATGCTCGACGATTGCACCGGATCCACGGAACATTATGCGGATTTACGCAATTACTACGAACGACGTTATTATTCCAAAGTCATGTTTTCGTTTTCGTCCACCTCGTAATTGCGTAAAAATATTCATAGCGATAAGAGTGGGAGAGCTTGGAACATTCATGAATCACGAGAAATACGGTACGTGCATTTATTTACGATAGTAACAAAAAATGTCAATTTCTTACGATCGTGCGGAAGCAAATAAATATAGATCGGAAAACGGTCATAGTTACGAAAAAAAGTACCTTTTTCCTTCAACGTCGTGACATTCGGTCACCGATGGAGGCATTCGCCTCGATTTTTATTTATTATTATTGTTATTAGGGATTGAGTATCGATAAAATTATACGTTAATCGAGAGTGAGAGAGTGGGAGACGTTGTATAGAGACGTGATTGATGACACTCGAGCGAAATAGATCCACGTCTATTAGGTGTGTAGGAAAAATCGTGTGCGCCGCGACCAAGAGCCGCACGTGAAATGAAGGTGGTATACGCCGGACTTGTCTGGCGACCGCACCTGCGCGGCTGTTACACTTTCAGTGTCACAAACCCATGGCACAACCTGTGCATCACCGCGGGGGATAGTGATATGAAAAAAAAAAACGCGAAGAAAGAAAGAAAGTATGGCAAACCGCCCCGTTCAAACATCGTTATATCGGCAGGTGTGAAAGGGGCTGGTATTGTAGCGGTCGCGAAGCCTAGTTGTTACATCGTCCTCATTCGCTCTTCGATTTTTAGTAATACATTTATCATAGATCTGCGTAGTTCATTTTTTTCCATACTCGATAGACCGTCGGAAATAAGATTTATTGTTTTATTAGTCGAACGATTATGGACTCAACGTGACGTGTATTATATATTAACGATAAATGGGCAGTTTCGACCGAATAACGCACTTACTTAAAAAATAACATATTCATTTTGAAATGTTTGAAAATGTTTGGTCGTTTGCTGCGTTGGTTATTTATCGTCCGTCTAATTCATCCAAGTCACGTTTATATTTGACAAAGTATTATTTTCACGAATTAGTGAATCGTCGTGACGCATTAATAAAACGATACATTTTTTTTATTAATGTTTTCTTCTATGAAATGCTACGAAATTGATTATAGTTATTGCCTTAATAAACGTTAGAAAAAAATAGGGAGAATTGTTATGTTAGTGGAAAAAGGCGACTCCTGGGAAATCGAACAGCTGAAATAATTACGAGCAGATTCTTCGCGGTGACCGATCGGTATCCTGCCAGTTTCACTCATCGCCCCCACCTTGGAACCTCCGGTCGATAATTCGTGGTCATAAGGTGCAATGACACGTACTAAAGTATCGGCTTTTCTACTTGCGGTGATGATTTTTCATTTTACGTAAAGCCAAATTTGACTTACAATTAGACAAACATATTTTACTTACGCATGAAAAACATGTTTACAGGAAGTTAAAGGCGGCACACTTTCGTCGCATCGTTAGTCAAATCAATATTTGATAAGAAAAAGTACGATAATTCCATACAAAACTATCGATCACTCGGAACGACACATATGTCTATCGTTTTTTTTTTTACAAATATTGTAAGTACTCGGTATTGATGTTCTGCCTTGCGTACGTAAATATATGTTGACAATTATTTTATCGACTGATACGAGGATGGTATGCAATTATGGAGAACGATTGTTTTTTTGCCTTTGGACTGAAAGTTACTCACACTAACGATCGATATAAACGAGGCACTGACCGGCTCTTTCTCGTTATAATAAACCACGCTATTCTATTTCGACGATAATGTATAACAATTCTTCGGCTGTACGAAATCAATATTACAATACAAAAATATTCACTCTTGCTTTTTTTTTCTTCATCTTCGTTCCTAAAGTACGAGAATCGGAAATATTTTGCATGTGCAACGAGGGTGAGCGTTGACGAACGTTCTATAGTTTGGCCCCTCCCTCGTTCCGTACCTTCAACGTGGCCCTGTCCAGGCGGATCGTCTATTATTCAACGAGTCCACAATTCTAACGCAACTTTACCGTACAATAACAAAAGTAGAATGAACGTATACAAAATGGAGTGTACAGTGCTCGGTCACGGTGGGGCGTGTATGCGAGAACTTTCATATTTGTACATTAACGAAATGTTCTCTTTGATAATGATGATATTCGCTAAAGCAATAATCCGCAATCGAAACGATACGGACCATTAGTGCACACTCGTTAATTTGTATTATAAGCATCTTGACATCTTATCGATTGAAAGAATACCCTTCATGGTGAATAGGCTGTATAAAAAAATCTACAATTTTGTTATATAAATTTTAGTAACGCGATTCAGATGTTAATAAACTGTTTCCTTCGAGCGACTCTCATTGCCCCGTGCATTGTTACAAACGTTGGATTATTTTTCGAGAATATTCAGGACTTTGAGTTATTTAAAAAAAAAAACAATTTTGGTTTGTAAAACCCGAACAATTTTCGACAAGTTTTCATATGTTTGACAATTATTGGAAAGTATTTCGAGCTCTGGAAACTTTGTGCTATCGTGGTCGAAGATCAAACTGAAAAGATAATAATGATAGTAAGTTCCGTAAAAACTTAAAATTTTCGGACTTGGGCATGTACAGAAAATTCTTGTCGAACGCGTGGATCAAAGTGAAGATAACGAGCGAATTTATGTCCGTTGATAAAATAAGTTCATATACGTGTATCAGCTAAAATTATATTTTCATTCCGGGTAGATCGGTGGACATGAAACTTCTCGATTAATATTTGATAAAACATCGGTTCTTCGATGAAAAATTAATTCACCGTTGGGGCCGAATAGACTCTGCGTTTAGCAAATACGAGGTTGTCATTGTCCACGAAATGTTGTGTTTACGTACAGCTCATGAAATCCTTCGTAACGATATTTCTTCGACGCTGCATTTATTTTAGGTCATTGCAACATTTTCGCGTAATGCTCGTCAGCAGAACAAATTAACGATTTCGTAACGAGACAATGAACGATTCGATTAGTCTCGAATTTAGGCCGAGTCCGATCAGTCTACGAAATTCCTCCGATCAGTGACGAACGTCGGAATAAAAAATGATCTGCGAAGTGTTAACGGTGTTATTATCGTGCCTTGTTCTCGTCCAAGCGAACCGTAGGTCAACCCAATTTTCTATAATTCGCATTGCCTTGAAATTTCGAAACATTTTTTTAATCGCACATCCTCGAAATTTCTCATTTAGAGAAAAGCATGAACAGAACGGATTTACAATGCACCGGACGAGCGCATTATAACGTTTCACTCACTGCCTACTATCCAGATTACGAGAGCGATAACGAGTCCGATTATCTCGACGCTAGAGGAAAAAAACTAAGGACACTTCAGGTATACAATCATAACGTCATAAACAGAATCTAGTTATATAAAGCACGGAGCTGGTACAAACTATATGTAACAGTGCCCGACGTTGAGTTCATTTCGTCAACCTCGAAACGAATCGAGCCTTCACGAAACGTTCCCTTAATTAATATCAAGAACAATTACAGGATTACATCGACGATCGCAGCGAGTACGTGACGGTGGGTATGGACCTTATACCGGAAATTTCATACGGCGCCCACGTGTGCTCGCCCGAATTGAACGAACATTTTGGAATGCAAATACCCATGCAGGTAAATACGACTCGAAGTTTGGGCCAGTAACAAAATAAAATGAATGGACTCCCCGAGCTCGTCCCAACATTTTTCAATGAAACGACGTCGAAATATAATTTTGGGACGTTTGTTTTTATATTTTTCGACGTTGCCTTTTTTTAGGTGAGAGATTACGGGGTTAATGTGCGCGGCAAAGGTTTCACGCGGTTGGACATTTGCGTCAGGAGCGAAGGAGACAGCTACGACAATGCCGTCAACCGGGAAATTACCATTTACGTGTAGTCAATGACGTTTATAGCGAACATATACGTTATAATTATACGTTCACACATGATAACAATGTTCGATTTGAGTATTATTTGTCGAGAGAGGACAATTTTCCATGGAAATTATACATGCCTAGAAATATTTTCGTCGTCTGAAAATCATGGATTTCTATTTAATTTCATTGTTTTCTGTAACCTTATAGATATTAGCTCGCATATATTTCATACGAGTCTCAAAATATAGATATCCGAAATATCGTTCGTTAAAAATAAACTTGACATATTTTCTTCTACATCTTCCTTTTCTTTCCATAAAAGTTCGAGGTTAAATCGCTCGTTTCGTACCACTAATATCTGTCGGTGATTAATTTATGTAAACGCGTATGCAAATGTGAAAGAGAAAACCGAGTGAATTAATCGAATGTATTTTTCTTTTACATGGCAAAATCCTTCTATTAATTCCTTCGCCAATTAGGCCACGATTGAATCAATTCGAACAGCCTCGTACCCGGACAATCCGTCGCGCTCGACTGCCGATGTCCATAGAGAGTGTACGACGAATCGATCTTTCCAATCGATACGCCATACGCGATCAGATTCTTCACGGTATTGATGGCAGCAAGCTGAGGCTCACGGTCTGGGCAAAAAATGGCATAAATTATTATTTTGTTTACACTCTTATCTTTGGATCCATTTTATTTTCAGCAAATCGTACGTATCGCTATAATACTCACTTTCGAACGTGCCTATGATGCAGATACCGATACTTTTCGAGTTATGCGGAACCGAATGGGCACCTTTAACACCCCAGCCACGACCCTCGTAAACATTACCGTCTTCACCGACTAAAAAATTATAGCCTATGTCGCCCCAATGCTTTTCGTCTATGTGATAATTCTGTCGATGCGAGGAAAAAATCATCTTTAAAAATATGTCAAGATTTTTCTCGACGTCGATAAATTTTCGTTCGACCCTGAATTAACTCGACATTGCCCACTTTTTCTCCCATAAAGTTTAACTCGGTGATTATAGTTCCCCGAGTTATTTGACGTAATGCTACAAAGTCATATAGACAATTATCGAGCGACATTGTAGATTTATTTTTCTTGAATATTCTCGTTTAAATATAATTTGCTCGCATATGGCGCTCTACTGGGTCACAAGAAATGCCGATATATGACAGTGAGTCTTCGATGTCACGGTGGTCGAAACTGACCATGACTCACTTCTCGCGACGCGAAGCAGGGTGCAAGAGGTTATCGAACAGTGGGTGAGTACGATGGATAAAATTCCTTGTCTAAAACTGAAGTATATGATACTCGAAAACGCGGATGAATTTATGAAAAACGGGGTGTCGATCGGATCGGATAAAATATTATTCTTAAAAATAATGATTGACATTTTTGTCGAAAATTTGAAATAATTATTATTGTACCGTCCCTCGTCAGAATAATTTAATAACGAGGTGATTCCCCGCTCGTGAGATCGATCGATAACGACGACGATAAGTATCGATGACTTCGCGATCGCGGTAATTAAACGAATATCGATAAATGATAATCAACACCGCGCGTCGATCTATCTTTCTTTTTGGAAGGAATAGCTTGCGACGATGATAATCATAATCACCTGAAAACTTCTAACTCTGGCTTGGCAGATAGCCTGAGAAGTACAGCTGTCCGATGCCGAATGATGAATGATGACGAAAGGTGGAGGATTTACCGAAAGATACGGTAAGGCACGTTTGGGCTGTCGCGCCCCCCACTCCGATCTCGTTACGATTTTCGGTACAACTGTAAAACGGTTATTTTAATTTTCCCTTAAAACGATCTTACTACGTCGATCGATTTTTGCCAATCGATCTCGTCTAGTATTTAATTATCTCGGATCTTATTCATGTGATACGTTATTTTTGTTTTTCGGAAAAACGCGAATATCGTTTTACCGGTGTGAATGACGCTCGAATCTTGCTTGGTCGCTCCGCTCGAGGTTGCGATAACGGCGCACAGCATCAACGTTACTGTCGTTAAGTGGCACATTTCGGCTCAGAGTTGAAACGCTACTGAGAGCGTAGTTCGATCTTTCTCGGACTCGCCATTATATCAACTTATAGATAAAACAAAGTATGAATATTCCTAAATATGTGTGCGACGGTGCACGCGTGATAACGAATTAATGCGTCGTAGTGTACAAATTGGGATTTCCCAAAGGAAACGCATCTTCAGTTTTGTTGCTCTCGGTTCTTAGCTGATTGCGTCCCTTACGAAAATGAGAGTATCCCCTTCTTATCATCTACGTCGGAGATTTTCGAAGAATTCAAGGAAATTATGTTTTAAACAATTATTCCGTATTTAATCGCGCCCTATCAGTCGTTTCGTGTCACCATCGAAGAACCTTCGGCGTCGAAAAATGTTTTCTTTCTCCAGTGGGAAAAAAATAGCGAACGAATTCACGCAATGATATAAGCTTTACGTGAACGAGAAGGAATAAATTGGTCATACTCTGGTAATGGAACAACATTTATTTATGCGACATAATACTGAAAAATTGCGAGGTGCAGTACGAACAACATTCACAAAGAAATCTTTGAAACTCCGCGATAAGCGCATAATATTGATAGGTCGTAATTCAAGATCGACCTTGATTACAAACAAGCTCGAAAATTATCGTTTTTGAAAAACGTATTTACGTAGTCGTGTTGAGTTGGGTTGGTACTCGATTACTCAGATGTGATACAGTCCCATAAAATATGGTTATTCAGGGACGTAAATTATAAAATTATGTAAGCCACCACACGCACGTATCGACGCTTTCAATAATTTTCCGCGTTTTATAATACACGCGTTAGTCTCATAATAATAATTCCACTATAAATATTGTGCACGGGAAATATTTGGTCAGCTATAATATCTTACTTATATTTTCACGATTTTCTTCGTTCAATGAAACGTTTCGTTTAATAAATTTGCGTCGACGGGATTATCGATATTGGTGTTAACATTGCTCGTATCCTTTGAAACCGTCGTCGCATTATTATAAATTGGCGCAGGTCGATCGGTCCAATGTGGCATGTTTTGAACCCATTTGTACAACTTTTCACCGGGACATTCCGTCGCGCGAGCCTGTCTGTGTCCGATAACTCGATAAACTTCGCTTATTTTGCCCAAATCGATGCCGAGTTGGATCAACGAAGTAAGGGCATTGAGAGCCTTCTTGATCGGCAGAAAATCTGTAATTGTAGAATCGAAAAATAATGAAAACTTGCAAGCTCGAGCGATCGTTGGACGATACAAATTCACGGGTCTATCCGTGAATTAACGTACGGCTAAAGTCACCAATCACGCAGATACCAATACCCTGCGTATTGTATCCCGGTGCATGAGCCCCGACGTTGTCCCAGCCGCGACCTTCGTAAACATTACCATCTTCGCCAATCACGAAATGGTAACCGATATCGATCCAGCCATTACCGTCTATGTGCAAATCTTGATAACTACGTACAATCCTTGCACAGTCGGCCTCGTCGTAGCAATAAACACCTATGCCACCATGATGAACGACGACGTATGGGGTAGGCGTGTACTTCATCGGTGTATATCTCTCTGTGGCGTTACGAGCTTTCCACTCTTCTCTACTCACGATCGTTGGACAATCTTAATGGAGCGAAGAAAACAAACGCCGTAAGAAAATTGGGCGCGTCGAGTCGATTGGTTTCAATAACAATTCGAAGAATGGCTTTCAATTTTTAATCAAGCGTATGATTTTTGTATTGCAATCGAAACAATAATGGCGGATAGTACTTTCGTACGATCGTACGACAACAAGTGATTCATTGATCTCGCGAAACGATCGATAATCGATGATCGAAGAAATTTATTGGATTTATTCCATCTGCGGAGTCTGTGTACGTAGCAATACTTCGGAGACTGTCGGAGAGGATCCCTCCGATTCATTCACGGGATCCCCTCGTCGATCACGCTTATTGCTTGCCAGCTCTTGAGTTCAACCGTTCGTCGGCTTATTACAATGATTGATGCGTTATATAACAGTATTCACGTAGATTACAATATCCTCGTATTCTATCGGTATCGCGAATGGAATTTTTCTTTTTTTTTCAACACAGGTTTGTCTCGAACATCAGTAATTGTCTTACGGTGGCAAATAACAATATTTTCTAATATTTTTTTTATTTCCGATCAAATTCTACTTGAATTTCTAATCAAAAATATAATTATTTTATTAAATTGACTCTCTTTGTGAACGTCGAATAGTTTGACCATGAAAATGTTATTCTGCTGGAATTAGCCATTTAATTACCATTATATGACTAGATCGATAGAGAATTCTTCGTATAAAAAGTAGATTATAAAAAGGGCCATGACGTCATTCTTGCCGCCAAACGCGATATAATGCGTCACTATATCATTATTTTCGAATAAATTACCAACCACTTCGCATTATCAATAAATTATAGTGGTATGAGTTAGGTAAAAATTATATGGGTAAAAAGGTAAAATAATTTGTCAATCTTGCAATTATCAAAATTATTACCGAATCGGTTACTTCTAATTGCATTCGAATGATCATTCAATTTAACACGTTCGAATGCTGAAGAATGTGCAAAAATTTATATAATTTATTTTGGACATTTTTTTGTGTCTGCGTTAGGATGGTAGAGAAAAGTCTCCCGACCGGATCGAACGGTGTTCGAGCTTAAAAAAACGTCGTGAAAACAGGTTTTGTTGTTATTTCCATTCATTTCTGCTTATCGAAATAGTTTTATCACATTAATACGTCAAGTGCCGAGACTATTTTGCTTCATTTTCTGTTTCTTTTTGAAAATAAAGTCCATAGAATGTTGCACAACTAATTCAAAGACCGCTCGGGCGAAAAATAATTGCGAAAGATTTAACGATAGAAAGTTGTAACTTTACTTAGGTAATATCTATAATGGTAAACCCCACTTTTGTTTCAATCGTTTTGATAAATAACATTTATTTTGGATAAAATATTGTACTCCCCACTTATTACATCGACTAAACGAAATGTTCATCCTCGATACGCTAACCAAAAGTTGAGCGCCGATCCGTGATGGGCCTTAAGAACCGGCGTGGCACTTAACGTCCTAATGTAATCGAACACGCGAAATGTCACAAAGGTGTACGTACACTCTAAACTCGACCCACTATATCGTAAATTTAATTCTCGTTTGATTGCGTTAATTTGTAATATTTGGTCTCATATATTATTTTTAATTCTCACTGGCAGGATAGTCAGGTCGTTCGACGATAATCGGCGAGGTTTCGATCTCCGGAGCGAATAAATTAAGCATCGTGATGATTAACGCGAACTCTCGTAACGTGGACCGTATTTCTGTCATGATATATCTATATATTTATTTATATTTATTGACAACGGAACACGGGCAACGCGCGATGAGCGACTGAATGAAATTTCCGAAAGCGCGGCCGTTTTTAAATGAAAAAGTCATTGAACACGGGGGTCCCCGTTGCAACCCACATTGGGAACTTAGCTCGTTCCCCTCTCTAGATCAAATCGAAGAGCGGTGACACACGGTGTGTTTAAAGTCAAAGAGTTGCCCTCGTGCGATGTTTTTGTCCAATTGACGACACAAGTGTGAACCAACTATATTATCGATCTCGCGAAGCTGGTGGAGACCTTTTCCATAAGTTAATAACGTAAAGGAAGTAATAAATTTGTTGAAAATATCGGATTCAAAGTGTGCCCGAGTGAAAAATTGGCGATCGATCCGTGGAGGAACTCGATAAACTGAATGCAATATGTCGATATTGGGGCTGGACATTTCGATCTTATCTTGATTGGCTTGATTTATCGTTGACAATCGCGCGCGAAAAAAAGATCCGTATTTTACGCTTATCGTAATCGCGTCCTCGGAATCGGCCAAGGTAAAGACCCTCGAGTAAAGCAGAGAATAACCAATATTTTTATTCGTTATAAATAAAGAAAACACAAATGTATAGCATGAATGGAAAAAGTCGAGACGACAGATTAGATTGACCATTACACGAGGTGATTTATGAAACTTCGGGCCCATGCACGGAACGCGACGAATTTTTTCCGAATCCAGAGTTCGCGCTATTCGTGGGAAGGGGGCTTGACGATAAGAATGTGTTGAAATCACTATGACGTGAAACATAACAAGTCGACAACGTTGATAAGAATTTTTCGTACATCACGAAACGCGCTTCCTTCTACGATTCGTGCAACAAGTCATTAAACCACGATATCGCGCAATGTTGACTCGCAAACCGGTTTTCGAACATTCGTCATTATTTTCTTCGATCTTCGCATGCACCTTGTCAGTTTGTTTTTTTCTGGGGAAGGCGCAAAATCAATTATGTATAAATTGCTGAATAATACCGGCTACCGAGTTACTCATTAATACCGAGCTATTGAATACAACTATTATTTATTTTTATTCGGCGGCAATCGACACTAAGAAGATGCTAAAATGGCGTCAAATTAGGCATGTGAGATTTCGGATAATCCAAAAATGGTAATAGATGTACAACGGGGTCAATGCAAAAATCGAATAAAGTACTTTTTGTAGTCTCAAAATTAAGGGGGTCATGAACCAAATTTATTTGGTTACCGGTATGGTGGACATAATTCGCGAAAATAACGTCTAAAATGTAATCGTAACAATGATGAGCGGGGAATGTTTACCGATATCAAATGCGCACTATACAGGATCTCCTATTGAAAATTATTTCTTCTCAGTCTATCTACATACTTACAATTAGTTTATTTACCCCCGGAACATTTTCAGAAAAAAATGTTTCCTATGAATGACTCAGGGATTGAAGGAGGACTTGTTTGATCTTAGATGGAGGTTTTCCAGGTCATTTTAAGGTCAAACTCTTTTTTTAAATAGGAATCAGTATATATTTTGGCAGATTTGAATTCTACATAAAAAAATAAGGAACTTTTGTGCGAAATATTTGATCAGAAAATCTCAATTTTATAAGATAATTAGCAATATTTTTAGATATTTTTGGATTTTTTTTGTTTTTCTTACTAACGATAAGACATTAAAGCTTTTTAGCAAGTAAAACAGGAGCAGTGCGTACGTTAAAAAGTCAGCTTTGGTTGATCTGTAACGCCGTATAGCGAAGTGCGAAGGTAGTTATGACCTCTATTGTCCTTGCAGATTTTATAGTGTTAAGATTTACCGTTGAAAAAATATATATACGTATATATATAATTTAACAGCGTGCAATGTATCGCAATGTTTCACTACAATGTAAAAAAAAATATATACAAGGCCATGCACGCGCGGTTTATTTAATTGTAGTGAATCATGTTTTTGTAACGGTGTGGAAAAATGGCAGCGCTGTTTACGACAGAATTTTTCTAATTATAAGACACGATAATACCTATATAATGCGAACGTACGTAATACCATTTTTGTTCATGCCCGAAAATATTTTGGTACAACTTTTTTCCCTCTCTCCTTTACGCGTGTCTTTCGGCGTTCACGGGAAAACAAGGAAAAGAGAACAAAATTATCTCTTATTTCGTGTATTGCATTAATTTGAATTTCTTTGAATGGAGATTCAGGTAAATGTTAACGACAGGTTTCTTTTTATTTGCGTTAGCAGTAGAAAGTTCGCCCAGTACGAAATAAGAATGGATTCTTCTGTACGTAAATACATATTATTCATTTTATAAAAATAAATCAACGAATACCTCGGCGGTTTGTAAATTTTGCTGCATAGCTTTTTAAGCTATGCAGCAAAATTTTTAAAGATTCGTCTATTCAACTCACAATCAGTTTTAATAAACAAATTTAAAAAAAAATTCCTAAACTGACAAGTGTGAAACTTCCAACTTAATACCACAGTTAGTTTAATATTAGCTTCAAGTGTGTTCTATCATCTGGAACAGAACAATTTTATTTTAATCAAACCAAACTTATGATGGATGACTATTGGGTTAATGTTTGATCAATCTTTTCGTTAACAGACGGTTGAGTCAAAATGGTAAACTTTGGACCATTCATTCTTGAAGTCTCCACTCTCTTACCTATATTATGACATACACGTTCGCGGTAAATCAATCCCGAACATGACTATTTGTTCATAAACGTCGAATTTTATAACGTTCCAGAACGGCGATATTTGCGACCCAATAAAAACGGCCCATCAGCAGTGCCTAGATCTTGACATTGACGGAGCTGCCGCTGTGAATTATACAAATAAATTATGGTTGATTTTAATTACTTATGTATGCCGATTGCAAATGGAACACCGTGCGGTAAAAGTCGTAGGCAGGCAAGCATTTTCTTTTCTATACACTAGAATGTGTTGTTTGTGATATAGTTAACCCATGGATTCAGATTTTTTCAAATTAATATGTCAACATTTTAGGTGTGCATAAACCAATGTTGTAGTTTTGTCCGAAGACCTCTTTCATACGAGGGTTCAGAAATTTTCCATTTCAACAGGAAGGGCGAACGATCGGCAGAAATCGAGTAAACAACATTGAACATATGGTTACCATAATTTCGTGTCGACATGCTATTTCGACGGAGAGTTCGGTTATCAGTTTTGCAAACAGTCAACAAAGACTTGTTTAGAAATGATACGTCGTTGTATAATTTTTGTAACAAGGTCTCCGGCCGCGGAAAAACAGCCGCGGCAGAACGGTATGTACACCAGCGTAGCATTTTGTTATTTCAGGAACTTCAATTTCTCAGGTTTAAATGAGTAGACGAGTTTTAATTTCTCACCATCATGTCGATTGATTCATATCCCTGGAAAATAATACTCAAGAGTTCTATTTTGTTTCATTGAAATGCGCTCTTGCCCATAATACCCCACCAAGGCAATTGCGCAAGCGCAAAAATCGGTTTCCCCACTTTCCAGTAAGCAAACCGGAGAACCCGTCGTGCCCATGCGAGATACTTCCACTAGAGAATTAGAGATCGTGCAGGGAGATGGACAACGCTTGGATATAAGTTGAAACCACAATTGGTTGGAACGTTGGCGCGACACGTGAGCGACTAAACGGCGGCTGCATAAAGTTGGCCGACCGACTTTAACTTTTTAAACTTTTTTGTTTACGAATCGTTTGATCGTCGTTTGATACCGTTTGAACGTTAATAGTTTTTTCACAAAATCCAAATTACTTTCGCCAAGTATGGCCTGAAGTTGTCTAGTAAGTTTTCACTGGTGCACGTTGGTACTTCCAGTTGTTATATTTGTTACTTTTTCAACTTTTTCCTTTTGTTATCGTTTAATCATCGTTTGATACTAATGTATGCCAAGTTTGATCGTTTGATCGTTGATAGTTTCTTGGAAAAACGCAATTTACTTTCTGCCAGTGTGACCTGAAGTTGGAAATTCAAAATATAAATTGTATTCGGAAAAAATGATACTCATAATTCTTATGAAAACCAAGCTCCTATTGTTGGTTCCTTCTTCACACTCGGTAGTGTAACTTTTCATTCTCCCTTCATATGTCATTTTTATATATTTACCAACAGTGGAACCCTAGTGGATTCTACGACCGGAATTTCGGTCGTAAGTGGAGTCGTTTCTACTGAACTTTTTCGGTCGTCAGACCGAGCTCCGGGTTTCGCTGGAGGGTCGTTACGACTGAAAATTATTAGTCGCAACCACCCATTCCGGAGCATGTTATAAGTCCCCGTCTGCTGGTCATATTCGTTACTACCAGAAAATTGTTCCGTTGACCGAACGAATTCGGTAGAAACGACTCCAAGCACGACCGAAAAATTCCGGTCAACAAATCCGCTAGGGTTGCATGCATAGGACTGTACCGATTTTGTAAGATATGCAGGTGTCCCAGCTTTGTGTATCCAAGGAGCTCGAGCACATCATCATCTATATTTTGCAGATTAACGACAAGGACCTGAGAATTTATAGTTGCATATGAAAAACATTGAGAGCATGCAGACCGTACCAATTTTGTGTAGCCCTTCTATAGATAACACATAATAATGTTTATCATTTACAGATAATTTCTGGAATAATAAATCTTAAACTTTCTTTCAGGTTTAGAAATGTGCCTATGTGAATGAGAGGGCAGTAGTATCTCGTTGTATTGATTAAGACTAATTTTTGTAAAGTCTGCCTGCAGTTCGCCCAGAGATCATCCAGTAGATGAAGCGCTTCTCTACGGTCTACCATGAGATCAATGAAATCAGAACATCTAAATTTGTTTAGACCTTTTGTCAATCTCTTGAGTGCTTTCAGGAGTTTGCCACCTGTACCAAAAAGTCTGACACGCTCAGGATCATCTTGGTTTGCCATGGTGCATGGAAATGTAAATGTCAAATGACGAATGCATCGGCTCGAATGTCAATAAGAGAAAATTTTTCCCAACTTTACTCAACCAATCGGAGTTTTTTCCACAGGTTACCACGAATCTGCGATAACATTCGGTGTACTACGAGTCATGAAAAAATAAATTGTTTAATGTACTTCAGTTTTCAACTTACCTTCCTTGAAAATTTAGTATTAGACAGGTTTTTTGTTTTTAATAAAGAAGTCTTTTATAACGTGTATGTAATGGATTTATTTTCTTTGTACAATTATTTTGGAAATCATAACACTTGTGTTAGCGAATTATCCCAAAAGACTTGCTTCCTCGACGTCTTGCTGGTGATCACACAATCCGGAAGGCACTGGCATATTTACTTAATCAATGTACACAGGGATTCAATAAATTGATTTCGTTTTACTCTATCAAATGTTTTTGCATTACTAACAAACTTCGAATGCTTCCAAATCCATCGAATACGCGGAGAACTACTAGCTGTGCGTTGTATTGAAACAGTTGACTCGTAGCTGCCTCGGAGAAGTTGACCTTTACGCTCGATTTTGAATTTCCATCTTCAGGTCACACTGGGAGAAAGTAAATTGCGTTTTTCCAAGAAACTATCAACGATCAAACAATGAAACTTGGGATTCGTTACTATTAAACGACGATCAAACGATATCAAAAGGAAAAAGTTGAAAAACAAAAAAGTCGTCGGCTATCTTTATGCTCGATTTTGAATCTCGTTTTCTCGAGGAACTATCAACGATCTAACGTTGAAACTTGGCATACATCAATATCAAACGACGATCAAACGATAGCAAAAGGAAAGAGTTGAAAAACTAAAAAAATATAACTACTGGAAGTACCAACGTTCACCAGTGAAAAGTTACTAGACAACTTCAGGCCATACTTGGCGAAACTAATTTCTATTTTGTGAAAAAACTATGAACGCTCCAACGATTATTTTTAACGATCAGACGGTATCAAACAACGATCAAACAATTCGTAAAAAAAAAGTTAAAAAAGTTAAAGTCAGTCGGCCAACTTTATGCGGCCGATCTCGCTACTTATCTCTGCTTCCAGAGACTTCTGCAGACAACTTCACGCTCGATATGCCCTGGTAGCTTTGTTACCTTTTTAGATGGCAACGCTCGTGAATAATGAGGTAATAAGAAAAAACACAATATAAAACTGGGACGGAACTTCGACTTAAGCTACAGAATGTTCAAATTCGATTTTTCGAAGCCTGATTGCGCCGAAGGTAAGTTATGAATGCTATCAAGTGTAAATCTACCAGAATACTGAGGTTAGGATTCTGCATTATATGGCGGGATTATTTGAACGTTTAATTGTATATTTTTAAGACGGCGAATATGACGATGAAGCCACAGGACTTAGTTGGTTTCCAGCATCGGAAATCGAAGTGATGCCCGAATGCTTGCGAAAGGAATATTCCATTGATGATTATAAGGAAAGTTTCGTGTGTGGAACTAGCTTTAAAATTGTTCGTTCCGAGAACGTTGTTTTAAGTTTGACGAACGAAGATCATGAAAATATCATCAAGGCAGAGTCTCAACATTCTGATCTCCTCCCCGCCACTTATGAAGGTGAGTTCTTCGATTTTCGAACGAATAAAAATATTATTTGAAAAAAAAAAAAACAAGAAAAGATTTCATACAGGTGGCTTGAAAATATGGGAATGCAGTTACGATTTGGGAAACTATTTGATGGAAAACCAAATGCAGCTGAATGATAAGAAAGTCCTTGATCTAGGATGTGGTGCTGGTTTACTTGGTCTTTTGATGCTCTTCAAAGGATCGATCGTGCATTTTCAGGATTATGTATGCAATTATAAATCATCAAATTCTAATATTAATATAGAACAGTATGATAAATGAAAAGTTTTCTTCAGAATGCGGAGGTCATTAAATTATCGACGATACCGAATGTTCTATTGAATTTGGAAAATCGTCAAGTCATAAAGGACAAATGCGAATTTTATTGCGGCGATTGGGCATCGTTTACCGAATTATCGTCAAGAAAATACCCCGAAGAGAAACAAAAGTACGATATTATTGTGACCAGCGAGACGATTTACAATTCGGCAAACCATAAGAAACTTTATGAAGTATTCAAACAAAGATTGAAAGATAACGGTATTGGGTGAGCAAAATGTGTTGTTGCGATTAACTGTGGCTAACGGGTTAACGGCTGACTAATATTATTCTGCTAAAAATATTGTAGTTACGTTGCTGGAAAAACTTATTATTTCGGGGTCGGTGGAAGTATGAGACAATTCGAGATGTTCATCAAAGAGGACAAACTGTTTAATGTTGAGATTGTATGGAAAAGCTCAGAAGGTACGCCGCCGTTAAGTATAATAAATTCCAGTTAACCCCTTGGACTCGCGGTACTTTCCCCACGACTTAAAAGTGGGGAGCGTGCGTTACCTCTAGAGTGGAAAGGGTTAAAGCGTTAGTACAAAATCTCATTTCAGGTTTGCAGAGGGAGATCATGAAGTTGACGAGGCGTACATCCTGATATTTATAGTTATCAATTTCTAATGTTAAAAAATGTAATTTTTGCCTTTTATACAACGAAAAATGATTGACTAACCCGTACACTTATTTCACTTGATCGATTACGGCGACAATCTTTCGTAAACCCATCCATCGTTGCCCTCATGTACGAGAATATTATCAATTTTTTCGTCAGGTTTAGAACGTCTGAAGCGAATTCTGTCGTGTAGACGGTCGCTCTGGCCTTGCCAGAACTCGACAGACCGTGGAATGACGATATAGCCACCCCTGAAAAAATAATTATGTAATGATTACCCTAATTTTTCAAAAAAATGTTTTATTCATACAACAGAACTACCATTACTCACCAACATTCGGGCCTTTTCACATTTTCTTCGCTGAAATGTTCCAACAATTCTCTCTCCTTCACGATCAGTGAGTGTCTGCCAGCAATAAGAGCACTCTGCTTACTCGCATGAGCGCCTATTTGACTGGCAAACGGTCTGGTTTGAAAATAAATATCCGAATCCTCAGCGGATGTTTTTTCGGCCGTTCCTTCGATTCGAACACTACGACGTAAAGGTTCCCAGTAAAAAGTCAATGCTACGTTTGGATTGGTGGCCTGAAATGATTGCAAGCTCTGTACGTACTGTGTTTATCACATGCATTGCAAGAAACTATATATATCACGGAATTTATCCACTCACCAGCTCACGACCTTTCCGGCTGTCATAATTCGTGTAAAACTTGAAACCGTCGGAACTGAATCCTTTGAGCAAAACAGCTCTTACAGATGGAATGCCGTCCCTAGGAAAAGTTTCAGCAAGAGTATAGTATTCGAATTGAATTTAAGAAAATGGGCATGGTTATATCAGGGTTAGTAAATAGAGGAGAGGGCATTTTTTATTTGAAGCAAATTATTATCATCAAAGGCAAACGTTCAGAAAACTTGCAACTGCCACTGTTGCACTTAACTCTCACATTAACTTCACCCGTTGCGATCCCCGCTGAATGCTGGAACAAAATGCTGTGTCGAGTGACGCTCGACATAGCACGGCAACGGGTTAAAGGGTAAATACAATTATGTTCTATTCCTCATCAAAACATTAGCCGTGTACAGACGAACAGAGGAAAGGAACGCTTATTGAATGAATCAGCAATTCAGAGGAGCTGCAAAACAAAGTCTGTGGGTAATAAAAGCAAATCTAATTTCCTGATTGCTGATCTTTAAAAAAAGAAGTTACGTGCAATAATATTTTGGTTAACTGTTTACGCATTTTACACAAGATGTTAACCGTTGATGAGGATTTTTTAAGATAAACAAGCGGCTACGTCTCTTGCACCGAAAGTAGTTCCATCCATCCGATTCGTTCAGATCGCTTAATGACTATTCTACTATTCTATGTACGTATCTAAGGTATCATCATCATAATTATACTTAGTTGCGGTTCCCAGAAACATAGCGTTTGGCTCCTGGATACCAGGTGTATTGCGCGCAACATTGAACCATGCTTTGAACTGTCCAAAAGGTTCTTTGCTCTCCAGTTGATCCTCTGTGAACGTCTCGCTCTTATCTTTGTACTTTATACGCATAGCTGCCCAATCGTGAATGCACTTTATTAATTCCATTTTCGAAAAACATTATGATCATTTAAAGATTGTTAAATTTCACCTCCTATATCGATGTTGAAGCGTGTCTCTGTCGAGGATGATTTCGTGTTGGCCATTATTCTATAGGCAATGCAATAACGTTTTGGGACACTACTGAGAATCGATTCAAGCCGAGAACAATAACACGTGACTGCCATATACCGATAAGGTGTATATGGTGCCTTTCAATCTTGTGGAAACACTAAACAATTATGACGTCTCAATAGGCCGTAAAGAAAATATATATCGACACATTCGCAATCGAAATGTGCTTAACTAAATTCCTCCACGTTATATCATTTCGTATGTCTATTGACAATCATAGAGTGAAAATTAGCTTGATATCAATGGTTGGCGGACGTGGCCAACATTATCATGTTATTATCATGGCGATAGGTCGGTTGACAGCCGTCGTATTAGACTAGAACTAGAGTGCGTCGGTCCTCCGTTGTGTTAGCATCGTATTTTAACCTTCACACTATTAAATCTTAAGTTATTGACTATATTAACAAACGGTGACATCGACAAATTTTTAAAAAGTCGCATCGTACCGTAACAAGTATAAGGAGAAAGATTCTTAGGTGAATTAAAGTCCAAGTTGAAGCATATTCAATATGACCCAAAGATCTTTTATTCCATAACCTCAAAAATATACATGTACTTAAAAATCGAAGGCTTAGAAAATAATGTACGTATCGAAGTACTGCGAGTCTTGTCAAACCTCAAACTACATTCTGTAGCCATAATTGTAATTTCTCGATGTCGGATATACCAGATTCGGCGAAATCTATTTTGGTGTTGAGATGAGAAAACTCGAAATCTTTGCCTCGTTTGCCAATGAACGAGTTGAGCGAAGAAGCATCTATAGCTTCAAGCTGACTCGTTTTTGTCAGACGCAACAGATTTATCTCTTTTTCTAGCAAATTCTGCACGACTCCACAACCCTTAGCCATTGTTTGATCTTGCTTGTTGCACAGAATTAAGATTTTAGTATTCAGCATAACATCATCCGACAGCAATGTATATAAGAATCTGTGATGTAGTAGAAATTGGTATAGTCATAAAATTAATCTGTTTTCATTATAATTACTACGTTCATTCATTTTTCATTACTCACTCTGCCACATCTCGGATCTCTTTTTGCAGCGTAACAGAATCGATAACATAAATCACTCCTCTTGCTGAATTTTTGTATTTGTCCAAAAATTTGTATCGTAGTCTTTCATGACCGGGTATATCGACAATTTGCAGGGTTTTCTAAAACAAATACCTCATTATGAGCAAATAATCAAATATTTTACTCTCAAAAGTGACTTGATCACTCGGTTATTGTAATCAAGTAGAAATAATACCATTTTGTACTTTATCGTAATTTTTATCTTAAATCATGGACTGAGATTTGATGAGATTTTAATGTTTTTAACACATTCTTACAACCACCCAAATTTTCACAAATTTCAAGATAAGTTAAAATTTTCTACACAGACAAAGAAGTGGACACATGGAATCTGAAATTAATTTCGGTGAGAACTGAAAACAAGCTTCAGGTACTAGATGTAGAATTTATCAGATATTTACATGTCCATTCATATATATATATATTCTAGTAAAGTATGAGCTATCGATTAAAACTTTGAAATTTTCTCGTATATTTTAATCGTAAAATCGTGCGAAAAACTCACGTCGTTGATGATAATATTGCCAATATTCTCCTTGACAGAAGTATGAGTATTGACGGACTTGGAATGCAACAATCTTGTGTATAGCAAGGTTTTACCCGCATCGCTGAGTCCAGTCAGAAGTACACTGTGGCCGACAGCCTTTCTTCTTCGCCATATGGTGAAAAGAACTGCAACAATATATTTCTAGTGACTCGAATTAACCATGGAAAAATATCTGGCATCGCGTACAATGTGATTTTGGAACATTTGAGAGTTACAGTTTTCAATGAGGCAAAATCGGCTTCGACTGAATAATGTACCCTTTCCTCTACTATATTTACAACTACAATATTTTATACACATCTTTTTTAGTCATGGTTTTTATAACGTTCTACTACTACTGTAAATATCACGATATTCGTCTGTTGTAGCCAAATATTTGATGTGTGCCACAGTGGTTGTATAAATTGTGTACAAATTATCGTGAAGAAATTATCTTCTAAACACTTCGATGAAAAAGCATTGTGCGTTTATTCACAAATGTATTGAACTCCGTTCAGTGATAAATTAGTTCATTATCGAATTGAATTAAATAACGGGCTTAACCTCAAAAATGATCAATTGACATTACCCAGTGTCACTATTATGACAAAAACTGCAACAATTATTTGAAATAATTGAGATTCTTCGACATCTTTGATCAACGATTCGGGACGTTTATCCATTATTACGATTTAATGATCACAGCCGGAATGAAAAGAAGAGCATGTGTACAACCGTGGACCAGATTTGTAGGTTTCGTAAACGTCATCAGTAATATACACGTTGGTTGCAATGGTAGAAATTCCAATGATTTTTTATTATCACTCTAAAGCTTATTTTATCATTATACCAATAATCGGTATGGAAGGTGTTTACTTGCTATGTTGTGAGTCAAGAAGAGATGTCGGAGACCGACATTAGGTATTCCAAGTCATTTTCACATTAGCTTTTTAAAGTTGGGAAATGTAATTCCTCGTGAAGATCATAGATGGCGAGACTCGATCTCTCTGAGAGATGCTGTCCTCTTTCGCGAGAAACCAGTAAACGTTCTCACGTTACAAAACATTGTACACAAACATGAAAAGACGTATAAAGTATTTAGTTTTTTCTAAACATTGCAGTATTTCTCGAAGTTGGTTCCATCTAAGAAAGATATCCAATTTTCAAACCTTACATTTTCTCTAGCTTAAAACATCTTGGAACCTCTTTCGACATTATGTTCTCCTAATCAAAAAGTGTTCTATTTTTTATGCTTTTAGATCTCCGAGAAAACCGTGTTCAATATACTTTTCGTGAATTTGCATGTATACTTTTCTCTTTCAGATTATTTTTACAATCTATAATTTTTACATACAATTTTTATACAATAATCACATTGACCTAGCAACTCTTCACATACGTATGCGAACGAGAGGTTCGCCATTTATATTTATTTTCCATTGTGATTCTATGCGGATCTTAAAAAATCGAGTCGTATAAAGAGAAGAGTCAACTTTGTAACAGAACGGATCATAAAAGTTGGTCCCGTGCGTCTTTTTCTCATATGGACATCGTCTCATAAATCTCCGACGGTATGAATGCAACTGTTAGAGAGGGGCATAACCGCCTAACAGATCCCTCGAGAACCAAATCACGACTGTTAAAAAAGAGAAGTTCGAGTACAAAGTACCGAGATGCTCCGTGCTACGAAAAGGGCGAGAGCAGGAGAAAGGATATACTGTGCGTTAGAAGTCTTGGCTGGCTACTGAGAGCTCCCGCTCTTTCGGTCGTCCCATACTTTTATATTACATCGTGCTAATAAAATGTTACAAATTCTTTGGCGTGCAGGGTAGTTTATGACCCGTATGAGACCTTCATCGAATAAGAATGCTCTCTCTATCACTTTATGTCCTTAAATACATATATATATATATACACACACATCTATGTCTATAATAAAATATTTCTTCCCTTCTGAACATAATGCTTCCGGATTTGATCTCTCACGTTTGACGTACAATTGACGTTGTAAGCTCGGACGATAAATCGATTAAATCTACGAAGGTGCTTATATTTATTCTATCGAGAGGTTTTCATGATCCTTTGAAAATCCGCGAGGAACGACCAGCGTAAAATCCTTTCGCGAATAATGGGAAGGGGTTGAACGATTACTGCTTATTACGCATCCACTAATATCAAGAAATTGGTATAAGAATTTTTTTCAACGATTCGTTTGCCGTTATTCGGCTCTGGGCGAACGAACAATAATTATCTTTTTTCTCCGCTAGTCCCGCAAGAATATGTGTCGACAAAGATGGGGTTCGGACTGTGACGGGTAATATATATATATATATATATATATGTATATATATATATATATATGTATATATATATATATATGTATGTATGTAGTGCACGTATAGCGGGTATACGGGGCCGTATATTTTGACAGTTACGGCACTCCTTAACGATCGGATTAATTTTTATAGCGCGTCACGAAATGAGACGATGTCTCATATATATATATATATATATATTACACAGGTAGTTGTACACATCACAGTTTAATGTATAAAGGAAGCATTCGTTCGTTTTCTTTTCCGAGGCATTACATTTGCGCTTTAGAGCGTCGTGCAAGTATTCCTTGCCAGCAGATGGTCTGCGGCCTATAGCTCCACGGCAACGGGGGGAAAGAAGAAAATTCGAAATAATACGTTCAGATTCACTGTAAATTGTCGAGGTGGAATAAGGGATCGGTTACTGAAAAATCGAAACAAGTGTGTTCGGTGATGAATTTTCAAAAAGTTTCTCAATTTTCGTCGGTTAGTATACATTATTACAGTTGTCGTAATTCAAAAAACGACGACGAAATATGTCTACATTGACTCTCGACCAGAAGAAAGTCTCGATCTCTCCGTGACTGTCACGCTGTCCTCGATTTCCGGAAGGGTGGATCGAAGTTATCTTGGACACGAGCGTGGGAAATTTGGTGTTATGCGGAACGAGATTTCACGTAGTTAAAAAAATGGAGATGCAAGGCAAAAAAGAAGCGATGCTATACCAGGTCGCGCGACAGGGTAAGGTCCGATCCCATTCATCTCGGTTCTAGAAAACCAGCGAAGCTTTATTAAATCTTGTGGGATAGAAAAAAAATTTCATCTCCCTCGATCTCGATCTTTATAACCCTCGAGAATCCAGATTTTTGGAAGCCTTTGGCGCTCGCAGTCTTGGCAATGTACGACGTCAATGAAGAATATTTTTCCAGAGTCTGGAATAACGCGCGGAACGCGGAATGACACGAGGTACAAAAGTATATAGGCGACCGTGAAGGCTTTTGTTGACGCAAAAAAGGATTTTCATTCCCCCATCGATCAAGAAATGCTTGACAATGAAAAATTGTTCGTTGAGAGGGAGTATAGAAAAATACGAAGCGATTCTCCTCTCACGACGATGGTTAACCTGTGTTTGAAAATATTGACGCACTATCCGATATCGAACGATCCAAATGTTGAACGATTGAACGAAAACTCTTTTTTTCTTCGTTCATTCTGTGCTGACGCGAAGAACACCCGGATCGCGGAAGAAAATTCGAGACGATCGACGGATCGCTTTTAGGGGGAGGATGCGTGATTCTGGAATGCCTATCGCAATTTCCAAAATGACTAAATTATTTAACATATATTTTTACCATGAGTTTTTATATCTTAAATTTTTATTGAAAATCACATGGCAAAAAAATTACGAGGTTATGATCGCTTTTTTCTCCACAACTTTGAAGAATTCAATCAAACGTTTTTCGGACCATAGGCAATGGTCCTTCGGATGAAAGTGTTTGAGTACAGCTGCTGAGGTTTTTCATTTTTTTATATTCACCTACACGAAGATAGAGAGAGAGAGAGAGGGAGAGAGCGGCAGACAGATTTCGTGATTTTTTGTACATTTTTTATTATTTTCATGGTCGAAGAACCCGTTTCGCTATCCTTTCCACCTCCGCGATCACGTCTTGAAGGCTCTCTCTTTCGTCTCTTACACGGAACCCCAATTTTCGCACAATGAAAAGGCTCGAGAATCCTTATAAAAATCCGTTCGACAATGAGTCCATTGTGCTCTAGCAGGCTTTACCCCGTCCTCCCGATTCATCCGAATGATTTTCTTCCCTGTAAAAAAAACTTCGTATCTCAGGCCGACGGAGGTCTTTCTGTATTACTTTTTTCGTCTTTTTCTTCGAGAATCTTCGAATTCGGTCACCTTTAGTGCATGGGGCTGGTCGTCGCGAAGCCGCTTTCTCTGCTCTCCGTTGAAAAAAAAAAAATCTGGTCCGATGTAACAATTTTTCAGCCTCGAGGGCCATTATTAAATGTAACCTCTCGTACGTGCATTGAACTTTCTTTATCATTTTTCTTCGTCGATAAACCACGTCCGATAGACGATAATGACGGTCGATAAATATTGCATCGAGTTTCGCGAAAGAATTCAATGGTTTTTCATTTCTCTAATTCTCCGCTATTCATACATACCATATATCTATATATATCGGAGGAAGAAGAAGAGTCGTGTAGATACGCGATAGTAATCGCTCGAGACACGAGCGCACACTCTCGTGGCAGGACCTCTCCTGAGGTCGTAAAAGAGGGTTGTGGTGTTCTCGGCTCCTCTCGCTTTCTCGCTGCTCCAAGATCGAGACGGAATGCAAGGACCGTGTTCGGTGCTAATTGCCCGCGTGCGCTCATGTTTTTGTGACGAGATCGACGCCGGGGAGCCCTTCGATCGATCCGCGCAGCAAGAGCTCGTTCTCTGTTTTACCCGGGGAGTGCGTCCGAGGGTGGCAGCAAAGAAGTCGTTTCGACCAAAATGGGGCTCGTTGCGATAGAAACAGTGTGGTGTGCAAAGATTACTCCATACTCTATATGTACATATATATATTAACACACTTAAACCGGCACATTTTTTCATTATTTATATTTTACGTCATTCCACTGTAATGCGCTTGATACAATAGTTCGGTTGCCATCTGTCTGTAACTGTACACGTACGAAGTTTATAGGAAATTACAAACAATAATAGTGAATAATTTATGTAATTTAGATGTTTTTCCTTTTTTTCTTTATAAATTAGATGGTTCGGTCATAACTTCTCTTTTCCAGTCAGGGCAATCAAGTCCGTTAGTGGAGGGCAGGAGTAACGGCCTTATTGTTAGTACAAGCTCGGTGCGCAGGACTTTTCCATCAGGACGGCATCGTTGTTGCGCCTGCCCAATGGTCAGTTTTGATTATGCGAGAGATTATACGAGAAAGATTCGACTCATTCTTTTGATGGTTGCCCGGTGTTGATGGTCTGGCGAACATCGGTATGGCGTAGTGGCGATTCTGGGAGGATTCTGGGAAAAACACTATACCCGAGTTCGGTTATCAGAGTTTTTATTTACACAACTTTACTGACTCTAATTGTAATGTAGATTTCCGAACATACGAGTTTACAATTTGCAAATTGACGAATGATGTACTTAACGGGTAAGAATGCTCCGCCAATTCTCGTGGCACTGAAGGTGTAGCGTTGATGTTCCGTTGAAACTATAACTGTCTTCCTGTCATCAAGGAAGCCCTTGTATATAAATTCGATCGGGTTTTTGGGAGCAGCTTGATCTTTTGATCGATTGTAACAATAGTTGGATATTTGCGATTGGCGGACCTAATTTCTTAGAAAAAGAGGAATTGTTGGAAAAACTGTCTGACGAGTTTAGCAGAAAAGTGCATGAATTTATTGCTTCGTGCTGACGGCTGGTGATGCGTATAGGTATTTTACTAAGCGTTAACTTGGAGGGTAGTTAGAAACCAATTTCGCTCGAGAGCGATAACGAATCAGATGGCGATTTTTAGAGCGGGGATAACGGGAACTCGATATTAAATCAGAGCTTTGTTAAGTAGGATAGGTGGCCATTCTCAAATCGTAACAATGAGATCCACGAATCTTCAGGGAAAATCGCACTGCGATTATGGGGCAAGATTTGTTTTGGAAGATTTTCAATATCTTTCGTTAAGTGACCCAGTCCCGATTGGACTATTTTCCAATGCTGATTGAGCCATTTTCCAATCCTGATTAGACCATTTTCAAATCCTGATTGGACCACTTTATCTTTCTTATCGATGAACTTTGGCACGTTGATCATAGACCGGAGGACACGATAGGTTAAACTATCCTTCTCATCGCAAACTTTGTGAGATTTTACGACAACCGGAAACACGGAACCAAAGTGCCGCATAACGATTTGTCTACACGGTCAAGCAATCGTTCCGAATAATGTTATGCTGGGAAATTAACACGAACAATAATGCCTGAATGTCGCAACCATACGTTCACGCAATTTGTGCAAGTTGGTAAGATTTTTATACTTTTTACCAGTCTTTTTTGACTTTTCATAAACAATGAGAATGTGATCGATAAACTTCAATGAATCCATTTAAAACTCATCTTGTTTAGGTATTTTTTTACCAAACACTGACTTCCTTCATTTAAATACATTAAAATTGGGTTTCACAACCTTCGGTAAACAATAAAACTAGAACTGGTACAATTTAGTGTTATCGTTGAAATAGGTACATAAACAATCACTGTTATCATACAGGTTCCAATCGCTCACAGTGCGCAGAGATGGGTTGGTGTCCGCATACGTAAATAGTTGTGGGATTTAACTCGAGCCAAATTTTTAGACATGCGCAAACAAAAATCTTGTCCAGTCGCAAATATTCGCTGGTGCAGACAGAATTGCCCAATTTAATTTGGACCAATGATTGGAACATATAGACGGGCCTTTAGACATTACGCTCAACGTAGAATCAGGATTATCGTTGTAGTTTGCATACGTATTCCCTGGTTAACCGGTCTATCGAGCGACACGTTGCGTAAATGCGGCAGTCGATATTACTCTGTGGTCTTCGAATGAATAAAAGATACACGCGGTAGCACGTGCAGACATCTTCGTGGCATATTACTCATTAACCCGAACGTTCGTACACGCCATAAGCCAACTCGCAAAGTGAGAGAAAATTTAACGCAAGACGCAACGGAGAGAAAAAAAACCGTAATGAACGACGACGAGAGTGTGTCGAAAGAGCATACAAGAGCGTCGATGAGGGATGAAGAAGAAAAGAGATTTGAAGCGGTTACGTTGAAGAGGAGACTCGGCGGGGAGACGAAAAAAAACCACCTCATAAAGGACACGATTCGGTAGGAAGTTCTCGCATGTAAATTTTCCTTCAGACGTGCGACGCTACCAATTTTTTTTCTTATTTTTTGTTCTTTGCCCCTTACTACGACTCCCTTGCAAAGGCACCACGCGTCATTTATTTTTTGTTCTTCTATTTCTCAAAAAATCTATGATTAACTCTACTTTTATGGTAAACACGGTGGGTCTGTAATGAATGGAGCTCTCGGTCGTTAGAATTCCATACGAGCTTCGTCGTCGCATTCGGCGACGAGAGATAAATTCCAGCAGTCTGTCTCTCGACTTCTTTTCTGAAACTGTCGAGCAACGCTCCGCACGGAGACGGTCTCGGTGAACTCGGCTACCGTCGAATGCCAAGTATGATATTCATTATGCGACTATTTCCTAGCGACGGTACGGACGCATGGTCGCGTTAAAACACATTTTTCCACGTCTTTTTCTCCGGATTTGTTAATTTGGCGGTCTGAATCGTGTTTCTCGGTGTCGTACTGTCGTTTTTTTGTGCTCGATGTTCCCCTCGTTGATAATCGCGCTCGCGTATCTTACTTCGACCGACGGAGTTAAAAGAAAAAAAGGAATGCTAAGTAAAAAAAGGTTGTAAACGGGAACACCAACGAAGGGAGAACCGAAGGAACGGCGTCTGTGCTCTCGTTACACATTTTGTTTATACGTCAGGGCCCGAGAAACGGGAAGTCGGACCGAACGTTTGGAGGGACTTTGGACCCTGAGCGAAGAGTCAGAAGAGAGCCAGTTCTAGGCTCTGTCTACTTCTCTCTTTCTAGCGAAACATGCGTTCGCGTCAAAGAGTTTCATTCATATTATACGCGTTTCTCTCGAGCGCGGCAAACATCACTGAGGCTGACACGTGTGCCCTGAAGGCACTCTGTCCTCTTGCTCTCTCTCTCTCCCGCTCCCTCTGGCTTCTGCTCTCGCTTTCTGCTGCTGGTTGGCATTGTAAAACGGGGTTTATGTCCTTTCGGCAACGACCAAAGATCCCTTCGCTTTTCGTGACTGCTCTGCCTTTGGCAAATACTCGTACGTATAAGCAAGAGGAAAGCCTCTTTCTCCGATCGTTCCCCAGTTATAGTTCCACGCTTCTCTGGTATCGCGTTTGCGTGCAAGTAATTATACACCCTGCGCATACTTTACTATATATCCCTCGTTCTTTCTTTACTCTCCTCTCTTTATTAATATTAATTGCATAGCTTTTGAATAACGTGTACGTACCATGGATATATATCTGTATTAGCTTATAGCTCATTAAATATTGTGCAAACAAGCATGTCGTGATACGCGAACATGCATTTTTCGCATTCAATTTTGTACGAAGGTATTTGTACAAGGGAGAGGCTTTTTTCATGGGAAACGCGTTAAAGGTTATCAGAATGATCTCTGATGATGAATGATGATAATCCTGATCATTTTTCTTAGATTAACAAAACTATCATTGTTCAGAAAAGTTCATAGTTCGGAAGCCCATGAGCGGAGCCCTTCGCAGTAGGTACCTACTTGATCGCACTGACAACTTCCGCCACTTTTCAATGTTCGATCTTGATCGATATCCGCTTTCTTCTTCACTTTCACTGTGCAACGTTAGATTAATTGGCAAGCTTAGCCATTCTCGATCTTCCAAAATCTTCTGTTTCGGTATTTCAATTCAACGGTAAAGACGATTTACGCCCGGCTCAATTCCTCGGTTAATTTTTTCCTCTTCGGTACTTCATCTATTGACATAATCTCGGTAACTACTCGTCCTTTCCACGGACAATTTTCACGACATTATTATGGGCAATTTGTACGGCCACGTGTTCATGGCATCGACTTTTCGCCATTATTCGCGCGTGCCGTCGTGTTAAACGAGTGTATTGTACGAACTGTTAAATAAACCATTATTAAGTTTTCAGTTTTTGTTAACCACAGTGTTAAATCCTTTATTGCGACCTCTTAATTTCTTTCCAAATCTTCCTTGATTTTTTGAGAACCTTTTTCAGCGATAAAACCAGAATCCGAGGTCTGTTTCCCAGACAATCATGTAGAGAGATTACATAGAGGGATTCGTTGAGTTGTATACATTTTAGGCTGTGGTGGAGATGTTTTGGAATGATACCGGTGGTGGAAAGGACTAGGGGTACGATGTAGACTTTATCCTCCCTCCATATTCTTGTAACTTTTCCTTCAGTTCTACATATTTAGAGGAAGGCCGGGCAAGACGGGCCAGCTAAGGTTAAACACTCAATAATTCATAGGATTTTGCAGTTTTTAAACCGCATTTAGTCTTATTTTCGGGCACGCCACCTATCCACCCCAATGCGAAGTCATGCAGAATAAAATAATTGAGAAAGCAGGAATGACTAACGATCCTGATAAGCCCTACGCGGACGCCGCAAAAACCGTTGCCAAACCGATACAGCAAAAACCATACACAAAACAGAAGGAAAATAAAAACAAAAACAATACCCAACGGATAACACATTTTAATCTGTTCCCACCAGCAGACCGAGGCACAGAAACACACACAGAATCACAACCGGAGCAGCAAGTGACATACCAGGTGACCCAGCCACAGCATCGAAACACCCAACAGCCGACGTAGCCAACACTGAGAACATCGAGAACGTTCACAGCTGACCGTTGTCAAGAAACCATAACAACAATCGTAACGGCGATCTCCGAGGGATGGTAGGGAAACTTAAATGAAACTTAAAACTTAATCAACAAGCATAACCCTGATATAATAGTAATAAACGAAATCAAATCTACAAAAATAACAGGAAATATTCCGAATTATTGTAAAATAGCTGACAGGAAAGACAAAAACTGGGGCTCTAACATGTATATACGCGAATCGCTACACTGGACGCAAACGTCATCGATGAAGTATCTACAGTCATCTATAATTCTACTCAAACTAGAAGATCGTAGGAAAATCCCGGTAGTTGGACTGTACGCAGCCCCCTACAAACCTGCTAGTTCTGTTAGATATAATAACGTAACAAAAGACTTGGAAACGCGCTTAGGCAAATCCCAAATCATCGTCTGCGGAGACTGGAACGCAAAACACAGACTTTTTGGCCACACAACAAATTAAAACGGAGGGAACATACTGTCGAGAGCTATCGATAGCTGTACACTCTACTGTCACGGTCCAATAGACGGCAGCAGGCCTGACATCCAACATAACAACTCGATACTCGACTTCACACTCACTGACCTATGTTCAGAAGAAGAGGGGGACTTTGAGCTCCTGCCTGACATAGGGAGCGACCACCGCCCAACTCTATTTACCCTGAATATTGCAACCAAACAAACGCCACAGACTAGACGATCTATTAAAAATATAGACTGGATATAATTCAAAGAAACGACTGAAATGACCCCGGTTGAAGTTAAAAACACTCAGAAACTGAGCTCGGCTGTCGAAACAATCATACAAAAAATCCAACAAACAATAACAGATCTAAGCGAAAAAACAACATCCTCAAATAAACCGCCGCCTCCCGAAATCAAGGAAATCGTGCGAGCTAGAAGCAGACCTAGACAAGAAATGAAAAAACGCTACGAAAACCACGAAGACTTTCTGAACAAACGTGAAACTTACTACAGACTGAAAAATGAATGCGTGCAAAAGATAGCGGAATACAGCAACGAAAGTTGGTGCAAAATTAGAGTCTAATGAAGATCACCATAAAAATGGTGGCGAATACAAAAGCCTTGAAAAAGTCCCCAATAATTGCCCCAATTTGGGACACCGAATTTTGGCCCAGCAAAACGTTGGGCCGAACGAATTCGCTCGAGATCAGAAAGGCAATTTCTAAATTTAAAAAACGGCAAAGCCCCTGGGCCAGGCGGCATCTCAGCTAAACCCTTAAAAACGTACATTCCAGCATGATCAAATCATCTATAACTTTGGCCTCGAAACAAACAATTTTCCCCCCGAATGGAAAAAAGGAACATGCATATTCCTGCATAAGCACGGACCCCCCCGGAAAACCCTTCCTCTTATAGGCCAATAACCCTCATTAACCTACTAGGAAAAACACTAGAATGCATAATTTTAACCAGAATGAACACAATCTAATCCTTAACACCAGATTCACAACACGGCTTCCGCGGAAACTAAGCACAGCTACGCAACTCTCGAGAACAATAAACTTTCTACAAAATATAAAAACCAGAGGCAATAGATCTATCGAAAGCATTCAACACTATAGACCACCTTGCTCTCAACACTAAACTAATGATGAAGGAAATAGACTCAGGACTCATAAAAATAATACAAAGTTACCTGCAAGGAAGAACAATACGGGGCAAATACATGAACGAGCTGAGTGATCCAAGGACACAAACATGCAGAGTGCCTCAAGGTTCTATACTAGGACCCGTAATTTTTAACGCATACATATCTGATATCCCCGAACAATGTAGCATGATGTCACAGTACGCCGACGACGCATGTATAATATCTACTACAACCAACGCGAAACACGCCATACTAGCGGCCGAAAATGTGGCACAGGTAGTCATGGCATATTATAATAACTGGGGCCTACAAAAAATCAAAATCGGTAACGAAAATATCCCAATACAAGACGGGATTCGATACGTAGGCATATACCTTCGCGGCACACTGAATATGGCACGCCACACCAAAACAATAATAAGTAAAGCACGAAAAACAGCATATATGCTATCCGGATTATCGGCCGCAACAGCAAAATTGACGCACACGTAAAATATAAACTCATTAGACTACGGAATGAGCTGCTTATACCCGCTGTACAGTGACAATATTCTTAATAAACTAGAAATAGCGCATAAAATGTTAAAAATAACAGGGAACTTGCCACGATGCTTCCTCACCCAAGATCTCTACGAGATGCTCGGGGAGACAAGCTTCAGAGAAAGAGCCACGTCTAACTTCAATACATACCTGCAAAAATTAACCGACCTTGACAACAACCCAACTGGAATTGACAACAAGCTTCTAAGACCTCATAATTCGGTATTAGAGCAGAGACGTTAGTGGGCTCATTTATACCATCACTCATTTGTAAATAACCCCTCACCTCATCACATCGCCCCTATCACCTCAATTAATCTCGTAACCGAAAACACAACCAATAAGAATTCAAACAGCATCAAATAGTCGTAAGACACATAATTGTTAATCACCGAGGATCTCAGCACACATATTTGATAAAAAAGCCACAGGCAAGCTGTAACTAAATGTAAATGAAACAATACTGAATAAAAATGATCATACCATACCATAATCTTATTTAACCATATTGTTATCCGTCTTGAATAGTTATATGGAATTAAGAACGTCTAATCATTGTACTTGTCATAAAATAACAATTTATAGAATATTAGCGATCACAATATCTTACGAGATTATGTTTGAGTGCTAGCTTTTGGTGAATGATGTTTGATCATGTCTATGTGTGTAATCTGTGTGAGGGCTACGCTTGCTTCGGTTATGTGTTGGATGGTTTCGGGTTGAGTATGGCACTTACGGCATCTGTCATTTGTAATGGAAGGGTCTATAATAATAAATTTCCTGTCATTTTTGGTATTCATTATTTGATCTTGGATGCCTATCAGAAATCCTTCTGTCTCTGGGAATAAGTTACCTATTTTCAGCCACTTATTTGAAGCTATTGTATCCACATGTGTTTGCGCTGGGCCATGGGGATGCCGTCCATGTAGTGTTTTCTTTTTAGAGGTTACGTTTTCGTACGTTTGTGGGTCGGAATTACTAGGGTTTTGTATGTTTGAGTGATCATTTAAATTGACTGGGTGTAGTTAAGATAATTACGGACCATAGCTTTCGGTATGTTACTTGTGTGAGATTTTGTGGGACAGAATGTTTTCAGTTTATGCGTTTGTTTCTTCCAGAGGTGATGAATGTCTATAAAGCCTCTGCCCCCATACTTTCTTTAGCTGGCGAGTCGATTGCAGATTTAGGATGTAAATAATTGTGTTTTGTTAACGTGGTCCGTGTAGTTCGTTCTCGTTGTTCTATGTGAGTTTTTGTCCATTTTATAACTCCGAATGAGTAAGTTAATATTGGGACAACTTAGGTATTTAATGCTTTGATTAGGTGTTTTCCGTAGAGGTGTGTTTTGAAAACGGGGTTCTTTCTCTTATTATTGTTAGTATTATTATTCGAATGGTCGAAGTACGATCGTGAAGAAACGATAAAACCTGGGTTCCTCTTCTCTCGTTGATGTCCTGACGTGGACGCGTCGAGTCTGTCGCTATCCTGTGTGCCAGGAACAGACGAAAGCATCCACAACGATATCTCGGGGGATCCTCTTTCCGATTTCCTTTTAGCTGGTTGGACAAAAAGCCAACTCTCGTTCTCTCTTACCCTCTCGCTGCTTCAGTCCAGTATTGACGCGTCTCCTTATCGATCGAATAGTTGTAACATCAGTAGGCGGAGGGTTCTTCGTTCAGTTCTTCGAGGTCCAATCTTATCCTTGTTTGGGACCATACTCTTGGAAAGTTATATCGGTGCATCGTTTCTTCCCTTTGGTGTCTTGCGGCATTGGCAATTGACAATGTCTTCCAACATTTAGAGCCAGAGAGTGAATGAAAGAGTGTATGTGTGTGTCTGTGTATGCGAATGAGAGATAGAGAGAGAGAGAGAGAGAGAGGGAGAAAGAAGAAAAGAAATGTATTCGTCGTTCCTATCTGAAGTTCTCTATCACCAACTCAGAATTTTTCTTGACATCTCGTCTACTTGATGTACGATGATCGCATGATATTCTTAGTGTTATAATACTAACCGTGTTATAGGTCCCATCCACGTGGCAAAGATGAGAGAAAAAAAAGAAGAAGAGAGAGAGACAGGAAATGGACGAGCATCACATTTTCCCAACCTCTCCTTACAAAATCGTTCGAAGATTTTATGAGATCACACACCGAACGTTTTTGTCCCATACGATTTTGTAAAATAACGTGACAATCAACATATATAACTATATATATATGTATACAGCTACTACCAGATAAGGATTAAATCTCGTACAAGATGCAGATACACAGCCGGGGATTTAAGCAACTCTCTGTTTCGTGTCTCTCGTTGCCAAGATTGTATTTTCGTTCGGCATTATATTATCGCACCAGCAGCACGCGTCGAAAGTTTCCATGTGACGACGAATTTATTGGTCGTGCCCCTCCGTCTCTCTCTCTCTCTCTCTCTCTCTCTCTCTCTCTTTCTTGCTGTTACTTTTCTTATGTGTATATATTTTTCCTTCGGTGACTCGAAGAGATCGTCGCGAGAGACAGAGGCAGAAAGAGAGAAAGAGAGATGGAGAGAGAATGGATTTGAATCAAATGTCCGTATAGCGAGCGTGGGTGGACTACTTAGCTGCGACAGCTTCTGTAGCCATATATATATATATATGTATATATATGTTGCTCCGCTGGGTGCGACGTTGTCCCTACCGCTCCTTTTACGGTATATATGTATGTATACCATAGAAGCGAGAGAGAAAATAATGGATGCTGCAGCACACACCGTGATAGTCTCGATCTTGTTATATCCCCGCGACTATCTTAGATATCTCACTTTTACTCGACACACGAGTGAGACTGAGAGACGAGACCTTTCTCTCCCCCTCTCTCTCTGACGCTGTATGCTTTTGCCACCGTGTGCATCTCGCTCTCTCAATTCCTCGGGGTGTTTTTCTCTCTCCAGACGTCGACGACGTTGTCCCTTGCCGAAGTAAGTGGTTGCGTGGGCGTTCACGTGTACGAGAAGCTGACACACGACGAGAACGAGCGAAGCTGCCGGTTGCTCCTGCAAGGACTCTTAGTAGGTATACGTATATAGATATATACGTATAGACGTATGTAGATATATGTATACAAGAACGAACCACCCGGTAACAACGAAAAAAATTGTAAAAAAGAAATAAAGGATAATAACAGTGACCGTACCATTTTTACGTTGAGAATTTCTCGCTCGGACTGTTATTCGAAGTATGCGCAATAAGCGTGCGAAAAATATCACGCGAATAATAATTCAAACGGCGATCCTCGGCGTTTTTTTGTTCGCGTCTCCGACACAGTGGCAGGTGATATCCCTCTCGCACACTTATATCGATATAGCGTTCTGATAATTCGCGGGGAGACAGGTCTTCGAGAGTCCCCGCGGAGCGTACTCAGTGTCGAGAGACGCCTCGTGTATATTTACACGAAGATCCTTCGCGTCGATCAAAAGTGGTGTCTATCTTACGATAATAGACCTCGGGATGAGAGCCCATTGTTGTCAAACCATTCAATCGATACATCATGATAATCACGAAGAATCGAAAGATAAATATACGTTTCATTGAGAAACGGAAGACTTCCCGACTTGGCCGTGCGAGTTCATCGAAAGATACGTGGTCTCAGGTTCGATTCCTGTTACCGCTACTCTCGGTAAATTATATTGTATGTTATATACACGACTTGTGACACGCAATTACGCTACAAAATTGTTACGCGTACGCACGAAAAAAAACCGTTCGTGTTTCGAAATTTTGACGTCGACTCGGTACGTTCGAGATATAAAAAAGAAAAAAAGACCATCGTTAGTAAATTCCGACGTTCTCTAATTCACGATGTTGAAACTCTCGAGGAACTTAAATAATCCGCGGCGTTGACTGGCTTTGGTTGAAATTCCATCATGCATGCGCGCATGAGGATCGAATAGATCGTAGTGGGTATACGCCCAGGAAGTCGACAGTCCTCTCGTGGCTCGATGATGTGTAGTATCTTTCTCGACTCTCGAAACCGACACGAGTCGTGAACAACAATGAACTTCTCTATTGAGACGTTATCATTGTAGGAAATTAGCTACGTGATTGTCATACCTACAGGGGCGAAAAGGTGCTAGCAGCAGCAGCAACAACGACGACGAGGTGTCGAGAACGTCCTTTCGAGGTTGCGAGAGACTCGCTTCCGATGCTTCTCGATGGGTACTCGGCTGCAACGAGAATTTATGGGAATGAGTTTCGTGATGGAATTTATTGTGTGATCCATTGTTCGGAAAACATTCGTAGATTCACGAACTGTCAGCCGAAACAACAAGACGACGTATCGCTTACAAAGTTTCTTATAATATCTAAATGTGGGTTTCGTGAATCGAGAAAAATTAATTAATTTCTATTAAATCTACTTGGTCTGATTAAAAGTCGATTTTTAATTAAATAAACCTATTTATCTCTGTGAGTATTTTTCGGCGTTGCGACGTATGCCCGAAAGAAGATGAGACCGACTTTGCCCAATTATACCGAAAGGTTGAAGAAAGCTATAAGAAACAGGAAGTGTTTTACGCTGGAAAATGGACCGTGGCAGCGTAAAAGATTTTCGAGTCATCTTTGGTAAGTCAGTGAACCAAAATCCAACCGACAATAATTGTTTCAAAAAATCTCAAAATCCCTCGCTGTGGACCCTTAATTATTCTCTAATGGTTACGTTTTCGAACGAGATAAAAATGTCCATGATTACACGTCCCATAAGCGGGCGTTCGAGAATAGCCATTAGAATAATAGCATATAGCCACCGGAAGACACTTAGCTAATTCACACTCTGCTGCCTGGAAGATCGAGAATCAGATTTCGATCTGTGTAGGCAGCTCATGTTAGGAGCGAGTCCGAAGACGTAAGTCTATCGAAACAATATGATAACAAGAAGGACGAAGCGATACCAATATAATATCGTTGAGTTGTCAAATTTTCATTTTTCTTTTGCCATATACTCGCTCTTTGCTAGCGATTACCCCAAAATCTCCAAAAAAGCTCCAACTATGGATTTTCATGCATTGAAATTATTCTCTGACAATCAGGTACAATTTTTCTTCCAATTCCTTCGATTCACGATTTCAATCGAGACAGTAAGATAGTCGCGTTACGATTTCAATCGTCCCACGGTCAACCTGCTGGATGAACACACACACCAAGCGCCTCGGCGCTTACCTGTACACTCCACATCAGTATCGGTGTCTATAGTAGCTATTCCACAGTCGATTCCACACTCTAGGACTGGAACTTAGTCGAAAGGGCATGGAGCGAGATATATATGCCTTCGGCTCCATTCTCGCAAAAATCTCACCCTATCTCTACATTCGTTATATTCATAGCGACGCGTCCACGCTCGATCTCTTTGTCGTTCCGGACAATAGAACCAGTATAATTTAATCGAAACCGATCTCGGATCTATTTCCAAGTGCAAGTGGGATAAAGTATTCGGTATGGCTAAACCCGCAAATATATAGGACACGTAGGTGGTAGATTTTTCGAGCGAGGGGGTGGTCCAGAAAAGTAGCGAAGTTATACTCTTGCGGACAACGGGAAAGAGAGAGAGAGAGAGAGAGAGAGAGAGAGAGAGAGAGAGAGAGAGAGAGAGAGAGAGAGAGAGAGAGAGAGAGGCAGAGGGTACGCTCTTTTGCCGAGGATATTTCATCACGAGGACATCTGCATACTCCTATATCACGGCGTGTGCGCTCTGCTCTTTGGCGACCCGACGAGACGAGAAAGAAAGATCTCGTCTATACATATTGCACTGCGTATGTGTGTGTCTCTGTGTGTATTTCTGAGTGTGTGTGTGTGTGTGTGACGATGCGCTGGGCCGCAGACCCCGCGGGGTTGCGGCGTAAGCCCGAGAGAGAAAGAATTACCGACGAAACGGGAACGGGGCGGTTTGCCGCGGGGTAAAGGGGGAGGCATAAAGTATCCACGGAACGATCGTAAAATATGTGATATCATCTTCTGTGCGCTCGACTGCCAGAAGTTATATATATAGGTGTACATACATATATCGTATATACGTGGGGGCTTTGTCTCCGCAGACGTGAGTTGTGTAGTCGCATTGTTTCCATCGTTTTTTACATGCGATTGTAGAAACGACATAGAAGAACGGTTCTCATATACAATATTCCATCATGTATATATGCATGTAATATCGACACGGGCATATGGCGTAAAGTAAGGGTGAAGGCTGTCGATATATTTATATAGCGAAAACAAGAAGACCGGAGATCGAAAAAATATGTCGTCTTCGGTCGGTGATAGTAAAGAGTGAAAAAATCCAAAGTTCGACCCTTTAACACTTCGTTGGGGATTTTTATTATTCGATTGTCGGAGATGAAAAATATTGTCCCGGGCAAGCGTGGCAAATGTGCGAAAAATCGCGGATGATAATTTAACGGCTCAACGAATGATTCGTAAAAATCTTCCTGGTCGGTACAAATTTTCGGTGAATTTTTGCTCTGCCGCTGTAACGAATATCCTTAACTTTACATTTATTCGTGAATTTGAAATTCGAAAGTCGGATCTAAAATAATTGGAGAATGTTTAATAAAATTTTATCGTAGTTACGGCCGAGCGAAAGTTAGGACTTTACCGTTTGCTAAAGTTTGTGAAAATCCCGGAGCAGAAACAGAACACGGATAGAGAGCGAGGCCCGGGGTTTTTTCATGAATATATATCTAAAGGTGTATCTTTTGCCCGATGGTCGGGAGTGCACGACGATCTGCGTTTCGTCCGGGCTGTGAGAGTTCTCGATACGCGCATATAACATATATACGCGGCGAAGACGATTTGAAAGTTAAATTTCCGGGCGAATGGAAATTTTCAGCGGACGTAAGTTCGAAGCTGGCGCGAGCATCGAGAGCCCTATTCAAATACGTGCATTACACTCTGTCTATACACGTATATGTATAAATACATAGGTTAAAGGCGGTAAAGATGGCCTAGGGAAATATTTCTGACCGTAACTCCTACATAATTATCGGATTTAGACATTTGCAGGGACCAAACCCTTTGCAATTTGAAGAAATCGATTTTTGTTTACATATTTTGAAAGTATGATATATAGAGAGTATACTGTCAAAAGGAAAAATCGAAATGTTAAATATTTACGGAGTTATCGCACATAGTCAAGAGCGCAGGGACAGCATACGTATTTAACGTATTGAAACTTTAAACGCAATGATCTTGAAATCACTTTTTCAAAAACTGCTCGTGCTGTAGCTCAACAAGTTATTGATCAATTTTTGAGAGGTTTCTGTCGATAATATATTATCGGAAGGATATACCTAAAGTTTTAAGGGTAGCGTGTAAATAAATAATATTTTGGGGGGTAAAAATCGCAGAGAAAATCGTCGAAAATTCGAACATTTGATTAAAAAGTTTCCTTAATTTTCTATTTTATACTTTTTTACAATTTTATAGGTATATCCTTCCCCTAAACATGTCAGTTATCAAATAAATTTTATCTTTTATTTTTTAGATCAACAGAAAAGAAGCTACAGCTACAGCAGTTTTCGGTGTCACGAAAAAGAGGCGTGAGAAGGGTCCCTATAACGCCGGCATTATGTTTTGCAAAAAAAAATGTTTTCCAAAACTTGAAAGTTTTAATAAATTGATGTCAAAATTTTTAAATGTTCCGATTGTTCTATCACCTTTAAAACATTTTGTTTTAAATGCCTATTATTCACGCGTCTAAAGAGTTTGCTTCCCTTCATTCGTTAACCCTAAACGTTACCACCTCCTTTATCGCACACGCGTGACCTCAAAGAATTTGGCACGACAAGCAATTTTTTTTTTGTGCACTTACAATTAGACAAAACCACCCTGTGGTTCGTCTTAGCAGACTGATCCATATTTCCCAACATTATCCTACACGTCGCCTTCTATCCGTCACTGTATCACTGTGGCGATCGTCACGACGTTGTTTTTCATTTTCTCCGTAGAGCGTTCTTTCCCGTTGCTCGCCGAACATCAATCCGCCTTGACATGCAAATATTTTGAAGAACAAAACAAAAACTATATACCTATATATATATGGATAGAATTTTTTTTTGTCAAAAGACTCAGGGAGAAAGAACCGCGTCGTTACAATTAATCACGAGAAAGATGCGGAGACTCTCGGGCGTAACCCTGAAGCCTCGAGGGGGCTACCGGTGTGCGCGAGCTTTTATATACACCACGCTATCGCAATTTGTTATTGGCGACAGCGAGAGACCCGGAGAGAGCCTCGAGGCACTCTCGCGTGCATCTCGCCCGATGCATTGTCGATGCACCTCCTTTTTTTTCATTTATTTGAAACTTCTCGTTTCACGAGCCCAAACGTTGCGACCACACGATAAATATGTATACGTCAGAGACTCAAGCGCGGTGCCTTGCTCGATATCTCATGGACTTCGCGTTCTACCCGTTGAAAACTTTCGAGTGAGTTTCAAGCTCGTACGTCAACGTCCGCGCCATTATTTTCTTTTTCATGGGGATTTTTTGCTATTTGAATATGGAAAAATTGAGGTTTTTTTCATACCTCTTCGTTTCACTCGGTAAAATACGTCATTGCTGATGTAAGACTCGAAGGAGAACATCGAGGACTTGCGGAATTTTAAAATAAAACGGATGATAAATTTATTTATTTTTTTTTCTGGAACAACTCGTTTGTTCCATAGGTTAATAAAATTGTTGAAACTTTCTCACGAGACCGAGTGCCAAAAGACGATCAATCATCGAGCGGTCAATAGCGATATTTAAATATTGACTCAACCCCCCACTTGCGCTAACGCATATCACACGCCGCTCTCCCATCCACGGACGTGCAACGTATGAATACATTTTTCCCCTTCTATGTTTGCAACTCTTCTCTTTCTTTTTCTCTCTCTCTCTCTCTCTCTCTTTCTCTACCGTGGCAGCTCAACGACGGGAGCAAGATTAATGCACTTATGTATCTCGATTGGTTGATCGATGCTCGTTTATCCCCATATAGATATATTTATATGTATACGTATTTACCTCTTCGTTCAACTCTCTCTCTCTCTCTCTCTCTTCGTGAATGCTAACGGGGATGAAGATAAATATTTGTATCGGTGGAGTCAAAAATACGAAGTAACCACGATCATTGGTGTACCATAGTATTAGTGGTTGGTGTATGATTTTTTCACCAAGGTCCTTTTCTTACATAAGCCGTGCTCGGTCCCTTCCTCAAGTTCCAAACCTTTAGATCTTTCCAAGAGGGACGATTTGTAATAAACACGCATATATACATGCATGTACTAGGGGATGTAACTACCTAGTTCGTGCACCCGGTATATGCTCCATCCCTTTCAAATAGGACACCCGTTATATCCCCCTCCCCCACTGTTTTTCTGCACCGCGGCGGCAAAATATTTTTATTACATATATACTATATTATATATTATATATGAGATAATAGATGATGCACGATCGGCGTCGACGCATTGTCATGGAAATGTCGTAAGCACCGTTCTAAAATGCCGTCAATGATCTCGTTAATTCGTTAACTACCCTGTATCGATATAATTGCGGTTGATTTTACGATCGAGATTAATGGATTTCAACTTCTGATCGAGCCCACTCAATGATATATTCCAGGACGAATATGAATGATAATATAATACCTATCTAATACGATAGTTGATGATCGAAAGCTATGAAACGACCGAGTCGTAATATCCGTCTGGATTCTCAAGGTGTAACACGCTGCCAAGCCGCATATATCCGGGTGGATTCTTGACCCGCGCAACTAGATCTTATCGCGAATAAAATATGCAAACGGGCGCCGGCCTCGAATGGGAGAGACGGGGGAAATTTTATTGTATATACGTTTGAAAATTCTCGGATCGAATATTCCACTATTCGTTATATAAATTTTTTGATGAATTTTGCGGCGTACCTTATAACGAAAAACTCATCAATGACACGAGAATTTTATCATTCCTCGCGTTTCGTTTAACGTTAAGAATAAAACATTTATTTATTTGTTTGTTTTTTTTTCGTCAAGATTTCTTTTTCCTGGCTGCCGGATTGTTTTTTTTTTTCACAAGTTTGTCGTTGAATATATTAGCCTCGTCATATTGAACGCGTGGTACTGAATTTAATTTTGATTTTAATCACGTGTATAAATAGTCGAACGCAGGGAGTGCGAGAAAAAGTCCGTTTGGCTTCTCGCACGGTTGATTATAATATTGATCGATGAGAGTTGAGCGACGGACGGTAACCCGCGGGATGAGGGGCGAGAGGGATCGTTAGGAGATTCTTTTATGCGCTACGTCACGGATTCGTCAAAACCACTTCGAATGTGCTCGGCTCACAGCATGACGTCACGCGCAGACTCGCATACGCGAAGCTGATCCGTCATTAGAGAATTTACATATATGCGCGACGATCGCTCAGCGACGGAGGGTCGCGAGTACCGAATAAGCGAGAGGGAGATATTCGTCTCGGTCTGTTCTCTCGGCAGGATTTACATATCATTTTCGCCGATAGAATTTTTTGGCACCTTTCCCCAAAAAAAAAAAATAAATAAATAAAATACAGAAGGATAATGCATAATTTTGTAATATAATAATTACAGTTAAATCTAAAAATTTCTTCATACTTTTGTTAATAAATTATCTTTGATACCATCGAATACATATCCTTGACATTAGATGTTTACATATTTGAGAAAAAATGCAAACGCGACTTGTGAAAAAACACTTATCTATTTCCAACGGCCTATGATCTTTCTGTCATTAAATCATTTTCAATATGTTCATTACAGAGCGTGCGCGTACTTCTCGAAGCAAATAAGCAGATAAGTTATACTGCACGGTTTCGCCAAATCGCCGAAATGCGCAAGGGGGGTACGAGAGATCGGTTTTACGAAGGGCTCGAAGAATGCTATTGGCAAATTAATTTACACAGTCAAAAGGAACCTGTATACGTTCGATAATGGAAAGAAATGTCGGTAAGAATCGTGGATACGTATCTGTATATTCTTTTTATGAAAGTCTGTCACGTATTTTAATGAAAAAACTGCGAGCGATAAACCCGTACAATTTAATTTTATTGCGAGTTGACCGCATGGCAGGTGCTCGAATCTTCTCGAGTGCGAATCATTCCCGCTCTCTTGCCCTCTCTCTCTCTCTCTCTTTGCTCGCAGAGGTTTGTGAAGAATTTTTTTGTACTGATTCTATATAGCTGGTCCCCTGCTGTTTATGTTGTATCTGTTGTTGTCGGTGAGTGGGGGAAATTATAAGGTATAAAGAGTGCAACTCCGTGAGGAGAACCGAATCCGCGTGATATGGAGAGAACGTGCGTGCGCGCGCGTGTGTGTGTGTGTGTGTGTGTGTGAGAGAGAGAGAGAAAGAAATCCTGAAGAGGGCCACCGTGGTGACGGGAGCTCTTGGAAGGCTCTCCCATGTAATCGTGATGTCACGTCGCCGGCGCGGACAGCCACGAGGCAGGACGAGTGATGAAGAATTTTAAAAAAGTATAAAATAAAAAATCAAATGAAAATATAAAAAATTCAAAGACATAAAAATCTAAAAAATAGAAGAACAAAGGAAACGATGGTACCTCTCGGTATCTCTCCTGTCGCGCTCGGGAAAAAAGAAGAAGACCGAGAGACGAGATCCTGAAATTGCGTGTCACGTCCTTTCAATTCGACGAGTGTCAAGGGAAGTCCCAATGACGCGAATGCAACGTCCTAGAGAGGAATTCGCTAGGTCCGAAACTCGTCTCGACGAGTTCGAGAGTGAAAAGAATTTGAAAAAAAACATCCGAAAGAAAAAATTAAAATGTAACCTTTGTAAATGAAAATAATGAGAATTCGGTAAACAAAAAGTCTTCTGCAAACATTATGATTGAAATGGAATATATTTCGTGGATACGTAACGTAACTTTTGCCTCTTGGTGATTCGAGGCACTGCGAATAAATGTGATGGGGCCACCGGGATCGTCGTCGCCCATGCGCGGATGTATCGCGCGCGTCAGTCGTAATCGAATCGTATAAAAGCGTCGCCCAAGAAGCCTCTCTCTTTCATTGTCGCGACAAAACAGACATTTCGCGAGAGAGCCCGCGGCATCCGTTCGTTTCATCTGCTCCGGCTTGCCTCTCGTTCTCGCGTTGTCCCAAGGAGCGGGACTCTTCTCGTACGCACGATAAATATTTACGCGATTTCATTCATTCGTTTCCTTTTTAGCTGGTTAGAGACGAGATGGGGCGAGCGGGGGGGGGAGGTACGGCGTGTGAACGATCGAGCTGAAAACGGCGAGCTTCCTTTAACGCGCGTTAATTCAAGTTTCTCGGTAGAAAATTACTACTGTAATCACATCCGCCCTCGTAGAAACCGCACGAAGAGTCTGATGTATTTATTACATCTTACATCGACGTCGGAAATCTGACGCTTCACTTCCCTCGACTTCACTTACGAGCTAAATTCTGACTTATCGCGATTCAAAAAATGTGATTTTATTTATAGTTGAAAGATATCGCGAGTGCGCGTAGAAACGTAATCTTCCGATTTTTAGAATCATAACGTCCCTATATAGCCTGCAGTTGGATAACTTCTCAGCCATTGACACTCTGTAATTATTCACCTTCTCGCACGTTCGTAACCGCGATGGTTGTTACGATGTTTCCACATCCCACTTCAAATTGTACCTATTAACATTTGTTTCATCGCCCGTACGGTAATTTCGAAACGTAGTGAAGCACGGAAACTTCAAGGCGTGTTGGCGGCTTCTGCAGGAAATTATTAGCCGGGGTACATATCCTGCGGCTATTGGCAGCAGCTAAGAGTGAATCTAGGAAATCTCGAAAGATGAATGTTCTATATATATATATATATATATTACATGATATCGGAGATTATGGTGGCGGCTTTGCCGTCAGCCGAAAGAACGTCACGTATCCCCCCCACCGTTGAAGCATTACGGGATGGATCATCTCCGGTTCGCGTCATTATTGCACGCTGACCTATGCACCCGAACGCGATCCTTTCTGCGTGCTCGCAAAGTACGTAATTTACGGGTCTCGCGCGCGCCCGTATCATCCCTTTCCCTGGTTCTCTCTCGCTCGCTCGAGCCGCAGATATGGCCGCAGTAACAGCAGCGGCACAAACCGAGAGAACGATTTACTGCGGCTGGTGGCCCGAGGGGTCATCCTCACGGGGGTTCCCGTATACCCGCGAGGCTCTCGTAGAGAGGGGCCCCCTTTGGCCGCATCGAAGAATAAGTGCACCAACCGAGAGACGGGAGGAGAGCAAAAGAAGAAGAGCTTTCTTCCCCGTTCCGAAACTCTCGGCAAACCTGACTTTGAGATCGTGACTCTGCGCCGGGTCTCTCGTCCGCGTTATTGGAAATAAAGAGAATAAAAAATACATACAAAAAAAAAACCATGCAAACAAACATAAAAAAATAGAAAGGAATAAAAAGTATCCAACAGGTTCCTCGAACCTCCGTCAGGTTTTCGGATTATCGCGGTGGATTTATTTTCTCGAGTCGACGACGACGGGACTCGAGCAAACAACGACTCGACGAGTAAAAAAGAGAATGAAGAAAAATCAATAGAACGGTAAATAAAATTGTCACAAATTTTGATTCCTTCCCTTGGCTACCTTCCGGTGCTATCGACTTTGATTTCGTGCCGTACGTCCTTTCGCCAAACTTCTTACTTCTTCGTTTCATTTTGTTTTTTCATTCGACTCCCGTGGCCTCCTGCCATACCCGCGCTATATAATCATTCGCGGGGATCATCGGGGGTCGAAGGAGCATAACGCGGGAATGCCACGAGAAATGTGTGCACGCTCACGACGTCGAGTGCGCGTGGTGAAGCGAGAAGGAGGGAGCGTTGGGTCAGCAGGAGCGAACAGGAACGAGATGTTGTGGAGGAGAGAAGGAAGAAAAAGAAGGAGATGCGAAGACGACGGTCTCTCGAGAGCGGAGAGAGGCCTCTCGAGATTCTCTCTTTCTCTCTATCCCTCTCTTTCTTCTTGCCCCTCCACTACTCGAACTGTATGTAGGTGCCTTTAACCGGCAGGTGGCCCCGTCTTGCTAGGGCCCGACTCGCCCCACGGATGAGAATCTCGACGGACACGCGCGCGCCACGAGATGGAAACGTATAGATTGTGCCTCTTTCTTCCTTCTCCCTTCCTCTCCCTCACTCGAACCCCGCTCTTTCGTCCTTCTTTCCCTCTTATCCTCATCGCGTCCTCTTCCTCGGACATTCCCCCTCCCCGACCCCCGCATTTCTCTTTTCCTCATTCCCATCTTTGGTCGCGACCAGCTCTCTCCCACTCTCCGGATCCGTTTCATATCGCGCTCTCGAGCATCGCAGACTCTCTTGCACCTTCATTGAAAGAGGAACGAATGCTATGGTACGGAAATTAAACATCTCATCCTAACCACTTTGGATTACCACACTACTTTTTCCTTATAATTTCTTTTTGTTTTTACACATAATACACTAGGGTTCTTCCCATATTAGTCTCATTCCCCCATGTAGGTACCCGTGGGAGTCGCACGTTTCCCCCAGCTCGAGAGATCTTCCGGCTTTGAGCTCCTGGACTTTCATCTCCCGCGCTGGACCATCATTGAAAAACGTGGGTTTTCATGCTTCTAGCCAAAATGAACCCTCGACCCCACGCTGGTATGGACAAGAAATCTCATTGGAGCGATCTATTGATTTCTTGATTTCGTTACAATAATTAATTCTTGAACGACGATTCGAAAAGCACAAAATAACAAAAATTACCGTTTGATTTTCGTGCTGAAATGCTGTTTCGGTCCACGCTGCTCGCTGTATAATATGATAAATCACTATGCGGAATATATACGGCCGATGCTTTAGGGCACCGTAACTCTCCGAGCGAGTTGTGTTCCACGAAGCGCGAATATATGACGCCCCCGGAAAGTAATTCTTCCCGTTCGAATAATAGTCGTTTCGGATGCGCGTTATATCGTGTCACGGGGCTCTCGTCGTGCGGCGTGCCAAGCTGCGCATCAACGAAAATAAGAGCCGCGAGATGATATTCTTTTATAACGTCCTCGATTCAACCGTTCGTTCTCCTTACCTCTCTCGGCCCCTCTCGCATAGGGAATTTAACGATTGTAAACTGGAACCGGACGAGGTACACGAGGGTCCACTTTACAGCGTTGTAAGTTTTCGCTGATGCTCGTTGTCTGTCGAAAATACATTTAAAAAATCGTCGTTACACGTATACGATATCGGGAATATACGGTGGACGATGCTAATTAGCGAACAAGCGATACGGCAAGGAGAAATCGAGATTCGAAGTTTTCTCGTGTTCGTCGAGAGATCACGCAACGTGTTCAAACGTTCCCGCGTGGCGATGTAATAATCCACGAGAAAAAAAAAGCAACGTAGCTCGCTTGGTAAGTACTCGTTGTTACTCTTGTTCGTAACCGCTACGTATTTATTTCGGTTTCTTGCCAAGTTCCCGAGTACGAAGGAGCCGCGGTGAATAGAGAGAGAGAGAGAGAGAGTCAAAGGATTCAATTCCCATCGCGACATTCATCGAGTTTATCGGAATCCCGAGTGGTCGCGAGATGTGCACGCGTCTTTTTAGCAACGCCGGGCTGAGAACTCGGACGGTCGCGTGTGTCCACATGTCACGACTTGTCCATACACGGTAAAGACGATCCAGTGTCTTTGAACATCAAGACTTTTAATCTCTTTTCATCTCGTCACACGATCGCTACAACGTCGAACAAGGCAGCGAACAGTAAATAGTTTACACCGCGAATAATGTATAAAGGAGATGTTTTATCGCTTTGTGATCTACGCGAGGAAAAGCGAGACGCCATATTCGATCGTGACACTTCTCTACGCCGGTAATATTGCTCGGCACAGTCGTGCGCTCTCGCCTCTGCGTTTAAACGTATGCGTGCTGCGGGTCGAGTTGGCTGGACTATGTGCCGTAAACAACTCTTATGGCGCGTTGTATAAAAGCGTGCCGGACATTATATCCCCGCGTATAAGAGTGCCGGTGCATTCGCGCGAGGGTTTGTGGGAACCCGAGCAAACGATAGCTTTGCTAAACGTGAGATCAGAAAATTTCATATTTTCCCTTTCACTTCCCGATTCGCGTCCACACAAACGATCCGGGGAATTTCTTAGGCTCTACATAAAGAATGGCATTATGCGATCAAGATCCTTTATATTTCTCCTATACGTGTATTTATATACGTGTACAGTCGTAGCCGAACAAAGGATTGATAAAAAAAAAGCGAATGGAAAAGAACCAACAAAAGATGGTATAGCTTCGTGGAATCCTCAAGAGCCCATTGTCTCAACTCGTCCTTGGAGTTATTGTGATCCTCTCTCGTTATCCTTGGTATAGCCACGTATGCGCGCACGCCTTGAGACGTGTGGCGACGTCAACGAATTTCGGCAGTGCCGAAAATTCTCGCGACTCATTCAGCTCTTAGACCTGACGCGTTGAGCGAGAGGGAGAGAGAGAGAGACAAAGAAACAGAGAGATAGAGAGAGAGAGAGAGAGAGAGAGAAATCCCACATCTCGCGTGCATTTTGTCCACAACGTTGAAACGATTCCTATCGTCGCAGGAAGTCTTTGTGCCTTGTCTCTTCCCCTTCATAGAATTTCCAGCAGACCCGCGTCTCCCCCGCACCTTGTTGACGGATAATATGCATTTCCGTTACACGTCCCGGCGAACACTCGTTATTGGCGATTGGTCAATTGGTTAAAGTGTCCCTGTGGCCGGGCGACAATATGGACGAGAACGTAGCGAACGCGCGCTCGCAGATTGACGAGACAGCGTCTAGACGCGCTTAACACGCGATGGCACCTCCAATTCTCGCGAATCGACTCTCCCTTATACCGTCTCTTGCTCTCTCCTATCTCTTATTCCATTCCTCTCTTAACGTCATCCCGTTAGGACACATTGAAATTCGTCGCTGTTGGGGAATCCGAAGAACGCAACGAGCGTGACGAACGCTTGCTGCAGTTCGAGAAATGGTCAAAGTGACCCAAAATTAAATATCTTGGTTCGATTTCCAATGGTAATGTCGACGGTTCGTTTGATTTCCTGAGTGCAATGCTAAACTAGTATCTCGATTCGAACGATACGCAAGAGACGTCTCGTTTTTGGACAACGATAATCTCAATTAAACGGGTTCATCCGAGTTAGCAGGGGGTGCCGAGATGATTCGCTTCACAGACCAGCTGTTCCGTGTCGACGATCTCCGAAAGAACGAGATCCGAAAGAAAAATCAGATGGTCATGAGAAGAAAATAACAATAAAATCGGAATTTTACGAGATTCAAGGGGATGAAGGGTAGCTGGTCCGTTGCTTGTGTCCTCCTCGTGTCGTGAGAAGGGGCAAATGTCCGGAAGAAGTTTCACGTAGGAATGTGTAACGTATGTTTCTCGAACGTTCAGGGGGTGAACGATCGGTGACCTGACCACCCGAGGTTTACGGCTCGCTGACGACTCAAAGGGTTGCTCTCCTGGAGACGTGCCGATCTTCTAACTTGTTATTGCCACCGCAGCAACTGTTGCAGTGTACTTTACGTATATCTTGGACGTGTCCGAGACACCCCCCGTCGTCAGTGGTTTCTCTTCTGGAACAATCTTCGTGCGGCAGCTGGTACGTGAGCTCGGTCTTCAGATTGATGGAGAATCGCGGTTAACTCTTCGATATTCCATTTCCTGTTCCGAAGTAACCAATCGTTCTTCCAATTACATCGAAAAATACCGATATCGTTCGGTGTCGAAGAATATCTCGGATATGAATTCATTGCACTTGTTGCGTACCTCGGCACTTCGTCAAAATAGAAGTTAGTACCGGAAGTTAGTGAAAACGATCGAGCCCGAGGCACGTACGTTTAAACGTGGTTAAAGTAGTACGGTTTATCGAGACAGGAAGCGCGGGTCTTGTGCTTCGCGATAAAGCCCAGGTTCTGGCACGACCGCATCGTTTGCAGCGTACACACGCCACGCGGTGGAAAGAGAGAACGTGTGTGCATTTACTAAGCGAGTTTCAGAGTTTTCACCGTGGCAATAACGTTTGTTTCTTAATGCACTTTGCCATCTCCGTCTTCTCGACGAGATAGGGCACACGCGGCCAATAGAACGGTCCCGTAGTTGATACAACGCGTACGAGCGGCTGCGAACGTTTATTACTCCGTCTCGGTTGGGTTTAGAAACGTGGTGAGAGACAGGGGGAGCGAGAGAGAGAGAGAGAGAGAGAGAGAGAGAGAGAAAAATCCATCAAGATAGACTGGATACGGCATAAATAAAAAAACAAGGGAAAATAAAGAGGGGTGGTAAAGGATCTTCGACTCTCGACCACGTGGCCATTCACCAAGGGAGACAGCAAAAAATAAAATAAACAGGAGAGAATCCCAACCGACGAAGCGTGCAGCTCGACAGTAAGTCGGCTCAATTGGGGTTGAAATTATTTGAATACGTGGCTCATTTATCAGACGCGAAATTGTTCAACGTTGCGGGGTTCTGTCCTCGACTCAGGCGTCTCCCGTTGACGTGCCAAGAAGTATCGAAACTCGTTCTTCGAGTGGGGCATCTCGTGCTAAGCTCCGCTCGTTTATTTTCTTCCCTTTTTTTTGGTATTCTTGGCGTCTCACTCGTGATACTCGGGGAAGTCAATTTTTCAAAGGATCGCGTGCGCGTCTTCATTTCGGCGAGAAACCCGAGCGTCGCTTCGCGGTTTATCCAACAAAGTTTTACACCGATGTTGACACTCGTGTTGACGCTTTGTCAAATTTCTCGAAAACTTTATTTGCTCGGTCGTCTTTCATTCTCCTGTTCGTTCTCCGCTCTCTATACACTTTGTCTCCTCGCCCTTTACTCGAATCCGTTACACTTGCTGCTCGAAGAGTGTCGTAACAGCTATATTCCAGTGGAGGGGGACGGCGAAAAGTCACTTCGTTCCCCACGTAATGTAATACAGGGCGAGAACTCTGGCTCGGGTAGCAAGATTTTCGTCGTGGGGTGCGGTACTAGTTCATCGGGGACGTATCTTACACATGGACCAGTTTTCAAATCGCTTTGTTATGAAGTGTCGCCACTCTCGAGTAGACGTGATTTGTATACGAATTGCTCGCTTACGGGTTCCTTCTGCTGACGTTGAATCAAGACCAAGGCCTCACCCCCTGCTCTCATGCGTGGACACTTCAATGTCCTCGAGGGAGATTGAACATTATATCATTATTCTGGTTCTGGTTTACCAGCAGGGTGACAACCACTTGGATCTGTCCAAGCGGACACGGATCACATCCGAGTCTATATTATATCTTCTTTGATACTTTCGCTGGATAATGTTTTTACGACTCGGTATGGTCCGGCAAAATACTCATAAATATTATCGATATAAAAATATGATTCATCACGATATTCTTGAAATTCATCACGATATTCACGATATTCTTCCATAATGGTTATTATTTTCATTTCATTAATATTGTCAGAAAATTATCACGAAAGGTTTTTCATTCGTGCATGATGCACAACTCTCGTTCCGGTATCGAGCGAAAGGCTACGGGACGTCGAGCTTGAAACAAACGAACGAACGAATAAACGAATAAACGAAAGGCGGTGAACGAAAAAAAAAAGAAAAAGATAAAAAGATGAACAGCGATTAACCCTTCACCCATCATTCAACTTCACGGCGCACACGTCTTGGTAGAGGCGTCTTCGTTATTCGTTCTCCGGTATGTTCACGCATCGGGCGCTATCTCTCTTTCTCTCTCGTCACTATAGGTGTCCACGCGGACCTAAAACAATCAAGAAGCTCAATCCATCTTGTTGCAAAGACGAGAGAAAGGGAAAGAGCGAGAGGGAGATAGCAATCGCTCGAAGGCCTCATCGCGGCCACATTTGTTACTTCTCTCGCGCGTTCGCTCGCTCCTCATAAGAGGGGAACAAGAATAAAAGAGAGAGAGAGAGAGAGAGAGAGAGAGAGAGAGAGAGAGAGAGAGAGAGAGAGAGAGAGAGAGAGAGAGAAGCGTTGTTTCCATCATTTCACTCGGCGATCGGACGTGGGTGTGAGACTTTGACGAATCTTTTCATTTTCGTTTCGTGGCCTCTCGGACAATCTCCCTGTGCCGAGTGTCTGTTTCAAACACGTGCTTGATTGTACGCCAGGAGAGCGTCGAAGATTGAACGAGCTGCTTTCGACTACATGACAGTATCGCGCGTATACAAATAAACCACGCAAAGTCTCGTTCTTTCGTATTGAAAAAATAAGAATGAGAGGACCTCGTGAGAGCTCACTCACGGAGGAGGCGTTGATGCGTCCGATCACGCGTTGTTCCAAGAGGTACGCATCGAAAGACCATCGATTGGAAAAATAAACAACGTCTTCATGAAGCAAGCGTCCGCTCTATACGATCGCAACTGTGGATCGTTCTTCTCGGAGACTCGAGGAATACGATAAACTTAGACATCTTCATAGACTCTACGACGAGATTAAATGGATTTCTCGTCCTTCGGAGTTCTCTACCGACGTCGGGTTTCGAATCAAGAAGAAAAAGCCGAATAGAAACGATTCTCGTCGCATTCTCCGCATTCGGTCTCGAGACGCGCGCGCGATATTCCCATACAACTTTTTTATCCGACCACTTTTCACAACGACGATAATCGTTCATTGTGACTCTCGAGATACAGTATCATATATAGAGAGAGAGATATTTGAAAAAGAGAATCGTTTCGATGCAGAGAACAGTTCTGCAATGATGGAAGAAAGAAGCGAAAAAAGCAACCCGCGAATCCCTACGGTGAGTCTTCTTTCGCGGAGAAAGGAAACGTCGAGAGAGGCATCGCATATTGAGAGATGCGATAAATAAATATAATATATTTCAATCGAGTGGCTTGCATCAATCAGGTTAGTTCTCTCGAACGGCGAAGACACGAGAAATCGAGCGAAGGAGAAAATGTTTCAGGCTCATCCACTACCACGTGCAACGTTATTTCCTTTCTTTTTCTTTATTTTATTTTATATGAAGCTCTCGTCGAGAGAGTGAGAGAGAGAGAGAGAGAGAGAAAGAAACTTTTCTGCTCGCGTGGTATATAAAAGCCTACGGGATTTACGGTCTCGTTTGTACGAGTCCTGATGCGTTCCACGTGGTAGGAACGTTAGAGCGAAGGAGAAAGAGAGTTCCTTTCGCCGGGGAACTTGGGTTCGCCGCGGTGAAACGAATATCAGCTGAGTAGAAGGAGGGAGAGTAAGAGAGAGAGAGAGAGAGAGAGAGAGAGAAAGGGAGAAGAGCAAACGACTCTTTCGCTTCGACCTTATCGTACTAATCGCCAAATAAATTCTTTCGTCTCTCTATCCTTCCTCTTTTTATTACACCGTGTTCTCGTTAGGCGAAGCACGTGTTTTCCTCGTGTCTCTTCTGTAACCCCTGCGGCGTGTGGCATATCCTCGGGGTCTCTCTCTGCCTCTCTCTCTCTCTCGCTCTCGCTCTTTCTCGATCTTTTCGCTCTCCCTCGCTCTCGTTAAATAATCAATTTTATCGAGTGGCCTGCTGAGCGTTTCGCGCGTATTGTTGTCCCGGGCGTGGGCAGTTTGCTCTGATAATAGGGACGGTTGAATAAAATCTATAGAAATTGATGCTTCGACGGTGTGCCTGTGGCGTGAAAGTGCCAACGAAGTTAAAAAAAAGGGATGATCGACCGTAAATCGATGGAATTTCGCGCTCGTTAAAGGGAAAATATTGATTCATCCAATCGATACAACAAGAAAAAAGAACAATTTCAAAACTATCCCCAAGGTAATATTAAAAATTTAAGATGTAACATTTGGAAAAACCCAATAAAATCAAATCAACAAAAAAATCGATGAACGAACGAACTTGCTTCGTTCATTATCGAATTTCTTCCCCGTTGCGAACGAAAATCATTTTCAACAGAGACCTAGTTCACGTTCGCTGCAATCAAAAAGTTTCTCAACCCGCATAAAATCTACGAATAATAGACGCCCGAAATGAGATTGGCTAGCGAAGTAGTTGCTCCCACTTGGTACATTTACGAGAAAGCCAGAGAGAACGCGGCGTTTATAACTCTAACGAAGCGTTAGACACGAACGAAAAGACCGTGATGAAAATTTAATCGAGGAATAATCAACGAGAGACGACGTTATTCGGTTGCGTTCTCGTAAGATTGCGTTTCACGGCGTAAGGTGGTGTATCCAGGATATGATAAAAGAGAAGCCCAGGCTCGACTAACGAGGTTTCATTGTTTATTTTCTCGTTTAGAGCGGGTCAATGAACGAACGAAACGCACCGAGAAGATCGAGAGACAAACTTAGAGAATCGTGAGAGGGAGGCGCAACGGACTGGGGGGCGGGGGGTAGCGGTTGCGGAGGAGGAGGACGGGTTAAGAAAAAATCCAGCAAAGAATAACCAGAAGCCAGTCTCTCCTGCTTTATTGTTGGCAACGGTAGCCCCAACAGTGGCGTGATGAAGTCCGATGTTGCCCAAAGATAGAGTTTTCAATCATCGCTTCCTTTTCTCTCTGCCTTTTTACATAACTCATATATATATATATATATATATATGGCATGGAATAGCCGCAATAATAACTCTCACTCGCGGTGCTACCAAAAAAAATCATCTCTCCTCAGGGTGTTGGTCGTAGAGCGAGCTCACTGATTAAAGATACAAGCGATAGCGCGACGTAAAAAAAGAGCGGGTGCGATGCGGTTTCATCCAATTCGTTTGAGAAATTCCTTCGCGTTTTCTATGAAGCTTCGAACAACCTTATTATACCTTTGGCTTTCTCACTGGCGAACTGCAATATCCCCGCGGTCTCTCTGCACTGACGACGGAGAGAAACGTGATATTCCACCGGGAATGTTACACACAGCGTAGCTTAGATAATTTTACCACACCCGCGTATGTCCCGAGGATAATGTAACGAGATCGCGTATCGAGACGGAGTTTGTGAAGAAAATACGAGGAAAAAAATAGATTCTTGCCACGAATGCAACGAGAGGGAAAAGATTGCTGTAACGATTTGGCCTTTTAGCCACGAGCCTTTTCGGCATACAACCGAAGTATATTTCAGAATATTTATTTCGTTTTTCGGCGACATTTTCGTTTTTCCAAAAATATATCAATGTTGTGAAAATATAAGTATCGATGACATATATTTAATTATATTTCGTATTATTCACGAATCAATTATACTACTAACAAAATAACAAAAGTTCTATAAATGTTTTCAATTCATATTTCTGACATTGCGGACTCATTAAATTTGACTCAATTCGAGTTATTGGCTCGGTCACTCAACGTTAATTAATCTGCTCGGACGTAAGATCGATGTCAAGGAATGTCAAGAGGCGCTAGGGGACCTCAGGTGGTGTCGAAACAATGTTTCACTTGCGCGAGAGGACGCGAGGCTCGTTTGTTTCCCGAACGTTGTCCGATCCCGACGCTGCGCGAGTACAATTTGGTTCGCCGGAATAAAACGATGTCGCGATCGGACACGGACTCGGTTTTGCGAGCTACGAGACAAATTTGTGTATCTCTCGAAGACGAAGTGACACTTACTAGCAGAGTCTGAAAAAAGCACGAAGTAACGTATCAAGAGCAGCGATCTGACGGAGTCATGTCCACCAAGAATCCCATCCCCGATGACCCGACCGTTTCCTAAGCGTGTAAACAAAAAGGAAAACAAAGATGAACGTTATAAGCGAGAGTGACGCGCAAGCGCTAACACAACTCCGCTTCTCGGGCTCTAGTCGCGCGCCTTTTATCAAGATCCACTTCTGCCCGAAAAATTCCACCGAGATTCGTCGTTCCTTCCGAGGTGCTTTTTCTTTTTTTTAACGCCCCTCGGAGCTCGCGGGGCGATTAACCCTGGAGATACGAGGCCGTAAGAAACAAATAAGAACAAGCGACGAGTAGTCTCGTCTCTCGGTTCGGGCTACCTTCCTACACACCAGCGGTCCCAGCAGCGTTGCCTAAATTCTACTGTCGTCCCTCTCTCCCTCTCGTGGTCGTCACAGACTCTTTTGGGGTCCCACGCGCTCCATATCCTCCCCTCCCTCCGTTCCTCGACTCTTTCCTCAGGCAAACGTTTCGTATACGAAACAGCCTGGCAGGTGCACCCAAAACCATTCTGGAATTACTCGAATGTGACAAATATGCCAAACATCTTTGCTCGTGTACGAGTCTCTGGAGAAAAGGTAAAACCCGCGGCGCCGAGAGTCAAAAGACTTTGAAACAAGCCTACCCCGTGCGACAGTCCACCAGGATTTCATTCCTCTTTCGTCCCGGTGGTGTTCGCTATAGCGACGGAGAACAAAGAAGGGAACAATAAAAACGACTCTTTGTCCTTTCCGCCACATCAACGACGTTCCGATCCTTCCGAGGTTCGTATGCGCCGTGGTGGAATCTCGAACGTTTTTTTTTCCATCCCTCGCCCATTTTGCTCTTGTTTCGCGAGGCTTAATCGTATATAGAATATATTTTCTTAGCATACCGGCGGGTCGCCGTTAATCTTCGAATTATCACGAAATGTTCACAATCTCGAGCGTTGTAACGTACGCGAGTGAATTACTCTTTGATTACTCCCGCGAACGAGACACCGCGGTTGTCGCGAGTTCGTAACAAGAGTGATCGTACGGTTGGAGGGAAAACGGTCTGGGTAGGATTAATGGTGATTACGCGAAAAGAGAAGGAGAGTCGCGTGGTAGTTGGAATAAAATGCGAAGCGTGAGGGAGGCTGCACGTGGAGAGCCAGCAGGGATAAACGCCTGTGTCAAATCCTTAATTGGGTGACGTTGATAATGACCGAGCCGGATCGCTTGTACTCGTGTACAGAGAGCGCTTTTCACATACATATATACATAGTATATATATGTATATATGTATATTTCACAAAAGAGAGAATCTCTCGTGAACATAATTATCGCAATGGTTTAAGGGAATGCTCCGGAGAATTTCAAGCAGCGGCTATCAGCACGGGAGGGCGTTCCTTTTCCAATATCGCTGCGGTGCTGCTTCACCTCTCTTTCTCTACTTCTCTCTCTCTCTCCCTCTCTCTTTCGCCCGCGCGATTCCCTCTCGTTTGTCCGAGTAGCATGCTTTAATAGAGATTAATGCTCACGTCGAAGAAACCCGCCGCGAGTGTATACTCTCGTGCGAGAGAGAGGGAGCCTGAGACCCTCCTTCGAATTGCGAATATTTCACGTGATTCGAGATAATTGCTGTCGATTCATCTTAATTGGAATTGCACCGGGAATTGAGAAGGGAGGCTCGGTCGCAGTCCTGGCAGATCAGCACGCGAAATCTGTGTCCAAGCTTTAACTGGTATTTCGAAATTTTGTCCAACGTTGCTTCCTACATTTGTCTTTTTCACGAAATTTCGTAGATGGGAAAGATTCGGAGGATAGTAAAAAGTTTCAATGGGTATACAAAATCGTTGAAAGTGTGGTCTTTCGAGCGAAATCAAATATCATTTTCCAAGCGTTTACGTTCGGATCGACGAGTTTCGTTGACGTGCTACCGTTCGGTAGTGCGTTTATACTCAAAAATAAATTTAATAAACGACGATTTCAGGAGGGTCATATTGCCCTGGCATTGTCCAAAAACTCGAAGTTGAGTGCACTCGAATTTGACTGTCGGCCGTTCGCATAAGGCGTTCCGGTTCGTCTTTTGTCGCACTTTCAAATTGCTCTCCCGTTCTACGAGCCGGCATTATGTTCAATTTTCTCGTTTGGTGCCTTTTACAAAAATTCGGAGATTCTCCGAACGCTCGATACTCGGTGGACAACGGTCGTCGATTCGAGAGTCTCTCGAAGTAATTTTAGGTGAGAGACTCCGATACTTCATAAACGAGTCGATACTCGTGTGCATTACGATGAAAGGAAGTCACACTTTGTGAAAGACGTGCCCCCGAGATCGTTCGAGTTCATTGATGCGACTACAGTTCATTTTTGACCGATCGTCCGCTTGCAGCTTGCGCTTACCCACTTTGTTGCACACGAGGTGCGTAGACTTATATAAGGCTCCCTGTCGTTCACCCACGTAGGACCGGTCAACGGCAAGTCGAAGAAAGCAAAACGAGTCCTATAATACATCTTTTACGAGAGTCACGACAAAACGTATATCCAGTCATGAATCGCCGCCGTTTCCCATTATAGGCTAAGTAATTGTTTGCCAGCAGTTTCCAGGAGGAAAAAAAATCTTTGCCTTTCGACCCCGAAATCTCTTTGCGGCTTCTTTCGTGAGTGCGCGAATGGTTATTGGTGTTTTTATTGCCTGGCTATTGAAAGTGGCATTCGAGAATCAGCAGGACTCGTCTCAGTGCCAGAGAGGCGAGGAGAATTCTTTGAATGCATTTTCTGGTTGCAGTTTAGTGAAGAAAAAATGCGACTGTTATAGCTTCGAATCGATCGATTTGTTGTATGCCATTAAAAATGTATCTCAAAATAAACGTTTGGTATAAAATGATTTTGACGCCGAAATGTATCGGAAATCTTTCGAAACTTATCGTTATTCCCGACATACGTCGCGATAACGTAAGTTTTTATTATTTTTCGAGAAGACTGTAAATAAGAAAGGTCGTAGTAAAAATTCGCGCATCTGTCCGTGGCTAATTCGAAGATTTCCTCTTCGATCTCCTTCGCCACGTGAGCTAGTACCATTTCCGTTTTACCCGAGGAAGAAAAAGGCGAGGGTAACTTTAGCGAATGCTCGGCGCAGTGAGCACTCTTGGCACATTATAGCTATCCTCTTTCTTTCTCAGTGACGTAGACCGTACTCATTCAAGGAAGATCCGAGGAATCTCATGAATGGATTCTCTTTTCGTGAGACGCGGTGTACTTTTCCAATAGCAAGCCCGAGAGAGGAAGAAAAAAACTGCATATCCACGTTTCGAGTGACTTTGTAGTGGCCAATTCATTGACCACTCTCGAAGCATCTGACGCGCGCCCAACCGTTCCATTGGAAAGATTCTCGAGGTTCACTTGACCAGTGAATATTCACGGCAGCGACGATTCCCTCGACCATTCGACTCTCTCGATCCTTTTGTTCGACGATCTTTCCGGCGAACAACGAACGTACGCTCGAGACTGGAGTGTTCTCAACGAAAACTGAGAACGTGTGGGGTTACTGCGTGAAAAAGAGTCGCCAGCGACCAGACAACGTATCCGGCTAAATTCGTCAAGGATTCTTCACCAAGGAAGTTTCTTCTCTCGTTTTATAAATCGTCGAATCGGTAGTTTTTTTTTAGAAAAAAATAGGTACCTCGTAAAAAAACACCGGTAATACATTTCTCCGATCTTTATTCTTCTCCGTCTTTCACTTCGTCGAATTGTTGAAATTATCTTTACCAAACAAATCGACTTCCCATTTCGACTAAATATTTGTCATTTTTTTGACGTTTTTTCCATCGAGAGAGGCAGCGAGAGACAGAGAGAGAGAGAGAGAGAGATCAGCTCGCCAACCCCTCCTTAAAGACGTAGGAAGATTCTCGGAGGCTTAACGAGAGTCTCGAGGCAAAAGTGCTTAATCGCGATACGCCCTCGGAGTTATTCGCGGCGAAGAAGAAGAGGAAGAAAAATAATCCACGCGCGAAGAAATAATCGATTCACCAGCTGTGCTTCTCTCCTCCGTTTCTTTTCGCTTCTCTCTCTCACTCTCTCGCTCTCTCCCGGTGCGTCGCCACGAGAGTATGGGATAGTCGCGCACACGCCACCCCGAGCATATTTTCTCACTTCACGAAGAAGGCACGTGGGTGGCGGTGTGGCACTTTGCCGGCTTTATAAGAGTCGCAAGAATGGTCCTCTGGCTCCTCTTCTTCTTTTATCGTCTCACTCGCCGACTTTATACTTCTCTCTCTCTCTCTCCTTGGTTTCTTCCACACTTTTCATTCTTCGTCGTTCCTTTCGCGAGCTGCTTGCGCGTACTTCTCTTTCTCGTATTCTTCCTCCAACTTCAACCCGCTCACCCCCTTCACCGCCTCTCAATCTTCCGTTGCTTCTCGTCGCAGCAACCCAAGAGCCACGAGAGGAAGAAAAAGAAAGAGAGAGAGAGATAGGAAGAGAGATGGTTTTTGTATCGTCGCGCCATTACTCGACAAAGTCCTTTGCCGTTTGGGCCCTTGATGGATGTCCGTTGCGTGGGCAACGGGCAACGGCGTTCCGACGTTTTCTATACACTCGTTCCAATGGGCTATCTCTTCTTCTCTTTCTCTCTCTCTCTCTCTCATTCTCTCCGTCTCTGACCAAAATTCAACGTGCAGAGTGTGTGTGTGTATGCGAGAGAGAGAGAGAGAGAGAGAAAGGTAGAGAGATATTCTCTCCTTCTACTACGAGTCTAACCCGTGCCTCTCGACCACGGACGACACGCAACTCTTCTCTTCCTCTCGATGCAACGGAGAGTGCAGCACGAGGACGCTTTGTAAATCTCGCCTCAGGCCCAAAGCCGAGATCTCTCTCTCTCTCTCTCTTTCTCTCTCTCTTTCTCTATCTTTCTTGATCAGGCCCAAAAGGGGTTTCACGACCGAGTACCCACTATACGACGTCTCGCGCTACTTTCGTATTAGTGTATTACCCTGTGAGTCCCCGAATTCCTGGAATACGAGAGAATACGTGGATATTCGATATTTTATTCGAGGGCTCACAAATCACTCGTAGAAAACTGATATAAGAGTTTGAATTTTATATTTAAAAAACAAAATCACCGACATTTGAAAGAAAATGAAGATAATCATATTTCAGTCGATATCGCGTAAGAATAATCAGTCAAACCTTACGGTCCTACAATTTTATTTGTTCCTCGAGTCAAACCCCTCCTCGTGCACCGAAATTTCCTCGAAATCTGCGATCACCACCGCCCTCTACCGTGAAAAAAACCAAGGCGTAATAGCCCCGCGATACGACGACAGGCGTAAAAAAAACTCAAGCGCGACCGTGCGTATCGATACTTTTCGTGGCAATCCCGAGTACCTACACGCGCGGTGTAGGTACCCTCGCTCCCGAGGCTCCGGTAATTTCGTGGGCGTACGAACGGTGCGAGAGTTACGAAAGGAATAAAAAAGAAAAAAAGAAATTGGAATACGCGAGGGTACAAAGTCGGTCGGTGGAGAGGGATGAAGTGAGGTCGATCCAGAGAGAGAGAGAGAGAGAGAGAGAGAGAGAGAGAGAGAGAGAGAGAGATGGTGAATAAAGAGTGCACACGAGTGTGTATCGTAGCCCGTAGTGCGCCGAGAAAAACACGTGGTACCTATACATAAGAAGGGGGGAGAGACGCGCGCAGCATCAGCAACATTGGCGGAGTGTGTGCTCTTGCAAATGAATGGTCGGCAATTACCTGCAATTTGCCCCGCTCGTACCCGTAGCCCACTTTTTCCTCTGACAATAGCTTCTCCCACCCCATTCCACCCTCGCGAATCCTCTCTTCGTTCGACCTCCGTAGTTCCTCGTTTCGCGTTTGCTTCTCAGGACTAATGTATCCTACATGCGGTTGCTCGGGCGCTGAGATCCGAACCCCGGGCGATCGATCGATCGCCGGGTAATTGTCAGCGCTCAGCGCCCCGCGACGCGCAGGTGTAACGTTGTAACGCTGACTGAGAATTCGCATACGTATATATTTAGCAGACGGAGAGAGAACGAAAACTGTTGCGGTATGTTGTTGCTCGCACCGGCCGGAGGGGGCGACGTAAATACGTTAATATATCTCGGCGCGCGAGGGTGGAAGAATTGTGAAAGAATCGTACGTATATATATATATATATATATATATATATATATATATATATATATATACACATGTTTGTGTGCCTGTGTGTATGTGGGTATATACGTACATCTTGTGGAGAAAGGGTTACGGCGCGCGCGCCGCGCGTTCGACGGAGAGCGGCGGAGCGCGCTCCGCTAACTCGCTAACTGCCCCGAGAAATATCAATTTGTCGATGCGCGAGATATTCTCGCAGCTCCGCGCCACGGTCTCACGGAGTTCGCTGGCCCGCGGCTGCCCCACCCCTACATCTTTCGGAGACCCGAGAAATCATTATATCTAATAATTCTTGTCAGCGTATAAGTATGAAAATGTATACGAGGTCTCGTTATGAATCATAAGAAAAACAAGAAGAGGAAATAAAATGAAACGTAAAAACGTTCGTCGATGAAGATCGAAATATTACAAGGAAATACAAATGTATATATGAATTTGACACGCGCGTCAGGTTTGTCCTTTTCGTATATCTTGGACGATATTAAGCTTTCATTTTGTTCGTCGCGAGGGCGAAGGAGCAGGGACCCCCCTTGGAGATTTCCCGGACACGAGTCTCGAGAAGCGACGATCTCGCGTCTCGCAGTACCGAGTTCATCCCGGCTGCACGTGCCTCAGCCTCCCGCGACGAGCCTCTCGTGTGACCCGAGATCGTTGCTGTGTAGCGAGAGGGACACTCGATATCGTCGACGGAGTGTGCATCTACCTGTCGTGTGTCGGTGTGTTTACGCGTGGGCGTGTATGCGCGCGTGGATTGGCGAGTTCCGTTCTATCCTTTTCTCTTGGGAACGTGGCTAATGGCCTGTGGATTACTGCACGTGAAGCACATCGAGGGTTCGGCACAGGTAGAAGGCACACAGGCGAGTAATATAACAACCGTCGAGCTATCGAGTCTCCCGGGTGTCCAACGAGAAGTCTTGACCGCGAGCTATACCAGTCCCTCGGGGCGAGCGGGAGAGAGAGAGAGAGAGAGAGAGAGAGAGAGAGAGAGGTCTGGTCAGCCGAGAGAAGTGGAGGTATGTTACCCCGTTGAATGTATACGCCAAGTATAAAGCCCTTGGCAGACACTCGATCCGAGATGCTGCTGTTCTAACCCGAGAGAGCCGAGGAACTAATAGTTTTGCTCGTACAACGCGCGTTGCCGCCAACAAGCGCGAGAGTCGATCGTGCGCGTCACGAGATGAGAGAAAATTCTTTTATTCTGGCTCGATAAACTGCCCGCATCGCCGAGTGGCGTCTTGGCATTTATATACGTATACCTATAGATATAGTATTGTATAATACATACCTTGATTATTTTCGTTTTTTATCTCTCGATAGACGCGACATCGGCCGACAGCGAGGCGTCCGACGCGGTCGAGACTGGCGGACGCTGCGGAATTCACGTTCCACGCGTGATCGTTCTCGGTCACGTAATTCGACAAAATACTTAGAATATTCCGTATATGGCCGGGAAGATGACAAGACCTTTTATTCTTTGTGCAACGCTAATTGATTCTGTCATGATAATTATAATAAATTTGTCCGCCGATCCGATCGATTTACCGAGAAAGCTCGAACGATTTTATGCACTTTCGAGAACATCGCTGTACGATATTTTTCATCCGAAATTTAATCGCGGAAAGTTTTTCGAACCGACCGAAGATAAGTAAATTCAAGAGTCTTTGAATGAATTTTTTGGAGAGCACGAAGATCGATACGAAGCTGGACGATTGGTTATTCAAGATTAGTTTGAAATATCGTTCACTTTATACATCGGAATGAAATTATTACAATTGATTATTTTATCGAAATTTTTGTTCGCCTCATCGCTATGTACAACGCTATGCCGAGCGTGTCCGTTAATTAAGATACACCTTGTATAACGCGGCCAACGAGCTCGGAGCACCGCAAAGACTCGATCCATGGGCTCTTGAGCTTCGCGAGGGCGAGAGACATTCCTTATCGCGTGTGCTGCTGTTAAAAGAGATCTTTCTCCACTCTCTCTCTCGCTCTCTCACCATTCGGCTCATTTGAAATTCAGATTGCATAACGATGTGAGAGCGTTAAGTCGCCAACGCGATTCTATATCTCGCAAGTCAAGCAAAAGGTTCTCGCGATTCGCTTTTTTTTCTGTCACCGCGTAATTGGATCGAGTACGTACAATCGCAATCAGGCTCTTTGCGACCTCCGATTACGAAGGCGTTTTACATTGAACCGATATTTTTCCTTACTTTCGTTCTGGCTTCTATAATGGAGTCTTCAGGTATGAAACATGTGGTATATACTCGTCGAGCGCACACAGGCGATACCTGTCGTTTTCGAAATGCTAAAGGAGACAACTTTCAATCGCACTTTTTTCGAGATCGAAGGGTGCGTTTTTTTTTTAATTTAATTAAACTAAAATATTCGAAGAAAAACGTACAAGCAAAAAAATGATATTTTTATGTTTTCTGTTATGTTTTCTCGTATCGCCGCATAAATGCAACGCCGTGAAAGCCTCTGGTCGCAATAATCCCTCGGTATATTTATATACATATCTGGTACATTACTCGTGCATTATGCCCGAGAACGAGCGTTGTCGGTGAATCTTAAGCAGAGAAAAGAACGCGTCCGCCAGAAAGAGCCCACGCGCATTATGCATACGTGTCCAAAGCTAGAGAGAGAGAGAGAGAGAGAGAGAGAGGGAGAGAGACAGAGGAGAACGAGGATCAAACTGCAACGCGATGCACCGTATAATGCGCATCAATGCGCTCTCTCGAGCACTCACCTTCGCTCGCGAGCCTTCTCATATCCCTGCGGGCCCCGCAGGGATTTACTTAATTGCAATTAATGAGGAGAGATATTACGACGCCGCAGGGTCATAAAAGTTAAGGATTACTAATGTGCCGACAGGATTAACGATGTTGAATTATTATAGAAGCATGAACGCAGTCAAGCCTCTACGTGGCCAGCGCGGTGAAGAAGAGGGCGGGAGTGAGTGGAGTGGGGGGGGGGGGGAGCAGCACGCACTTACACAAACGCACGCGCACGTGTTTGCCACCCGCCATACAGTGGGTGTAATAATTGCGAGACAATCTTTTCTCTCTCTCTCTCTCTCTCTCTTTCTCTGTTTTTCTCCGCAAGATATATAGTAGAGCATATAGCACCGGACACGACGAGTTTTTTTTTTCACGAGAGTGGTGCGCGCGACTCTGTGACTCATGAATGAAGCCTACAGTACGCAGGAGATATCATTTCTCGAATCTCCGACGACTTTTCTTGTAAAGTAGGTACACACCTCGAGAGAGAGAAAGAGAGAGGGAGACAGGACATTAAGGTAAAGAAATTTGTCTGATGGATTTTTAATTACAAATTTGTTCGATTTTGTCGATTTTGTTTATTTCCTTTGTTCGACTATGTCGACTATGGATTTATAATTACCACATTCATCTATTTAACGATTTTTACGAATCTGTTTGATTTAATCGACATGTTTAGTATAGGTTCGATTAAAGAACGTTAATTAGAACGTTAATATGTTTTTTCGATTTTAGCTTGAATTCAAATAGCACCTTCGACCTTCCATCGTGGGAATGAGATCGAATTTTTGCCCCCATTTTTTTACATGCCCTTCGTACTTAACGTTGTATGACCGAGCGAGCGATTAGAATGTTTTTTTTTTCATTTCCTACACGTGTACGTATATGGATTTCGTATATGGGTAGGCGTAATAGGCGGAAGGTGAGATTATGAGAGAAAAAAATCGACACGTATTACTGTAGTAATAACGATGGACCTCTCGACCCTGAAATCGCCGTATATATCTTCACGTTTATCCCCGATATACGTTTATATCTCTTGCCTCTCTCTTTCTCTCGCATGACGTTACGGTGCCGGTATTAAATTCTATTTCGTTTTATCTATCGAAAGGTGCTAAAGGCTCGCGTTCACGAGGGCGCCTCGTGGCCCTCTCTCTCTCTATATACATCCTCACTATTCTCCTCTTGCCTCCATCTCTCACTCGCTCCCTCTCTCTCTCTCTCTCTCTCTCTCTCTTCCCGAAAATTACAGCAACGTGATGAACGCTACACCACATCCGTTCCTTTCCACTGCTCGTAAGTCAGTTCTCTAAATACCTTGTAGGCGAACGCGAGAGGGTGAGAAAGATCGCTCTCCACACCCCTACGCTCTTTCGCGCCGTGTGTTATCTTTAAGATTTTTTTTTGTTATTTCTCAAATCGACCAAGTTGGCCCCTCTGGCGTGAACACGCATACACACACACGCGCACAGACAGAACAAAAGAGCAAAAATCTCACCGCACGCACTCATACGTTCGTATAGATCGAAGACACACATATATACATCAGTCGTTGTATTCGCTTCATGTATATCAGAGCGCGCGTAGGAGTCTCGAAAGACTCTCCTTTCGGTGTCCTCAGTGTTATACTATACGTTACAGCGAAGGACCGCCATGGCCTTTCGCGTTGCATATCCGCGGCTCTAAAATACAAAACCCGTCGCTATTGCCGTGTCGTGCGACGTGCAACGCAATACATACATACTCAGTGAGAGAGAGAGAGAGAGAGAGAGAGAAATAAAGACTCATGTTCAACGGTACAACATACGAACGACATTTCACGATGAGAAGACACTCGTGAAGGAGAAAAAGAGTTACGCAGTGTTAGCCGATATATATAGGGGAGCGTACAACGTGCGAGAGAATAACTCGAATCGACCTACATATATATGTATAATATTTATAGAGTATTTGTTTTCGTTCCTGGTGAGGACATAAGTAAACTCGTTGCTTAGGAGTTCCGAAGGGTTCCGCGACTTATATAGGTACTATACATTGTCCTACACCATATACAACATGTATATATATATATTTCACATTAGGTATATATACACGTATATATGTTTAAATCTATGTGTATATACGATATATACGTCTATATAGGTATCTTGGTCGGCGTGGAGCGCAAGGGGACTCGTCTGATTGCTTGAATTTATGGGCTCTACTTATCGCGTATTTACTGCGTTGTATATCAACAATGACACCCGCACCCGCGGGCATCTCTCCCTTCTTTCTTCTATCTTTCTTTTCTTCTGATGCCCCACTCTCCCACCTTTCTCCTCGCCAACACCGTTAACCGTCCGGTACCTTAAAACAGTGATGGTTCGGTATAATCATGCCGGAGGTTATGTTCAATGGAGCAAGAATCGTTAACTCGAAAACAAAATGCAAATTAGTAATTGGCATAATGCCTCATCCTTCTTCTTTTTTCGAACTTTTTGAACAAAGCTTCAGCCTACGAGATCGAAAATTGCTGGAGTTAGAATAAGAACATAATTTTTTTAATCGTTCAACGATCATTCCCGCTGTCGGAATTTGTTTGGAGAATATTATAACATCGAGATTCTTTTTCTTTAATCGTTGCGTAAGATCGTCGTCCCTTCTCCAAGCTTCGTTCAAAATCGACCGCCACGGAAGCTATTCCCGTACGATCCCAGATTTTCTAGAGTATTTCGTTTCTCGAGGAGCGAGAAGCGAGAGTGGTTCTCAGGAACGTCTCTTCTGCCAACGAGGATTAAGCCGCGAGACGCAATACGCGTGGCGATAACAATCGGACGAACGGTCGCACGCACACTCTCATCTCGGTAAGAACGTTACCTGTTTCTCTCTGGCGTCGAACCTCCTCTCGTGTTTCCCTCGTTTGATCCAAGCCGTGTGCGGCAGCAAACTTTCTTAAACGTTATATCCATTATATATCCTTCTTCCATATTTTGTTCTCGTTGCCTCGTTTCTCGTGCCACCCGGTTGGTCACCGCGCCGTTTTACAACGCAAGAAAATATTGGATTACACCCTTTGACGCTGGCGGCCGTTCACCGACGCCGAGAAACGACCGCTCGCCTGCCTTTTATCGCTCGTAATGAACGAAACGATCTCCCGATAAATATTATCCTCGGAACTTTTCAATAAGAGTAAACAATGCGGATCGATCGTTTGCCTCGGACAGCTGGATTATTCAAGCGAACGTGTACGAACGAGAGAGTGTTCGAAAGTAGACACGCGATAAGGACTCTCACTCTCCGTTGAACGATCTTGTTGGCGCCACACGACGCGCTATACTTCGTGGTTTCCGGGTCCTCTGGTCGTTGAGTTTATACCTCGGCTCGTGGGTTTCTGCCCGATAGCGATTGCCGATTCGAAGTCACGGGGGCGATTCGAGAATTTCCTGTTTCCGTGATTCACAGCGACGCGACGCGAAACGTGATGGTTCCTTCCTAACGCCCACGACATCCCACTCGTACGCATTTGTATTTTCATGCGTGTATTTATATATGAACGTATAAATGAATTTATATACAAAACTATATACCAATAAATATATATCTATATATCGAGTTGGCTCGAAGTCGATTATATAGTCGGGAAGACGCGTGTCTCAATTAGGAAAACTATACAGTGTATCTAATGGTCATTCGTATTCGAAGCTCTTATCGTTTCGGAGTTTAATGAATGCTCTCGGATTCTTTCCCCCTTTCTCTCTTCTCTCTCCGCCCAAGAAGTCACGAGTTGTGGCTCGACACTCGTAAAAGAGACGCGAGAGCTTTCGATCACCGACGAAAAAACAATGTCGGAGCTCAGGTATGAAGGAATGGGAGAGAATATAGAATGAAGAGGATATGAAAGAGGGCGGGAGGAGGGGGAGGAAAGGACAAATTAAAAGTCAAGCGGTGACGAGAGCTATTATCTGCACGTGCTTGCGTGAGCGTTCTCGTACGAGGGCCTAGTGAGACGCGGAATGATACTCGTATAGCGTACAAAAAGTGTTCATTTGTCGCCAGAGACCGACCAGCATCTCGTCTCGTCGACCCTTTGCAGTCGCTAGCTCTTTTGTTCATCTCTCTGTCTCTCTCTCTCTCTCCCTCTTTCTTTCTTCCTCTCTCTGTTTCCAGAGGCCCACGCCTCGATTTCTGGGCCCTCTGCCGCCATGCTTGGTGAGAGGCGTGGGCGACGTTTGGAATCCGAGAAGGCTCGCGCACACATAACAACGGTATATTCTCGCTCTATTTCACGGTCGCACGAAATCCCGGATGATTGAACCCCTCGCGGCGTACGAGATCACGACGAGAGATTGCTCGAAGCAAAAAGTAAAGAAAACGAGAAACAAAAAGAAATTAGAATTTAAGTGAGCGTTTTATCCTGTCCAGTGGAATAAATGGCGAACGGACGAACGACGGGAGGAATCGTGGAAATTGTATGTTTTCGCGATTTTGTGTGTATTTAGTTTTCACTGTTGGCCGACCGTCATCGCGCATCTAAGTATAGACGGGAAAAAGGCGCGCTTTTCCCGCCCGCTACGATGATTGCAGTTCGAGTAAACGGGGACCGTTTAAGAACACCGCTGATTATTCTGGAAAAGCGTCTTCGCAACCCCCGTGACACTTTAATTTAGCGGTCCGGGCTGCAAGCTGTTGTTCTCTCGGGACCCGCGACCGATGGTTTCGATGTATACGGCAGAGCGAGAGAACGACCGTTGGTGGGTTGTCCCGCGGCAAAATCGGCAATTTACGGAAATTCCAGCTTTTTCCGGAACGGAAATTACAGGGTCGAAAAGTAGAGTTTCATGAGTTGTGCCGCTTCGGCGCCTGTCTCTTCGCCAAAAACCCTCTGGCGTCGCGCGAGAAGAACGAAGAAGCGAAGAGGGGGCTTAAACATCGGTCGACGTCTCGACCGTAATGCACACACCCTGTCTCGGCCCACACAAAATCGCTTTTCTTTCTCTCTATGTTCTTTCACCATTTTTTCAGACGACAAAATCCGGGCGGCAACAACGAAAAAATAAAAATTCAAACGGCGCTCGTCGAAATGTACGCAATATGGAAAATATTCCTTCGTACTCGCACGCGGTTACGATTTATGAGCATTTTTATAACTCGGAAGCCGGGATGCGGGTTGTCGATAAAAACAAAAAATTACCAAGTTACTTGATAAATTCTTTTCACTTCGTTAACCGCGCCAACGATTCGTTTTTATATTTATTACTCGACACTTTTCTTTTTCTTTCTTCATCTACTACTTCTTCGTTGTCGCAACACCCACTTCCGCCCATAATTCATTTTCGAAGTTAGGTATACATATATATCTTCGTGCGGTCTCGCGCGGCAACCCCATGAGAGTCTCTTGAAACAGCCGATTCAATTACGGTTCGAAAAAGGGAAGCTGTATATATGTGTGTGTGTGTGTGTGTGTATGCGCGCGCGCGTTAGAGACCAAAGCGGTAGTTGCTGGTGCTGGCGGTTACTCAACCTAGAATTACCGAGCGAGAGCGACCAAGTCGAAGAGGGAGTGGGGGTTGAAAGAATAAAAGATTTTCCAGCTTTGCACCTTGCGGTGTAATTGCCGTAGCGCGCGCGGGGCAAGAAAATCGGTCGCCCGAGTGGCGGAGGACCATCGAGGGTCACGGAGAGAATCTTTTGCCGAGAGTCTATAATCTAGGACAATTACGTGGTTTGCCGTGTGGCTCTGTCGTGCATTTGAAATCTTCTCGAAGGGAGCGGGAGAGAGAGAGAGAGAGAGAGAGAGGGAGAGAGGATACAATGGACCTTTGAAGCGGAGAAAATTACCGAAGGGACGAGCGTCTTTAATTTATTTTTATTTTCTGCAGGATGCGAGTGTCCTGTGAGTCCTATTGTGATACGACCGAATAAGTCATAGGATCGATAGAATTAAATCCTTGATGAACTTTTGATAATTTTTAATTAGTTTCCATTATCGACGTGATTAATCGACTTTGTCGGATAACCATTTGAAAGGACATCTACATACGTATGGAATGAAAAATGGCGACTGGCCTAGTTCCGAGAGCGACGACGCGATCGCGAAAGGTCAAGCGGATCGGAGGATTTCACGGTGATTTACGAAAATTGAGGTAAACCCGGCTCGTCCCTTTTAAAGTGTGGCGGTCGCAGGACATCGGGAACAGACATTGCATATGTTACAGCGGGATTGAAGGATAATCTTCCAGGAAGAGAGAAAATATACGACGATCTTATGGTCTAACGCGAAATCTCTCGCCCTGTCCCATTATGAAAATATCGGGGTTGTCCTCGCGCTGTTTCTCAGATCTTTCGATAATCCTCATTAGCGAGGTTTTAACGACGATCGTTTTACATATACGCGACCGCTTTTGTTTTGTGAAACCTAACAGCCTGGTATTACGTTGAAATCTCTTTCTCCTCGCGTATATAAAAATTCGAAGAGAGTACGAGTATCGAGAGGAAGGAACCATTCCCCGGAACCGTCGAATTTAAACCCAACAATTTCGATAACCATCGCTTCGGTTTTACTTTGTTTTTTTTTCATGCTAGGAGCGTTTATTCGATCGTTCCTCGCTATGTTCTTTCTATAATAAAAAAAAATTAATCTTCGATTAATTCGGGAGGGACCAAAAATATCAAAGAGGCGTTTCATCCCGGCTTAGATGGATTTTCTAGGACATAAATTATCTTTTTCCATGATATTTAACCCACCGAGAGTCGAATGGCTCTTGCCCTTTTATGAGACTCGGATAATTCGAGTCATGACGACCATAAACCGGAAACGTTCGTAAGAAACGATTAGCCACGAGTCGACTCGAAGAGAAAAAAAAGTTTGTATCAACAGGTACACACGAGTATGAGCCCAACGGTGGGCGTCGTAAAACATATAAAAAGAAAATTATAATATATGCACGACCGGTGAGAATATAACTCCTGTGTACACTCTCCATCATCCGTCGACTCGTCGGATCCGTTCGATCGAAGGAATCTGGAATTCGTGTGGGAAAAAAACCGAAGCTGCGCTAAAAAAAACTTAGGGCAGGTGGGCCAAAGTATCGTATGGAGATTGTAGAGGGTTATAAAAAAAATAAGGGTAGGGGACTCCCCTTGACACGTGTGGTATGACTCTGGGGTTCTTACGAGGATTCACCCTTTCCGGTTTCACTTTTGCTTTTATTGTAGCTGACGTGTTGCGCGAAAAAAAAATTAATTTCCATACACCCTAATAGTCGACGTTGTGTACAGGATTGGTCGTCCACCCCGATCGGTGGCGTAGATTGCGAGATATTGTCTCGATCGATCAGTTTCGTTCGAATCATTGAATCTTCGGGGAGTCGGTTAGTTAAAAGAATGAATTAGATATAATTTTAATAAATTTCATGTATAGCCATGATCGGATCAGCGTACGATCCATCGGTGCCTCGTTAATCCACGATAAATCACTAGCCCATTTGTCGATCGATCTCGTCGCCCGGATATCACCAAATACATCTCCTCAATTTGAATAACAATGCAAATGTGGCATTCGACTTGGCACCTTTTTAAACGACGTATAAACGAACTCTTATGTAAATTAGGTCGCTCTTTCTGCAGAGTCATAATATTAGGAGAATTTAACGAACCATTTAACCGATTCGTCCGTATCATTAATAATGAGAGGGAGAGGGATATATATATGTATATATATATATATATATATATATAGAGAGAGTGAGAGAGAGAGAGAGACAACATGTACGAGCATATTTGTACTTGTTCGTGTGTTTCGGTCTCGAACGGTGATCCGTTGTGTGAATAAAGACAGTTCCTTCGAGCGGACTGTCCCTTATGGAAGAGAAAATTGGAAGATCGTGCCGTGGGTCCTCTCGTTCGACCGAGAGAAACTGGATTAAGGCAAAAGGGTCGTTTTAGGGCCACGCGGGCCTGTATCGAAAAATGTAAATTCGAAAGATGCTAGAATCGCGAAAGCGAGTCCTCTTTGTCTTCGCTCCCTCTCTTTCTCTCTTTGCAGAGTTCCCGGTATTTCGCGGCGACCGGCATGTATCCGTGTGTCCCGACGACCCGTCTGCCGGGTGGCTTCGACCTTTTTTTCATTCTGGCACACGAAATAATCCACCGAATCGTGGGTTTATTAGCATCAAAGAAGCACACCGTTGATACAGTCGACCAGAATTGGCAAGTAAAAAGAAAACAAGAATTCGACACAAGTCTAACAGTCGTCGTTCGCCTACGAGTCGAGATATAGCTTCGAATAGCTGCATTTCGAATCGATTCCTCGTAGGTTGAAAGTTTCGAAAAATTATTGGTACATTCCGGGCGCGATTGCGAAATCTCTTTTTTCTCGTGCCATAAATAAATTAAACCTTTCCGGGTCCCTTTGTCGGGCACGATATACGATAGTTTCAAGGCCTCTTGGAACTTCTGCTCGAAAAAAGGGAAAAAAAGAATTCTCGGCTCGAAAGCGTTCGAGGGAACTAGGTGAAACAGAGGACGGTCCATGTTGAACCTAGAGAGAGGTCCTACATCGTATTTATCAGAGTCTCAAAATTTATCGTGATACCATTCTTCGTTCAAACTCGATACTTCTTGGTGACAAAAGAAGATCTTGGGTAACCCTATAGGTATAGCCGTTGTACGTAGAGGTAACGATACGAATACGAAGAGACCGTTGACCCGAATCGTAAAACCCCTCGGTGGTATATCGACTATCGAGAGTCCCTTGTAATCTTCACGTAGGCTCTCGTGAGACTACAAAACCGTAACTCACTTATTTACCGTTTGAAATAGCTGACTCACAAAAGCCTAACATAGTATACTCAACCTTTTATCTCTCTCTCTCTCTCTCTCTCTCGGTTTTTATGGTTCGAACTCATCTCTTCTTCATCTCCTTAAATGACCTTGTTGAAGAGGCGCGCTTGTGCTTTCTTTCATCTATGGTGAGAATATTGCGCAATGAGACCTCTGTAATCATTCGACCCTCCCCCCACCTTCGATAGAAACGTGTATGAGTAGATTGAAGGAGCTTGCATGCACCACTGGCAAAAGATGGAAAGTAGCTTCTATCCTTGTCTGCGCGTGTAAGGCGATGCAGGTTAATCGATGCATCGACCCGTGATAAACGCTTAAGGGCCACTCTTACTCTCTCTCGCTCTCTCCCTGTCTTTTTCATCTCATGCAAGCATCTCTGGCTCTCTGAATACAGGAAGTGAGAACGAATCCCGTACGAGGGAAGAACATCTCTCGCATTCCTAGATGATTTTCTCGCATCTTGTGCGGTTTATATCTCACTCGAGGCGATTTCCGTTTACTCGAGGTTCTCAGGGTGAACAAAAACCCGCGACGTTCGAGAGAAAGTCGTCGCTATTAACATTTTCGCGCATTTTTCATCCACCACGTGTGCCATTGTTCAGCATATTTTAGTCACGAACAGCACGCGACTCGATCATTTCCATTCGACACTTTTCTTTTCAATCTACGATAAATAAGAATCGTTGGAAAAATTATTGACGGCTGATAAATTGTATTTCGTCGTTCCGGTGCAGCCTCATGAATTTTAATATATGGCAGAAGCGACCCTTTCGAAAAGTGCCCGGAACGACAACGATGAAGTGATTTCAATAAAATTTGAATATCACGATACCCACGCGTGAAGTTTTGATCGTTCAAAGGGAAGGAGAGAAAAAGAGCGGAGAGAAATACCGAAACCCAGGACCCATTGACTCTCGTGTGCATGGTTTAATAACCTCGTGCATTTTAATACCGTGGACGGTAAAAAAAGGGTGCGACGCTCGGGTAGCCGGCATTCCCGTCCCGCGGAATAACGAAATTAACAATGAACCGTGTATTACATTGCATATGCGCTCGATATTATATACATATACATCTATAATCGTAGCAGGTATCCCCCCGATATCGTATATTGCGCATATGCCGGTGATGCGTGCAACCGAATTAAAAGTGACTCGTCGAAAAAAAAGGTAAGCGAAGGGCGCAAGCCCAGTCTGTTGACGTTTATTGTGTTTAAACGGTCGAGACGCAGCGCGACGTCATTAAAATTTTCTTGCTGATTTTTTTCGACCAGCGTTTTTTTCTCCCTCTCTCTCTCTTCTTTCGTTCCACCACTCGTTTATGGGGAGGGTGCTTCGGCCATTTATTGTTGCAAGTCAGCATGGGAAAACGCGGTCGTGCGCGCGACAGAGAGAGAGAGGACTAAAGTAGAATAACAAAAAAAAAAACGGAGAATCATACGACGTTCGTACGAAACTCTCGCTCATTGATTGATGGCTTATAAAAGGGTTTCCTTTGCATTTTGTTCGATGTTTAGTCATGCAGAATAGTCCATCGCGAGCAGTAACGATAAATGTTCGCGAGCGGTTACGATCCTGTACGTACGACGTTAAAAACGGGTCCACCGTAAAATTCGGCGACTCGCGGAGAAAGTAATAACGTAGAGAATACCAGCGAACGTAAAGCGCGAAAAACGGTCGCACGCTTTTTCTCGCAATCTCGTTTCGCTAACGTTACGATTTTGGTTACTTCATTAAACGACCGACGCGTAATCCAAGCGGTTCGTAATAATCGCGAATGTATACCGGTTTATCGAGTTCGCAGTGATATCTAAGCCGGTGCGTAACGAAAAGCGCGACCTCGCTCTTGCGCACGACGAATATAAATCGTAAAAGCGGGCGTCTCGATAATAATTTAATAAGCGATGCCCTTTGGTTATTCGACGGCCGAAATAAAGAAGCCGAGTATAACGAGACCGTACGAAAAGTTAGTAAAAAAAGCATTTTAATAGAAATAAAAGAGTAAAGGGAGCACGGGAGAGGTAAAAACGAGAGAGAAAAATCGAGTGGACGAAAAAGAAGAAAAAAACGTCGCTGCTACGAGTCGCCACCAAGCGAGACTCATAAATAAGCGACGAAATTACAATAATCCGATCCAATTAAAGCCAAAATTTATAGTCACAAAAGAGCAGCGCAGCGTAGACGGGCTACCGCACTCTCCTCTCTCTCTCTCTCTCTCTCTCTCTCTCAGCGAAACGAAACCTTCGGTATTATTTTGCGTTGTGCGCACACGACGCGCGCGCTCCAAACGATTTGCATTTAGAAAATTTGCAAGCGTAATTTCGAATTTGCTTAATGGATGGACCCCTGGCTAAAGTTTTCAGTCGGAGGAGTCACGGGATTCGCTTACGGGCATATACACCGGGAGAGAGGAGAACGCCGCGACGCTCTCTCTCTCTCTCTCTCTCTCGCGCGCTTTTGTAATAGATTTCATTTTCATATTCAGCATGCGGCGATCTCCCCTTCACCGATAATCTATACCGCGTATATATCTCTCTCAAGGATATATCGACGAGGCCCGTGATTCGACTTTGAAAGGCACCCGGACGCCCTCCATTATGAATTTAGTACATTGTTCTCGTTTTATAGATTTTTTTTTAATGCGTATATTCAACGTTCTCATATCGATGACCGAGACGAAATTCTTCGCGGACATTCATCGACCGATACGCATTCTCGTGATTTAATTTAATTCAATTTTTTTACAAAATATTTCCGGTGAAATACTTTCGTTATTTCGCTTCGGATCGCAAATTTTCGATTCATGACGTGTAATTTCCTAGTGCCCGGTTATTACGATTCGATCGATCTACGGCGTAGCCAATAATCGTATCTTTATATGCGTGGTGTGTATACGAGTTCCTTGAGAGAGCTGTGGCAATCACGGATATAGGCGAGAATCGAATGTGACGATTAGCATAAATTACAGACGCGCGGCGGCTGAGATAACGTTGCAGAGATTGAACCCAGACAACTCTGCGTGCGGATGTTATTTCTTGCTCGGCTATAATCCTCCTCCTCCCTCCCCCCTCCCCCTCTCTGCCTCTCTTTCTCGCTCCTCGATCTTTTAATGTCATATATCCGACGCTAAAGTGTTAAAATCGGCGCGTTAAAGTGGCGATACGGTTAGCATCGCCACTGCGCGATCGCTGAAACGAGCCGAGACAACGAATATACGTTCCCAAAAAATCTCTGCCTATATACTTTTGGTATCATGAGAGAGCGCTGACTCTCCTTTCCGCACAAAGGTCACCGAAGCGTGCGTCTCGGACTATATAATCATTCGTGGCTCGCATCTCACCTGCCATTTCGGGGCTCGCATTTATGATACTCACACCTTGGAATAAAATCATAGTCGCCCGCGGATATATCATTCTTACTGGTAAGGAAAGGACGCGAAGATGCAATTTGTGCCGATCGAGCGGAAATGTAATTGTTATTGATACCCTGATTACCTTATATCGAGTATCGAATTATCGACGTAATTGATTTAAATTTCTTTTTTATTACAAAAATATTCACGCATAAATTACCCATCGTATTATTTTTAAGAGTAAAATAAAACCATTTAATTATCGTTCACGCTGTGAATCCGATCGTCGTCAGTAATATCGACATTGATTAATGGCTTCACCATCGCGTTAATTCGCGTCCGCGATGATAATGTAACAGTAATTACACGCGAGGCTTTAAAAAAGAAAAAATATATATCGAAGGAAGAATACATGACTCACCGGTGAAGTTATACGCGTTGACGTCGTCAGCGGGAGCACGCACGGGCGTCAAAATTCTCGTTGAAACCCGATATGCTCCGCTTCCAAGGAGTGCGCCTGCAAAAAAGGGAGACAAACGTAAAGAAGAAAAAAGAAAGAATAGAAATAAAACTAATAAGAAAAATATAAGACGGGATGGTGCGAAGTGATGATGCCAACGCGTGTGAACGCTTGCATTCTCCGTTGGCGAGAGACGCGGGCAAACGTACCGGGGGGCCCTCGTGTACGCGACATGACAAATTACTCGCGTGACGACGATCATTACCGTATACAGACTTCATCGCGTTTACGTTCACGTGCGTGCGCGTGTGTACGTTCCGCGCTAAAACCGCCGCGTTCGGCAGTCTCGATCTCGCGAGGAGGTTGAACCTTTTCTTTTTTCTCTCATCCTTCGTAGAGTTCGCTCTCTTCGTTTCTCTCGAGAACGAGGTCGATCTTTCGATGGGAAAAGACGCGTTCGAGCGGCACGAGATGAGCGAGAGAGGCACGATCGCAATTTCTCGTACCATCAGGATTGAGCCGTCATCGAAAGAGCCATATTTTACCAAAATTGCGACCGATACGCGTATCCCATCGGTGGTGGAATATTAAACGATTTTATACGCGGGATTGTCTAAGGGGTTGATGAAATTTATACAGCGAGTTATCTTCGTCGGAATCCGGGAACTCGTCGAATTTCGTTCCGCGAACGAAAGAAAATATCGTTTCACCTGCCCGGATCCTTGCCCTGGGGATAAAGGAACGGAGGATGTCTCAATTTTTTGTGCAATCTCTGCCCGCTCCCTCTTGGGACGAGATTTTTGTGCCGTTTCGGGGACCACGTTTCGGCCGAAGATCGTGCACACGATACGTACATATATATAGCTCATAAGTACGACAGTTTCTCTCGTCAGTGGCTGAGTCATTAATCGAGCGGTTCTCGACGAATATTTCACTATTAAGTAATCAAATTTGTAATTTTCACAACAACCCAACATCGTTGATAAAGAGTTTATATTTTCTTTATCGTAACTTCCGATCGAAAACTATATGTCAAAAATGTCCGAACCGAAGGCTCGTCGGGCCAGAACATGCGCGATCGAATAATAACTCGAGCAATGCAAGTAAAAAACTGGTTATCATTATTATTATTATTATTATTATTATTATTATTATTATTATTATATTCACATTTATGCACGGTCGCACGAAGTTTTCGAGTAAAAAACTGAGTGCACTTTCTTGCGCGCTACTAATCGCAAAGGCGGAGCCGAACGGGAGGAAGAGAGAGAGAGAGAGAGACAGACAGAAAGAGAAGGGAGGGGACAGAATGTAGAAAAGAGAGCTGGTAGTATCTAAATTACGAGGCGAATGGTGGAAATGGTTGAAACGCGCAGATCCGATTCGCATAATTCATGTAACTCCGGGATGCAAAATAAGGGAGACCGAAATGAGGTTCTCCGGTGATGAGCCCATGTAAATCTCGGAGTGCCGGAACGTATGTCAAGTTCATCAACGAGATTCTCTCGGGCGGAGCGAGAGGGCACGCACACCCTCTTAAATGCAAATATCCGCCTTGAGAACTCAGCGAGAGAAGTCAGAGAGCGCCTCGCGACTCGCGAAAGAAACGACGTCCGCGCATGAAGAGCTCGAATTTTCATTTCGTCTCACTCGTCGACGGAGACACGCGTGTGTCCCGGACATGCGAAAATTTTTATCGTTTTATTTTCGTCAGCGTTTTTTATCGTCACTCTTCCTTCGTCGCTGACATGAAATATCGACGTTCCCAAAGTTTGTGAAGCTGCGGAGAGATGGAGACACCTTAAATCTCGAATAATGCACTCTGCGCCATGTGGCACGTAGTCGACGAGATATTTTTGCTGTTACGATAATTTTTTGGTCGTACGCGATGAAATAAATTTACCGAGTTTCTATCTTTCTCTCTCTCTCTCTCTCTCTCTCGTTTGTCCGAGTAGCTCGTATAGCATGTTAAACGCGTAGCGACGTATAACTATACCGGTCGTCGAGTTCTTGCGTAAGAATATACGAACGAATTAATTTCATATGATCCGGTCGAGAAGCGCAACGAGAGGTTTTTTTCCAACCTTCCCCCTCGTCCCTTACCCTCGTTCACTCTTCGACTTTCTTTTTGTTTCGATACACGTCGAAAAGCGGTTGCACTTTTTCAATTATGCACTCGCGTTTCTCGTTCTCTCTTCTACATCTCGATGCCGACAAATTTATTACTCGCTCGTTCCCATTCGTCTCTGTCAATACGAATATACTTTATGCAAGCATATATATATCTTTCATATACATTCCATGTATATTTAAAGATTTCTTTCATTTTTCAATTTCAATTCGTAATACAATTTCTCCCTGGACAATTTATTTTCCGAATCGTTGGTCAAACTTTGACATCTTTCGGCCAAAAGCAACTTTATGCATGATACGATTGTTTTCTCTCGTGCGTCATCGAGTAAAATGTCATAGAGATTTGAAACGGAGTCAACGCATTGTTTTTATTTTTTTTTTCGAATTCTTCTCTAGGATCGTTCAAGCGGTCCATAAGACTTCATCAAAGGGGTGAGCGAGGGGGTCGCCATTTTCAAGCTCGTTTGGCTTTCCGTGCGAAAAGTCCGTGTACACATATACTCGAGATGATACATAGGTACTATATGAGACTCGTCTTTCCTCAACGGAACACGTACGACAAGGGCGCGAGAGAACCTTTGGCGGAGAGGCGAGCGCCGGCAAACGTAAAGCTTCGCTCTCGCGTTCACGGAGACTTTATCTGCGATCTTTTTGGTTCTGTATGAGAATCGGCAAGAGGGATCGAGATCGGTGGCGATACGAGAGAGGGACTCGATGCGAGTGGAAACCCCGTGGTGGATTATGCTTCACCGAGGAAGACTCGAGAGGACGAAAAACGTTGACGAGGACAACGACGAAGATGTCGACGGCAGGTCGAATCGTTCACATTTGAAAACTTTACTCCCCGTGTATATATCTCTCTGACACAAACCGCTTTCATTCACATATACACATATATATATATATATACATTTATATATAACGCACCCAGTGAAGAGTTTCATTGTTGAGGTTGTCGTCGATGCTCCCGGTTCTCTCCGGTGGTACAATATTTAGTCCTTATTTTTCCAGCAACACGATGCCGTCGCTTGGGCCGATGACGTTTATGCTCGACTATTCTACCCTCGACACTTCCAACAACATTTCCTACAAGAAAATCCTAAGATCTGTACGTCTGTCTTGGAAAAACATTCTTCGAGATCTGCGGCAGAGTAATATAGCGGATTTCCTCTCGCACGCTCTCTCTCTCTCTCTCTCTCTCTCTCTCTCGAATTAAGTCGTCGATGTGATTCTCGCTTCGAGCTGACACGCGTCACCGATAAGAGTTTCAAAATCTCGAGGAAAAGTCGTATTTCTCCTTATAGCCCTTTTAGGTAGTTTACGAGACTGTCTTCCGCTCTGTCGCGCCCACGATCTTTTACGATCAGGAATATATTCCTCTCTCGCGCTTCGTAATACCAGATACTCGACATTTTCTTAACGCGTGGACGAACAAACGATGAAAATACCCCTCGAAAATACCCCTCTGTCGTTATATATAACGTCCACATCGTAAAATGCCGTTGCTCTCTTTTTCAGCTTAAATAAATCTCGTTCAAGGCCTCAGAATCACCACTTCTCGGTCCCACTCGGGGAAATTCCATATCGGAATACGTAGATGAACGTGTTGGTAGGTTCGCCGGGGCGGTTAATTTTTTACGACCGAGATCGTCGAAAGTGCGGTACGTTAAACGTGCCGCGCACTCCGTATCGTTATACGAAAATTTAATTATCCTTCTAGCCACACTAAAAGTATGACATTCCTCTTTCCACGGCTCTCTCACCACCCTCGAGCCATGTTGACTCAGGTTTTTCCACACGCGTTTCTTTCTCGCGGTCTAGTTTTGTCGTTAGTCGGTGGTTCGAAATTTCAGAGCTCTCAGTTTTTTTGTCTTGCCTAATACGGTCGAAGCTTGCGGGTCGCCGCGATAATAAGCGAGCACGTGATCTTTGGGCGGTGAGATCAGGAATAAAAACAGGAATAGGGAGTTTGGAACGGTAACTTACTGCTTGGGGGAGGAGAACATCGCGAAGGGATGAAAAAAAGAGGTCATTAGAGAATTTTTGTGTGGCCCGAGGGCAATTTTAATTAATTTATACAAATTTAATTGCATTAAAAGTTAACGAACACTTGGTTTAATCGACATTTGATTCGAGAACACGTTCACCTATAGACATCTTTTTCATATTTTTTATTTTTTAACATTTAATTCATATTTTGATCGCAGTAATAATTTATCGATGCTGAGTGATTACCCGGTACAAAACCCTTCCAACAGTCAAACCACAGGGTTCCTTGACACACGACCATCTCTCTTAAAACGATCCTCGTAAGCCTCGTGTTGCAAGAATTTAAAGTATGCGCGTCTACAGAGCATATCACGCGATCCTATAACGCCATCTTTCTCCCTGATATCCAAGATCTCGAGGATACTGTTCCGGCAATGAGACGTATTTCTCTCTCGAGGGTAGAAAAACTGTCGCACCACGAATAGTGCGAGAGACGAGCGCGCGATATCTGATCAGTGAACGTCCACGCGACCGTTCGTCGTTTTTCGTCTCGATCCAAAAAAAAAACTGTCGCGGTGTTTTTTCACTCGGATAACCATCTCAGATATTTTTCCATAGAATTTTCAGATAAGTACCGGGAATACAGGTATCATTCTAACAGTACCGTTGACACTCTACTTATCTCAAAATTGGATAGAGTTATTGTTACACCACAACGTTTCCTCGATGTCTTGCAAGCTTACCTAGTCTCTCTCTGCTTTCAGATTACCATCGCTTCTTTTTCTTTCCCTTATTACACCCCAACAAAAATGTCTCAAGAAAATTACAAGAATAATTCCAATGGAAGAGAATTCATTTGATGAAAATCGAGTTTGCATCGGGACATCTGTAACAGTTTTCCCAGATGAATTTTTCACCAGCCACCTTTCACTTTCGGTTCTTTCAATTACACGAAAACTCCATGTATATCGGCGTATAACCCTTATTGCCTCGTCATTTGGGACCTCGAGAAGTGCCAGTGTGGGGGATGGAAAATAGTGCAAAGAAAGAATTTCATTTGTGTAGGTCGCGGGGGTGTGTTGTGAAGATGGAAAGCAAAGTGTATACAGCTCGTAGGATTATGAAGGAGGAAGGGAGAGTGAGCTCACGCACAAGACGTAAACACAATGCTGCTGGGGGGAAGGACTCGGTAGGGCCCCCCTGGTGTGGGCCTCGCGAACACCGCAGACGTCTTATCCGACGAAGGATCTGTACCGGGGTGTATACCGGTCTCCTAAGGCCTCGGGCCCCTGTTAGAAATATCGCTCGTTCCGATCGCTGATGGGCCTACGATAAGATTTTGTGCTCTTTCACCGCACCGAGAAGAAGAGTATGTACGTCTCCTCCTCCACTCGCCGGGATTATGAGCAGCTGTGCGGAGAGCGCGTAGCGAGGCCCCAAGAACGAGATGCAGAGAGGGAGAACGAGAGTGGGAGCTCTGGGCGCGCGCACGTTTCACTCACAGGAATACACGCGAACGCGCTTTCGACGAGCGTTTCGAGCTTGACGCGCAAATTCGTTTGGCAAAGGAGAAAAAATAAAACATCGGAGAATGTCGCCTCCCTCGTCATACCAAATCGCGAGTCGACATCTTTCTTTCGACACCCGACGAGTTTTTTTTCCACGGCAAAATCTGCCTCCCATCGTTTCGATCGACCAATAAGATCGTTTCATTACGCGACGAAATGATTCGTGGATATCATCGTTTCGTCATGGGGATATCGAGAGATCGGTCCTCCGATCGCCCGCCCTCTAATATACGTTTCACTTTCATTATTTCGATACACGCAATACCGAGCCACCTTACGCGTAGGTATTATACACGCGGTACGGGATAGAATTGTGTTGGTAAATCTGGCGTCGACTCATCCTCGAAATAATTAGGAACTAATTGCCGAAGTATACGGTGAGATGATTCTTCCTCGAGAAGAATGAGCTTAAGGAGGGCAGGAAGCGAGAGGGGGAGGAGATCGACCCGAGTCATCCGGATTAATATGGAGCCCCGCGCGGAGATGAGAGCGCGTACAGAGATGAAATGTGTTCCCGTCACAACCAAGGTCTCTAAGAAGGCATAGATTTTCAGACGAATATACACACGAGCGCGCGCACACACGCACACAGAGGAGTAGAGAACTCGCCGTCCCGTCATTAGAAGCATCGGGCTACTTTAATTACGGTGATCGCACTCTCGCCTCTTTCGTTCTTTCTCGTACACCGACGATCGTCTAATCCACGCTATTCGGTTTTCTTTCTCGTTGTAGCATTCAAGGGACGATTTTCTTTTCATCTTGCCGAAATTATTAATTTTTAACGTGTGATTCTCTAGTGAGGATTATAAAAAAAAAAAAAAAGGAAAAATCGTGAGAAGACTTTTTGCCCCTCGTTCGACCCGAACGATTTCAATTTTACATTTCGATTGCTATAACGATGGTCAAGCTTTTTTTCGTTGATGAGTTGCGAAGAGCCACGAGATTAATAACGTAACGTAATTTCAGAGCATGATTTTCTTCGTCTCGGCTACGGGGCTTCGTGGTCGTCGGTGAGATAAACCGACGAAGAAGCAACCGTCGATTTTATTCCCGGTCGATGGAATAATCTGAAAGACATAAAGCTGAAGTGGCTGGCGTTTAATGGGTATTTTTAAATACAATATTTTATAACTGTTTTAATATGATTTTCGTTTTTTATGGGACTTGTTTTTATTAAATGGCCGAGACTCGTTACGATGGACGCTCGCGAAGAATTAGCAATCCGGACAGGCGTGGCGGATGAGAGGATTATTAAATAAGAGGTGTGGACCTCGAGAGCGACCACCATAGCGAAAGATACGACGGTAAAGAGAGAACGCACGCCGTGAGAGTCAACAATATCGGGAAATACTGTATTAAATATCACTCCAAGTGGTCGTTACGTAGATCTAATTGCGTGAATGCTCATGGCACGCATTGGGCGTCGCAAAATGTCGCAATTTCGCGCGATGAAAAAAAAACTATGTTTTTATAATCGTCTCTCGTACCCCGCAGAGATCTTGACCTTCGTTACGCACGATATCGGACCATTTTTCATACGAAATGTCTGACGCGATTGGCGTGTAAGTTTTTTCTACGTTTTTGTTGTTGTTGTTTTTATTTGGTTCCCTCGACGCGATATAAACGCGCGATTAAACGTGACGTTGCTACATTGTACGGGGAAATAAGATTTATTTCTCATGTCTGAAATTCCCAACGAGATTCCCACAACGTTTATATTTTTTCTTTCGCCTCGCTTAATTCGTTCCTCGAGGCGATAGAATTGCACGATTTAACGAGTCATGTACGTATTTTGTATCTGTGAACATTTACACGTCGTTTCGGCGCGTATATGGCACGTGTTATAATTACATATTCGACAACTTTTGATTCGATCGGGACTGTTTTTTTTTACGGTTAATTGCCACGTGTCCAGCGAGGATCAGCTTTATCTACACGCATCGAGTATGCGATAATACATTTCTAATTGCTACGTATTTCACAGGTGATAATAATTTATCCTTCAACTTCCTCACGAGGCATGCTTCGCTATACAAGAATAAGCGCCGCGTACATCGTATAATATGTAGTTCAAAGCTTTTTTTCTTATGCTCGTCTTCTTTTCGTTTTGTATTTTTGTTGTTTTCTTCCCTTTTTCCTTTTTGGTTCCATGACTTACGGACAACTTCCATGAGAGCAGAACGGGCAATATAAGGTTTTACGAACGTAGCGTGACTCGCATCGAGTGTGTGCTCTCCTCTCCGTGCTCTCTCTTTGGCTCTTCTGCCATATAATCCGGATCTGGCGACCTTCGCCATCGTGGTGAGCGCCGAGCGTATCCACCAGCTGCCGCTGTGGGTCCGCAAAGTCGCGCGAGCCACGCTGACCCCTTTTACTTTTATTTTTATACCATATATAAATATATATATATATATATATATATATATATATATATATATATATATATATATATATATATGTACCTGTGTACGTTACGTCGGTACGATATACCATAGTGGCGAGCAATTGCAATTTGTTGCTCCTTTCCTTTATCGCGTCGAAACGACCACCACTTTACCGGCCCTCCTCCCCTTTTTACCCACTCGTTAGTCAATTCAAGGTGTGCGCTCGCGCGCAAACTCGAATTACATAGTTTCGTATATATATCGATAGATGTATAGAAGCGAAGAAAGCATGCGTCGGAGCTTTTACAAGTAGCATGTAGAAGGAGAAATAAAATTGAACGATACGATAACGTTTATCTCCTGTAGGATCTGCGTGTAACAACAGAGTACATCTTTACCTACCCTATAAACATATATATATATATATATATATACTGTTGTCTTCGGTGATGAACACACCGTAAAAGTGATAAGAGTGTACTTTTTTTTCTATCTCAACCGTTCGTCGTTTATCCGACGAGCGTATCTTAACGAATGATCTACGAAATTGCACGGAATATCCGAGAGCCCGGATTCGCGAAGCAATGTTATGCTTACCGGTGGAGAGAGGGAGCGTGTACATACAACATCGGTATCTGTTCGACTTTTACTCAAGCGTGCCACATATACACACACCGAATGAACGAGTTCGCGGCATATCGAGATGACTAGGATTATCCAAACGCACGCCACTCTCATCTCGCGCGTATCTCGACCGATTTACCGATAGGCTATAACAAATCCATTACCGACGTATAATTTCAACCCTTGCGAGTGAGCAAACCCGCCATCGCACCTGGCTTCTCTCTCTCTCTCTCTTTCTCTCTCACTGGCTATCGCTTGTCGGCCGATTTCCAACGCTGAGACTTTCTTTCCTCGGGTTACACGTCTCGAGAAAATTGGACGTATACGTTTAGGGGTGGTCGCGGATCACATGTGTTTCTGACCTACGGCGAAACTCGGAACTATAAGTACGTAAGCATAGGCTAGGGTTAATATGATTATCGGGCGCACATGTATCTTCGAGGACATCATGGCAACTGTCACGTGTTAAGGGCAAATATCATAGAGAGAATTTGACTTTTATTATATTTTTTCGAAACTATCCCGAATAAATTCTTAAATTTATTCCGAAGTACCGAATGAAAGAAATTATCCTCAATCAATCCTTAAATTTCGTCCGAAATAGCGGAGTAATTAAAGAACGTAATTATGGCCAACTGTCTGGAAAATGGCAGAAAAAGCTTTTTCTTCGCTGTCTAACGTGGCTATTGTCAATTCGGTAAATGCTTCTGTGAAAAGAACTGTGGCACGCGAATCAAGCATTGTTCTCTCGTACCGCCATAGAAAGTAGTCGCCAAGAAGTGGACAATGACGACAATGCGGCACCTTACGTCATCCCAACTTACCCTTCTTTACCCAGAACTCATCCCCTCTGTTTTATTCCCTTAATGCTCTTCACTCCCACCATTGTCCGTGGTGGACAAAAGGAAAGACAAAAAAAGAATCCACGAAGAAGGCCACATTGACGCAGATCTACTACTTTTCTTGCTTCGTTTCGTTCACGAATCTCATTGTCCGGATCTTTAACGGGTGCGGCGAATTCGCGTGAAAAGCCTTCGGGTTTTCGAGAGAGAGAAAAATGGCGTTCGAACGAACAGGTGAAACGTAGAAAAGAAAAAGGCAGCTTGGCGCTCGAAAATCGAGTCCATTACACTTTTGTTATACCGAGAACCTCTCTGGTTCTCGTGGTCACGCCCAAAAAATGACCCGGTAGGAGTTTCAAGTCCAGGGACTAGAGCCATCGCGAGATCGTTATCGTAAAAGGTACCGAAATATATCGAGGATAATACTTATTGTCGCCGTGTCAAACGAGACTGTATCATCGCTCTGTTTTTCTCTGGTCATCCTTCCACGTTCGCCCTTTTTCTCTCCGGGTACCGAAGAACTCGGTGACTTCGGGACGCTCGCGCGCGACCCCATGACGATTTCGACCGATGATTCGAGAGAGACTGCAACCATCCGGCTACAGGTACAAGAAACGTAAAATTCTCCTCGTGAAATCGAACGCCGCGGGCTTTCATCATTTTTCATCGTGACCGATAGATACGCCGTGGCTGAGAGACGTGCCTCGCCGTCTACGCAGTTCTCTCTTGTCACGCTCGTGAATGACTCGCCACAATTTATTACGTTTGTCCTTGACGAGGTCTCTCTCTCTCTCTCTCTCCTTTTCTTTCTCAAAAGGGAGAGAAAGAGAGAGAGAGAGAAGGAGATAACCGCCACAGTTTTAGCGTGACGTTTCGACAGGAAAAAAATGAAGGTCCTTCAGTCTCGATCGACCGCTACGACTTATTGTCAGACTGAATTACACGAGTTTATAGTCATTTTTACAACCTGTCCGACATAAATTCCGTCTATTCGATATTTCTTGCGACGTTTGAACGAGAAAAATATGTGCGAAGCATCGAGCGATACGATTAACATAAATGGATCGAAGAGGTGCGAGGATCGAAATTGAAAATCAATTGCCCACCATCGTTCCCTCGCGCGACGACAATTTTATGTATTCTAATGTACGACGAGCGAACGTCCGAGATGTTTACAGCAGCGTCGAATAAAAGAGAGGAGGAAAAATAAGCGACGCGATGTGTCGAAGAGTTCCCCCCGAGGGCCATTCTCCCTGTCCCGTTCTCGTTGGCCAAGTTTGAGGATTCCAGACACGGACACCTCGCTCACGCCGCGTGTTTAGCTCTAAATACGCGAGTAATACCAGGTAATCGTTGATAATGAGGCCCGGTGGTGTGTGCCGTTCGAAAGGCGAGCGCGACGAGCTCGAGTAGTCCCGTTTCAGTATAAAGCGGATCGAAGATGATCGAAGTTTTTTTTATCCACCATAATGCCGCGTATAATATCGCGTCTTTTTCGTTTAGGCAACGACGAGCCGCGCGTTGTATCGTCATAGAAGGTGATTTCGCGATGCGAGGCTTTGCTCGCGCCGCCCTTTTCAACAATGTGTCCCCCTCGTGATTGGAACTCGAGCTATCGAGTCGACTCGCAAGAACAGGCAGGTGTCGAAAGCCCAATCGAGAACCTAACGCGAATCCTATTTATCCGAGGGGGTATGCAATTTATGAAGATAGCGTATACCTCTCGTTCTACCGCGATGTAGACGAAAATCGTTTTAACGAAGTGTTTCGACACGATTCGAGTTAATCGCCTAGAACAGATGCTGCGAAAACTAGGCGGCTAACTATATAGCCTCGCACCGTAACGTGCTGTTACCCGGCCGAAAATTGTAAGCTCAACTAGCAAATTGTAGTCCGGGCCACGAAAAAAGGCACTTAAAAAATGTTAACCTATTTTTTCGAGTGCATAACGTTGCACAATTTTCTAAGCGACGTGTTAGAGTTTTGTTCGCTAGGCAAAGAAAGTCAAACGCTTGGAAACAATGTTAAGCACGAAATTCAAATATAATAAAAATTTTCTAAAATTTAGAACGTTTTTAGTTAGATCCGTGTAAGAGTTAAGAGTCATTTGTTCCCTATAATCAGGCATTTCGCTACACATGCTTTATCGCCTGTTCATGCAACGACTTTAGGAACGATTTTTGCACTTTCTCCTTCGCGGACCGGGTATACGGGAGATCGTTCGGAAGTTTTGTTCGGAGGCTCGAATAAAGGGCGTGTACTATGTGTGTATGTGTGTGTGTGTGAGAGAGAGAGAGAGAGAGAGAGAGAGAGAGAGAGAGAGAGAGAGAGAGAGAGAGAGAGAAGCGCGGCAAAGGTCCATCGGTTGGCCGAAGGTGCCTAAATTAATGATATCGCTCGACGCGTAGTTGGGATACTCGCGGTTGGCGAGGGGTCGGGGTATACATTTCGTTACTTCAATTTTCGGTTGTTGGGTGCGCTGCACGCATGCACGCGCTGTTAAAAACAAAAAACAAAGAGTCATATAGGTACGGGGAGAAGATCGGAAGCGCGAGGGAGGGTGAAGGGACGGTTTAATATACGCTTAGGGCCTGCGAGAATCGCGCGGTGGGTGAGGCCATACAATTAGCCCTCGTTTAGGGGCGTTTAGTCCGACGCTTATCGCTGCCATTACTGTTATTATCGACTTATTACGTGCCCGAAACACCGGTCGCCAAAAGTTCGGGCGTTCTCGCGAACAATATATACGTATATCGACTTCTGTGAACCAGACGGGCGTATCGTTCATCGTTGAACCGATGAAATCCGCCGTTGGGTTGCTCAGGGCTCGACGTGCGCGAGAGCTCGGTGCCTCGTTTGCTCGCTCGATGCATGCGAGAAAGTTGCGCATCGTGAACATCGCCAATGGTACAAAACGTCCATCGTGCTCGCTTCTCGCGATCATTACGGATGCAACCGAGACGATCGTGTATCACGAATTCAGCGACACGAAGGAAGAGAGAGAGTGAGAGGGATGACGCAGGGGGGTCTCTACCTCGAGTCGCGGAGATTTGCATCGTGAAAATCGAACGACACGGAGAGCCGGCTACCGACACCCTATTAAGGCGATGAATATTTTTTTCAACCCCCCGCCCCTCTATTTTCAAACCCCTCGGTATCAACTCGCATAATAACGCCGTAACACACATTTTACAACAAGATTAATCGAATAACAATTTGAAATTTCGAGAATTACTTGACGGGCTGCTTCGTCTCGCTATACAACCGTTGGAAAAAAAATCTCCCACGTCCCCGCGAAATTGTCGAATCGATGGAAGAATCCAGTTACCTACCAGTTACCTACTTTTTATTTTTATTAATTGCAACGTTCATTCTTTCCTTGTTTTTTTATACAATTTTTTGTTTCGCGCTTTTGCGAATAACTCGGACTCTCGCAGCTGTCCTGGTGGCGAGAAACTGGGTACAGTCGTTAAACGAAAGTGAGAAACACAGAAATATGGTTTGGCGCGATTCACCGGGGAGAGCGCGGGAGACGGCGAATCGACCGAGTGATCATCGCGATCGAATAAAATCCTCGTTCTCGATTGCTCGTTCACGCGCGCACGTTCCATTTTCTTCGCGCATTATCGCGCGAAACGACGAGTATAAGATTCACCGAGGCGACGTAACAGCGTCCCTCGGTAAAACGCATCGGTGTTGCGGACAAGACGAGTCGTTGCGAGGGACGCGGGAGAGAGCAGATGTCGGGGAATTTATTGGTTCGGGCGAGAGGTAAACGAGCTGGCGGGCACGTCAACTCTCTTAAGATATCACGCCTTTGCGGACTCTTCTCTCTCACTTGGACCGATGCTTGGTCCAGTCGATTCGGTGCTTTGAGTATTTCGGGCGACGCGAGAGAAGCGACGCGGCGTGCTTCGAGCATCTTAATCGGCGCTAATGAATGCCTCATTTACCACCGCGAGAAAGACTCCATCGTCCACGCCCGCCTTCTCTCAAGTGCTCCGCGTGGTGGCGTCGACTCCGAGATTTTCGAGTGTAAGCCCGTCTCGCGTACGTATATATATCTATACGAAGTCTGGCTTCTTCGACGAGACGTCTTCCCGGAGTTCTTCGTTTACCACCTCGAATACCGCAGCTCAGTCTCCATAATCTTCACCACGGTCGAGACTCCTCCCGTTTAGAAAGCCCCGAAACGAGACTTAATAACGAGCGACGACACGTTGGCACACGCGCCTCCGCCATATCTCTATACACATACACATATCTAAATTTATGTACGGCGAAGAGAGGAGTGTAAATTTATCAATGATCACTTAAAAATCCGGTTGTATATATAGACAGAAAGAGAGAGAGAGAGAGAGAGAGAGAGAGAGAGAGAGAGAGAGAGAGAGAGAGAGAGAGAGAGAGAGAGAGAGAGAATTCACCTGTCGCTTCGCGCTAACGAAGTCGTTATACCAAGATTAATATTCTCCCGATATCGTCGACTCCCTGATTTTCATTGGTTTTTCGTATCTTCGATAGCCACGGTCAAACTAAATAGTTATAACGTTACGAAAACGTTTTTATCGACGCTATTAAAATACATTTCTCACGATCTAAAACGCATTCCGGCTCGTTGCCGTACGAGGGATAAGGCAATTATTATAAAGCACGAGCGCTCGTATCGTACGTTTATGGCGCGTCACGTTGGAATTCGGAGGATAGACGTAGATGGCTACGAAGAATTTAAAACAAAACGAGTCGAAATGTTAGAGACTTCAACGTCGACTACTTTTCAATAGCACGGGCGTATGGAGAATTCGCGATTAAATGAACATTGATAGGTTCGTATACGTATACGTTAAATAATAATGAGAGACTTTCCAAGCGCGCCATTGTCAAGTCGAGCGGGAAATACTTCATCCGAGCTTATTAAACAGTCATTGTAACGGTGAAACGGGACAGCGGGCGATCCCATCTATTTCAATACAAATTGCAAGACCGAGAGAGATAATGCACTCGTGTATTTTGCCGCGGCAAATACGATCGCGGCCCTAACACCGTACGAGATTCTCTCTCGACGCGCTTGAAAGGTGCGGATCTGATGCATCATCCTACCTGGGTGCATCTCTCTCCTCGTACTTATAACTCCGCATTCGCGCAAGGCTCTCTTTCGAGCCGCGCGAGTGCTGCGCCCCCTTGCGCTTCGAGCCAATCGACTTCGAAATGCTAAAAAGTATGCAAATTCAAAGTGCGCGCGTGAATTCTCGACACGGACGCGCGCCGGCGCACCTCGACGTATTTTCCGCATTGTTTGGCCCACAAAGGAGGATATGTAAAAATTCGAGAAATATAGGATGGACGGAGAGGGGCGGGGGTAAGGGAGCTCGGGCCGAATTTTCTACGCGCGCCAACGACAATGGTGTACCTGTACTCCGACCTTTTTTTCCCCAAAAACGATATATAGGAAAGAAAAGAAAGACGTAAAACCGATGAGAAAGAATAGCTCTGAATAAGGACGTGTCATTTTTTGCCTCTCTCATTCTTTGACCAGAAAAGTCCTTCGGGAATGAATGGGGTCATTAGCTGATCCGAGAGGATTTTCGCTTCTCTTATTTTTTTTCAACGTCTCTCTGCAACTTCGTATACGAAGGAATGGCTTTAAATCTATATATATATATATAGTTCGAAATGTATAGGCGTTCGGCGATCGAGACAGGAAGATCCTTCATCACGCTGCGCGATGGTTTTCGGATCTCATCTCTTTTCCTCGAGTATTTTCGTAGGGCACGCGAGAAAGTATCGCCATCAATACGGTATTGGGTACATCTTTTATGCATCGAGCTGAGAGACGAGAGATAAGTCTCAAAGTTTGGACTTTTTCGAGTGGAACCGTCTTGCTGCTCGTGTGGCCTAAGCGCAGTCGCGGTGTACCAACGGCGCGGGGGTTCCGTCTTGTCTTTCGCTGACAAATTGTTCGAGCTTCGTCATCATCACTACTCGACTCGGCTACATCTTCCCTTTTTCGTCTCTGAACTGTTCTCAAACCTTCATTCATTCTGTACCACCGACTACGCGTTCCCGTTGTCCAATGTCGTTGGATGATCGGATCGGCGCACCACACTCAGCCGTACGAACTCTCTCGCATTCGTACGTACGAAAATCCCTCTGGCGATATCCAGGCGATCTGGTTTCGTAAGAAAAACAAAAAAACAAAACGGAAGAAAAAAAAAAGCAAAGCTACACGGTCGGACACGCGGAATGAAAAATCGTTCGAGATAGCGGCGAGGGAGCGCGCGCAGTCCCCTTTTTCGTCGTTCCCAGCTTGCCTCTATTTATAGATATACATATATATATATATGTACACTTTACGAATGTGTATTATATATATACATATACACGTGGTCTCGCGGGTTGACCTTTCGTCTAATGGTCCAACATATTACGAAGCAACATTGTTCGGCTCTCAGTTGTGCCATGTTGCGGACTCGTTTTCTCTACACTGTTCGTAGATCAAGTTGGCTCTGAGCGATTCTCGATCTTTCGAACCAGCGAACAGCACCGTGAACCCAAGTGTCTGTATATAGGTATACTTATAAGTACATATAAGTATATCCACATATATATATATGTATATCCATATATATATATATATATACTTTTATGTGTATAAGAGAGGGGCAAAGGGGAGATGGCGAGGTATATTGGCAATCGAGTACGAATGGCAGCGAATGGGCCATATTATCGGACGGACCATAATTCATCTTCCTAACTCGTGTGTAGAGTGCGTGTATATACGATAATACATAAAGCCCGCGTGTATAAATGCTCGCGCGTCGACGCTCGCAGCCGAACGGCGTAAGAGTTAAAGAGTCTCGAGAGTTCTCTCGTGTTTCTCAACTGACGTGCGCCCGCTTAGTCTTATTTAGTGTCATGTCCCGTGCTCCGGCAGACAGACTCACTCGGTCTGTTCGATCATACACTCGTGAGTTACGTTTGTCCATCTTCCGCCTCCGCCCTGCTCCGCCGGCCTTGATCTTTTCTCTTTCCTTCTACCTACGGTACTCGGTTAAAACGACTCGGCCTGCGCGAACAAACACGCGCCTTCATCCCCGTCTCTACATGCGAGAATATTATGCTCGCACATGTTGGGGAGCGAGGCGAAGAAAGAGACTCCGCGAGCACAATTACAGCCTTAAACTGAAACGTCTGATTTATATTGTACGTTGCAACGGGGGAACTGGCAGACGCTTCTCAGCACGCGATATAATCAACGTGAGATAGAGGGAGATCCTATAAACACCTACTTGGGAAAGAAGAAGTCACGAGATGCCAGAGACCTATTTGCTCCTGAGTGCGGAGAGCGAAAACAATCCTGCTTTAAGTGGTAAGTGGATACGTGGCTAATAGGGGCTAATCGGACGAATCAACCGAGTTTCGAGCGCTTTACCGAAACGAAGAATATAGAAGTAGAAGCCAGAAGATGCGGACGAGAAGAAGATGAGGAAGAAGAAGAAGAAGAAGACGAAGAAGATGAAGAAGAAGAAGAAGAAGAAACGGCGTAGCTTCCTTCACTGGCTAAGGCCGCGTGATACTTTTATTCTCGGCATGATTTTACTACCAGTAATCTCCAACTAACCCTCGCGCGTGCGTATCGTCTTTTTGCCTTTTATCTCGGATCGCGCGCCTCGTTTGGGCCGACCGCGGGGCCTGAATTCGATCTTTCCTGTAATTTTCACACCGTTCGGGACATTTGAGACTGCAAATGTGTGAATGATACGTCGCTGAATGATTGGGCCTTGCTTTTTTCCTAACTTCCTTTTACTTTCTTTCCTCCTCATGGTCGCTCTTCGCTTTGGTTCTTTTGGTGCGTCGGACCCCGTCTCTCCGTTGTCGAAGAGGACGGTGACGCGCGTGTGTCTCCGGAGAAAGGCGCGCGCAGCTTTTCGCAGAGTGGTGGAAGAGTAGGGAGAACGAGGCATGTAGGCACACTAATATACCGCTGATCGGTCGCTGCTTCGAGGAACAGAGCCCTTTTGCATAAAAGGCCCTTCGGCGACGGGGCATACTTAGCAATAATTTGACACGTTCACGATTCTCGTTCCTTTTCGGCGTCGAGCGCCTCGTCTCTTTGCGAATAACGCTCTGTCCCTTTCTCTCGCGCGTTCACTCTCGTTTCAAAGCCCGAAGACCGCAGTCGCGAGAGATGCGCGGCGTCGCTTCAACGGATCGAAGGACCTCCTCACGAACGAGCCTCGCGCTCCTAACCATGAATATCATCTGCATACCAAGTGATCGTATCGTTGCCGAACGGTAAAAACCTCGAAATATTGGAAGATTTATAGGCGGCTAGGTGGATGCTCACGCGCACGTCCGTCTCGAAATAGCGACGGAGAGGGAGAAAACGCAAGGCACCCAGGCTTGTCTCGATCCCATTGTCATTATCGTCCTGAAAATTCCATGTGAAATAAACAACTCGAACCTCTAATTGCGTCGCTCTAATTTATCATTTTTTCAACGCCGACCTGATCTACATTTTTTTTCGTCGTTACAACCCTCGAAAACGATCTACGCGTTTACATACCCGCGCGTATATATTTTTCGAAATTTTAAAGCGAAACGTACATTCGATGGTTCCTTAGCCGATTGTGAAGCGTGAAAATAATACTTCTCCAGGGATAATACGAGTTTCTCGCGATTGTCGGAGACTCGAAATGATTTAGGGCTCCCCCGTGCAACTCGCGCGGATAATTCACGCGTGAGAAGCCGAGAGTCTTGGACCGCGGTGCATAAACTGGCATAGGAGCGAACAGTTTAAAAGAGAGTGCGAGAAGCCGGAGAGAGGAACGCTTCGGCATACGGTATAGGGTGCTTTGAAAAGATCGAGAGCTTATTCGCGAGGCAAAAAGCGCGTTACAATTGCCAGCGAGCCTCTTTTGTGAACACTCGCATTACCTTTTATACTCTCGAGCCCGGTAATATCCATCTGCCGCGGATCACTGCAACGATCTTTGTCCAAACGGGGCTGAGAGACTTTACAGCAGCCTCTCCGCAGAAGACAACTTCGTCGACTTGCGAAACGCAAAACGTATCCCTAAGTACGGTTATCAGCGAAGTGTACGCTAAGACATAAATCCCGAATGACCTGACGTAATGATTACCGAAGGTACCTCTTTGCGAGGAATTTCTTGCAAGATTTTACCCTCGAAACTATTCGACCGTAACTCCCCTGGATAGATCCTTTTTCGTGCCGATGAATACGCGTTTATAATAGTTTACGCAGTGCGTGAAAAAGACGCCTTGGTTTGCAATGAATAGAGAAGAGGAAGAGAGAGAGAATAAACAAAAATTAACTATAAAAGAAAAAGAAAAAGAGTCGTAATTGCGGACTGTCGGATAAGCAGCGAAGAATACCCACGACTCGGGTAACGAAATACTAATTAAATGCTTTAGAATTCCACTTTTATATACCGTCGGGCGGGAGAGGGCCTTCTCTGGTCCTTTCTCTTATCCCGACGTACAAGATTCGTGACTCTCGTCCGTTAGCCACGTCCCTTGCACGGTAGCACGGTCGAGGGGGCAATCCCGAATACAGTTCTTCCAAGAGTTTCGCCTGACTACACGAGGACGAGTTTTAACAATGACAGATTTAGTGATATGGCCATAATGGGGCACACGGGGCCCAAAAGTTAGTAGCCAAAAGACGCACGAAAGGGTTCACAAACGGAGAGCGAGAGGGCTCCTCGTCTTATCTCAAGCGGGGGAGGAGAACGAGGCTCTTCTCGTGAGAGAGCAGGACTTTAATTTCAGAAAGAACGCGAAGAGAAGACCTTTCTGTGATCCCAGATACAACTCAAGTCGTCTCTGCACGGCCCGAAAGAGCGTAATGGGCAGTGAAAAGACGGGGACGACTTAGAGCCTCGTGGTCGCGTCTTAATCGCGTCTCTACGAGGGTTAGTGCTTGAAAAGCCGCTCAGATAAGAATACGGTAAAAGTGGATATTTTTTTCGGTAACGCTTCGACATACGAATGTCTTCATTTTCACTGGAATCCCTACTGGAGTCGTCTGATAGATCATTGATTATACTCACGTTGTGATTCACCGTGGTACGATACGCGAGGCAGGACCGAAGGATAAACGGAAAGGAGCGTGCGTGTGTGTTGGAAATAATGGTGAGAGCCTGCGTATGGCTGCAACTCGCTGTATTTTATGCCCTCGAACACGCGAGAGAAAGCAATTGAACGTCAAATTGATACGAATGTCTTCATCCACGGACATTACGGTATAGCGCATGTACGCAAAATCTCGCTCTTTCGTACGAGATTTTTGCGCGAGACGCGCGTACCTCGGTCCAGCAATGAAAGAACGCGAATATACATGTATATATCTGTATATAATCGGGCTATATACGAACGGACAGTGCAGGGAAGAAGAGGTTTTCATGATCTCTTGGCGCTCGGGGGAAAATACCGTGTGCAAGAGAGCGAGGTGGCGAGGGGGGCGGGGGTGGGCGAGGAGTAGTGAGACACTGCGAATTTGCATTTACGACACGTGCGTAGGCGGCACGAGCGTAACGTCTTTCTGGTATAGGCAGTAAAAAAAATATTGCCCAAGCGAAATTTCTTCCCGGAGGGACGAGCAGATCGACGGAGACACGCGAGAGAGAAGAGCAAAGCGAGAGAATATAAAAGCTCCCGTGTGAAGTGGATTGACTTCGAAGACTTTCACGTGATGCCGCATGAATATGATATGAGACGATACGACGAAGTTCTTCTGGCTTCGTAGCGACAACCGGGAAGTTGTTTTTATCACTTCGATGTGGAAGCAAATGTCGACTATATAGGTAAGCGTATTTATCATCCCACCTAGAAATAAATAATATCGTGATTTTACAAGTAGTCTGACGTACCGACTGGATTTTACACTTGAGATGATTCGATTTTGTCATACCAAATATATCCTTTATCGAATAACACGACCAACTTGATATTCCAATGCCACAGATGAAGACGAGTAAATTTCGTTTTATTTGATTTAAATTTATGTTGGTCGAATCGAGCTTTCTTTTGATAACAATTTTATCAAACTAAGAAAACTTGATTTGATTTGATTTTATGCTAATTGAATTAAATAAAGTTAAAAAAAAAGGAAAGTTTGATTAAAATCGATCGATTTTGAGTAAAGAACGTGAGCCGGTTTAGTTGAAAAAAACATGTTATTCGAAGTGTTTCCAATGAAATTCTCACGCCTCGATGATCTGTTTTTTCGTGCACGTTGTGTTACCGTAGTGTCGATAAAAATCAGAACGAAAGTATTATCTCTCTGGAGAAGCGGTAGCGTCGAAGGATTGTAGGGTGGGACTATATGGGTTGGCGTGCAAAGTGCTCTCTCGGAAAGGGGGTGTTGGTCTTGCCGTCGAAATTGCCCCGTGTATATGGCAATTTAGCGCGCCTACTGTTAGTACGAAAAATATCAAGAAAATTCTCGCCATTCTCGTACTCCTTTTTCGCGCCTCGTTACTCCAATTATCCCGAAGTAGCGTCGAGAAAGATCCCGCGAGAGGGAGAGAGAGAGAGAGAGCGGGAGAGAAACGTACGAGATATATATGAGAAAGGCGGAGGCTTCTTTTACTGCCTCGTATACTAAAACCTCGGTCTCTTGCATCCGAGCACTCGCCTTCTTTAACATCCTCCGTACATATACAGAAAAGATTTCGTTTCGTTTTCTCGTGCCTGTCCATCTCTTTTCTTCGTATTACACAAATTTCAACGAAATATTCGGTAAACCTGTTTTTGTAGCTGAAGGAAGGACGGTCGAGAGGAAGAGAGAATAAGAGAGCGAGATGGAGAGAGGGAGAGATACACGAAAGACGACTATTAAGAAGAGACGAGAAGAGATGAAAGAAGGAACGCGATGAGAAGCGAGGAGAGAGCCTCCATTAGGCTGCTTAGCACGTAAACACGTGCGATGATCTCGTTTAGGATGAATAAAGAAAAGGAAGGAGATGCAGAGTACGAGAGAGCTTCCAGCGCGGGAAGATGAAGAGAGGAAAAAAACACAGTTAAAGAGATGAGACGTGCTCCGAGAATAAGAAACTCTTATATCTCCTCGAACTGAGGATGAACCTAGAGAAAAAGAGAGAGGCAGAGAGCGAGAAAGAAACTCTCGTCATTTCGAAGAGTTGAAACGACGTTTGTGTGCGTGTTACGTCCCCGTAACTCCTCGAGTTTCGAGGGCTTCGTCGTATTTAGTCACAGACACGAATCTCCTCAGCGTCCATTGTCGGCAATTAGGACCCAGTGCATCGCCGAAGAACATAATTAACTCTGATGGTGTTAATGAGTCCTGACCGAAGGTGTCGAACGCGAGCTCGCGGCTAGTCGTTTGTTGCGCCATTAGTCTCTCGTTGAGCCACATCGCTCAAACATCATTATTTTTTCGACATAAAATAGAAAAACGAAAGAAATCGCAGTGTTTTAAGAATTTTCAAAGACCGCGATTGTTCACATGAACTTAAAAAACGTAGTGTCGTCGCATCGCGGCGCCAGCTGGATAATTCAGTTACATCGACACCGCGGTACTTTTTTTTCCACGAGAGATAAAGAAAAGAATAAAGTTCGCCGCGAATGTTTTCTAGAGCCTAGAAAAGGAAATATGGGAACGAAGAATCGGCACAAGAGGCTCTGAGATCTTGTCCATCGTTCTCGATACCAAGATCTTTCTACGGCTCCCTCGAGACTCGCCGCCGTACTGAAGAATCGAGAGACGGTGCTTGCCGTGAGGACAAATTTTCGCGCAAGAAGTCGGTACGAGGACAGCGCGGAGGTTCGCGGGGAAATAACAGGGACGAGAGAGACGAGATCGCGCGCCGTAACTTTTGTTTCCCCCGGAACAGACGAAGACGCTCCCGGACGTCCCACGGACGAGATCTCGCCAAGAAGCGAACGTATCGGGGTTGACCGAGTGGAAAAACGCGCATATAAAACTCGTACACGCAACGAAGTCGCCGATCTGTTGCGAACGGAGAAGATCGAAGAAAAGAGAATAAAGAGAGAGAGAGAGAGAGAGAGAGAGAGAGAGAGAGAGAGAGACACGCGAACGTTGGAAGCGCGCGGCGATTCGTTTTATGGGCACGGCGGGCGTGCGACCGCGAAAGAAACACGGAGGCTCATGCATATACGAGAAACGGACAGAAAACCCAGAGGACGAGAAGGACGACAACGACGACGAACGAGAGAAGACCTTTTGGGTCTCTTTCTCTCTCTTTCTCTGTCGTGCGCGGTATCGATAGTCCCATCGAAAAACTGGTACAATCTTGGGCAACGCGGACCCTCTGTCGCTTCCAACTTCGTACCTTATACCACTTCTTTCCCTTTTCTTCGTTCTATATATGACTCTCTATCTCTGTCCTTCGTTCGCTTCACGTATCGCCGTTTAGGCTGAGAACGGGATGGGCCCGGGACCTCACCTGGGCCTTTTTGCGCACGGGTATTTGCCCGGGTGGTGCGTGCTCGAATTATTAATCGCACGGCTCGAACGTCGCGCAACGAGAATACTTTAACGTTAAAACCGCGCCACTCATCTCTCGCTTACGGCCACCTGTACCCTAAGGTATAATATATTTTGTGGGTAACTACCGCTTTCTGTATCTTGTACCCCAACTCCCTACTTATTCATACGTAGCACTGAGAAAAATGTCATTTTGTATTTTCTCTGCGGAATGCAACGAAGAAATCGTTTTACCCATTTTCGTAAGTTTTGTGGGCCGGACTTAATTTAATGAAAAAAAGCCATAAGGATTGATATGAATTTAGTTACAAATTTAAAGATCTGCATAAGAATAAAGTACTTAGTTAATTGTTCAATGCGCTGCGCTAAAAACTTTGAAATATCATTATTGGGATTGAAATTTCCATTATTTTTTTCGATCGAATTTATTGGAATTTCTAACTAAACGCGCCCCAATCTCCCGAAAAACAAATCAATGTACATTATGTTGATTTGTCACAATACAAAAAATAGATCGTAAAGCAGAGTATCTATAGAAAACCAACGAAGATATTATTTGCTTGTCTCGCCATAACATCGCCCGGAGGGGTCTAAGGAACGTCTATCGAGAATGTAGAACGAGTATCCTCGATGCTGCTGGAAGAATCGATGCCAGCCGCGATAAAGAAAAAGGCACTACCGTATGTGAGGAGAGACCTCTCGAGGGCTCTCATAGGACCCAAATACAAGGGAGAGCGAGACAGAGAGGCAAAAGCGAGGGTGCTCATTACCCTTTAATAGTTCCTTGTATTTCCAAAAGCTTTTTTAACATACGCTGCCTATATAGCCCGAATCTACGGAAACTACGTAGCTGGATCAATCCCGAGAAATTCAATTTCGCGAGCCGGAGAGAGCGACCTGTTTTGCATACTAAGCACACAACCCGGCACACCGCAAGATTCGGATCTTTGACTAGTCACGGTAAAAGAGCGGCGCTCCTGGCTCGAATTGTTCTCACGGACTCATCTCGGCTCTCTCTGACCGTAAGTAAAATCGCTCGTGGCGATATACTGGAAGCTGTGTGCAGTTACTAAACTAGTCAGTCCGAAACTTTCAGTGAGCGAGATCAAATTGTCCTCGGGCTTAATATCGAAGCCACGATACGAGGCCCAGCGAGATTGATTGGAAGGGAGGCAATCTATCGCAGTCAACGACGACCTAGAGTCAACACTCGAGAAGAGAAAAGGGAACGAGAGCTGAGGGTTAAATATATGGACCATTTCATGGAAAATTAACCGTTGGTAAAGTACCGAAAAGGGGATTTTTAACGACCTTTCTTCCCAAAGCGAAAGAAGAGAAACATTTGTCCAAATGATATTTTTGGGGTCTGTCGCGAGCGAGCGGTGTAGCGACACGGAAAAAGAGTCGAGAAACTCGGGTGGTTCGCTTCGTGCGGATAGATAGGGGAGCAACGCTGGAAGGTTGCCGGAGTCTCTTAATTGGGCCTCGTGTTGGCCCACGTATCGTAACGCTGCGGTAGCCCGCTATACGGTAGTCCTCACCAGCAGCCAGGTATCTTCATCCATCTCCTTTGCCTCTCGTCTCTCTCTCTCCCTCCCTCTTTCCTCTCGCCTTTCTTCGCCTTCTTTCTTTCATTCTTACCCACGCACACACATCTTTCTTCACCTTTCTCCCCGGTCACTTGTTACCAGGTACACCCTCGTTCCCGTCCTTTTATTTGGATTTTTTTCTCTTTTGCCCCCTTCGCCGATACCCGGGGACTTTATCTCACCGTGGAACGCGCTGTGCGCGGGTGCGTCCGATTTTTCGCTGGATAACGAGAGAACTCGTGGACTTGGCAAAGTGAAAGAACAAAGAAGAAGATGAAGATGAGAATAAGATGTGCTATATGCATTTGTGCCGGTGGTTGTGGACGATGTTGATGCGGCAAGTGTGGGAGATTTGTAAAGGGTCGCAACGTGGTCACCCTACTGTCAGGGAACAGGGGGAATGACTGAGCGGGCGCTGCTGGTGCCCGGTTAATTTCGTTCGTCGAGTCAATTCCGTCCGAGAACCGGTAACCACACGTGGGCTTGTTATTTAGGAAACACAGCGTCAACGAGTGGGAACCGAGCTAACTGGAAGACATGAATTACGGCGCGCCGCTGTCGTTTGACTCGACGAAAAAAAAACCAAAAAGAAAATCTAGCGTCCTTTAACTTCGCCGCGAAGGTCTCTATCGTTTCCTCCTGAAACAAATTATCGACCATTTTGTTACACCAAGTGCCAGATTATTCGAGATTCTTCGGACTAATCCGATTTGTCCATCCGGTTATACGTCCAGGATATACGATCAACAATGACGCAATGCATCGCAGAGCGCCCGGTGACAGGTGGCTCTGCGCGGGGGTCTCTTTTACTAATATTTTCATTTTTTATATATATATTTTGTTCGAAGGAGATATCGAATAGCGGTAGTGTATACCGGTAGCTCCCCGTGAAACTCGATACGTTGAAGTCTTTCGTTAGATTTTGCCTTCCATCGACCGAGGAATTCTATACGCGGTGTAGCCGGCACGTATAACGTACTCCTGTCTTTGAGCGGCCGGGCTGAAGTTCCCGCGAGCACCAGCTGACATACCGTGTTCCCTCCACGTGCTCTTGCTCGAGTGACGACAAATATAATACCCTTGTCGTCACGTCGAATTTCACCGAGAATATACCATGGATACCATACATCTCCTTCTTAGACGTCTTGTTTTTCAGCTACCGTAAGTTGGCCAAGCTTGTTTTTATTCAGAGTAAAAAATTGTTGAAAGACGATCGGGAATATCGCGAAAAAAATTGCTATACGTTTTCTCCGCGTACTCGGAATACTTCGCGCATAAAACAACTGCTTTATTATATCCGAGTCGACTTCATGGATAAAATATAGACCTCGCGGAGTCAGAGAAATCTTCTCGATATGGGTGTCGGTCGTCTCGAGCCAGTTGTCGTTTTTTTTTTTTCGTTCTTTTTTTCTTCCAGTCGAGAAAGCTTTGCCCACGTCTCACGTGTACTCTTTGCGACTGTGCATGGCTATGCTGACGCGGGCTGACGTTAGCTCTTGCTCCCGGGTATCAACGAGTCCACGGGCGAGTCAAGTTGGAAACGTCGCGTCTCTTCTTACGAGATGGCCAACGGAACTCTCTCGCTGGCCCTGTCAACCCCGTATACCTTTATATGGAAATAGTACGAGAACATCGGATCACGTTTATATGGTAATATGATAATTAAGACATTGGACGCGACGAGAGACGAGAGTTGTATATGTTAGTTAACTTTTGTATATAACGATCATGAGGGTTTGGGTCACGGAGCGAACAAGATTTCGTCTTACGACGGTGTCACCGTTGACGTTGACCGTGACTGATACCAAGGGGATTTGTCTAATTGACAAGCTCGACGGTAATTAAGATATAAACTGTGACTGAAACATCGTCGTATGGACTGTTGGTCCCTTGGGCGAAGGGTATTGGGACTTTGTTTCACTCACGTGTCACGCGTTCATCGTCGTGAAGAATCGATCGAGTCTCGGACAGCGATCGATTAAAGACAGGCCCAACACGAAAGTAGTTTAACGGTCTTTCGACAGCCTCGAAATTATTCTCAATACGCTGTCCAGACGGCGTGTTACGATCAAATTGCATAAACTTTCGAACGGTGGCACATTATAATGGCGTAAATTTTTTTGCCGATTGCCGATTCGTTCGACCATTTCGTTGAATAATGACGGTACGCGACGCCGAGAGCGTTATTCTCCACTGCAGAAACGGTTTTGCTTTTCGCCCGAGAAGCCGGTAGGTACTTGCCGCGAGATGGAAAAGTCGCCGAGAACTCGCCGTCGGGACAAAAGGCGATCGTAGCCAATTAGGCAATGGTGGTAGCGAATGCGAGACAGTGGAGAGTATAGCAACCCTAGCCTGGCTTTATCGAGAAACCTTAGCCCTTTTTCTCTATCGACACTCGTCTCTCGTTTGTTCAATCCCCTTTCGGCGTCGGCGCTTTTCCTTTGTTCCTTCTTCGAGAACTATTAGGAGTTTCAACGGTGGCAAAGAAAGACCGGAGAGAGAAAACGGCTGGAACGGTCAGAAGTTTCCGACAATCGAAAGTAGCGCTAATTACGCGTTGATACCTGGAAATCGGTATCGAAGTCGCACTTCTATGGCGTCAGCCTCGTATGTTCGTTGTTAGTTCCTGTCGTGTTTGTAGAATTCCATACAAAGTGTGTGAGAGACAGAAAGAGAGAGGTAGAGGGAGAGAGAGGGAGAGAGAGAGAGAGCGAGAGAGAGAGAGGGAGAGGGAGAGAGAGAGAGAGACAGAGACAGAGAGAGAGGTGTCTCTGGAATAAATTTGAAGGATGCAGAGGTGTCCGACTATTCGCGATTCATCTACCTGCCGGATTATTTTGAATTTTCTCGTATGTTTGCAACAGAACGATAATAATATAAAGAGAGCAAGGGCTATAGTCTCGAGACAGAAACTCGACATCGACATAGACTTTTTCAATGTTTTTCCTTTTTTCCCCTCATTTTTTAACATTCTCACATCTCGCTATCGAGTTCGATGCAATGCTTATGGATCGAGTCCTTTTTTTCCGCTCGCGCGACGACTCGCGTATCCCCCAAAGACCAATTTGTCTGGATCATATACAACCGCTCGTAAAATAGAGCACTCCTTCCTTCGGACTCGATCGGAATACCAATGAGATGCGGGCTTTGTGAGGTTGCCCCTGTTGCCGTCAGCAGCCAACAGCCACGAGACTCATGGGAACCTTCTCTCTTTCGTTCAAGCAAGACCTCGGTGGACTCTCTCGTCAGAACGTGCGTGTGTCTCTCGGGAGTGACGTTCGCACGGACTAACACACGTACGGCAAATCATGATGTTGCGATCGATGGTCCACTCGGCCATAGTCACCATTCTGGCATTTTTAGACTGTTTCTGTCATCAAAATGCACCTTCGTGCGTGTGCATTACACGGACTCTCGCGGGAATCGACAGGATCGATCCCAGACGTCTTCAGGATTCCACGCATCTCCGACGAGTTCCAGGGTGTGGCCGATAAGGAAAAACCAGCGATGGAAAATGTTCTTGGATTCTTCTAAAACCCGTCGCTGTATCATGAACAGGTGGACGAAACATCACGAAGCATCGCGGAGACCCGGCCTAGTTCCCACACATATTTCTACCAGAGACTTCGTCAACTAATTTCATAGGAAGTCTTGAGTGATTGGAATTTCATTGGATAATTCAGCTAAGCCTCGCAGCGTTGATCTCGTGTAATAATGGAATGATTGCAGCGTGTATACCGCGGCATGTGGGCGCTCTCCCGGAGACTTCCAAAGGACGCGAAAGAAAAGCATACCGAGGAATCGTATTTTCAGAATAAGCAAGATTGCTCCGATTATACAGAGTCAATCATCTAAATTAGCCGTAAGCACCGGATAATTGTAGGTATGGGGCACAATTAGGCGGGGCATACATGCCTATGACAAATCATGCTGTGACCACTCTCTTTCTCTGTCTCTCGCGAGCCTCGTGCTCCTTCATACGCAGAACAGGTTCCCATGGAGGCTGCCGCTCGATCTACATCTCAGTGATTTATCGCGATGCCCCCCCCCCTCCCCCCTTTATACATGATCTTTCTTCTCAGCTCCTCTTCTGAAATTATCGGGATACGCGCAAAATGCGAGTGACCACGAAGAGTGCCCTCCTCCTCGCGACGCTTTCGCGAGACGCAGATTGGAATATTCTCACAGTATGAGCTTGAGGAGACTCCGAACGTGCTCGTACAAAATCATTCATCGCGAGATGAGGGCGAGCAGGGAGAAAATTAGTCAGCCCAAGCCGGCTCACGCTATCACTCAGATAATTCATTCGATAATGACCGAACCACTTGACGGATTTATATCGCTCGCACTCGGCTGCGCGACCGTGGGATCGCGCGGACTTTTTTCTTTTCTCGTACCTGCGGTCCACTGACCAATTATGGTAGCGACATGCATTAAACGCAATTAGCCGAAATAATTTTACGACGTAGGTGATGACTATTGCTAAATCTCGTAACAAACAAAATTGTTAATACATTCGAATAATTTCTTGTGTAAATGGGAAAGCCCTTTTTTCTTCACACCCACAATTATCGATCATATCAGTTGTCTCCGAGATATTTTAATTATAATAATTGGAGATAATTACATCGCGCTCGAAAGCTTTTATGATTGGAGTTGCGAACATTTTAATTCTTTTTTTTTAAGACACCCCGAATGTTTCTGTAGATGGAAACTCGTAATTTCGTTTCTCGATAAGTAAGTGACGACGTTGAAAGGCCGTAACGTACTCTCTCCAGTCCTGTCACTGCGCACCACGCTCGTAATACGCGCGCGGTGTTCTCCTCCGGGTAAGAGGTGCTCGCCGCACACTTATTCCCTCGCTACGTGACCGGCATTCTCAATTCGAAACCGCGCATCTAAGGCTCCCTCGATCGTACAATCACTCGTGTCCTGTTCCACCCGAGCGGAGAGTCGCATCGCCTCGAATGGAGCGCCTGAATCTTGGCAACCGTACATGCGCTTCGCTGCATCGCGCGGTCCACATCGTACCGATCGACCGACACGGCCAAGACCTCGGTCCAATCGTAAAATTGAATTCATCGACATTTTCGCTTATGGTCGCTCCATTTTCACCATTTTTGTACATGCATGAGTAAGGGATTAAATATTGAAAAAAATGATATTTTAAGAAATAATACAATTTAAATGATCAAAGAATTCATAAAAATATGTTTTTCTCATTTGTCGAGGATCGGCGTCATTAATGATGATTTGAATTCAACGAGCTACAGCCGATGTGCCGAAGGAGATCAACCCCCCGATCGTAACTCGCGTCTCGAAGCGGAGGATGCAATTTTCATGGTATCTTCTCACGGCTATTGCCACTTACGGTGTAGCCAAAAGGAGAAGGGCACGAAGCTCACCCCGCGCAATTAAACGGTGGGACGACGAAGACGTTGCTCCGCCATACCGTTTTCAAAGAATAAATCTGCAGCCCGCGGGGTTTCGCGCTGCGTTATGCGCGCGACGTTAATCACGAAGTTTCGTCGCTAATGTATTCAATGTCGTGAAGGATAATGCTTGCTACGTTACACAGGCTCGACAATGCCCCGGAGGTATCTTTTGCTATGCCAAGTAGAATTTTTTTTGCATCTTTTACCGAGCGTGTAACGAGAACGACAAAAAAATTCGGCGTATCCCGGCGTGATCGAACGGCCCAATTTATCGTCGCGATTTTGCGAATCGCAACTGCCCCGTGCCCTCGTTCGTTCCCCTCGGTCATTGTCCTCGAAGAGCTCCGGATTTTCCAACCAGTGGAGGACGGTATACGCGTTTCGCGTATCGTATAATGTCGCACACGATCTTGGCATTCGTCGGGTCTGCATTCGTCTCTCTCTCTCTCTCTCTCTCTCTTTCTCTCTTTAGTCGTGGTACGCCTTGAGACGCGAGAAATTATTTCAGCCTTCAGTTTCGTGGTGTGTGCGTTGAGCATCGTATACAAAGAAAGGTGGCGTCATTACAACGCCTTGTTGGCATACTGTTGGATTTATTGTTGGCCCACAAAGCGAAACGTACATATCGTCTCGACTCTCGTACACGCGACTCTCGTATCATATGTGCATGCATATATATATATATATATATATACATATATATATATAAGCGTTCTCGTACTCGACGCATTCCGTGGCCCACGCACATGAGTCAACGCGTGCCGTTGCGCTGATGTTGGGACCGCAGCACTCACAGCCTTCGAGCTCAGGACTCTCTCTCTTTCTCTCTCTCTCTCTCTGTCTCTCCTTCTCTCTCGTAAGATGATGACGCCAGGGACCGCACCGATCGTGTTCTCGTATTGCGACGGGGGCTGACTCACGCGCACGTCCAAGTGCGATTACTCTCACTCGGCTAGTTTTATCGATACCCTTCGTTTTCTTTTTATCGTTAGAATTTTTTTCTTCCTTCTTCTTCTTCGACAAATCGACGTGCTCGAGGATAATCCGAGATATCCGTAGTTATATACGTGTAATTCAACAGCTCGAGCCTTCTCATCACGTTTTCTCGGGAATGAAAGACACGACGGCGTGTCTATGCGAACGTTGAAGAGGCAGCTGTGGTTCGATTGCCCGACTCGACAGAGCCCCCCCCCCCCCCCCCCCCTCCTTTCTCGCTCTCTCTCTCTCACTCTCTCACCCTCTCTTTCTCTCTCTTCTTTTCTCGATGGCGTTGATTAATTGAGAGAAACTCATTAAAAATAATTGATTGAACGATCGAACGCGCGAAACTCTGGTCTCGTTGGTTTGTATACACGAACACGACGGGTACCAGGACAACGTGCAGGCATTCCTACAATGCTCCACGTACGTTAAAACCCATAAGCTATATATACAACGTATTATATACTTCGGCATCTCGATAGTCATTTCATTACGGAGTAGCAGCATGTAAATCTCTTTCGCAACAATTTGCAGCCGTATAACAAAAAATCTCAAAGTGGAAACTTCGAAGCGAACGAAACGCGAAACGAAAAATAAAAGAAAAAGACGAATACGAGGAGTTCGACTGTCCGAACGACCGTTGTTGCATACACAGGTACACATAAATATCTTGCAACTCGGAAGCTACTCATTTTCGAGCGCTCGAGGAGGCAGGTTACATATTTGTTAAAATAAAAGAAAATTTCCCCATGCCCCGGGGCGTTGTTAACGCAATTTCGTTTCTTTCGCGGAATGTTTTGCCTCGCGTACGAGGAGAACGCAGCCACTGCCGCCAGTGGGATATATTCGACTGACTCGATTTTAATGACGTCGTTGGCGGAGTGTTCCCGCTGCCTGAAGTGATTTTCCCACGGTTTGCAAAATATATGCAACGAATCGGACGGATAATTTATTTTCGAAGTGGATGTGTCCTAGTTACGGAACAGTTAACGTGCAACGAGACTCGCGTTTATCCGGCATTTCACGATAAAAAGAAGCAACGAAAATGATTGACCCCGTGTAAAAAACTACCCTTCACCCTTCGAAACGCCGAACGAAAGATCGTCTCGCCAAAATTGCCATCAACGTCGCCGGAAATATGTCAATCGTGAAGTGATTGCTTACAACGTAGTCTCGAGATCGCGCGAATGTCAAGATCGATCGAATTCAACGTCGACGATAATTTTCGTACGAGGGATACGGATGATGTCGGACGATAAATCGATCGACGACCGAACATTCGTCCACGCGCGCGTATACGGCGTACCTCCGATCGTCCGATCCAATCCCAATTGACAGTTTTATCGATATACGCCTGTACGTTTCTCGAGGAATGATTTAAAAAGAGGGGAGGAAATTTTCTGTAATTGTCGCTTTCACTCGCGATCGAGAATCCCCGAGGCGAGCTCCGTGTCGTCGTTTGCGGTCGAAGAGAATCGCCGCGGACTCGCATCGGTTAATGCCCAGCGGCGGAATAATCCTCGCGACAGCAGTTTCAGATCTCTCGAAGTCCACCTGGACGAAACATCGATCGAGAGGCGAGTCTTGCGGAAGGTTGCGCGAGAGGCGCGCGTGTGACACGTGCGCAATCACGGTCCGGACGAAATTGTCGCGGTTCTTTGGTTCTGGCTACTGTGGTTGCTCTGTCGCCGAGGAATCGGAGCTTTCTCTGCCTCGGGCTTCGTGAATCCAACATTCGGCTCTCGCTCGTCACATGCAGAAAGAGAATGGGAAGGAGAGGCACGAGAACCACTTAGGTAATTAAACCGAGTCAACATGAAATTGCATTCGTAAGCGTGACGGTGGCCGGCTGCCGAATCTCGAACAAACATATAATCATTATCACTACAGATTATTTATATATCCTCTATATAATAAAGCTTCGATTAATTACTGAATTATGGTATTTATTTTTGTGCAGAAAATTGACATATCGTTGATAATTTTGAAGATAAATATATCTTGATAATACGTTACAAAGCTGATCGTCCGTGCGTTATACGTTTTTACTTTTTTATATATTTATGCCGGAAGATTTAGTAGTGTGGCCAAAAATATATTTTTCGTTAATAAATGATAAATGAATTTATCAAATAAATAAACGGCGTACGTATCTATATCTTCTAAAGACAATTACTTTATGACCATCTCAATAATTAATCTCATTCATAATTCGTTTTTCAGAATTTCCGAAAAGGGAGTCTCGTTTTCTTGACTCAATGAGGTCGATCGACTCATTTTCTCTCCATCATTCGATCATTAACCTCTGCGTCATTTCATTCAGATTTATCCCCTCTCCTACCTGATACGGCTCTACCACGGCTCGCCTTGTTTTTATCTTATTCCTGTTGCGACCAGTTGTGCGCTCATCGAGTTCCCCATATATTTTTTCCACTGAATACACGCGTGAGTCATTCTCTCACCCCGACGCGAACCCGCAAAGATTCCCGGATTTATTTTACAGTCCAACAAGCTCTCTCCCCCCCCCCCCCCCTCTCTCTTTCTTTCTCGGTTGTGGACCTTGACGAACCGCAATGGGAAAGATATATATCGAGGGTATATACACGCCTCTCTATCGCGCGCGAATGTTCCTTACACCTCGGGTCGAAAAGGTGCAGCACACCCGCGTGCCGCAGGATAATATCTAATAATTCCTACGCGCCCAGCGCGTCTTTCTCGCGCCTGACCTTTAGCCGGGGGAACAAGGTCGAAGGCTTCGAAACCTCTCTTTCTCTTTATCTCTCTCTCTCTCTCTCGCTCTCTCCCTCTGTCTCGTAAAGCATCTTCAACATCCGTGAAAGGATTTCAACTCCCACGGGATTCTCTCTCTCTCCCTCTCTCTCTCTCTCTCGCTCTTTCGAGAGAGAGAACCGCCTTTGCAGCGTACGCGTTTCAGTTGTACGGTACAAATGCGGATGAGCCAGAGCCCTTGGGTGTCCTCGAACCCCGGACGATACTCCCACACCGTCATCTTACGTCGAAAGATATACAGCGATTGGCCATTTACATTAGGGCGAGTCACTGTCATCATCCCTTTAATTCCGAACAAATTGCCAATATTCTATTGATTTATCGTAAAATCGCCTGACCTTCCGAAAATCCTTTTAGATATCGAAGAGATAAACGGCGTAATCGCAGCTTTCGACCAAACGATAACTGGAAAGTGGCTAATGACTGTGTCGCTCGTAGAAATATTCACCGCGAGGTTTGACCGAGCTGCTTGGGTAGCGGATGAGGATGAGTCCATGGTGGAGCGAGGACGCGCGAGTATAACAAAAGCCAAAGAGCACGCACGGACACAAATGCACACGGGGCCCCGTTCTCTTGACGAGGAAGAGGATGAGACCGCGAGAGAGAAGGAGAGACGCAGGATACCGACATAGTATGCAACCCACGCGAAGCGGACCGGCGACCACATACGTCCGGGAACCCACGTGGTCGTGGCAAAATCGCGGGAGAGCAAGAGCGAGAGAGAGAGAGAGAGAGAGAGAGAGAGAGAGAGAGAGAGATGTCGCGGGGATCTCACCGCCTCGTGGCCTCCACCGGCGGTTCGTAATCGTGAGACCGCATTTCGTGTTCCGCTTTGAGAGATTGCAATTTTTTTCCCCAGGAAACGGCCCATCCTCTCACACTTGGTTGACTCTCCGCTGCCCACGATATGTACGAACTAGCGTGGATTCTATCTGCGAGAACGTAGCGGGAGGAGGTTTCGTTACATCTCGGGCTCGGCTTATTTTACCGGGATATCGCCTGTTTATCTTTTAGCCTATACCTGTTGTACGCAATTTAAATTTTGCTTATGTTTCGCGATCGCAAAAAAATGAATATGTTCCGCGAATTTATGCGATAAGGAATCATTATTTCAGACGCAACAAAGTGAAGCGAGTAGCCAGGCGCGACTCGGATAACGTCTAAACATAATTCCTAAATCATGCGGGAACGACAATGTTATTTCTTGATTTTATTTCGTCGAAAGAAATTTGTCGATCGCAAAAATATACAAAATAATTTCTCCACGAGTAGTTTCAACGAAAACAGGAGAACAAGACGTTGTCAAGATACCCCAAAAAAACAATAGGTACCCAAGAGTTGTAAGAACTGCCGTTTGATTTTCTAAATTCATTTAACGTAAATAAATCTATCCAATTCCAAAGATTCCATCCCCGCACGTTCGAACCTTCTCGGAACTACGCGATAAGAAGACCACCTGCGTGGGAAGGGGTCCGTACGAAGATAAAAATCTCGCGCTCCACCGCCACTCCGCGGTATGACGGGGAGCGCAAGAGGCGCGATGCGAGTCTCTATTATAGTCACAGAAGGGCGCGACACAGGTACCTATACGTCGCTGCATACCCTATAAAAGGTGCCTATATATAGAAAGTGCAGAGTAACCCTTCCCTATGGTACTCGAGCGAGAAGTGCGCGTGCTTACAAGAAGCTTATTTATAAACAGTACCCAGCCACCACAATGGTTATTGTTTCAGCACGCGGTATCCCCTCGTACTACGATATACGTACGGTCGTGTATTTTAACTCATGCGTTAGTGTGCGATCAGCGGCAGCAGCGGTGCAGAACGCGCGCGCGAGCCGCCTATTTATGACACATTATGCGAAAGCGCACCCGCGATAAGCAGGCTCACCGCCCCCCACCACCGCCACCACCGCCACCACCACTCCTCCGGCAACCCTCTCGCACGCAGGCGCTTATACCACGCGCAAGGTTATATGTAATATTGCGTTTCGTCTGCCCCATTGTGCGATGGCAACAATGATAATATAACCCCGTGTATAAACAATTCCTGTGCATACACCCTGGCCCGTTGTTACGGGCCCAGCACTGCATAAATCATGATTCGCGCTTTCGATCCTCGTATTTCCTCTCTCTCTCTCGCGCTATTTTTCATTATCCTCTCGCACGTTTGTTGGTTCTTTTCTTTTCAACAATTTTGTTCCTTTCTTTACTCTTGACCTGCAACATCGAGATCGAAGAGGCTCAGGTTTGATCGTTAAATTCCGAGTATGCGCCGACATTATGCGGCGATCGTTGTTTTTTTTGCTCGGGTGTTTTCTTCGTGCCCGAAGGAATCCATCAATTTCGAACGAAGGTTCCGAGGATTTGCGGAGAATCGCGAGGGAGGAGCTGCTGCGGTCGAGCGGTCAGAATATCGACGAGCGGGTCTCGCGAAGCGTTTCCCTCTGGGATTCGGGGAACCGGGTGAAGAGATTCCGTAGCTTGAGAAGAGGGATTCTCTCTCGGTGTGTTTCAGCACCGCGTGGTGTACGATTGTTGAAAACACGGGTGTGAGAAACAGGCCGAACCGCAAGTGTTACTTCGATGTTGCATCGTTGAATTTCCCTGCTGGTGCCGTTGAGAAAGCAGAGAAAAAAAGTCAGAGAAGAAAAAAAGTAGACATCTCGATGAGAACTTTGCGAGGGCGAATAACAGATTGTGGGTATTGGTGCGCGGTAGCTTTCTCTCTCTCTCTCTCTCTCCGCTGCAGGATATAGCGAGGCAAGGAATGAGGTCCTCGGGGTCTGCCGCACGACGACGATTCTCGGACGGAGGAGCTCTTGGGTATGTAAATCGAGAGAATCTGCCCGGGTAAGATTCGCACAGTAGGACGAGGGCAGTGGCGGAGGAGAGGTTGGCTCGAGGCAGGGGGGGGGGAGGTAGACGTGTAGGTACGTAGGAGGATATTGGTCCGAGGGTATCGTGCGTCCGGGAGTTTCTCTCTCTCTCTCTCTCTCTCTCTCCCCCGAGACCACTGCCTCGTATATCGTCGTAATTAAGTCGGTCCCTTTTTCTCAGTGAGCAAGAAAGACAAAGAGAAAAGAGGCTCCACTTCCCGGAGCAACTCGTACTCCCTACGTGTTTCACGGTTAAGGGGGGCCTTACGTATGCGGACGATAGTCTCGAGATTGAGTACACCGCGCGGTTACATCGGGGGTGTGCGATAGCACCCCCATTTACCGAGGTTAATCAACGAATATTTTATTTACCATCGCCCAATGCCATTTTCGTATCGGCTCGCGTACCACGCGATTGCTCGTCGCATATAATCACCGTATAGCGAGACTAAGACTATCTCTCAATCTTGGATTAAAAATAAAATACACGTACGCGCGTCTGTATCGAGAGTGTACTCGTCGGATCGGCTTAATCAACTGGGACGAGCTGGATAGAACGCGATCGAGATAAGGGAATGATCGGGCGTACATGATGATTCGTCCGGTGAATAATTGCGTTAACGTAGAATGTTAAATTATCACGACTCCGACTTGGGCGAATTGTCTAACGCGAGCGTATAGTTCGAAGCGAGCGAAGCGAAATATTTGCTCTATCGTGTATAACGATATACCGCCCGTATTCGCAAGAGGATATGTCGGGCTGGCGTATAAGCGTTAGAGGGAGAAAGAGCGAGAGAAAGAGAGAGAGAGAGAGAGAGAGAGAGAGAGAGAGGAGAATTCGAGAAAGAGATAGTCGATCTGAAGAGTGGATGGGACATGGCAATGATCGCGCTATGAAATCCCTTCTCTCGATCTTCTCGTGAGCGTCCACTGGACCCAGGAGCTCGGTCTCGACGGTGGGAAGCACACGGATCCCCGGTGCGCTCTCAGGCTACTATATACCGGTGAGTACATACAACTCGCTCCTCGACTCTTTCTTTATCGTTTTTTCCATCATTCTCCCTCTCTACCTCACGTTCTCTCTACCTCTCTTTGTCGTTGTGCTTCCACGCTCGCCCCGTGCCTCACGCGAGCGCGGAGCGTGGAGTGCCGTGCGCTCCTTCCACCTCCAACCGCCTTGTACACGATCGGGGGAAGCGCGCTCGCCGGACGCCACCGCACCATCGAGAAACTCACCGTTCCTCGTTCCGGTTCTCCCATTGGCGTTTCGTGCGGCGATCGCGCGCTCCACTCGCGCGAGCGACCGTACCCGAAGATCCGCGCGCCGCCGCATTCCAGCCACGCGCCTAGTCCACCTAGGGGAAAACACTGGCGTAACTAGGTAACTTATTATGGTGCGGAGATCGACCGATCGACGTTGGGGCGGCGCTCGCAACCGCGATACGAAGATCTTCGAATCATCGTGAATCAACGTTCCATATATCCTACCTAGGTAGAGAAATAAACGATCGGTTCGGTACCGATTTTGCTCGTGAAAGATTAAAACAGGTTAAACGATATCGATCTTCTTGATGATCGATGACTACGGCTTCTCATTTTCTCATCAGTTTGTGATCAATTTTTTCTCTAATCGGCAAACTCTATACATCAGATCTTGAGGAACCATATCGGATCTCGTACGCAAGTGACAAATCGAATTTCATAGATCGTCGATCAAGAGCCACGGCTTAAAAAATATTCGTCTTCGCATAAATTAATTTATTCCGAGGGATGCAATGACGATTAATCGACGACCAGGTAAATTGAAAAATTCGTATTGATGTTTTAAAATCAATTACATTTTGTAATTAGATCGCGTTCAATTTAACTCTCAAGTCGTGTCAAATTTTGTAACGTAAAATAAACGATCGTAATCATCGATATCCACGCCAATGGGAGTCGAGCTAGGAACAATAAAAGCATCGCGAGAGACGGCCCGAGTTTGCGGAGAGTCGCGGTTGAGCGGAGGCGGTGGGAGCTCCTCCGTTTCGTCTCTCGTGGTCTGCTCAGAGGCAGATATATACAGAGAGCGCGAAACCTCATCAGCAAAGAGCGAGGCAAAGAGTCGAACACGGCGAAAAGAGTGGATCGCGAGCCGGAGCGGTGAGCACGAGAGGAGGGGATGAGTGGTAGTGAGTGGCGTCGGTACGGACCGGCGGTGGGAGCGAGACGCTCCGAGGACCGAGCGAGCGCGGGAACAGGACGGCGATACAATCACGGCCTGCACGCGCCGAGCCCCGAGCCACTTTCAGGCGTTGTTACACGAGGCGACGCGGCAAAACTACATAAAGCGGCGATTCCAAAAGAAAAAAAATCATTTTTTTTACGATCACTTCGACGACGGTACGTCTTTAATTTCGGATTTTTTAGCAATCAGGATTTGAGATTGAGAGACAAATTATTTATAAATATTTGATTCTTGGGAAATTGCGTGCGAGTGGCCGATCGATTATCCATATTCGAATATTTGATCGTTTCGAAATATTAATGAAATTCGGTATTTTTATAATCTATCGGTGTTTCCCAGCATCGGCATAAACTCGATTCGTCGATCGTCGACGAGCGGCTACTAGCAACAAATTCATAGACATTGGGACAAAGACGCCCGCGGCGCCTAGAGGTTAATTGGAATTATTAAAATAATTCTGGTGACATGACAAATTATGAAAATTTTCTAACGAATGAATAAATATCGATAGAAGAAGAAACCAGCTTGGAATCGGCGATGATAAAATCGTGCCATGTCCCAATAAAATCTCGTATAATGAGTTATGCAAATTAACACGACGATGGATGATGTCCATTAGGATCGTGAGAATTTTCGAAGCGTGTCGATTTCGACACTCGCTCAACTTCGGGTCGTATAAATAAAAATTTTATGAGAAATTCCGCGTCGAGTAACATCGCCTTCGAAGTCGGAGGGATATACAGTCGCTCGAGGCGCACGGCGATCTGACCCGCCGGTCCAGCGCTCGAGGCTCTCGCAGCCTCTCGAAGTGTGGGAACCCTGCACCTCCGAGCCTCCCGACGACCTTTGCCGCAACCTGCAACCGTGGCTCTCCTACTGAAGCACACGTACTCCTCACGGAGCTCACGGGCTCGTGTTGCGAGAGACGTGCGTGTAAAAAATCCGGTCGGTGTGTGCTGGTGGTGGTACACTTATCGGACTATTTGTACTGGAGTCCGGCGAGAGAGAGAGAGAGAGAGAGAGAGAGAGAGAGAGAGAGAGAGAGAGAGGGAGGGAGGGAGAGAACGCCTCGAGCACTCTCGCGCACATCTTCACACGGATGTGTGTTTTCTAGCCTCATGGAGAACTCTGATCGCACGTGAAAATTATGATTGGCACGGTCATTTGTGTTTTTATTAGACCGACCAGGTAACACGCCAGGGCAATTTGTTCTTTGCGTATTAAATCGATCCTCGTACGACTTCGAATTAAAAAACAGAGAATTTTATTTTGTTTGCCTCAAATAAAAACACGTGACCAAATACCGAATACAATTTGATTATTTTCAATGCAAACATTTATTTGAATCGAATTGAATTGATTACGCTGGAGTCGAATTTAGTTAGAAATTCGATTTGGAGATTGACTTTGGAGATAAAAAGTTATTGAGTAAGTTGTCTACCCCCACAGAAGAAAAATTGTAACGCGATGCACGAAAGTCACGTTTGCAATTGAGAATGAACGTGAATTTAGAATTGATCGTTTGTGAGTAAATATTCACCTGGTTGTACCGAGGGAGTCTTCGTGCTCTCCCGTCAGGGGCACATTCTCATGATGTAGATTCGAGGTAACGGGTTCAAGGTTGGGACTCGAGAGCTATCGAGAGACTGATATAGAATCTTCAAGAATACGAACGTTATGTATCTCGTGCGACGATGCACTTACGACTATCCGGGTTGGAACGAGCGGCGGTATATCCGCGAGAACACCGACATTTTCCACACGTGATCGTCTATCTTTCTCGGCTTCGCCCTTATACACCCGGCGAAGGCAACCCTGGATTTTTGCGAATGCGCGAAGGCAAAGTTCAAGGTGGTTCGGTTCTCTTCGATACGAAGAGAATACCCTCTCGGGCTTATATCGTTTTCTCGCAACCTCGCTTGTCGGCTGTCGATTCGCGTGTCAGCGAGAGATACATCTCGTGCTCGTCTTGAATATATATTTTTCTCCCTTCGACTATACGATTTCATATATATCGCATATACGACATTTGATTTGATTTATGAACCAAATGATACTTGTGCAGTATTTTCCGCATCCTTAAACGATGTAAGAATCCTGAAAATTATAAGAAATTTTATTAGAATAATACGAATTAAATTTTACCCAGCAATTATTTAGACATAATAAATGAGATTTTTCACCTCTAAGTTTTCTAATTAAAATATCTGGTCTGTTACGATAATTCACGCACCTCTTTTTTAAAAATATTTTCCACCATCTGAAACGCGTGTTTGAAGAAAATGGACGAGGGTTGCCGACTCGAGCGAGATATAGCTACATTATTATTTCGAATTATTCGGATCGTTCGGTCAAGATGGCCATGGTGGTTGGGCGTCCTACCACGAAGAACACCGATGACCATACTTGGTTATCCTCTTCTCCGAAACTTCTTCTCTTCGTGACCTCCGCTCTCTCACGAATACAACAAAGGGAGAGAGAGAGAGAGAAGATGAGGTCGAGAGGGGCGAGGGGGTTAGGCAATGCTTATGCTGGATGGCTCAGTGTATGTTCTCTCATGTACCGCGACCTAAAAGGGGTCGGTTATCGTCGATGCGGATAGATGGCGCCTGATCCGGTTCTTCGTTTCACCGAATCTCGCAAGCATTCTCGACCCTCCACATGAAAAATCGAACCTGCGATTGTTCCAAATTACCAATTCCAAGGTCCAATTCTCACACATGGCGTGGGCCCTCGAACATTTCCTCCTGATTCTCATTCAACCCATAAAAACCATATCCCAGTAACCTAGCAATAAAAAATCAATGCCAGGAAACGTTCGTCGATTAGCGTAAAATTGATCGAGCACCTGTGCTTTCCGACCTCTCTCGACGCTCGTCAAGACAGAAAAAAGGCCTTTCGCAACGTTCGTCGATCGTTCACAAACGGCAGCTGCGCCGTGTACGTATTGCCCGAAGGCGTTAAACGACACTACCGTAGGCTCCTACCATGTTTTCCAAAGCGTACGCGATCTTTTGAAAAAATCAATCCGCACGGTAGACCGGGTCTATAACCATCATCCCCGACGATCGTCATCCCGCGACGATAACATTCCGGAAACCTGTCATCTCTTCGGGTTCGTCGTCGTTTCGTCGGCTATGAGTATACAGGCTCGTCTGCCGTGGTCGATCTACCGGGAAGTAATCAAGAGGAATCCGAAATTGCCGATGAGAACGCGTTTTCAGCGTCGGGGCCTGGCTCTCATTGCGCTTCACAAAGAATGATCATTGTCGCGCTCTTGCCAACGGCCTCTCCTTTATACGCGTCTCGCTGCTGAACGATCTTTCCTCACCGCGAGAAAAACGCCTCTTTCAGCTTGAAATGCTGCTGAACATCGTCGTTTTCGCGGCTTCTACCGCGCGCGTTCGCTTCTGACAAAGTCACGCCGGCAGCGGCGTTCGCGCCACGAGATTCGCGAGAGGTTTCATCACTTCGACATCAACGCTTCGGTGAGAAACGTTTCGAGGAGTTTACTCGGTATATGTGTCCTCGGCAATCGAGAAAGGGCGAAAGAGAGGGGGGGGGGGGGGTTGAACAAAAAATTCTTTATCGCTCGCGACGATGAAAACATTGCCGTGGAATTCGAATGAACGTCCGGATCTCTCGCGGCCTGGTTCGCTCCCTCGATGCGTATATATCAAGCGAACAAGCTGCTTCTCTCGTCAATTGGGACTCCTCCCCCATACACCCATGGAGGAATCATTTTGCTCGGGGATTCCGAAGTCGAGTATACAGAGAATATACGATTATATATGTATATATATATACGGATAAAGAATATGGCAGAGCGCTCGTCGGCCTCGGTACGAAACCAGCAAAGCGCTTAACTGCCCTCTTGCTCGCGTAAACGTCTTTAATTGGCGGCTACTCGGACTTACGCGCTCGCGCGAGCCAACGATCCAGAAGTGAGGCTCACTTATTTTTCACCGAGAGAGAGAGAGAGAGAGAGGCATGACGACGACGATCATGGGGAAACGCGCTGGATAGCCTCGAGTGTCCGTTGTCCGTCCGTCTGGACCGTTCTCTTTCTTTCTACCCGTCTTTTTTTGTTCGTCTTTTTCTTTTTCCTTTCCTCATCTTTGCCACTTTTTCCAGAACTCGGAGCACACGTGCGTCACCGTGCCACGATTTATTTTTTCTCGATCCCGACTCGCGTTTACGCCACTACCTTGTCAGTCTTTGCGAGCCGGAATGTTTCCAAGTGATCCGGCCGACACGGCAACATGGAAAGTCGGTGGATGTCTCGCCGTCGTCGTTGTCGTCGTCGCCGTCGCTAGGTGTATATCCTCGCACGGGTGCTAATGGCCCCGAGGGTAAAAGAAAACCGGCGTTTTCTCGTCTCGACTTGATGAGTCGCGCGAGCATTAACGGTGGACGAGACCAAGAATCACGAACGTTTTTTTTTTCTGTCGTAGCGGTTTCTGTGACTTGGGGCGTGGCCGCTCGCCGATCTCACGAAACGCTTTATTATACACAATTTTCTTGTTTGCGAGACATCTGCTCTTGAAGATTCCGCCGTCGGGGGAGAACCGCGAAGGGATGGAACGAAGGGGATACCGCCGCGAGGGTGGTTTTGCGCGTGTATTTTTACCTCTATTTGCCTCTCGTTTTCGCCAATTAATTTCGTCGCATCGCGCAATCGCGCACTCGTTTCTTTTCTTCGCTTCGTACAAACCGCCCCCAACCCTTTTCGGGGCTTCCTGCAGCGGAGACAAAGTAATCGCGGTTACGTATCTTCGAGAGGCTGTGTGTGTGCGCGCGCGTTGCTGGACCGCGCATGCATTCACCGCCGTTTAATTAGCGAGTATTGTGCGGCCTATAAGACTACCCCGTCCTTCTTCTCGATCTCGTTGTCTGCTTTTTCTTCTTATGCTTCTTCTTCTTCTTCTTCTTCTTCGTCGTCGACGTTGTCCTATGTCCGGAATAAGAAGCATTTCGCGAGTGGTGCATCTTGTCTCCTCCGGAGATAGAGAGAGAGAGAGAGAGAAAGAGAGAGGAGAGAGAGAGAGAGAAAGAGGTTGGCTCTCGGTGATATCGCGTAACAAGATCTTATTCAGTATTTCGCGGTGAACGGGCGTGCGCGCAGGGTTAACGATGCTATCGCCCCATACAGTGCCAAAGCGATCGCATTACTAGATTGTATATAGTACACCCGTGCTTTCTGCTTATTCCTTCTTCCCTCGTTCCGTTCTCTCTTCTGCTGCTGATTTCTTGCACCATGTGTGTTTTTGACTTTATATTGTACTTCGCGAGGATGCGATTCGACGTCAAAGTTCTTGACGGACATTAATCGTTTCTGCAGACGACCAAGTGTTTCTTCAAGAAAGCCAATCAATATTTCATGCATGATTTAGAGCAATGCAATTTTTATAAAATTTAGTTTAATTCCACCGTGGGAGCGGAGTGGGGGAAAGTAAAAAAACAAAAATTGCGGAAGAAGGTAACGAGCATCAGCGAGTCGCGCCATAGGATTGTTTCCGTCATTACACGTTGCTATTCATCGTAAAGATATCACGTAATAATCGTACTCCACCGGATCATTGACATAATGACCGGGCTCCCGAGGACACACGATTGTGGGACCTTCCAGTAGGATCTTGTTCCGAGAGGATGCATCAACACCAAGGTCGGGTCGGGAAAATACGTATTACCCGTGACTACTTTTCTCCGCGGTATACGCGACGACACCTGTGGGAACTCGGATCTTCTCACGTCCACCGCGTATTACACACATGCTTGCGATTCAACTTGTATAGGCTTGTCGTATATATATGTATATGCATAGGCTCGTCGCGTATTTTCTGTTCGCCATGCGCCCTTCGTCCCTCTAGTTCTTCTTCTTCTTCTTCTTCTCTTATTCTTTTTCTTCTTCTTCTTCTTCTTCTTCTTCTTCTTCTACTTCTTCTTCTTCTTCTTCTTCTACTTCTTCAGCACCTCTCTATGTGTACTTTAAGAACGTGTCCCGTGCTATCTCGTATATCCCCGCGTCGTTGTCATCCTTTTATACTCTTATACGTGCATATGTGCTTTACACGCCCTCTCGGTGATACCTTTCCCCTGTATTATGGGGTGTCGAACTCGATGATGCTTCTATACGTTTTATCGTGTCGGACTTGGTTTAGAATTCCGTGGTAATATATTTCCTTTCAAACATATGATTATTTCTAATCTCAATGATGACGTTAATTCGCTATCATAAAATCATTACGCGATAATATTAAAAAGATTAAAAGTAAAAAATGTGCGACCATACAATTATGAACAATTCAACAAATTATCGACCACTATAAAATGTCTACGCGCTAGTTAAATGGCAAGATTAAACCAAAAATAACATATATTGAAAAATATTCAATCAATTTTTAAATACTTACATAGAATTCGCGTAACGTAACTGTTCCTTACTGTGTGAGTTAACAACGCGCGAACGGAACGACCTCCAGCAAAGATGAAAAATTCACAAAATTCGCGAAGCGAAATAAGGGTGGTGGGGGTAAATGTGAGGATCGTGTGTAGCAGATTGCAAGGCATTCCACGCCATATAGGCCTCCTTGAAACTTTTCCATCTCCAATTTGTTTTCTTTTAGTCCTGGTTGAGACTCGCCTCCATGATTGTTTTTCAATTGTTTTTATCGAGCCATTCACCTGATACAAATTTCTGAAAAGTTTCGGTTTTTAAAACTGACGTTTTTTTAAATAGGTACTCGTAACTCCGCGAATAATCAACCAAATTGGACTTCGTTTTTTTCAAACTTTTCGGTTCTCCACGCATTTTTCATAAAAAATACCGAAAACAAGTTTTACACGATATTGATATGACATTTTTTTTAACAATGATCGTCTATTTCGATTTAAACATTTTTTTTGTAAAAAACTGTTGTTAATTTGAACAATTTAAAGCCTAGTTTTAGAATGGGCAAACGATGGAATCTATTTTCTTGGAGTTTTCACATTTTAGTTTTCTCCGTGTTGAAAAATATCTGAAAACAAATTCTAATACTCAGGAGCTACTGTAAATAATTATCCTAGTAACACCTAGTAATTATTGATTATTTTATAAAGTGATTTAAGGAAAAAGATATAGAGAAAATAAGGTAGGTAGTTATTAATAATAATATATATATACACTACCGGCGAAAAGTTTCCGGACAAAAGTTGAAAAGTGTGCCGGAATGGTTTTTTATGCCATTTCGCCGGTAGTTGGCCTAGGCCAATTTAACCAACGCCATTTTAAAGAGGAGGGATTTCCCTTCATTTTCGCTTTTTTAAAAAAAATGTTTACGACATTTTATTACAGATAGCACCCAGTTTTGAAAACGACAATTTTTTGTCGTTTTTCTGTTCTTTTTTGAGTGGACCCCGTTTGGGGTCAAATTTTTTTAACGGATTTCTTTGACCAAAATCATAAAGGGGGAAGTCTAAGTGTTAATTTTGTTTTTTGGAAAGTTCTCTACGATTTGTTTATGGAAACAAAATCGTAGACAAATTTGTAAAAAACGAAACTGAAGCTTATACTTGCCCCTTTATGATTTTAGTCAAAGAAATGCGTCGAACACAAACGGGGTCTACTCAAAAAAAGAACAAAAAAACGACAAAAAATTGTCGTTTTCAAAACTGGGTGTAAAAAAAACGTAATTTTTTTTAAAAAAAGGCACAGTGAAGGGAAATCCCGCCTCTTTAAAATGGCGTTGGTTAAATTGGCCTAGGTGAACGACCGGCGAAATGGCATAAAATACCGTTCCGGTACTCTTTTCCACTTTTGTCTTAATAAGTATTAATAAGTACCTTTTGTGATTAGCGTACAAAAAATGATAAGTGAAAAGTCGAAAAAACGTGAAATTTCACAGGTTTGTCGGCATTTCGCCCGTAGATTCGAACTAGGCTTAAAATTAGGCTTAAACTAGGCTTAAAATTGTTCAAATTAACAACAGTTTTATACTAAAAAAATCGAAATCGTCGATGTTAAAAACAATCACTTATTGTTAAAATAAAAAAAATTCATATCAATATCGTTTAATCACGTTTCCGGTAATTTGTATGAAAAATACGTGGAAAACCGAAAAGTTAGAAAAAATGAAAAGCCAATTTGGTCGATTATTCGCGGGGTTATGAGCATTTCAAAAATGGCATTTTTCAAAAACCGAAATTTGTATCTCGTGAATGACTTGATACAAAAATTGGAAACATCCTGAAGCCGACTCGCAACCAGGACTTAAAGAACAAACAAATTCAAAAAAATCGGAGATGCAAAAGTTCGAAGTCGGCCGATTTGGCGCGGAATACCCCATTTATATATTCTATCGTGCATTCTCACCACCCTCTCCAATTGCTACATTAATTGCTTTCCCGCGCGACCGTAATTTTCTTATTGATTAAATGCTCAGGTGGGACAGTGTATTCTCGACTGCACAGTTATGCAAGGGGCGTTCGAGTGGCTTGGTGAGAGGCGGTGCGGGGCGGGTTTGGGGGGGGGGGGGGTTAAACGTTATATACACAGCGTGCACGTAATATACTCGCCCTCGTATCATCTCTCTCTCTCTCTCTCTCTCTCTCTCTCTCTCTCTCTCTCTCTCTCTCTCTCTCTCTCTCTCTCTCTCTCTCTCTCTCTCTCTCTCCTTCTCTCTCGTTTCTCTCCCTCCGCAACAACGGTACGTATACAGTATACCCGATTCATTGCTCTCCCCATTTGCGCTGGAAGAAGGCCGCGCCGATTCGATTTATCGGGAGTACGACCTCCTCTTTCAGGTACCGCCGCGCGTTATATCGCAACGGCATAGATATTTACCCGCGATGCAAGAGAGAGTGAGAGAGAGAGTGAGAGAGAGAGAGAGAGAGAGAGAGAGAGGGAGAGAGAGAGAGAGAGGGTCTCGTAAACATTAGCGAACACGTTTTATTAATTAAGAGAGGAGGCGGGGGGGATTATCGAGGACATGGTACGAGCAGGGAGACGCGTCGTCGGGAATTTAAAGAGCAGTTTCAGTAAAGCGCGGAGTAAAATACGAATTAAAAAATAAATTATAAAAGAAAGACGATCGAAGCAACGAAACGATTACGAAACGACGTTTCGACCAATCGTTACAGGCGATTCTCGCGAGAAGATCGTGAGAGTAATATCGAGGCAACGAGGATTTTTGCTATAGTATTTAAAATAAAACGTGCCAGGTGTAATTTTGGGTTCACGAGTTTGCTCGAATCCAGTTGGTTCCGATTAAATCGTACACCAAACGCGAACGAGAATCTTCAGCGTAGGAGCCCATATATAGCAATCACGAGTCGAGGAGTTGTGCAATAAGTTTTTGGGGGCTGTGTGTGTCGAGCGTTTCGTCGCTACGTCGCGTTTTGCGAACGCGTCGGTGTCGTTGTTTCACGCAGCAACGAAAGCTCGCGCACGAGAAGTGCCGGGGCACTAAAACTGCCGGGGCGTGGGCAATAATTTACGATGCCGCGGTAACTATCAGTAAGTACTGGCGCGCGGACCAAACTAATGTTCATCCTGACGCTGCTGCGCCCGGACCAACGGAGTGCGAGAGAGGAAGGAGGTAAGGATCTTCGAAAACCGCGTCGAGGGAGAAGTTTGCGGGATCGAACTTGGCTGCGTCTGTGCGAACTCGAAATGAACGAGAGAGAGAGAGTGAGAGAGAGAGAGAGAGAGAGAGCGAGAGAGAGAGGGAGAGAAGGATTTTGCTTTACTACGCATAAATCTGTGGCCGCACACGGCCAAAAGGACTTTACTGCCCTTCCTCGAAAACCCACACCCGCGAGAGAATTTCCAATGGCTTGGCGCGCGCTCGTTCCTTCGTAACATTTGGAACGAGAGGTGTATAAAAGCGTATACGGATTTTGTGCCCCTCACCCAACGTTGATACGAAATTTCTCTCTGCGGTCACCACGTAATGTAGGTCTCTGTGTCTCTTGGCCGTCCTTCTTCTCCCTCCACGCCATCGGTGCGGTTGAAAAACTCTCGTGGGGTGGGTTACGGTCGTATACGAATTGTTCGGAAAAAATGAAGAGAGAACGAGTCTTGCGAGTGGCAAGGGCATAGCTATAAAACGTAGGATTCGCAGTAGTTCCTACGTAGAATATACCTAATCGTTACCTTGCCGATTCTCGCGCGATCTCAAAGACTTCGTCTTGTCGAAATTAGTCTCGACGTTATAACGTAATATTTTGAAATTTTTAAAGAAATCTTTCCGAATCGTATTTGTCAATAAAAGTATGTCGTGTGATCAATCGAGCATAATTAAAATAAGGGTAATGAATCGTAGGTTCATCGGGAAACAAAGTTACGGGTGTTTTGATAACCTGGCAAATATTTGTATCGCAAACATTTAAAACAAATTAATAAAATGATTTATTTCGAGTTATCTCTAATGATATGAAATTCGAAAAGTTATGCCTCAAAAAACTTTCAAAATATGTTTTTCCTCCAATAACCGAGGCCGTGACGAACGTTTTCCTCTAACGAAGATAACGTATCTCCGAAAAAAAGAAAAGAAAATATCGGTGTGCAAAAATATCGAACATTCACGATACGATAAGAGACAACAAGAATGCTCTCTTTCCATATCGATCGTTCTCTTGCTCAATCTATTATTCTCCGGCGTCGATTATTTACGACTCGACGCGCTATCCGCTATCGGGCTCGATAACTCAATCGATCGCTCGTGGTAACCCGCGAGCGAATAATATCTCAATTCCTCGAGGTTCGTCGAAAGAAAGAAAAAAAAAAAACACCGTGGAAAGAACAAGAAAGGGAAAAAAAGGTATGAAACTTCACCCGAGCGCCGACAACGAACGTTTATACCGTCGCGCGAAGCACCATTTGCAATCAGTCGATCGTTCGAGTGACGACGTTTCTCGATCTTCGCGAGACAGCGAAACCGTCGAGGTACGGACGTCATATCGCTCTTGCATCTCGTGTCTCCTTGCCATCTCGAGATACTCGGGAGTAGAGTACGTTTCACGGATCCCGTGGGGAGGAAGACGTGGCGAGAGATGTATGCTGTACAATCTCTCACTCTTTCTCTCTTCCTCTCGCTCTCTCTCTCTCTCTCTCTCTCTCTGTCTCACTGCCTGCTGCACTTGGCGAATTGGCGCGCGCGACCAGTCGCCTTTATGGTCTCTCGTAAATAAGAGGACATAAAACCAATACGTCCGTTTCTTTTTATTATTCGGGCGAGTAGAAAAGGGGCAAAGGATAGAGAAAGAGAAAGAGAAGAAGCGAATGGGCGGAAGGGGGGGGGGTAAACCGTTGAAAAATCCACATACGGCAGCAGCGACGAATTTCGTCGCTCGTTCGTTTTTCTCGTTGCTCCGGAACGATCTTACGCCGCTATCTGCATGGTAAAATGCATTTGATGATGGAGAAACAGAAAGGGGAGAGCGAGCTTCTGCACTCCCTCTTGGTGAGACAGGCGCGCGCGTTCGCTCGCGAGAACGATCCGCGATAAGCTTCTCCTTAATTTATCGCTCTTTTCCACGGGTCGTTGAGAACGCGCGACCGCCCCCGGTGCAATCCTTCTCGCTCTTCTCAATCCCCTTCTGCAATCGTAATCGTTGTACGTTGGATATTCTCTCGAATGCGAGGGAGAGGGAGAAGAGAGAGAGAGAGAGCGAAAGAGAGAGAGAGAGATATGAGTAAATCGAGGAGAGACGAAAATTGCACTGTCCGGATGGAAGAAGAATTTTTCAAATCCAGAGAGGAAATAAGCGATGAGAGTTATAATCCTAAGTTTGAGAAAAGAATTCGACCAATGTCGCAAACTAAGGACTTTGTTTTCCGCGACTGTGATTAAAGTTCGATGGCCTGAGATAAGGCACCCACGTACTTCGTTCGATTTACCGAAGGATCGTTAAAAAATACGAGTGGTCCATTTAACCCACCGGTCCATCATCGCACTCGCTCTCCCACAATTGTTATGATATCAGCAGAATGAGATAACACGCATCGCTGTATAACTGACGATTGACAAGAGCGTCACGTCGACACATATATAATAATAATAATACTAATAATAATACTAATAATAATAATAATAACAATAATAATAATAATAATAATAATAATAATAATAATAAAGCGACACTTTTGTCTTTCGCGATATCACACACGGCACCCCGGAGACTTTGATGTGAGATTTATTGGTAATTTTCCGCGTGAATATGCAGTGCCACAATCGTGCCGATTGTTCGGCACAATCGTTTCGTTATTTCACAATTTAAATATATATATATATATATATATACACGTATCGGATCTCTCATATACCAAAACGTCTCCCACGTGGGAGCGAGCGCACAGCGTCCATGATTTTTCGATCCGCCTGATCAATACAAGCGTGTATAATTATACTTGGTGGATTTTATCATATTTTTTACGAGTCCAACGAGACGGCAACGAAAGTCCGAAAGGACGAGTAACGAAAAATAAAAAGACGTGAGGGAGGGAGTGAGAGAGAAAATACAAGAGGGTCCCGCTTTTGTTTTTGTGCCACACGTTTGATCTGATAACACACCGAGAGAATATACTTATCGCTGCGTGGTATCAAGAGAGAAAGAAATAACGAAAGAAAGCCCCGTAGGGCAAGAAGGGAGGTGTATATATATATACGAAAAGTTCCATACTATATGCGCCGGGGAGTGCACCGAGAGACGTCCTCTCTCCGACTCTCTTCTCCCAGTGTGTGCGCACGGTGCATAGCGCGCCGGTGTCTCGAAGATAAGATATCTCTCCGCGAGCACAGAGTCAGAGACCGATGCCTCTGTCCACCATGGCTCTTTCTCGTCCGAAAGGTGCAATAAATCGCTCCCGATCGCTTTTTGCCGATCGAACGTTCCTCCACATCGCATCGTGCGTTTTATCTGTCTGTATGTATATATGTACATATATACATATACACATATAGATATAGATATATAGATATATGGGTAATGCGCCGCGTGGTCCTGGCGATGTAACAGCGTAGAAAAAAAGATGCGCGCGCATGGTGCCCGGTCCATGGATCCCTCGGTGCAAGCATTGACCACGGAGAGTCCGTCCGGATCGAAACGAGAAAGGATTCGGACACGGTTCGAAAGATTCCTATACCGATTGTTCATTATGATCCTTTTGTTCGAAACTTCGAGCACGTTGCGAGCACGGCCGATGCATAATACGATTTGTATCGAGATGGGAGTAATAATAATGAGATCGCGAACGAGAGGCTGTCTCGATCGAACGAATCGATTTCGTCGTGATCGCTGCGAAATCAGATGTGGGCGAAGGGGTGAAGCGTGGATGAAAATAAACTACTAGAGATAATTATGAGAGACGGCATATTATTAAAAATTTTTAAAAACGACGACAATTAAAAGAAATAAAGTGTGGAGATATAATTCGTCCTCGACTTTCGCACGATCTCACGACTCACGTTAACCGTATAGATATACAGCATGGATGAAGAGTGTTATAACACGATGCTGCTTCGCGTTTTATATGAGCCGTGACTCGGCACGTGACCCCTTTCGACCTTAAAACGACGATGGAAGCTCCCTTTTCTCTCTCTCCTCTCGCCGGTACCGAGACCAACGGATCTACACAACAAGAGTACGACACGAGAGACGCCACGAAGATTAATATTATCGCTCGTGAGAGAGATACCGAGTTTGCTCATGCTGACCAGGCGATTGCGTGCGTGTTTGCTCCGCGTGTGGATCTCTCTGGACTTCTACTTGGATATATGGGTACTAATGCGCAGCGTCTATCGCGCCTTTTTCTCACTTTACTACACGAACTGTTGTAACTTTGCTGCAATAGAGAACATACGTTGATGTACATACGTACAGCTTGGCCTACATCGATTAGTAATCAATCAAATGCTTTGGTGTTAATTTCAGTTGAACTTTTCAAAAATGACAATTTTCACCTTTTTCCAACTTTTGACCGATAAATTGGACAAAATGAAAAGGTAAGAGATTATATTGGTGTCGTATGAGAAATTCCCGATGGAAATATAACGTTTGAAGGTCATCGTTTGTGATATTAAAGCAAAGCTTCGCCCTCGTAGAGGCACGAGACCCTCAGCCCAGCCTCGGATTCTTCGGATAGAAAAATGGCGGGTTTCAAACCGTCGTGACGGTCTCAAAAATTAATATATATGGATCATTCTTGCCCCATTTTCTCGATATCCACCCATGCTTCAAATAAGTTTTTAGGCATTTCAGGCCTTGGTCTAACGAGATCAAAGTTACGACCCCTTAAAATATAGACCACTCGTGTTTTCGCGTAACCCTTCGGCATCGCGATTTATCGTATGTCAATGAACTTCAATGATTCATCAAATCCTTACAAGGATGTATGATCCGAAATTTTTCGGACAACAAGAAAATTATCGTTTGCGATATTTCCAAATCAATCGATCTTAATGATTAAAACATTATTTGATTGAATCAATGTTGAAATCGTTTTTAAAGAAAATGCTCGATACAATAATAATATTTAACAAAAAAACAAAAAACGCACCAAACTCTTTTATTTCAAAAAATATTACACAATGATCAAATCGCGAAATTTATCGCGGGTCGCCTCGATGCGTTGCAGCTCGGCACGTTTAAATATCCCTCGGATACAAATCTTTTTTGCCAGTCTTGTAAATCCCGTATGTATATTATTTTTCTTCAATATTGGCTCAACTTGTACCGCGGAGCTGGCGGTGTGGAGAATCGACGCGCTTCTGGGTTGTTAATACTTTGACGAAGTACCTCAGGGCTCTCGATGACCCCAGGTTACCCAATATACCTCTACCTACCACCAATGTATATATATATATATATATATATATATATATATCGACGTATATACATCCTCATATATATCTATAGTATATACGATGCGTCACGTGCATCATGTAACACGAGAGTCCTTCTCTCGATTCTGCACACTGAGCAAAGAAAAAATTATATTCCTCCAGCGAAGCCTCACGGTCTCTTTGCATATACACATATACATGTTTCTCTTCATCTCTTTTGCTGCCGGCGCGCGCGTGCGCTCTCTTCTTCTCGTCGTGTACCGGGCACGCTCTCACCGCTTCTGAATTTCATTAACATAAACGCGTATATGCTCGAATATGCATATCGTGTGCTACCGGTAACCCTCGTGTGCTCCATGCTGATGTTCTTTCGGTCTCGGTCATGTATAAATACACACACACACACATACACACACATTTATATGCGTATATCTCATCTGCTGCGTATATTACGAAAAGACTAAGGTATGTCCGGCCAACATCCTCGGGGGAGACTAGGAGAGATAAGCATAATAACGCATTCACGCAAAAACAAAAAAACAAAAAAGGACCTAAGAGAAATCTCGACTTTCGTATTCGTATTACGATACACGTGTGGGCAAACGTTCGAGAAAAGATACTAAGGATATACACGAGTTACTTGGCCGATAAGCCGCAAGAAATTCGTTGCGTTCGCCCCGCGAGGCGTGACTTTCCACCATCGCGGGTTAATTGAAATTATCATGGATCGCCGGGCTACATGTCTTTATGCCCGACCATGAAGAGCGAGACAAAAGAATCCTTGGAGAAGGAACGAGGTGGAAAAAAATGGCGTACGTGTCACCGCTCTGCTCGATATAATAGAGAGTCAAGGAAGAGAAGAATGAAAACAAAAAACAACGTTCGTCTCTTCTCGTTCCGCATCAGGGACAATGCGGTCGACAAAAAAATTGCTCCCTATCGCGAAATTTCCGTTCCTCACACCCGGACGAGGGTAGATCTTTTTCTTCTTTCTTGCTTTCGCTGTTTTGCTATACGCGATGTGTGTAATTTTAGCAGAGTCACCGCGGGGATGATACGACGGCACCCGGGCGTCTGCGTTCACAGGCTTCTCAGTCATCGGCTCTTGCCCCCTCGAACCTCCCGCGCCGCGCTCTCTCACTCGTCAGTCGTTGACGATAGCGAGACTCGAGTGGCGAACATTAAAGTTCTCGCGAGAAGATGCCGCACGAACTGACAGAAAACGCCACGGCGTCGAGTAGAATGAACCAGCTGCGTATTCGCGCTTCAAAGATCGCCGTTCGTACACGTCTCGTACGGACGCTCGCAACGCGCGGAAGAAAAGTAAATTACCGGCCTCGGGCCATCTCGCATCTGTACTCTCGATCCTACCTTCGTACGTTCCTTTTACGTTTTTATTTTTTTCTTTAATTCCTCTTCGCGTTCTCTTTTATTTTTTGCCTCGCTCAATACTATCGCGCGTACGACAACGCGCGTACGCGAGAGAGCGGTGCACGCAAATTAAGTGGATTACCACGTCGTTAGGAAATACACGCGGTAAGGCTAAATTCATTAGTCAATGCTACAGACCACGAGACATTGATACACTGTGGGGAAAACGAGGCTGTAATACGCTGTGTAGGCGTAGGGGAGAAACGGGGCGAACGGACCGATCGTAGCAATGGACCCGAATGATTGGGTCAATTTTATCGGACATGGACCAACTAAAACTACTTCCTGAATTTTGTTTCTAATCCTAGCGAAGCTTAGACAACGAAATCAAGTTTTGCACAGTCGAATTTCCTGTCAAAAAACGGTCCATTAGGTTCATTAAACGAATGTGCCATTTTTAAAAATCTGCTATATTTTTCTAATGAAGTTTGTACCGAGTCATGTTTTACAAAGCTAAATTCAGTATCGAAAAATATTGTTCGTTTGGTCGATTAAGCAAATAGATATTTTTTGAAAAACTACTATTTTTTCAAACTTTCGTATCTCGATATCTACGTGAATTATGTAAATGATCGACCGCTCGTTCTCGAGAGGAAGAGTAATACTTATTGTTAGAGCTTAGTCGATATTTCCTTCGACGATCCAAAAATGCAAATAATTTCAATTTAAGGCCAAAAATTCCCTCATCTCTCGATCTAGCGAAGAATCGCTAACGAGCTCGCGCGGTCCATTCGCGCGAGCGGTCCATCGACGCAGACCCTCCCCCGTACGACGTATCGTGAGAAGTTTGGAAAAAATAGAGGGCGGCCAAGTATGCCGCGAGGGAATGCTAAATGAACGGATTCTCCGGTCACGGGAACGTCGACTAATAACGTAGCCGTGCCTATAACGCTCCTTTACAAATCTTTCTCAATGAAGTCAATGACACGAAAGTAGACGTTAAGCTGTTGGTATTAGCTCGCGTATGTGTATGTGCGCAAAGCCGTTTATACGTACGAGGGACATTAGTGTTCTTCTGTTACTTTGACTGTGCCCCGAGTACGAAGTAGATCCTACGAAAATGATTTGCCTCTTCTGGTACACAAATATATATTCTATATATTTAAAGCTATTCCGTGTGAAAATCAGACGCAATGTTTTCTTGAATCCGACATTTATGCGTTTCTGTGCGTTCAACGATTATAACAATTAAAATAAAAGAGAATTTACGATAGACTGCGCAAAAGTGAGAAAAAAAAAACGTGACGTGCTCTCGTGGAGCATTCACCACGCAGCATCGAGAGTAGCGAGATTACGTGGCAGTGGCGGTCGCGTACAATGAGGGAACGAGCCCGTGTGCTCGAGGAGAGAAAGATCCTGGTCGAGCAGCGGCACGTATTCATCTCGTCTATGTCGTTATACCTACACCCGTGTATCATAGCATCACTATATATATATATATATACGTATATTTCTAAGGTGAACGAAAGAGCGATAGCGCACGCACGAACTGCCGTGCGCTCTGTACCGCGATGCCGGTCTCTCCTCGGCGAACCGACCGAGCGTACGTTACCGATAAATAATATATATTGTGTTTTATAGTAAAACGGTACGTGTATGCGCCGGCGCGTTTATCGGTGTGCTCGTTGCTCGTATGCGCGCGCAACGTTTTCGTTTCCGCGGACGTGCCGTGTCGCGATCACGCGGGTTTGTACAAGAGAGAAACGAGCCTACACGTATATATATTGCACGGACTATAGTTCACTTCCTTTCGAGGAAGCGGGAGAATCGTGGCTCGATGTATATAACCTCGCGAAACCCGCATGTTCCCGGGAAAGGAAAAATCCTGGAAACCCGTGGCGCTCCCGCGGCTGTATCGTCTCGTGAACTCACGCGCCCCGCGTCACTACGATACATGCAACCAAGACGGAGCTCGCTCACGCGCGTCCGGCTTTTCAACTTTACTAAACTGGAAACGCGAATAAAACGTGTCTGTAGATATAAAACTAGACGATGATAGCATGATGAAAACAATGTCTTCTCGTCAATCTTCTCGAAGCGAGCGATGAATCGAGAAAGGGATCGTCGGTTCCGCGAACGAGATAAAACCGAAGGCTTTTCTTTTGGTATTTTATCCGAAAGCTTTCGAATCGTTATTCATCTTACCAGTGGATTATTACGCACGGATGATTTACGCGATTTAATTTTACAGAGGGTCGAGGTCCGCTGGAGAGTTGATCGGGGATGTAAATTTTAAACCGCGGCCTCTCGCGACAGCTTTTATTACGCGATTGTTCGCGGGGCAATTTGTTCACGCCGGCTCGTTGAATTATTTCGTCCGAAAATATATTACATAATTATTTAGCAAAATAAACCGTTGCTGTCGCTGACTTTTATTTAATAGCTTATCAAATTTGCAGCTGCTCGGTGAGATCGAACTATACAATTTACAAAAATATCGATTTTCGCCAAAATAATGTAAAATATGAAAAATAACAACAATAAAAAGAAAACAAATTGTGATCGTCGTTACAAATCGACAAGTTCTCAATGTCGAGTGAGTCGTAGATAAAATTTCGATAATACGAAATTTATCAAACACATTCTCGCGGCCTTTGCGACTATTTTATGCCGCAATAGCGAATACCTGTACATTTCCATTGTTTCTAAATCATCGAAACGATACAAGCCCGTAACACGAACAATCGCGAATGATATTACGAGACAGTAATAACCATTTTTTCTCTCCATTCCAGGACCACGTCGTTAAGTGTAAAAAAAAAGAAAAAAAAAAGAAATCGGAGCAACCTGTTTAACCACACCTGAACACTCGCTGCTTTGTACACATACACATGTCTATATATAGCTCCCGCTCTTAGAACTCGAATATGTAGATAAAATGAGTTTGCATATTACGTTCTCGGCTCTAGGAACTCGGGCCCACCAGCGTGTTAGATCCGCTGCTTACTACTCGCAGCTATGTATATCTTTAGCCGTATACCGAGAACGTGGTGTAGTAAAGTGTGTAAACTCGAATCCCGTGAGGTTTCCCCGCAATAATGAGACCGGTAAACGAAAAAAATCGACGAGCACGCGCGAGCACATATGGATGATTTTATGCTCGAGCACGAGCGACGTCTATATACGTATACACGTGTTCACGCGAGAGTCAACTTTACAGGTTTTGTGTAACGACGCAGAGAGCGAGAGAGCGAGAGAGAGAGAGAGAGAGAGAGAAAGATGTAACAAGAGACAGCACGTTGTTTGGCTCGCGATCGAGAAGCACACGCGTGACCAGACTAGGCAAATTTGCTTTAGACACGAGTCTTCGTTGGAAAACGACAAAGTCGAGAGCTGATCTCCTCCGTAAATTAACGAGATACTCTTTGGCGTCACTCTGTACACAGTTTGTCGATATATGTATAAATAAATGAAAGATCCGAGAAATCGTTAGAAAATACAAAACTCGCTCGCGCGCTCGTCCGCGTTAACGATCGTGGCTCGTAATATATTAACACCTGAAGAGAGGCTCGAGGGAGAGACACACACAGAGAGAGAGAGAGAGAGAGAGAGAGAGAGAGAGTGAGAAAGATGGAGACACCTCGATCTGTCCAAATATGAGCTATGATACAAGTGGTGCAACCGTCGTTTTCCATAATCCCTCCTGTTTTTAATCCCTCGTTCTAATGGACGAGGATGTATGTATGAATGACGCGCAGGACATAAATCCACCTCCCGTTATTATAACATCCTGTTTAGCTCATAACATACGATTGATTCGATCTCGCGCGAGCGATAAACAATTTTATACCCGAAGGCCGGTTTACGAAAAGAGAAAGAAACAAAATTTGCAGAGAGGATAATCTTCGAATTAGCAAATAATCTTCGACCCTTTATTGCGATCTCTCGTTGATAACGCGTTCGCTGCTAGCGTTACGCACACATACACCCCTTCCGCTCGTCTCGCATCGTCTCGACCGGTGCATTAGGTGTGTAAAACGGTTTGATCGAGCGTTGAGTAAGAAACAAAAAAAATATTGAAAAAAAAGTAAAGAGAGAAAAGGGAAGAAAATCTCAGCGAGCAGCGGGAATATAATGATATAAAACGAGTTCTCCCGTTATCGAATCGCCGTGTCGACGATGCTGACTTTATTAGCGTGTCTCGATAACACGAAGGCGTGTCTTTTTCTCTCTCTCTCTCTCTCTCTCTCTTCCTCCCGAGAGAGCATTTATAACGGTGGCGTTATATCGGGACCGATAACTCGGAATCACGTTCAGGTCTGTATGAAAGAGTGAGAAAAAGAGAGATACACGCGACAAAATGGGAGCGCTAAAAATTTCGAGCGGGAATCCGCGAGAGTATTAACTAACGTCAATGCGTCTCGCTTTAGCGGGCTTTTACGATTCTGAGAATAGAACGTTTTGGAAAGACTCGCGGTGCGATTTCTCTCTTTCTCTCTCTCTCTGTGTGTGTGAGTGTGTTTGTGTTTGTTTTGTGTTCTCCTTCTTTTTATTGAAAGCATATTTTCGCAATTATTTTTCATCTGTCGTCTGGCCGATATTATCGCGAGCAAGGCCACCAACGGAGTGGTGTACACATTAACCATGTCGCGTATAGGAGCTTGTGTAATGCCGTCCGCATCGAGATTGTTGTTCTCGCTCGTATTTTGCTCTCTCCCTCTCCCTCTCGACCTGCTGTTGGCTCGGGCGCGATTGCGGGTGGAAAATTATGCCGGCAATATCGCGAACACTATCGTACGTCACGATTAACTTGTTATGATCGATTCATGTTTTCACGTTTGACTAATATAAACATATATCGATAGATGTTTGTGTATATGGGCCGTTTCGCGTTAAGTTAATCACATTTTCCAATATTTCTCGGATTTTTTTCATTACCCCCCAATTTGTTACATGCGATATTTCACGAATGACAAAGTTCATTTATCGATATCAGGGTGACATTTATTGTTCAAATTTTTGTCTAAGTTTAAGAAATCAATACTAACTAACTCGAAAATTAAGAAATTATCATTATTTGGAGAAAATCGATTTTTTTATGTACAAGGCAAACAAAATTACAGGCAATATCTGAGATTTAAAAAAAAAATCACGATTTCACGGACAATGCCCGATACTTAATAGGGGATCGACGTCGAATTTTATCATTAGTCGCGTACAATAGCACCGATTAATTCTGAAAGAATCGGTCAAACAACTCGTAGGAACGACGCGGCACCCCGACCGACGGTCGGCTGCCACTGTATCTTTCGGTATGTACCCTCGACTATCGCACTCGCAACCCATCATTTATTCTCGGCCCCACACGGGCCGGAGGTCTCGTGATCCCTGATCAAGTTCCACAGTCTCGCGGTCCCGTTGGCTTCGAGCTCTTTCTCGCTGTGTCTTTTTCTCTCTCAATCGAACCGCTTGAAAACAGGCGCCATGGGGGGGAATAGCAATTATAACCGATAACAGAGAGCACACAGAGAGCCCCGGGATACGAACGCATCTCCCGCAAATATATAGATATAAAAATGTATTTCTTCGTCTCTTTCTCTCTTTCTCTCTCTCTTTCTCTCGCTCTCTCTCTCTCTTTCTCTCTCTTTCGTTTCTCTTCGTGTACATAGAAACGTCTTTATCGATGATTCTTGATTAGTTCAGCGTCTCGATGATGGTCACGTGACGCAAGCCGACGCTACAAACGGACTTTGTCTTCGCGTTTGAGACATTTGTATATACAGTATGTCCGCGCGTGCCCCGGCTGATTCCCCGTACTTTACGACGTGACTGCTAATTTTCCATCCTCGATTCTCATTTTTATCGCGCGGTCACGATGTATCCGTCGCTAGACGATCGTAAAACATTCTTTTATTCACCGTTTTCTTTTTTCGAAATTATCATTAGAACGCGGGGAGCATTGTCTTTCGACACACGAGAAAGAAAGCGCCGATCATATCGTTCGACACGAAATTCGACAAACTTTTATAAAATATCGTACGTAATTTATGCTGCGCTTTGCTTTATCGCTGACTTCCGCACACGACGTGGAATTAAACTATCGTGGGAATTCCTGCGAGTAAATACTGCGCAATACTAAATAATACTCGTTCGATAGATCGACCGTACGACATTGGATGTCGACATTGAATTTTCGTGGCCAAGGTAACGGTTTCTAGTTTCACGAAGAATTTGATCGACCATTTTGATCCCGACCGAATCGTTAACGTCGAATCGGGCAAGCGCATCAGCATTCTTCGGCGGAAACGAGCTGAGCCCGAGAGATTCTTCGCTACGACACTTTTTTTCAACGAATTTTCAAACCGTTAATCCCGCCAGTAGGTAAATCATAATATAAAAAAGCGGACTGTTAAAAATTCGCGGACGCCTCGATCTCCTTGTACAGATATGTCTCGTTTCTTTCCTGCTTTAACGCAATCTCGCAATAGTCGTAGGTAAACGCCAAAGTTCTGATACGCGTTCCGTGTGTCGGAGCATAACTATCCGCCGGAAGTATCGTAACGACACGTATCCCATTCGCGAACACGTATAATGTTTCATGAGAACTGTGACGCGCTTCGAGCGCGGCGGGAAAGGGTCATGTGAACGTGTCATGGGCAGCCGCCGTATACTTTTCATTATATACGAATACGAGCTCGTGGGACGTTGACCGACACGACGTCGACGAAGGCGACGACGTTAGCTCCGGCTCCCGTCGTCCGCAATCGTGTTTCTGCTACTGTCTTTCGTACACGCGAGCGTGACGATCGCGTTTCGCGAATCAATAAAACCGCGTGCACAAGCTGCTTACGGTATACCCAACCTACATAAAGAATTTAATTGCTAACTGAATTGAATTATAAAAGTATATCGTACGTTATAACGATCATTCATTTCTTCGATCGATTCTTTTCTTTGACCCGTAGATCATATTTCTCTGCATTATCCTTCGTCCGTCTACGTTATATTATTTATCTAGGTATATCTATATATTGAAGTATGATTACAGAGTCGTTGAACGGGATCGTGGACGCGACGTCCATCTAATCCAGTCAATAAATATAAAAATAATTGCTCTCGAGATTGTCCGTCTCTATTTCTCTTCTCCTAGGAGAAGGGTATTCCCCTGCGGCTCAATTAAATCCTACTTTCTGATAGAAATCGATTTTGACGTCAGTATACCGAGGCTGATTCTTTCTTGGGGCGGTTAACGAAGTAGTCAGGAATGCGAACGGATCGGAGGATCTTATGGGTACATTACGCGAGTTAGAATTGTCCGAGTTTGCTGCAGCTCCCTCGTTCTATCTTATACATCTACGTATGTAGGTATATGTGTTGATTGTAAATGCGGAGTCGTCGTTGATGGAGTGAGAACGTCGCGCGCCTATCCCCTCCACAGATGCTTCCGTACGTGTGCGAAGCCCCGTGCCTTTCTCTCTCGCCCGTTTACGGTTCGTTCGTTCACCGAGTCATTAATTGTCCAGCCACGCTTCTCTAAATCGAGGGTGCTACGAAAAATCTCGTCTCTATTTCGAGTCCTGTGATAGAACGACTCCAAGTTCGGGCTCCGAGCGAGATAAGTACTTCCTTCCTGTTGAATTTTTTCCCTCTGGCTCAGAGCTTGGTATTTATGTAATCCATGTCGGGATAAAAAAAATAGAGAGGCGAGTGACAAAACGAAACAGGCAATAAGAAACCGCAGGACGTGTGCTAATCGCGAACGCGCATACGTGAACTGACTCGTGACGTGTTTTCATTTACACATTGTGCGGGAACGACGATGCCATATCATATGGATGAGACGCGCGAGAGCTCGAGGCAACGATCACGTATTTTATACGGTCACGGATATGTATGGGGCGCTCCGGCTCGATTCGCGTACAGTCCGGCCTTCACGTCCCGGGATTTTTATATCAATTTTGTTTTATAATAATTCTGATTCTTTAAAAGTCGATTTTTTTTCTGTTTGAAAAATATGAAAAATCCTTTTTCTTGTTATTTTTTAAATAATATTTATTTGATCCAAATGTATAAATAAATATATTTGGTATAAATAAATGTCGTCCATTCTGAGGTATGGCTTATACCTATTTTTTGTCATTGAATACAACATTTTTGTGATGTTTTTCAGATTTTAACAAAAGTGGCGGTTTAAAAGAAAATATTGTCGAACCGACGTTAATTGTTGTTCAAATTTCTAAAAACCGTATACAAGTTTACCGAGAAAATCCTGATCGGTGAGGTTGCGACTTTGTGTCGAATTGACCTTAAACGTCCGATACGTATTTTTATCTACACCTATGTGTCTCCACGGAAATATAAAACGCAAGAGGACGAGATCACGTCTCATCGTCAGCAACGAGCTATTCTGAAACAAGATTTTCACGTTCTTGTATATCTGCACAGCGACGTTCAATTATTTCTAGCGGATACGCGAGTAAAATTCATCACGAACGATTCACCTCCATCGTCCCAAAAAAAAAAAACGTCGATTGATTCGATATACATAAAATCCTTGCTCGGATAAAATAAATCCATATTCCCGGTATTTCAAGAGAACGCGAGCCTTACGAATGGAATAAAATTGATCGATTTCGGTCCACGGGAAATAACGTTGAGCGCAGCTATCCCGGAATCGGAAATGGAGCCAAGGATAGAAAAGAAAAAAAATAAATAAACAAGAGAGGAGAGCTTTCCGGTGAACATTCGTTCGGGTTTGGCGGGGGGACAATCGGCCAGAGAAAGAGACAAAACGATATATGTATATCGGACCCGTGGGTCGGTAAAAAGAGAGGGGGTGAGTGAGCGCGAGAGTGACAGAGAGAGAGAGAGAGAGAGAGAGAGAGAGAGGAAAGGCCGGAAAGACTGAAATACCCGAGGTGAGGTGGAAGGGAAGCGTTTGGTTTGGCGTGTACCGGCTGAAGGGGGTTGATGAAGAGCGAAAGAGAGAGAGAGAGAGAAGCTTTGTTATCGTTGCTCTCGGAGGCGTATAATCCAGAAATCAGATTAAATGTCGGATATCCTGCATAGGGTCGCGCGTATATGTTATACGTGTGCACAAATATATATATATATACATATATATGTACATTTTGTTGTGCCGGGCCGTCGCACATGCAGTTGAATCGCGTAGTGGTATAAAGTTGGGTATATGGGTTCGTGAACACAGGAAGCTCCAGTCATTACCTCGGTTGGCAGACCCCTCGGCGCATCCACCGCGACACACTCCGATACCAAGCCATTCACAAACGATATACTATATCCCTGTCCTCCGTTACCCCGTATGTCTCTCCCTGCGTCGCAACGCATCGTAGAACTTTGGGTGTGGATGATAAAAAAAACACGCCTCGGTTCTTCTTAATTAAAATCGAAACAAAAAAATTTCTGAAGATTCTCGTAAGAATTAATCGGTGCTGTTTCAATAACGTCAATTTATAAGTTAATAACTAATCCAAGTGCCGATTTAAGAAAATCATACATATTCGTAAAAAAAACACACACTTTTTATTCTGCATACGAAATTTACTATATTTGTCGGCATATTTTCGAGAAGGAAGTAAATAATCGATATCCTGCGTTCGAGACAAGTGACGGAGTCACGTCTATTCTTTCAAATGGGCAGCTTTTAAAAAAAAAATTAAGAATAACGAAGAAAAAATAAAAAAAAATATCCCCTCGAGAAATAATCTCGCAGCAAATTGTACGGCATTATGAACTGTCCCACATACAGTATAACGACGATATAACTCAACGTCTTATAGAGCGCGATAAAGTTCTATAGGATATGGCATATGCATGTGAGTTACGAAATGTAGGTCGGTCAAGAGAGCGGGTGGATATCGATTTTTCAATTCGATCCCGCGAGTACGGCCCGTTAAATGAGATATTATGATATTTGACTTGGGTACGCTAATAATACCACGGCTGACCGTTGTTAGTGACAACGACAACGACAACGACAAAGACAACGACAACGACAACGAGAACGACGACGACGACTACGATGATCGTTTAACAGCTGCACGCTATCGCATCCGGCCCTCTGGGACTTATCTTAACGGGCGTGCTCCCGTTTATGGGCCTCTCGTGGCGTGCAAATTACTTTAAGTGCGCAGGCGCGTATACACACGTACGATTGTAGTTATATGCTACACGCGAACGCGGTTCCAATAATGCCCTCTTCTTCTCTCTACATGTCATTTGTACGGATTTCTGTCACACTCTCTCGGTTAAAGTCGATATATAGTGAAAACAAGAGAGAGAGAGAGAGACAAAGAGTGCATATAATATATTCGATCTCTTTGTGGATGCTGCGTCAACGACGTTGGAGCAAACACGTGCGCATTATCATACTACTTTTGCGATTCGCGCTTGCGCATTAACGCGCGCGCTCTCGTTTTACGAGATACCATGTCAGGGTGAGATTATCCCCGAGTTATATATATATATAAATTCGCACGCGAGAATACACACACACACGATGAAATCTTGCTCACTCGTACACGCTCACGACACTCCAGTAATTCAAGATAATGATTGCGCGCACTATGCCGCGGCGCACACAGTCCTTCCTTCTGCGTAAATGATACTCGAGAATCACGATATGTGGTTAGCGTACGGTCGTTTCGCGACTGTGGTAATTGTCTAAAATGTATTTATTCTGTGACGAAGAAACGGTAGCGATTTACAAGATACTTTGGCATACTTGTGGATTGTGTCGTATCAAAATAGTATCTATAGTTGATCGTTTAATTTCTTCTTTTTGCTTTTCTCCTGACTGAAAAATCACAAGTGCTTCGCGTTTCAATTTTGGACGAAGTTATCGCCATTTCTGCGCCCGGACAGATAACAAAATTGTACAATCGGTTTGTCTCGAGTTACCATAGGCTCTTATCGAGAAAATATTAACTGGAACTTGACTTGAATCTTTATTTAAAAAAATTATTAACTTTCTCGTCGATAAACGATTTAATTCGCGAAAATGCGACACTCGGGTGTTTCTTTCGATGATAATTATTCAAAAAAGTTTTCGCGTATTTCCTTTCATCGTCGAGCACTGGGCGCGATTCAATTTTCTTTAATTATTTCATACGTCTTATTTTTCTTGTATACAACGTGTAGAACCGGCAAGTTTTATCGCTCGTAATTCCTGGCCCGGTGGACGTACGTGTTACACAGTCGAAGAAGGAGGATTCTTGCACCAACAGAGAGACCTTCGAATTAATTACCAAACGTTAAAAACCTCTCCGGCGTATAGCTTCGTGGATACATGTGCACGTATATCAAGCCATACGGTAGACGTCACGCCACGCGCTTTCATTAACAATACCACTACTCTCGTCCTCGACCCTCTTCCACACTTCAGGCTTCATGGCCCATCTTTTAGAGAATCCCGTGTACTTAAAGCCACAAACCTCCACTGAGCTAGCACCATTCTCTCGAGCAATCAGTCAAATATCGCGGTTTTCCTGCTTTTAGGGTGCCTCTCGCTTTCTCACTTTCTCCCCTCTAACGAGACGCGCCTCGAGGAGGGTCTCTCGCGTTCATTCATCAGTCTTCTATCGCCTCGAAGCCATGTCATGAAGTACCAACCGCGTCCTTCTCCCTTGCGGTCTCGACACACTCGCACGATTTTTCACGATCCGAGAGAACTGCGACACGCACGATTATGCCCATTTAATGTTTTTTTTCCGTCGCTAAGCTCGCATCATCGCCACTTCCCGTATTTTAGGAAACCGCGTCGGTCGTTAGTCGGCTCGTTGGTCGAGTCTAGGATTCCTTGCGCTATTTGTCAGGATAAAAAAATATATTTTTACTTCCTGATACAATTTAAAACGTCGCACCCCCACCCTAAAAAAGGCCTTTACATTTTGCCGTTTACACGTACACCGAGGTGGTCGAGAGTTTCTCGAGACGATTTTCTCCTCTCAATGAAGCAATAAGATTCGGTCGTTAGACGCGCAGATCTCGAGTTGCCACAAAAAATCAATGCTCCTCGGCGAATTGCCTATGGCGAATTGAGATACAGGATATAGTTGACTACGATTAGAGCCCTCGAGGGTTATCCGCCCTAATATACTTCGTATCCAGGGTACCTATATATATCTCCATCACGGTGTGGCTAATCTTAAATTGTGCGAAATTGTGATGCCCCCGGAGAGGATGCGAGACAGACGAGAGTATCGCGGAATCATGAAGAAAGGCGGTTCTCCCCCTACCTATACGCTATGAGCACACTCGTGCACTTTTTTACTTTGATACGTGGCCGCATAAACGTGCGAGAAAAAAAAGCACGGCGAATATAACATCGATACCTAAATGGCCTACCTCACGCATCGACATGCTGATTTTACTCATCGCTATTCCTTCTATAATAATATTAATCGCGGTCCGAACGGTTTGAAAATAAAAATAATGATAATCACTGTCTACTCGAATTTGGTAGCGATCATAGCAATTACAATCAATCGAAGAACCCAACGGGTGGTGGTACGAGTGAGGAGAAAAAAATTCATTTCGCCAACGGCGAAATATTCTCGTATAATGAGAATTATCTGGATTATAAGAAAATTTGTAATTGCCGTACAATGAGATGCGAAGTTATTTCGCGGGAGTAGGTACGAGCGAAAGGAACGAGGCGGTCGAAAAATGGACAACAAAAATTGAATAGCTTCCCGGGATCTTTTTGCGCATTCCGATGAACGTTGAACGTCTCGCGAGGTTTCAAGCTCGCATAAAACGTAAGAATGTCGATTTTCTTGTATTCGAGAATGCATATACGCGAATGCCTGTCACGTATCCGAATGAGATGAGACTCTCGGATCAAAAGCAAACGAGGAACGAGAAGAAGATCGCGCGTGTTCAGCGAATTTATATCAAGAAACGAAGGGATGGCGCGTTTCGCGAAAACGCGAGAGAAAGGAGACGAGCGGAAGGAACGGGGCGAATTTCAGAGGACCGAAACTCGTCGTAAATACTCGGTTTATAGACGCGATTAGCTTATCCGGCACACCTTTTATGTATTCGACTATGTGTCGGTACGTTGCGCGAATTCAGGATCCAGAGATGGATCGGTCGAAGAAGAATCGAGAGAAAGACGAGAATACTCTCGAGACACGAGTGAGACTATGGGGCAAAAAGTTTATCTAAACGGGTGCGGCGCGGCTCTTCGCGTATACGCGGGAGCCACGAAACGGTGCAAAGATCGAGTCGTCATAAACCGATCCAATTACACGTGGAAACGACGAGCGACCTCGCGAGAAGCGATCTTTCGAGACGCAAAAAAGTCACGCGCTCTACTACTGGGCGGAAACATCATTGTTCGAGTGGAGAGAAATGGCAGCTTTGAAAGATAAAAAATATTGGATGGAGAGGTTTCCTTCCCATTCTTGGAACGTAGAACTTATCAATGAAAGGCCACTTTGATGAACAAAATGTTTAATAATTAAAACTCGACTAATTATTAACGTTATTAAAAATTAACGTTATTACAAAATTTGACTGAAAATATACGAGGTGTTTCGATCGAAATTCATATATTAACTTTGTCACGCGTTATTATCGGGTCAAGGTCATCGATAAAAAGATGTGATAAATAATAATATGTACGCCTGGCCTCGCATTACTCGCGTCGGATATCACCGAGAAGCAGGTACTCATCGATCAGACGAGATATCTGATTTTCGCAATCTCTTTATTGAAAGACACTAATCGCGAACGACGTGTCATCTCATTGCAATGTGAGGTTTCTCGCGAGTCGAAGCGCGCGTCTTTTTTTCTTCTTCTTTTTCCATTCGAAACGATCAGTTTTTCGATTTACCTGGCACATCGCGATGACCAAATGCAACAGTTATAAATGAACCAGCGTATGCCGACGACGGGCATCGAGCGAAAACGTACAACGGGAATGTACAACTTTCCGCATAAGCAGGTGCATCAGCATTGAACGCACCCGGACAAAGCGAAATCACGTTCCCCGATGAAAGCTGCCCGGTTCGAGACTTGACTCGATGCCAGGCCCGCAACGACAACGATGAAATGCGAGACTCTCGATTTTTGCAAGATCGACATTCAAAAGTGGCACTCCTCGAATCTCGTCGATCCCGCGGTCGACTCTCCGACCGAGCCGACAGTTTCGAGCGCCGCATTTATTAAAATCTCATCTCTTTCGCTAACTTTGCATGGTCAACGTCCGATTCTCTCGACCAAGATGCCATCGGGCCGCGCAAAACTTTCGAGAGGTCTTTCCTTATATGCAACTCGGACATTTCGCATTCAATATTCTTGACGTTGACAAACCGTCTCGAGTTGAATAAAAAACAAATCTTGGAATATTTGATTTTTTGCTTCGAGGAACTCTCAAAATACTATATCGATCGATAAGCAACTGCGTTCTTCCCCTACGGATTTCCATACAGGCCTATATCTTAGAAACGTACTTACTTTTTGGCCATTCTGATAAAATTGATAACACCGCCCATGGGGTAAAAAGAAGACAAATACTGTGGTAAAAAAGTAGGTATATCGAGAATGATCGAGAAACGTGTTCGTCGCTCCACTTTTCCGTTCGCGCATCCGGAAAGTAAAAGTTCGTAGGTCACGAGAAGTCACACGAGACTTCGATTTTTTCGCTCGTCTTGTCGTTATTAACGCGAGCGGCGTGACGCTTTGCCTTATACGCGTGGGGTGCGACGATTCATGAGAGATCACGGGAGCGTGCCTGACGAGGAGGCGACTATGGTGCATCGCGAGATGCGAGAACGAGAGACTGCCTGAGAGGAAGAGATAAATAGAGAGACGGAGAGAGAAAGAAGGGAAGAGAGGACGGGACAGTCACGTAAAGCAAATATAAAAGAAAGGACTGATCAAACAACGCGCGAAACGTGGTCGCACCTGTTATAATGAGACCAGCGAGAGGAACGTCAGGGAACCACACCTTATTAAGTACTTCAAGACGTTTTAATATTTATACTATGTGCGCGAGTTCTCTCGTTAGCTAGAACACTCAGCAGCTCCACCCTACGCGCCACCCGAGACTCGAGTGCATGCACAAACACCAACACAGACACGGCAGCGACTTCACTGAATTTATGGATTTATACTCGTGTATGTTTTTCCACCGTATGAGACTTCTACCAAGGCTTTCGTGGATTCTTCTCGACAAATAACCGTTTTTCATTTTTTTTGTTTTGTTTTTTTTTTTCATTTTTTTTTATTTCGTGTATGAAGCCAAGACCCTCCCTGCTATGCCGAGTGTACACCGCGAGTTTGAACGACAGTAACGTGTCCGGGTATACGAATATACGAATATACGTCTGAGGAATACGAAATTTTAGCTTTTAGGAAAGATCGTTATTAACTCGCTCGTTGAAAGTGAGTCTGACATAAAACTACTGGTTCGACGGTAAAGTGTTTCCGTTTATTATACTTTCTTCGTCATTCCTTTTATTACTTCTATTCTTGTTACTTTTATTTTTTTTAACGTTCGTTCGTAGTTTGATAAGCTCACTTTTGTTGTAACAATGCCAGCGTTTCTAACAGATGGGCGGGTGTACCGATCTCTAGAAAAAACGCAATTACTTTTTAACCAGCCTGATAAATCTAATTTCGAGTTGTGAACGTATTTTTCCTGCTATTTATCGTCAACACCAACAACTTTTCTTTACGAAATTGCAATAATCATATATCACCTGTTTCTATAATATTTTTTAAACTCTGATCCGAATATTTGCTTTCCATGAAATTCTCATATGACCCTGAAGACTTAAACAAAAATGAAAGTTGCATCAGTTTTGTGGTAAAATATCGAGACACGAAAAAATGAAATTGGTAACGAAGCTTAGGCTTGTAATATTTACTCGAAAAGTTACCCAACTACTCCATCATTAAAATGGTCTCTGGAATCCTTTCTCCCGTCGAAGACCGTTCTAAAGTAAATTTTTCTTAAAAATCTTCGCAGTTTGTTGCACGTGACTGGCTCAAGGAATTTCCACGAGGCAAAAGCAGCGACGAAGCACAACCCTCGGTCCCTCTCGACGTAGTTTCTCTCCCTCGAAGATATTTTCGTGGGTACTCGAGACCGAGAGAAGCGTCCAAAGTGCCGAACGTAGCAGCGAAGATAACGCTTTTGACCGTGCTGGGATGCCGCGGACAGGTCGCGCGCGCACACAGTGTAGCACTCTCGAGCGTATGGAATTTTGCGGTGCCACGATCGGTCCTGAGAATGCTCTTATCTTCCATGGTATAAGCGAGCTGCTCGCGCGGCTATTCTTCGGTATTGTTCAGAAGAGTACACGCGCGGTGCGAGCCGATGGTGCAAAAATTCGAAAGCCGGCGCAGCATCCCAGGTAACAAAAAAAAAAAAAAAAAAACGGAAAAAGTAAAACATAAAAAACGACGAAGATTGTTGGCGTATAGCAGCCGGCTAGCGAGAGTGTCGTCAGCAGATATTCGTGTCCCTTGGGGTAAAAGGATCACATTATGCTCGACGAAATAAATAAAATAAACAATGGAACGTACGGTAAACATTATTCTGTTTTTTTTTTTTTTTTTACTATAATGCCTTTTCATTCCGACTGCAGTTTGGTATTCCACGGCGAGAGAGATAGAGACAAGGAGAGAGAGGTCTCGCTGTGAGAGCTCAGGATCACCTCGCTCTAATCTCGAAGAAGGGGACGCCGTTATCTAGGGTTGAACTCTATACTCTTCGCATCTAACCCGCCTGTGACAACATCTGAGGAATCTTAGAAACGCTCACGTCTCGCCCGGGGAGGGCAGTACGGGCAGGTATATATATATATATATATATGTATGTATACGAGCAATGTATACAGTTATATACGAAATATACGAGGCAGCGTGTCCGAAGCGTTCCGCGGGCACGTACGTCTGGGAAAGTCAAACATTCTCGAAGAACCATACGCACAGCACGTGTTGACTCGTGGCATACATTTGGCTCACAGAGGGTATACCTTTGCCCACCTCTCTTCTCTATCTCTCTCTCTCTTTCCCTCTCACTCTCTCTTATTTTCTCTCATTTCTCGCTTAGCCCTGTGGCTTCGTTTTCTCCCCCTGTGCCACACCAACCCTGGACGCAGGACAAACAACCTGTCGCGATAATGATACACCCGGGATAACAGCGAGAGAAGAGAGATGGGAATGGGGAGACCAGATGATAAAAACGATGAAAGTACACATCAGACAGTGGTGGAAGGAGATCGAGAATAACGAGGGTATGACTTATCGCATCGATGCTCTCGGTGGGCTTTCGATTCGATGCAACTCGTGGGCAATCGATGATAAAGAAGTCTGTGTACATTTTCATAGAGAATATTTTTTGAACGGGCGGAAATAATGAGGAAGCAGAGCTCTATTTCGCGATTTGCGGAGTTTTTTACAACATTTTTTAACCTATTTTGGTAACAATGGTCCAATGTAAATATTTTATACTGCATTTTGTAAAATTGCATGGTCGAAAAAATATATTTGAATTAATTCGTGTACTATGAATTCACGAATTCACGTTGTTTTACTCCACGAAACTAGTGAAAATATTTGACATTTTATGATTTTGAGATCGCGTCGCACCAGACCATGAATTTTGATTAATTAGCGAATTAAAATTTTCTTATTTCGCGTACGATTTTTGAAATTTAATCATTCAATTTTTTTCATCACTCGAGGCGAATGATTTTCAGGCATTCTTTGTCGACATCGATGATATATTCCTCCGCGCAAATCCTCCCTCCGTCGTTTCCCATGAAAGGCACGCGATCTCGAACCTTTTTCCCTTTGCCGTGGATCGCGGATTCTCGCTGCGTCTCACGAAGGGCTATCGATGTAAATAGGATAATGCGCGTCCTGGGGTGTGCGAAGGAAGCGCCCTCTCTCGTTCTTATACACACGGACTGAGAAGAGAATCTCTTCCTCCTTGGGTTTCTCTCACACGCGGCAACGCATCGAGAAATCCAACAGGAAGGCTCACGGAAGAGAAGCCCGGGGCTTCGCACGATGCACGTCTCTCTACCATCAGCCTCGGCGTGGGTGCACGCAACCCGCGAGAGAGCGAGAAACCGAGAGCTTCTTCGAGTCTCTCTCGTTGAAGAACACCGAGACGAAGAAGAAGAAGAAGAAACCAGGCTTCTCGCCATGAAAAATCATGAGGATTCGTATTCCCACAATTACGCAAGCAGCAGCAGCAGCAGCAGCCTCACCCTGCCTTCTTCGAATTCATATTTAATGAAGGATAATCATCCTGCGATCGTTATTGGCTGGGGGCATCCCTCGGTTCCATCCAGAAACCAACAGTCGGGCGATATTCGACCGAGCATAAAAAACTATCAGAAATCCACGAAAAATAAAACGAAAGTAACATTTGTACAAAAACTACCCCCTAGATGTAAGATCGGCTCTTGAAACTCGAGACCCATCGAATCGTGGTGACGCCGACGCTGTTTCTCGCCGATCAGGTGCGCGGCTATATATACTTTAACGTATAACGTAGGCACCTATCGCGGTATATCTATAACCAGAGGCGATGACCATGCCACCAGCACGAGCAAGCAGCGAACGAGAAGGAGGATTACAACCGCTTCTCGTCCGGGGGTAATGGCGACAAATATTAATTAGCCGCAAGGCCGCGCATAAATTTCGCCGCTGGGCGAAGCTGCTCGGGCTCCATCGGTTAAAGTGTTCATAAATAAGAAGGAAAGGTACGATTTCGCGATAACCGCCGCGGGTAATTAAATTGCGGGGCAGTTAAATGCCCCGTGTGAATGCAACTTGAGGAATATATATATATATATATATGTTTGTGTGCGTGAGCGTGTATATGTACAGTAGTGGTCGTAACGCGCCCGGCTGTTAGCCACCCTGTGCGCCTGTATGCGCGCATATACCACCTTCTCCATCCGATTGTTTATTTTTATTTATATTATACCATATCGTCTTCGAGAATTCTTGCCTTGGTTTATTTTCCACGCTTCTTCTTCTCTCTCTCTCTCTCTCTCTCTCTCTCTCTCCCTCTCTTTCTTCCCGAATTGTAATTCGCTTATCTTTTCTTGTATCTTTGGCCAATTCCAATTTTAAAACACGAGAAATCCTGCTGCGAGCCCAGAACACGCTCGATCTGTTTCGTTTTTGCTTGTTGCAGAAGCGTTCCAGAATTACAAGACGACGATTATTCGTGAGCTGGCGGATAATTTATAGAACCGAGAGAAGAAAATTACGACCTGCCACCTGACGCGATTCGTATCTCGTGGTTTTCCTCACACGACGGCATTTGTCTTGACGTTTGACCCAAAATTTTACGAGTCAATCGAGGATTTCATATCGAAGTAAGGAAGAACGAGGGAAAAATCGACGAGACGTACTTTCACGGACGAATGTAATAGTGAGAGTGCGAGAATCACGTGACGGCAACCGGTATTGAAATCAGGATGCCCGATGTGGTCTCTGACTGCGAGACATCGAGAGAAGAGATACCGGGTGCGCGACCCAGACTATACGTTTCATATTCCCATATAATTATCATTAGCGATCGCTAAATAATAACGACGTGCTTCTCCCCTCTTCATTGTTCCAGTTGAGCATCGCGGCGTACGCTTTTCATCTCGTCGAGTGTGTCGGGTCGAAGGGTTGGGCCCTTATGCCCATAACTTATCCGGTTCATTATCTCGCGTTGGGTTTCTTTTTTTGTCATACGCGTCTCGCTGGTTCGATGAGAAAAAACCATTTGAACGGCGCGATGATTAAATAAATCGATCGAATCCATCAATAATTTATTCGACAATTGATAAATACGATCGTTCGCTTTATTACCTTGGAATTAAATTACGATTGGTCTCGCAAATACGAAAAATCGAGGAGTTTCTGAAGAGGAACGAACTTGTTCACGTTCCGAGTTTACACGGGCTCATCCACGCTTCGATGGCGAGCTTCGACAACAAGTGCGCGGGATATCCTGGAATGTAAATCTCACGTGGGCAACCGTCAACGAAGGTGAGGGGTGTTACACACGAACGAACGGAAGTAGCCGGTGTCCGAGAACCAAGAGAGGGGGACTTTTGACGGCCACCTGTTGTCGCTGATACGGAAATCAAAAGCGGATGTCTGTCGCGGTCTGAAACGCATCGGGGTAGAACGAACTCGAGGATTGCGTGGAAAATTAGATGATCCAGTTATCAAATGGGAAACGGCATCGATGCGAACGGTGTAAATTTTACGGAACTTTGAAGAATTTTGCTATTTTGGTATACAAAAAAAGAGTTTCGTCCTGAAGAAAACAACGTGCAATTCTGATCGGTGTAAACAATTGTCGGCGTGTCGGATATTTTCAAAACTGCAATTCACGCTTCGATGCAGATTTCTCGATGGGTCACCCCCTTTTAACTTCTTTCACGAGCAAGCTCGTCATCGTCGCGTTCCGTTTTATCGCAGTTGCTAGTTTATTCCTCACCGGAAACCTCGGACCGATGATTTTTCGAGGTTACCAAGGGCGCAAAAGGGTGAATTCCCGTTCGTTCATCGTCACGCGTTGCTCGTTACGACTTCCGAGTGGACGAAGCGCCGCACTCGTCCTAAGCGGCACAGGTTTACAGGTGGGTATACGAGAACTCACTTCTCCAACGGATAAACACTTCCTCGACGCTCGAACGAGGAGTTCGCTGCATTATTTAAACCTTGCCCCGCGAACTTCCCTTCCGGTCGAGCATTGACTCGACTCCAATTTCTCCAATGATTAATCGTGAAACGATCAGGGGATTAAAATCATTCGAAGAATCACTAAAAAAAAGGAATCGATTTGTGGAATCAGTGCTGAATCATTTCTGCACTTCTCTGGAAAACTTTAAGTCTCTTAGTCATTGGGAATGCATTTTATTTCGTAAAACGCGGAAATAATGCAACTGAAGTCTTATCGAACGAGATATCTACGAAACGATAGCGATTATAAAAAATAATAAAAAAGTTGTTATGCCTTTTGCAATATCTCTATCTCGATTCTGCGGAAAATTTGATGAGGTATATCGGGTCAGATACGATGACTCGTGGAGTTGTCGGTATAATGAGAGTGACTGACTGCGAAAGGCGCGTGGAGACGTGTCACGCACTCTCTTTATCCGCGACTTACGAGCACGCGCTCTCCATAATCTACTTCGCGGTTCGCGCGGTAGATCGAACGAGAGAGAGAGAGAGAGAGAGAGAGAAAGAGAGAGAAAAGGAGCCCGGTGAGAAGAGAAGGAGGGGTCCGGGCCGGTTCTCGATCGTCGAGTTCTCTCGAATGTTTGCGAGCACGCGCGCTCGCGCAAACGCCGCCGATACCGAGCGACCGAGCATGCAAGCTCAATAAGTGTTTACGTGTCCTGAAGATAAATCGCTTACGTCGCTACGTGTGGGGCGACGATAATTCCGTGCGATTGGGCGGGATCGCTCGCGACATACCAGGGGCAATTGCGTACCCGCTGATAAGCTCTTTTCTTTGTCCGACGTTTTTTTTTTATTTTTTACGGCGAACCTGCCCGGTAAAAAATAATTGTCGGTGAGTTCTGGATCGAAGTAACGATATTATTGAGAATAATATCGACGTTCGAGTCGCTGGATGAATTTTTAATTTGATTTCGATCGATTTCGTTCCGAGCGAGGATACGTGGCAATACTCATATCGATGCGATGCTTAAAAATTGGTAACTCGAGTTAAGATTTATACCCGTAAAGAGCTTCGGGGTTATCTTCGAAAAAGAATATGATGCCGAGGCGTATATAGCACGCTCCGTACCAGATACGTGTCAACGAGTGATTAGATTAGACGCGTGGAGGAGAGGCGAGACGATTTTTTTTTGAGACACGTCGATCGATTATACGATAGATTTTTATTTTCTAGGGCTCTTGAAACCGTAAAGTTTTAAACGAATATAATAAATGTCGATGAACGAATATTTTCGAAATCATATATGAGTTAGGTGATCATTTTAAACGTAAAAATTCTGTTAATAAAACTTGAATTTCATTGTCAACACAAAATCGAATTTCTTTTGTTCGAGATCCTATGAAAATAAAGAAATCTCTGTTGAGATCGGATTTCAATTTAACATGAAAAAATTGGATTAGACTGTATTTCTTCAAGCTCGATTAATATCGGGTTGGCCAAAAAGTAATCGCGTTTCTAATAAACAGAAAGGTGAGACTAACTATTATAGAAAAAACGCAATTACTTTTCCGCCAGCCTAGTATGTTCCTTCGATGCCTCGCTCAAAGAGTTTTCAGAATAAAATTGCCACTTCATTTACATTCAGCTCATCACCCTTCGATAATCCTCCGACTTCAATTTCTCAATACTGTAAAATACAATAAATATATATTTGCTTCACGGTAAATATATATTTACATCGACAGCTATCGAGAACCTAATTGCACATTTAACCGTTAAAACGTCGTTTCAACGATTAAAACAATAAAACGAAGACCAAGAGTAAGATTCGAAGTTGACCGTTGAAGAGAAAATGTTACTTGCGTGGGTGCTTCGCGTCTGTGATATCTCGGAAAGACCTCTCGACCTACCTCCTTCTCTCTTCCTCTTTCTCTCTTTCTCTCTTGTTCAGCCAAGCGGCGTGCTGCTTCTTAAACATTCGTTCTCTTTGAGTTTCGTAAAGAAGAAAAAGAGGAAGAAAAAAAAGAAAAAACATGCGTTCAAACGGGGGCCTCCTCGCTCTTCGACTCTCTGTTATCGGTTGTGCGCAGGGGGCATCGAAGCTATCCGTTCGTCGGGGGTCAGGACACGTGACCCGAGACCAGCAAGTCCCGAGCACGACGCTTCTCTCTCTCTCTCTCTCTCTCTCTCTCTCTCTCTCTCTCTCTCTCTCTCTCTCTCTTCTCTCTCTCGGTCTCCGCGTACTATATTTATCCGTATACGCTCGTATATCGGAGTTGGAAAAACCGTTTACAGAGATTGGCAATTCAAGGCACGAGTGGCGACGAATGCGTCTCGTTCTCTTTACGTCTGATGCGCTTCGAATTTCTTTCTCTCTCTTTCTCTTTCTGCCTCACATTCTCCTTCCCTCTCTTTATATTTATATATGTCATAACACGATATGCGTACTCAATCACTGTAATCATTCGGTTCAGCCTACATGTAGTTACATTTTTCTCGTACACAGCCTCGCCAGACAAAATATTGCCCGATATTCTTACGAATCTCGCTGTCATTACCACAACGACGTCGATCTCTTGACTTCGAGAGATCATTCCGCACGTGCCCACTCTCGAACCACTCTAGAAATCTTCCACACGTATTTTCTTCCGAACCACCGCGAATATTCAATTTTTTATTTTATTATTTTCGTGATTGACAAACTTTTCGGCAAATGTCGTCATTGTTTTAATAACAGAAGTAAGATATAGACATCGTAACACATACCGTCAAACGGGGCTACTTTGAACAGGTTTTGGAAATTTTTTGTAGATAACTTTCTTTTAACATCCTAAATTCTGACTGTTTTTTGCTTCAATAGAACAATTTGTTCTTTGGCTATGAAATGTATAAAAAAAAGTCAAGAGCTACCACCCCCCTCCCCACTATTTTTCATATATTTTTTAAAAAGTATCAAAGCAACCACGAATGTGGGGGGTTTCTTTGATAAGGCATTAAAATGCAAATTATATCGAAGATCCAAAGCGTAATGGTTACTTTTGACATTATTTTTATAACAAATTTAATTTTTATGCATTATACATATAATTAAACGAAAAACAACGATTTTTCACTATGAAAATGTCGTTTTTAGGAAACATTTTACATACAAATATCAAGTAGGTACGCAGGGTACTGTTATAAATATGCAGTTAATCAGTCTTATATATTATCGTTAAGATCGACAAACTGAATATTTACGTAAATTGTAATACATCGAGGTGATAATGGCGATAATTGTGTTGCGCGAGAAATTTCCGACTCTACGGAATCGAAAATTTTCTGCAAAAGACTGTCTAGAGGGGTTACAAGGTTCTAGAAAATCTCTTTAGGGGGATGACGACCCCCAGAAAGTCTTTTTGTTCGAAAGATAAATGTTGACATGAAAAAAATGTTGTTTTTTCACCGCTGCAAAAACATTTAACCCGTATTCTGGCGCTCTGTTAAAGTAGCCCCCGAAAACTGTCAAAGTTACCCTTAATGTAAAAGTACCCCTATTCGACGGTAATATCGCACATAGTAACATTCCGTACCGTCAAAGAAAATGTATTTTCCGTAAAACCGACATGAATAATTCACTCTAGGTCGAGAAAGATAACCCAGCAAAAAACTGAAAGAGTTACATTTACTTTTCGGCTTATGCCAAAAGTAGCCAAGAAGATCTTACGTTTTTTCGTCGCGCGTCGCACACGAGAGTGCGACCGAAGCGAATCGACGCGGCGAACGCGCAATCTCAATGGCCTCTCTCTCTTATTCTCTCTCTCGAGAAGAGGAAGAATAAGAAGAAGAAGAAGAAGAAGAAGAAGAAGAAGAAGAAGAAGAGTCTCGGCCTTTGCACGGATCGGCGTGGTGGACGCGCCGCGCTCGAGATGGTCTCGGGGCTGGCCGCTTGGTTTGGCCCACTGGAGCGGACACCCGGAGGAAGCACGCCCGCCGGAACGTGGCACGCTTTGTGCCCTGTTTCTATATATACTGCTCTCTATATATACATATACGTACATATATATATAGATATATAGTTGTCGAGGGTACACGTGCATCACGCGCGGCCCAACGACCACCGCCGTATTACCCGATACCGCACGTAAGGTATACGTACGAACGTGCGTCTCACCGTGAGCCGCGAGCAAGAAGGTGCGAGCGAGAGAGCCGGTGAGAAGTTAAAAAAAAAAGAACGAAGGCAAAAAAATGTAGACGAGACCGAAAGGGAACTGCGCACCACTAGCCGGAACCGTCCATGACGCAGTCATCGCGACCATCTCTCGCGTCTATCGTATTTGCATACGTATGTATATACACACGTACGAGCATATACCAGCCGACTACTGATACGCCGCTGCGTGCGGAGCGAAATACTTTTGTACGAATGTACGAGCGTACGTACGTGTGCCTCGTGTGGGCTCTCGAGGGCGACGTGTTTGTGTGAAACTGTTGAGCGCGGAGAGGAGCCTTCGTTTTGACGGACGGAAGTGCGTCGTCGCGGGCCGTTTCTGGCGTTCGTATCTATCAGCGGAGTCGAGCGGTGTGAATCCTCTCTGTCGCGCGTATGAAGTCTCGTAGGCGGACCCGAAGGACGAGCTAAATTATACGTGATTATTGATAAAGTTATGATTGGTCGAGATTACATCGATTTTTCAATAATTTGCAAATTCATTTTGTTTTCATCTTTAAGGTTTTATGCGCGGTCGAGTGGATAGGTATTGTGGTTAATATATTAGGATGATGAAAATGTAATTTTTGCGGGAAGAAACAAGTAATGACTAAAAAGTAATCTATAGGGAAAACAAACCTAATGACTTTTGGGCCAACCCTACAAAGCCACAGACATATGTATTTAGAAGTATTCGACGATTATTCCTACCTTAATTGCTGGAAGATTCGACGATGACGATAATGATGCCTTCATTATTTTTTCGTAGGATCGGACGTCGAGTGTTTTTCGTTGTGCCTCACCCTCTTCCGCGTTCGTTCAATTTTCTTTCTTCACTCACGCGCTTACTCTGTCGACTATTAGGCCAACTGGCCGACCGTATCCGGTTGTAGCCCGGAAGGCGAACTTCCCTCGGGTGAATGTCGTCAGTGCGTACTCAGGCACCGAGCACACGCGTTACAATAGATAAAGAGAGAGAGAGAGAGAGCAAGAGAGCTCGAGGGCGCACCCCGTGCACGATCTGTCGAACCGAATCATCGATCATTATTGCGCGTATTTTGCTCGTGGGCTCGTCGACGGTCAAGCCTATCTGTTCTCGATTGCAGACTACTCCAAGGATACATTTTCGACTCGTTCTGAAAACATAAAAAACTGAACCAAGGTCAACGTAGAGTTCCAAGTTATTTTCGAAAAAAATGAAAATTCTTGAGCAAATTTGTTCTCGATGGAAAAATAAATATTACGAGTGGCTGTACAGATGAACATTAATGTAAATCGATTGAAAAAAAAGAAGGAAACATTGAAATTATAAAAAGCAGCGATTATAAGGGAAAAACGTCTTTTATTCATGATTCGAAGTTGGTTTTTGTGATTTTAAAGCGAAGAGAGAGAATCGAGCCTGTAAGTATCTCGCACACAAGCCGAGAGGGTTAATGAGCGAGCCGAACGCACATCGGACGTTTGGAGGGCATATCCGAAGCGTCACCGTGACACTAACCGGAACGCGATCTGCGCCGAGTAATTGCCCGGTGCTTCTCTGGCTGTTGCTTCTTGGAGTTCCTCGATGTCCGAGCACCACGTCGAGAGCGCCACGATGAGCGTATGTGCAACACCCGAAGAACTGCAACGGACTGTGATGATGGAACGCATATACACGTTGGGCGCAGCAGAGCCAGCGAAACGGCTATATGGCCACGTGGTGGTCAATTAACCCGAATGTTAACGGTCCGAATCGGCAACTTGGTAACAACGTCGCGAAAGAAAAAAAACAAATTTAATCAAACATCTATCCGCGTTATAGTTTCACCATAAATTTTTCACGTTTGTGTCAAGAAAATTCAGAATCCATTTATCGTTACGATTTTCAAAAAATTGACAAAGATGGTAACAATCGATCTTCCGTTCAGCCAAGCGGCGAATAATAATTTCTTTTCAAATTTTCCAAGTTCCCACAGAAATGTATTTTATTCCGACATCGTTTAAAAATCCTTTGAAAAATGAAAACAGAAAAAATTTTTAAATTATATTTGTACAAATTTAAAAACCGGGAGGTCAGGCGATGAACATTTTTCACCTTTTGTCCAATGCTCCGTGATCGATCGTTATACTGGAAAAAAGTTCCGTACGATGTATCGGTACATAAATAATAATCGAAATTTCGAAAGAGCGATCGGTCGGGATGAGCTGAAAAACACCGCGCGTCGCACACACGGAGATCGAACCTCAAGATCGAGGAGAGAATGTCGCCCACGCTCCTGATTGCATATAGACCGCCCCCGTGGTAGCTATCTCCGGTATTTGTATTTTTATCGAACTACACCGCGAGACCTGCCCACCAGATAGGCGGTACATATATACATGTACTGTGTACACCTCGTCTGCCTCTTTCTCGTCAATAAGGAAGCTATTGATTCAAGATAAGAGTCACGATATACAGTGGGCTTATGCTCTGCCCGAAGAATTTAGGTTGCGCAACTCACTTATAGGTAGCTCCTTATACACACCTATACGATATAGATATATAGGCCCACGTGACTCTCTCAAGCTGGCCATAATCTCAGACATTCAAACTTCTAGCGCTCATTTTACATGAAGCATGTGGTAAGTGGCATATTTATCGCCAGCGATTATTTCACGTCGCAACACCTCGTAGCCAGCTATCTAAAATACTCGGCGTGCAAAACTAAGCTCCCTCGGACCTCCCAGCCTTCGAAGTTAAACGTAGAAAACATTAATTGCAATCTCTCGTGTCTAACATAGTAGCTTATGTCCTATTCTAGCCACCACTCTCACGAGAAACATATATCTTTATCGTACGAGCGGTATTCGTTAAGGTCGAGCTATTAAGCGAGATCGATCACGAACCAGCCCGAATCCGACGGGAGTACGTACGAACGTTCGTATTAATCTTTTTTTCGATAGGACGTTAAAAAAATACTCGCGTCAAAGGCTCGTGTTGTAATCATTCATCACGTTAATTTCCTCATCCTGCCTAAATCACATCTTCGGAATGAAGAAATCCCCCGTCATGCGACCGAAATTCTCGGAGAGATCATTTTCACTTCTGGATAATTATTGTCATTACCCGCGTAGGCTGGAGTTTTTCGATCGCGAGTCGACCAGCCGACGAACATACGTTTTTGTTGTTGTATGCATCACGTGTGTGCTTCATTGCTTCGTCCATTTTTTACTCGCGGTTCGTCTTTTAATGTGAATAGACATGACATTACGATCCTCGGTTTCGTATATACACCACGATTCCGATGTTCCCAGCGTTGCTTCTTCAACGTTGCCCCGCTTCTTTTTTGTTTTTTTTTGCAGTAGCAGCATGGAGAAGTTTCGAGCTGTGATTATCGGTGAGGGCCACGTATGGGTCGAACGGGGGCCACGCTGATTTCGGTACAATTTCGAGTCTGGGCAACTTCTCTCGGCTAGGATAGAGCGAGCAAGAGAGGCAACGGTAGCTCTCGTATTAGGGTACGTGTGCGCGATCACGAGAGACGAGTACGAGGAACAGCATCCCGGATCGACGCTCCGCTCGCTCTCTGCTTATTATAGCTCTTTCCCTATACTACCCAATCGCCCTCGGGCGACTCCCAGCATTCTCTCTCACTCTCTCTCTCTCTCTGCGAGATTTTCTACAACTCCTTTTTTCGACTTTGGTCGAATCTTGCGGCATTTAGGACGCTACTCAACGATCGTGCGAATGGATGCACTTTTTATTCGACGAGCGCACAAGAATATTGTACACAATTATAATTATACATCGATTGGAAATATCCGAAATATCGTTCTTCCGATGTTTTTTATAGAACTTTAATACATTTTAATGCTACGTAAATATTCAATTAATTTTGAAGTAATTTACGTCAAATGTCAAGAAAAAATAGCCGTCGATAATATGTTTCCTTTCTCACGCGATAATGATTTTTGTTTGATTTTTGTTTTCTTCAAAAAGCCCTACGGTCAATATATTTATCAATTTTTTTACAACTCCATAACTTAGCTCCGACCAATATTGCTCGTAAACGGGAATCGACTCTCTCTCGTAATATCGAACGGATGGATTTAAGACTGGACCACCGACGGTTTTACGGTCGGGTCGAACTCGCACAGAGGGCATTTGCTTTGCTGTTTGCTCGAGCAGAGAGAGCCTCGACGAGAGAAAAAGAAAGAGAAGGAGAGACAGAGAGAGAGAGAGAGAGATTCACGGTGCATCGGGTTAAGCGGTCAGAGGAGGTCTTGCAAAACTCTCATCGCGACTGCAACCTCCGGTTCCCACACTGGGCGGCCTTAACGTATTAATTATGAAATGCTTAGAGTTAAATTTTGTGGAACGATCGGCGAGCAAGCGTGTTCATCGTATTATATATAGGAATTTAGATATATAGCATAACACAACCACCGACTACGCGCAGCAATTTTCGAACAACGGCATACGTAGGTATACCGACAGCGCGCGCGCCTTCGCACAGGAATTTCTCCGGACAATTATCGAAGCCTCGAGGCTAATGGTACAGATCGTGGCTCGAAGGCAAGGCCCCCCGGGAATACGCTCGACTACTGTAATCGGGAAGCTGAGGTCGACTTTCTTAACTCGGAATCTCTCGATTCGTGAATTTTTCACACGATAAATCACGATTTTCAAAAATATTCAGTCAAACGTCGTTTAAAATTCGTCGGTCGACTCGCCGTGAATCGTTCATTTTTCCCCTATTTTTCATACATAAATAATTTATAGTAATTAAATTTCTTGCGATTATTGAATTTTGTGGTTTTCTCGATATAAACAAAAAATAGAAAAGAGAAGTGGATCGTCTTGTCATAAATTTGAAACATATAAGTCGATATGTTTCTCGTAATTCGATAACGCGCCATGTTTATTTTTATCGTCGCCGGCTTAACGTTGAGTTGCGGTCGCGAAAATTCAAAGCTCGAAAAGACGATGTTGCGCCTATTTTCAACAGAGTGGCGGTCGCGGGGCCTCGATTCTCGCGCGAAAGCCGATTTTACATGCCGCGAAGAGTTCTCGCTGTTGCTCGTCCACGGTGTAAGCGAAAAAAATGCAAATCTCCTTTCGGTGAGCGGCGCTGAAGAAACCGTTTTCTCGTGGAATCGGGGATGCCTCTCGGTCGCTCGATACGCGCCTTCGTGCGTAAAAACTCAGTGATGCGCTCACCGTCGCGGAATCTCGCGCGGGCTCGCAGGACAAACGTCGTTGACTGCGGTCGAAAAGGAGCACACGACGCGACGACAGAGGACTGGCACGATGAGAAAGAAAGGCGTGTGCGCCTTCAAAGGGGTGGGAGTCGCCGCGTGCGAATAATAAAAATAAATTTACAAGAAAGGGGGGCAACGGCAGCCGAAGGCGAGAGAAACGCACCACGCTTTTCACTCTCTTTCGTATTGCGGAGAGACGAATATATATAGGATAAAATAATAAAGAAACAAACGAAACGTGAAAAAACGCCCTCTTTGGCGCAGCGCTCTGGACAAAGGAACGTTTTGTCGCGCCTTCGACAGTCCGAGGATCCGATTAAAATAATCTATCGAATTTTATCAGCTTTCCTCTCGGGAATCGGCCGAATAATCTTTGCATCCGAATGAAGTCCGTTGGTTTACGACGGAGATTCGCCTGATAAATTCCAAGTCGGTTTCCGACAAAGGCAATTATTCCATTCTTTACTAAATTTTCTTAACTAAATTGTCGTTTGTCACGCGATAACCAATACCATATGGTCATTCTGACCATTGATCTGCCGAAAAAATAATACCTGCGAAATATTAAAAATGTACATCGGTATATTTTCCGTTTTTTTCAGTAATGGTCGGGCTCGTGGCTGGGATGGGGATGGGGGGGGGGGTGCTCGTACATACTTATATACCTATACAAGCTATATATATATATATATATATATATACAGATCGTTAAGGGTGCCCGAGGGAATTTTTCGTTCGGTTGTTTTCTCACGATAGGGAATGGAAGGAAACGCGTTTCTGATTCTCTTATTTTTCAATGTTCTTCGCGCCAAGAGCATCGTAGAATCTTTCGCGGAGCATAGAAACTGGTCCATGGAGAGAACGAAAAAAAGACATCCGTGCTGGTTGAATCGTAATTTTATACTCGGAACATTCGCACGTGCAGCACTGCCTGCTATAGTTTCGAGAATCTCGTTTCGAGGTCTACGTGACGCTGGCGAATTCAATTCAAAGGTGGTGGATATTTTTTAGCCCCCTTGCTTCTTCGCCGAATCCCTTGCCACAATCATCCCTGGGATTTCATTAAAATGGTCCGGCGAAGATATTCACTCGGTCCTCACGAATCAGCGGACGCTTCGTTATTTTTGGTTTCTTTTTTTAATAATAAAAAAAGAACGTCGGAATTGCGCGGGATAAGATATATCTCGTTACTAATACGGTAGGCGGACGTGCTTTATGCACGTTGTAAAGAAGCCGGGGAAATAACATTAGGGATCCTCGAAATAGCGGAGTTAATTCTTCGGAGTCTCGCGAGGCCCGCTTTCTCGTCGTATAACCCTTTTGCATTTTTAACCTATGACTGAATCATCATCCTCGAAAATTAACAACCCAATTAAAGCGACCGTTAACGTCTCCGTATCTCATTAGGCTCGGACCGTTTGCAACTTTTAATGGAAGACTCGCGCGTACGCGTGTACCTTGTTTTTCTTGAACGAGAGGCGTCTTGGACACTCATTATCGGACTGGTACCATTGGCTTATGATGTTTTCTTATCATGTCGTATATGGTGTATGTAATTTGCCTACCGAAATACGAACACTCGAACGTGCGCACGTATAAAAAGAACTCGTGGCCCACGAGCACATGGTGAACGATTTTAAAAATCAGAATATTTATGTCCTGAATTCTCGATATCGAATGAAACTATATATATTTACAAATGAGAATACATAAACGTACAGCCGAACGAGTGTAAAGAGATATTGTCCATAAAATTGGTCACTTTTTTTACATTTTATTTTTCATGAAAAAGCAAAATGTAACTCGAAAACGCACGAGCGAAAGAAGTTCAAAAGTTTTACAGAGAGTAATGCCAAGTGGTACGGCCAACTGGTAAATTGTGAAAAATGTCTCAGGAGTTTGTGAGACAAACGATCGATTTTACGGCGAACGCCCCGTGTACAGCAGCGAGAAAAAGAAATGCTCGGGCGTATATTCGTTAACTCGTTTCTTCTCACTTCTCGAGATTCGAGGCACAAGTCGGTCGGCCTTTCCGTAGGTACTAAATGAGAAAGACAGATCGATTTTTTTTTACATAATCGAAAACGTCTCGCGTGTTCGTATCCATCCCGTCTTTTATGAGCTGGGGAACGCCCATTCGACTGGCGCAGCTCTCGCATGATTTCTCGAAAAAAACATTTCTCTCTTTTTTTTTTACCGAAAGACGAACCTCACGAATGAAAAAAGAAACATAAAGAAAAAAAACAAATTAATATGTATGTATACTCGGCAACATTATTCGTGTTGCTGATGTGCCGAGTCTCATTCATCACACGAGTTCTAAGAGCGAGCCCGCGAGAATAAGTGAGAAAGATGGAGAGAGGGAGAGAGGGAGAGAGAGAGAGAGAGAGAGAGAGAGAGCCAGAGAGGGAGAGACGAGATATCCCCAGCAGACAAGTTTCGTTCCGCAGCCACCTGCGTATTGTCTTAGAACGGAGAAAACTTTTGTACTTGCTTGCTCTCTCGATTTCTTTTGTGCGTAAGCATTGTTTTATCTCGTAGAGCCTTCGTGGCGCGTGGTTTGTCGGCTTTTCTTACACAAAAGCGTTCATGTTGTAACGACAAGTCCATGGAACGACCTCCCTTCGTTCTTCGGTCGATTAGTTTCACGAATCATCGCCTTAATTTTCGCGATCATCGGCATGTTCCTCTCCCAGCCGGCAGATGTCGAAGAACAAGATGGAAAAAGAACAAGGTCCCTAATAAAACTTTACCCTCGTCCGTGTCAAAAGCAGTGCTAAGATTTTTTCCGCCTATTGTCTTATTTTTACGCTTCGATTTTAGCGGAGAAATCGTGAACCGGAGTATCGGTGGAAGCGTGAACATTTTTTTTTCGACCGTTGCGAACCTTTGTCTTACGCGTGCCAAGGAACAATGCGATTAAATGAGAGAATTTCAATTCGCTTTTTCACTCTGCTCGCTCTCGCACGGTGAGCGATCTCTCGCTTCTCATCGTCTCCATTGTAATTCGAAGACCACACTGACCATCGAATTTCCGGGGATGAACCGATAGGGGTGGTCTTTCTGGGCCACCCCTAACGCAACATCCCCGTATTACAAATTTTTATGCGCAGCAACATCTCTTCTGTCGCAATTATAACATTTTATTTTCACCGATTTACAAATAATCCAACCCCCATTAATGCAAAGTAGGGAAGTTTGTTAAAAATGCGATTTAAAACAGCACGTTTTCACTTTGATCCGAACTTTATGGTGGTCCTTTTACGGTCGTGAATATTCCAAATGAAACAAAGAATGTTAAATACGAAATAAAATCGTAATCGTTGAGTGATTACCCAAAGTCTGATCCAAAGGATTGTAATACTCCCTTGAAACCAAACCTGATATAAATCGTTCTCGTTCCAGGTCAATTCATAACCGCGGAATTGCCGTGGCAATCAGAGGCTAATTAACGATATTAATCCGTCTGGTCCGCATTGATAATTCGCCCATACATCAGAGTCCGATCTCTCGCGATCTTTCCCGGTCTTGGGGTCCAGCATTTCGCGTCGCTTCTTGCGAGGCTTCACCGGCCGAGTGGGGTTCGTAAAATCGATTAAAGTGATGAACTGCCAAGTTCTGCCGGAGCCAGAGAAAAGATATGGCCGAAGATCAGCGATCCGTGGAGAAATAATATAAACCGACTGAGTGGGGGCAGGGGGGGGGGGGATCACGGGGTAGTTTGTAACACAAGGACAACGAGGCGAACACAGGCGATAGAGCGAGACGAGGCTCCTAATTCCCAGGGACAATGCGTCGAACGAGACCTGAGATATCCGGTCGTCGTTGGTCGAGTCCACGCGCGCCGAATGCCTCATCAAGGGGACTATGCGATAATGAGGGAATGCATCGATGTGTGGGATATTTCCTCTCGACGCGAAGGATTCGTGGTTCTGGTCCGTTCTCTCTCGATCTTTCTATGCATAATCCGCTCTTTCTCTCTCTCTCTCTCTCTCTCTCTCTCTCTCGCCCACATCTTTCATCTTTCTCTTCCAGTTTATCCTTCATGCTGACTCCATCAGGAGCGCATGAATAAAAGAACACCGGCGTTAATTCATTCGAGAAATTCGACTCTCGGCTCTCCCGTCTGTCATGGAATATTTTATGCGCGATCTCATCCCCGTGGTAACTTTTTTTCCGGCGACTTACACCCTTGTCGCGCTCCCGGGTTGCTAATAATTATGTTTTTCCGACGATAGCTTGACACGGGACACGTTATCCCAAAGATCGGTGAAAGAAACCGAAGAATTCTTCGAGCTTGCCGAACTCGCCAGCCTCTGTCGTTCACGAATTTTTGGTCCTCGATGTACGCATCAAAGTTATTCGCTCCGGTTACCAGCGATTGTTCGCGTTTGGCAGACTCATCGACAGGTGAGTCACAGGTGATCGTTCGAAGATAGCGTGTGCGCATGCGTGGTCTCTCGTTCGTTCGCGTCGGCGCTACGGACGCGCCGCGCGGTGGGCACTGACCGGGGTTGACGCAACGGGGGACTGCCGACACCCCATGGCGCGGACTCCACGCTACATCATTTCGATTATACCGTGAGCCACGGTGCGATTAAAAACTTCGGATAATTACGGCAAAAGGGCCAATATATATACTTTTCGACGATACTCGCCGGCCCTGTGAAACGTACGCGGGGGTGAAATTTTTTAAACGCGAATTTTTCATGCTTTCGTTTCTTTCCATTCTCATTTCTCTTCCATTTTCTTTGTTTGTCCATAAATTTCTCTTGTCTCGTACTTTCCTCGTTGCTGGTGGGCTAACTTTGATGTCGTATTATATGTAATCATGATCGAATATTTCAATTTTTCATTATCATTTCAGTTCACGTTGTATTTTATGGAACAAAAATACCGTTTTGAAGGTCATCGTTGTATCTCCGGTAAAACGTCACTTAAAGAAAAGTCCACGGCCATGAAAGGGTCTCAAACTGGATTCGACCTTAAAAGAGAGACCCACCTCGTTATATCCCTTACAATGCATGGCGTCACCCTTATTTCTAAAGGATTATCCCTCTCTTTCTCCCGCGCGATGTGTTTAACTCGTTCCCAGCTCGATGCGGTTTCAGGTGGTGTTGGTGGTCGCCGAGGGCGCAGCGAGAGGGAGAGAGACTTTGGGTCTCCTCGTGGCCCAGTGTGGCGTTTTTCGCTGCCAGAAAGGCGTGCCTAAACAATGAAGTTTATGGCTAGGGCCCCGCGGGAGCGGACTGGCCCATTAAAACAATCGACAGTCGTGTGTGCTCTTCTGGTAGTGCCCTCGGAATATTTCGGGGGCGCGCGTATATTCACGTATACGTAGGACTGTTAAGGCGGTATGAGGGATGCAAATGCAGGCGAGAGAATACAATGGCGTCCCACGAACGGGCCGTGGCAGTAAATACCGGTATAATTGCCAGGCTCAAAAGTTAAGGCGCTTTTAGTCGTTCTTTCGCCGCTTAGTTCTCTTGTCCGACACCGCGTGGCACCATCGTCGCGTCGGGTTCACCTCGTTCCGCGAGCGAAAGAGCATTCCGCGTTTTCCCGTTTGTCCGCGAATGCAAATTTCAACCGAACCGGGGCGCGTCTGCGCCCCTCCGGTGAGTCATTGATGCCGCGTGACAAAAAATGCTCGCGTTTCGTTTTGCCTCCATTACCGAGAATTTACAGATAACTTCATCGATCGGCCATCGCTTCTCCAAAAATTCAATTAGTAAATTCGTGTCTCCCGAGTGTGATTTACAGATTTATATTAAAGAAACATCGTCATGGCGTTCGAAAAGCTAGCTAACAATGATTGACGAAAAAAAAAAACAGTTTTTTAATACCACGGTGAAGGGGCAAGGAAAGAGGGGCTTGGTGTTAGATTTTATCATAATAGAGAAACAAGTTACGATTCAATCTCGCTATCGACCGAGGGCACCATGACAAATGGGGCGGGTAGAGAGGAAGGGGGGGGGGGGCGAAGGACGCGCTACGACTATCGAGAAGCTGATGATCGTGAAATAAAATCTCGAGCCGAATGCCAATTATTGTATAAAACCTTTCGCGCTCTCGATATACAGTCGTGCCTTAGACCCCTTTTTTAACAACGCATACATATAGACAAGAGGCTCGGGATTTGTTTTTTATTAGCCGTATCCAAACGAGCCATCAAATCGCGAAAGTTTGACGTTCTCGAATGATACAAAAAATGAAGATAATAAAACAAAAGTGTATATATATGTATATATGTTTCGTATCGCGATCTCTTCATGCGGCGTTAAAGCTTAATCCACGTGCAATCTGCCGTTGGGCATTAATATGTTTCCTAATGGGATTTTTATACCGTGGCGGGTGAACGAAGCCGCGCGAACGAGATAGAAATCGGTGGACGGATTTAGTAGCGGGATCGTGGACACGCGCGAGAGGGGCGCCGGCGTCTTCGACGACGACGACGATGACAATCACCGTGCCGTATGGACCATCACCACGGGTGAAACTCTTGTTTACTCAAGATTCAATTTTAGATTAAGTCGCGGTATCTCGTTCGGTTCGTATTATGCGCCGCGACGGTTCCGTCATCGCCGGTTACCGCTGTCCTTCGTCGCTCCTTATCCCCTCTTACTCCCTTTCTCTCTCTCTCTCTCTCTCTCTCTCTCTCTTCCCCTTGGCTAGTTTCTTGCCACTTTAGTCCATTGCGATACAGCATGAACCACACGTTGCCTATAGTAGACCGTGGATCTAAAAGTATCAATTTACCATCTATATCGATCTACCTGCCGAAGACTCGAGTGACCCGGAATATCGAGGAGCGACGGAGCAAGCGAGAGAGCCGAAGGCGGTTCGTCTCTATTGCTCCACGGGGTGAATTGAATAAAAAAAAAAAGAAACGCAATATGCGAGATAGGGAGGGAGGTTACCCACTCTCCTGGCCTCGCTTCCACGTCTTTCTCTCTCTCTCTTTCTCTCTCGTTTTCATTCTCTCTACACGCGCGCCACCAAATGGCCAATTCGTGTTTGTAGATTACCCCTATCTCCTTGGCACCCTGTAGCTGGCGCTCGTATCATCCACCGCCGTAGATTTTCATTTCTTATACACTTATTGTTTTACCTTTGTCCGTTTTTTAAAAATTATTATTTATTTCCTTCTCATGAATATTTTATTTATATTTTTTTCTATAATAATGTTTTTCTTTAACTATAGAAAAAATCGATTTCGATTTGGAAATTCCATCGTTAATTTAATTCCATTATTTTTATTATTCTTCTCTTCTTTTCCTTGTTTTTTTAATTGTGTGTGTGTTTTTTTTGTAATTTTGGAAATAACTATTCCGGTACGGGAATTGTCTTGTCGATTACGTCTTTCGCTCGCTAATGACCCAGCCTCGAGTATAATTTTCAAGGATCCGATAGATAATGCCAAAAATTGTGGTCACGACGATTATCTGATTCAACCTCGAATGGATTTTGGACCCCTTGCACGCCCTCGTACCGACGCGTCTGTTGCATTTCCGGCTGTTTTATTCAATCTCTACGTGAAAAGAAACGAGCTTTGCCGGCCCGAACGACTATCGGAAAAAATATCCCCAAGGGTCCGGTCAAGTCCGAGAGGCGCCTGCCTGGTGGGTGCCCCGGTTTTTTTTTTTTATCAGTCGAGAACGTCCATTTGCGTTGAACGTAATCGTCCCGGCGCGTCCATGAGAAAACGAGAAGCCCCGGAGCGAGGCATTTACGCAGGGAGGGGTATACATCCGAGTCGAAACGCTTATCGACCTTCGGTCCACGCTGATATTGACCAATATTGATTCACCGCGACGTCCCCAGAGAAGAAAGAGCCTCCGCCTCGGGAATGCACGAAATTCTGGAAGCACAGTCTCGTCGCCGAACGCGTTGCCGATAGCAACGGGATATAATGCGAGTCTCCTGCGCACGGACGACACTTGGGGAGGGAGGGGGAGGGGGCTTCGTTGATACCGCGGTCGAGACGTCTGGTGGCGGCATCGAACTCGGGAACATTGCGTCATCAGTCATGTCGGTACTTGGGCGTCGACGTGCCCGGACTACAAGACGGGTCGAAAATTTATTTAAATACCACCGAAGTTTTGGCTAATAGCCAGATTTTTACTTTTTTCTTTTTCTTTCCGTTCATGAATACATTAGTCGATTATTCGTTCTTAATGATTAACCTTAAATAGCGTTCTGTCTTCGCTGGAAGATGAATCATCGAGCAATATTCGAAGGTCTCTAGGTCGAAAGTTGATCCATCTCTGGTTTGTCCTCGACTCGTTTAGCCCGAAACAAATATCACGCGTGGACGAATCGTTACAGGCGATTCCTCGTTAGTCGCTATGAGGATCCGGCTCATAAACTATTTCTCAAGCGCGTTCACTTCGGTCTCGGGACTTGAACGTTGCGTTCCGAGTATATAAACAATAGGACCCTTAACGCAAAGAAAAAATGGGTCGAGCTTGCAAGAAGGAAGAAACGCGAGGAGACCCCCGAAATTTTAACATCTCGCGTTCGCTTTTTGTTTAGGCTAACCCCCCACGGGGATTAATGAACTCCGAGAAGTCGCGCATAACCGAGCACATAACTATATTCAAGGAGGTGGAAGAAGCGAGGTGGGCTAAGCCCCCGAAATATGGTCCGTGAAATATTTCTAAACACCGCGCGAGGCACAGGCGCGGTCGTCCGGCAAATCGGTCTCTCCAAACTCCGAGCACTCTCTCTCTCTCTCCCTCTCTCTCTTTCTCGAGGGCCCTCTCGAAACAGCTTAAAGCCAAAGCACGCGTATAATAATAGCTAATAAAGTGAACGCGCGAGCGGAGCACCGCATGCCTGTGGCAGAGCAGGTGGCTTCTCGCTGTTATACTACGCGGGACTACGTACGTGTAACGTACGCGCGCGCGGGACACACACTCCGCGGTTATCATCCGGCGAACGACGAAAACTCACCCGAGGCACTGAAATTCGTACGGGGAAGTACCGCATTACGGGATTTAGTACCAAAAACCTGCTGTTCGAAAATTCTCTCCGGTTCGAAGATCGATGAAAAACGATCATGAAAGAGGTCATTTTTCGTCGATCAAAAAAAAAGAACAAGAAAATTTATAGAAAAGGGTTGGATACGGAAAAAGGGTGGAAATCTCGGACCTGCGAGACATCAATTTTCCCCTTTTTTTTATACGATCGACGTCAGTGGCACGAGCATAAATCATAAGACCCGTAATCCCTGGCTGCTTCACGCGTCATGCTCGATGCGAGCGTTACGCCCCGTGAATGTCAATCCCCTGCGGCTAGTTACTGCACGCTGATCTAGGTCTCCGTTCGGTCGCTCGATTTATCGCTCGATTCGTCGCTCGATTCGTCGATCTACAATGTACCGGTAAAAAATCACACGTAGCATGTGTCGAAGCATGAAAAATTGAAAATTGAAATCGTCACGAGGCTCGAGGACGCGGTTTTACGCTCGCGTTTCGCATCATTGGCAATTCGCGAAGTATGTCTCTATTTTCTTCATTGGGATGTGAAATTTGATATCCATTGGAATAAAAATGGAGAGAGAGAGAAAGAGGAGGGAGGGAGGTAGAAGATAAGTAGTGGACAACACACGCGTGTCCACGTCCGAAAAAAAGGCCAGCTGTGGGGGTTGGTAATCGGCGAAATGGGAGATAGTCGGAGAAGCGAGGGAGAGAAAGAGAGAGAGAAAATCGCAGTCAAGACGACGATCGCTCGTGCAGAAGAGCCCACAGAGAGAGAGAGAGAGAGAGAGAGCCGGGTGTATGGCTCACCCTCCCACGCTTCCAGACAGAATAAAACTACGCGAGGACGATCATAAGTACCGAGGAAGTACTCACGTGGGGGTGGAGGAACGGGCGGAGGGGCCGAAGCGTGCCCCCGCCGGTCACTCTTTCTTTCTTTATTTATCTCTCTCTCTCTCTCTCTCTCTCTCTCTTTCTCTTCTCTCTCGTTCCTCTTCTTCTTTTTTTCTTCGCCTCAACCCTGTACCGCCGCCTTCTTTTCTCGAAGAGCAGTTCGTCGCGTCGTGAACACCGATAGCCCCGGAGCGCCACAACGGAGCAGGGAGAGTGAACTCGGACACGCTCACAGATATAACCGGAGCGCTACGTAACACCGGCTTTGTATACGTATATGCAGCATCGGCCGGTCCAGTTGTAACGCTAATGCCCTCGTGCATTCTGTGTGGGCGTGTCCCGATGTAAGGAACCGAGAGTGAAAGAGAGAAATCCACGTACACGCATACACACACACACACACCCACACATACATACACACATGCATGCGCACGAATACGCACGCACAAACACACATACACGTATATGTATATAATCTATACGAGTATAGAGGGCGCGCGTGCACCGTCATTACTTTGCGGGATTTGCAATTGGTCGTAAATGCCCCGAGGTCCTGGCCTCGCGTGCGACGATCGTACGTGTCTTTGGTTTTGTTTTTTTACCTTTCGTTTCTCTCTCCCACCCTCTTTTTATTCTTCTCGTTCTCTTCTTTCATTCCGCACACTCCAGATCTATACTTTGGTATTACGTATCTCACGAGGGAGCGGGCGTTTCGTTTTTCTTTTTTGGTCCTTTTTTAGACGATATACGCGAATGTTTCTGCTACACGGTGACCCGAGTCGCGAGGCCGTTGGCTCGATCACTCGCTCGGGGAAATACTGGTTGAGTGACTCAACGATTCGCGTCACTTTTATCCATCGCGAATTATTTCGTCGTACGAGGACGTAACGGTCGTCGGGTCACGCGGACGGACATGGAGATTCAGCGATACGTCGGAGAGCTTCAATGGCGCTGCGTACGCCAGCGTCGCGAGGCTCTGCGCAGAATCATGCTGGGACCACGTGACACCTGCCATTGTCTCTCCGTCGATGCCGCAATCGACGCACGAGCGTACTTTTCGAAACACGGTCTTATAAAGCTTACGATCAGGCCGGAAACTTTATTGCATGATGATGATAGGGGAAACAAGAGAAGCTAGCAGGGCTGTTACGTTCGAACGGCGACGAGACTCTCTATTTATTCCTTTCGACACGATTAATTTTCTGCCGAGTTTTACGAAGGGCTCGTAAACGTATCCTCGTTGGTACGGTCCAGAAAATAAGTCGAGAGGGAGAGAGAGAGGGGGGGGGGAGTACACCTTTCGTACGAAGAGTATGCAGGGGAGGGTCTGGATGAACGAACTAGCTGGATGAATGGGCCGCACGAGCTTTTCAACAATCTTTCGATCGATCCGGCTGAAAATAATGTTAAACTACAATCACGATTCCTTATTCTGAACGATCAACTGTTTTACACAATCCTGACGATTAAAATTGCAAAATTCACTCGATCGGTCGGATTTTTATTTTTTCATTTCGATTCGGGTTATATCGATTGCTCAATAGTTAGAATAAAAATTCGATCAAAGGGGTGAGGTTACAGACTTTCAATCGACGGAAATTTCATGACGGAAAAGCGAATTCGCCATGTTTTTTTGATCGTGAAAGAACGTATTAAATGCGGCGATGTTGCTTAAATATTCCATGTTCCTCGAGTGGTCCATCAACGAAGTTCCTCCCCTAAACACGAGGGCGTGTCAAGTGGCCTTGTCCTCGAGCCAAGAGGTTATACACGCGGAATCGCTGTTGGTCGCGGTATAGCTAGTCCCTAACCGATACCGCATCGCGGCAATCCTTGTATAGTCGTATTCTAGCTCGAGGCTATGCCGTGGCTTTTTTCTCGAGACAGTGGGTTTATATGCCGCCACATAGAACAAGAGCAAGAGAGAACACGTAAGAGAGTAGGGAGAGAGAAAGGGTCTCGCTGATTTTTAATCGTTAAACTGCCGTAACGTAATAACCGTTAATAACCGCGCCTTGTGCCGCTAAGTATCGAGGTGTTCGCGTGGGCGCCCGAGCCCTTCTCTCTCGAGAAACTTAAGACCCGCCGAGCTTCGCGACAGGTTGTTGCACCGTTGTATTGAAACGACTCGCTCGCTTTTCAAACGCAAATAGCGTACACGATTCGCGCGACCAAGTATTTTTCACACAATAACGATGCTAGCGAATAAGTGTTAGGCTACTCGAAACCTTCGAGCGCGCACACGTGACCCGCTGAAAGCGACCAATGATCGTCATCGATGCGTTAGCGTGTCGAGAAGTTGAAATCGTGACTTCACTTTTGAAACCCGCTGTTTCGTTTATGCGTTCTTTTCTCGCGCTTGTTCACATCTCGGCTCTAGAGAGAGAGCGAAAGGGAGAGATACAGAGGGAGAGAGAGAGAGAGAGAGAAAGGGAGAGAGAAAGAGAGCATAAAAGAGTCTCCGCAGGAGAAAGCCGAGAGAAGAGGACTATGGCGCGAGAGAGCCGTTAAAATATATGAATCCGGTGAGAATGAATTTAAGCCCTTCGGGCGTTTCTTCGCCTCTGCAACAGCAAGGACTCTTCATATATATATAATCTTTATATCTTTTTTCAAACCTTCAACGGATACTTCGGGCTATAAATAGTATCGCGTTAATATTTTAATATCCGGCCGCGATCGAGTCGGCGACGAGGGACCGGGAGCATAACCCATTGGGAGAAAGAGTCAAAGATATGAATATATATATATATATTAAAATACATTTTCAATGGAAACGCGTTATTACAGGCGCGTCTACCGGCGACTGATTTTTATGCACTGGCATCGACGCTTCTTCGAGGCTTTATTGTACCCTCAGAGGCGATATTATATATACGTATCGAAGAGAGCGCACGTGGTACGTTTTTATAAGGATTGAATTTTGCGAGCACGGGAGGTGTTGACACTTTATATTGTAATAAGAAGACCATAAGGTACCTGCGAGAAAGCGCGGCTTGAACGTGTCGAGAGCTTTACGGTGCATATGTGGGTCTCGAGGGGTAGAGAGTGGTGGAAGGGGGTTTGACTTGCCTTTTATCGTATTATTTCTTCGTCTGTTTTTATGACTGTACTCGGCGCGACGTACACTCTTTCTTTATTTATGCTATACATATATATATGTAAACGCGATTTCTGAATTCGACAGCAGGTCTCGCCCGCGCTCGCTTCGAGTATATATGGTAACGGTCGCAAAACGACAAACCAGATCTCGAATTCAACGTCTGCATTCTCTCCTCTTTCTCTCTTACACTCGTTTTCTGACGTCTTCGCAAACACCCGCGCTCTTTCTCGTCTCTATATGTATATGTTTGGCATTATATATCGTATGGAACTTTCGCGAGAATTGCCGATTCCGTTGTCAAGAACCAGACCATTCGATAGTCCCCCATATCGAAATGATATTTTGTCTCTATCGGAGACTTAAGTGCTCCAATCTTGAATTGCGACTATTCGCAACATGTATTATATGGGTGACGAGAGATGGTGGTAGCTTCTTATCAATAATCCAATTTTTATTGTTTAATCATCGTCTCTTCTCGCCTGACAATTCTATTTTTACGTTACCGGTGGAACCGGAAATATTGGTTATTCTTTACGAAAAAAAAAAAATTAGATGAACCTTCATCGAATAAAATTGTAGTCAGTAAATATATAATAATATTTATATTTTATAATAAAACAAGAAATTATTCCAATTAGATATCAGATAACGTTGATTTTCTTCCAGACTCGGTATTTCCCGGTGAATTGTGACGACATTTGTTTAAAAAATATTATTTATTAAAACTTCAACGAAAGAAAAACGTTGATTTTTCATGAAATTGTTGTTTTTTCTTCCAATACGTCTCACAGATCTCCGTTATTCTCCGTCGTTATTTATTTCGCGAAACAATCTCGAAAGACCATCCCTTCTTCGAGATAGCAACGTTGAATAATCCAGCTCAGTCTCGGACTTATCTCTGGCAAAAGCAACCCTCTCTCGCACCCCGTATCCCCTCGCCCCCATTGCCCGGTATAAAACCTTTGTTTCCCATAAATCACGAGTCAGCTCTCTCACGAGGCACACGCTCGGTACACTCTCGGGCAACGAAGACGAAGTTCTCTCCAGGAATGGGCAGGTGCTGCTGCTCGTGCGCGTCGCTCTTTCTCTCTCTCTCTCTCTCTCTCTCTCTCTCTCTCTTTCGTCTTGCACCCACTGTCACGCTCGGTGCACCCGTGCCTGCGATACTCGCCTTCTTCTTCCTGTTCTCCTTCTCCTCGTCTCGTAATCCTTTTTTCGCCCGCTTCACTGTTCTCCGGACTATGCACACTCCATATTCTCTTGAAACCTTGCCCTTCCCTCTACTCGCCCAACTCTGTACGTGTACCACCGCGATATCTTTCGCTCTCTTTCGTCTACCCCGACGTCCTTTCTTTTTCTTCCTCTTCGTTTAAGTGCTTTTTTATGTGGTTTCACCGATTCGCTCTCGTCCTACCCGTCACTTTGGTCCTTCAATCCCTTCTCTCTCTCTCTCTCTCTCTTTCTCATTCTCTTCTTCTCACGTTCTTCTTCCTCTTCGTAAGCATTTCTCTGGCTCGCGTTTCCTCGTCTCGCGATCCTCGCTGGTACGGTGCCCCGCGCGAATTTTAGGCTCACTGGCAATGCACGGCGTAATTACCGCGTCCTGTGGTTTGCTGGTGGTTTGCCGAGGTGGTAGCGCGCCCGCATCCGACTACAGGTGGTCTTTTCTCGCGTCCGCGCGCCTCACCCAGAGTCCGTTCTTCGCCAATTTTGTATATATACATCACCGGGCTCCTTCGTCTTATTCTTCTTCTTCCCGAGAGAAAACATCAGCGTGTCCAGCGCGCTCCCAATGGGAGAGCGAAAAATTCTCCCGTCCATCTTCTCCCTTTTAAAGCGAATGAGAGGAAGAGAGAGACGTCCGCGAAATTATACACGAGCGAAAGCCACGAAGTGTATTTCTCCTTCGGATAAGCGAGCGCCCTCGCTCGCGTAAATATATATATAAATGTGCTACGGGAGTTTGGCCGACACGCTGAGCGCGCACCACGATTTTCGCCCCCAGAGGGAAAATACGAGGCGAATCTTCGGGGCACTTTGCCCTCGGTTCCCTCGTCTTCGGCGACTCCCCGAGTCGAGACTATCAGCATCCCTTTCTCTCTCTCTCTCTCTATCTCTCTCTCGTTTCTCTTCCAGGGAGCCACTGGCCGCGAAAAGATTGTACCGAAGGTCGCGCGGCAGGAGGGAGGAAGGGAAAACGTTCTGTGCAGCATGAACGGCAGCAGCATATCGTGCACGTGTATAAGTATCCCGGGACTGGTAAACTCGACTGCCGTCCGTTCTTCCAACGTTGCATACAGCGTGGGGTCTATGGTACCACCCAGAAAATATGCAGTTGCGGACTAAGAGAGCAAAGAGGTTCGAGGGGCAAGGGGGCGTGGTTCTGGTACTCAAAGATTGCTCCAACGATCTTTTACGAAGTTGTGAGTACTCTCGCCACTCTAGTACACAACTTGCCGGACCTCGAATCTACAGATATATTATACAACAGAGATTCGACCTACGTACGATCTTGCTTCTTATTTATCTGTTCTCCTCGGTGAATATTTAATTGGTAGAAAAAAAAAGTGGTTTTACGTTAGAATTCGATGCAAAATGAGATATTATCGATGCTTGTTTTGATTTTATATATTTTTTTTTGTCTCCCTGACGGACGAATGAGATAATGGCAGCTTATCGACGAATACGAAGACCATACGTATTAGACGGAAACCGGTGGAATTTACGTTTCAATGGTGGAATAAGAGGGTCGTGGGGGGGAGGGGGGAGGAGGTAAACAGTAGAAAGAGCTTGCGCTTGACGGCCAGAGTCGTGATTCCTCCGGCGTTCCCTCCGTTCTCTCGTTCCACGATTCGTACTTCTTCGCAAGGGCGTACAGCGATATATATATATGGCGATGGCAAAGCCAAGTTGCGATAATGGCCGGTCTCGAGAGACCCTGAAGTACCCCTCGTGAGTACTTTTCTACCGCATATCCTACAGTCGTGGAAGCATTGCGTTCGCGCGTGGACCATCATCAGCACATAAGGTAGCGACGTACAGTGCCAAAGGCTCTTGCGAGACCTCTTTGGCTCGCGTTGCTTGCCTTTATAGGCGTAATGAAGAGAGAGAGAGAGAGAGAGAGAGAGAGAGAGAGAGAGAGAGAGAGAGAGAGAGAGAGAGAGAGAGAGAGAGAGAGAGCGAGAGAGCGAAAGCAAGACGGAGTAAGGGGCGCCGTGTGGTGGACGGGGCGGGGGAGATTTCGCTCATTGCGAATGCGCGCGTAACCTGAGACTCGCGGTCGCGAGAAACTCGGCGGCAGAGCGCGAACAGTGACGTTTTAGCGGCTCGAAAGGGGAGATATGAACGTGAAACGATATAACGTATCTGAGTTTTCAGCATAAACACACACGGCGTATTGCGTTCCGCGTACGGGAGACGGGAGTCGTCGTGTAATCGGAGATTTCACGATTCCGCGCGTACGAACAGCACGCGGTACATGCGCGAATAAGTGAAACTGGTTTTGCAGCGAGATGCCGAGAGGAACGTGGAACGGGGAACGGGGTGGCCGGGAGGGGGGAGGAGGGTTTGAGAGGAGGGTCGAAAAATTGATGCCCGGTAACTTTCGAAAATCTGGCGGGTATACCTCACGTCCGAACCAACGAGACGGAAATCGACGACCGATTAACGCAAAACGCGACAGGCTGTAATCTTCGCGACGAGACTCCGCTCCTCCCTTCTCGCGTGTACGAGATGCACTTTTTTAGCGAATGCTCCCGTGATGTAGGTCACGAGATTCAGGAAATTGCTTATTTAAACGAAAGGGAGTTAATGAAGGGAAACGTATAAAGTGCGAAATATAGGGAACGCTATCGATATGAACGATTTTTAACGATTTTTCGCGGGATTGAAAACAAAGGTTCAATATTGTACCACGATATACGAAACGCGTTCGATGTTTGTTGTTGTCAAATTGGCGAATAAAGGGACAAATTAAATATAAGTAATAGGATTGTAGTTAAAAAAATGAGACAATGATTCTGATTTTATATGAAATGTAAAATAGTGGACTGTATACGTACGCTTATTATAAAATAAAATACAATTGTCTTTTAGCTAGCACAATGAAAGGTAATGCAGAAATTTATATATAACATGATTTCTTGTTTATGTCCTGAAAATTACTTCGACAAGTAATTCTATATTTATTTTGTAAAAATAACTTTTTCAAGTGATATTCGAAAACCGATAAAATGATGAAAAAAATTGCACAAGTCCGTATGAAAAGAGTTACCGCCGTTGACGTAGAGTGTTTCGTACATATCGTAACATCTCTCTACGACGTTTAACACCACGCGCATGATAGAACGCGCGAGATTCTTTTGCGGTTTTCACACCGTTCATCCCGAGATAGCCGTCTGCGCGTGCCTCGGTAGAAAGCCCTTCCTAAGCCCTTCAATTTGATCTCGACGGAGCGATATCTCACCGCAGCGTCTCGACGGCAGCGCGCTCGCGGTTTATACGAATCGACGAGAGAGGCAAAACTGATCGACGTGTTTGGTATGTAAGATCGAGGCGTTCGCACTCGCGATATCGCATCCCGAACCTCGGGGTTCTTATTCAAACTGGCACGTATAAAACGCGTGTACCGCCATACGCCACGTAATATTCCTTCGCTCTTTTCCGTATAAATCTGAGGGGCGCGGAAGAGAAATGAAAAAAAAAAAAAACAAAAAGAAAAATATTTACGTATGGGGGAACATGCTGCACGTGAACAGCACAAATACCGCTTAATACCGTAGGACCACGTGGATACGTATGCAAACGTACGAGAAAGATGCATACGGTATATACACACATCGACGATAAATTATTTTTCTCATATGCGCGCGTTCTTCATATATATATACATATATATATATATATATATATGTATGTACCTAGGTATATATACGGTCGAGGAACGTGTGCTGTACGTGCGGCCTCGGACGACTTTCACGTTCTCGCGGGGTTCCTCCGCGTGTATGTATATGAGCACGGCATCGCCTCACCCGCGAGCGTTCGCGGCGTTCACCCGCGATGTATAAAATTCTCGACATGATAATTTCGAGATTTATGTTCCACGCGGAGGGGCCAGCTCGCGCGAGCAATCGTTGAAGCCCCGCGGTACACGAACGTTAACGACGTTGATTTTACCCCTCGACGAATATCTCTCTATCCCTCCCTCTCACTCTCTCTCTCTCTCTCTCTCTCTCTCTCTCTCTCTCTCTCTTTGTATAAATATATATGTAGATGTTCTTCTTTATCCTTCTTTCGTTTCGTGCTTCGTAGATTTTCTCGCGAGCTTCATCATCTCGAATTCATATCGCACACCGTCCGCGATTTTTCGCTCACGACGAAATCGTTTCTGGCCAATTGCTCGTTCGCGTTAGAGGATGTAATTCGCCACTGGAGAGGAATCCGGGAATTTATCGTTGCTGGTAATATTTACGGGTCGGGACGGTATGAATATTCAGACGGGGTTTATTTTACGTGCTCGTGTCGCTTCCTTATGTTCTCTCGCCGCAATGTCCATACTCCCTCTTTGCTCTCCCGGGCTCAATATACCTACATTTATGTATTATATACGCTGGCCCAACCGTGGGTCAGGGGTTAATGAAACCTCGTGAAAAAATGCAAATAAGTGGCGTATGTCTATGTATGCGTGTGCGATTCGCAAGGCGCATTACGCGGTCGTGTCCCCGTATCCCTCCTCCTCTCCCCCTTCCCCGCGATGTCCTGGGTTCCGCTACTTTCGGGAGAGGGCTAAAGTATTTGTGCGAACGCGGAAAAGAGTCTCGTGATTCTTCATGCTCGCTTCGGGCCTTTTATGCTCTTTGCCCGGTGACCGGTACCAAACCGCGTATGCATATGTGCCCGGTTACCGACAAAACCGAACCCGCGTGGCTTCTTGCAACTTTTTTTTTATCTTCTTTTACTTTTTACATTCACACTTTTGGCTTTAGATCCTTTTTTTACCGCTTTTCGATAACACGCAGAAATTTATGCGCGAGCCAGAGAGACGGAGAGAGAATTATCTGAAATAAAAAAAATAAATCTCCTTGCCGAATCGCTCGAACATTTGCATAAACGAGACACCGACGGACTTTCTTCCGGGCCGTAAAAATGTACGATACGAGTGACGAAAGCAATTGATTTGAAAGTTTTTTCATTTTTTAGTCTGAAATAATAATTCGACGATACGACTGTTATTTTTTTTTTTTTTTATGAAAAAACTTGTAAGAATTGTTAAAAAATATTGTGTTATCCTGTTATATTATTTTTTAAATCCGTTCGAAATTCTGCCGAAAATTAAAATTGTCGGAACATTTCAAGATTTTGATTTTCTACGGCGATAGAAATGTTAAACGTATCACGATTGTTCCAGAATTAACGAAACGGATGACAGCCGCGTATTAATTCCCATGCCAGTTAAATCAGAGCTTAATAAAGTTATATTCGAGCTACCGCTAATCCGACTTCCCTGCGAGATCTCTCCCTTTCCTTGATTTCCAGACTCGCACAAGTCGACTGGTGACACGTGAACGAGATCGAGCGACAGGTGCACACGTAACACGGTAGTCTTGCGTGCCGAGCAGTCTCTCTCTCTCTCTCGCTCGCATTTGCCAGTGTGCGATAGCCGCGAGTACCATATGGTCGGATCGTATCGCGTTAGTCAAACCAGAAGCAGGAAGCCACCGAGAGCGATCGTAATAGGATAGCTAACGCAGATTGCGCGCGCCAGACACGTCGGTGGTGGAAGTTCAACGAGGAGAACCCTTCCTAGACGATAATTAACTCATCTTGCGGCTTCGCCCCGTGAGAAGTTTGCTCGTATCTTCAATCGGATCCCTCGAATTCAATGACTTCGGGTTTCCTTCGAGTTCGTGATTTCCCTCTGCTTTGTTCCAATCAATTTTCGACGCTCGGCAATCTTGCCATAGATTCTCGAGTGTACAGGTGCGCCGAACTAAATACTTGTAGATATATATGCATTCGTATCTTCTCGTCAACTCTATGATTTACGGTCCTAATAAACTTTCCGAAAATTAGCATAATGCTCGAGACGAAAAGGGGTCGAACTCGCGCGAACGATTTTTCGTCCCTTTTTCTTACCTATGCTCGTATATATATATATGTACATATATGTATAGGGCAACGTGCGTATGAGCAGTTTGTAGGTTGGTCTTCATAATATTGTTGCATGATTTACAGCCGTTTTGGTGCACCGATGCACCCGTTTCGGCCGAACCATATATAGAGCTGTACTGTTGGTACCGATTATCGTCCGGCGAGCGTGCGCGCGCAACTTTTTCTTCGTAAAACGCATGTTAATTACGAGACATTGTTTTAATTTTTCCGGCGCGGCAGGTACATCGCGGTTGGCGCCCGGTCCTTTATTATCAACGGTCCGACGATGATTTATGGTCGACGAAAAGAAAAAAAAAAGATGTTCGTGCAGGACACTAATTTTCTTATGCGCGCCGCAAAAAATCGTACTCTGACGTAACTTTTAATTCCCTCTTCGAATATCGGTTTTTCGCTGGAAAAATTAATTCCGATGCAAATGTCAGATGCGAAACACACGCGCTTCGAAGAAAGTACCTACCGATCTCCCAGCTCGAGGATACCCGGTGTGTGGTATATGACCCGCGTTCGATCCACTCCCCGTTCGCTTATACTTAGCACGGGAAGAGAATTTCTTTTTCTTTCTTATCGTTTGTTTTTTTGGCGATTTCATTTTCTTTTGACTCGCCGAAGAGCGAGAGCGCGCGGTCTCTCCACGAGTATCGTCGGCAATCAAAACGCGCGCGCGCGTGTTCCCTGTGCGACTTTCGAGACTCTGACGAGGAGAGCGAGCGACTAATTAGGTGCAATTAAATCCAGCCGAAGGGGTCTGCAAAAGGGGCAGTGAGTTTCGCGGATCTGGATTGTTGGCTCTCGCACTCACGCATCTGCGCGTCGCGGTCGCCTCTCTCTCTCTCTCTCTCTCTCTCTCTCTCTCTCTCTCTCTCTCTCTCTCTCTCTCTCTCTCTCTCTCTCTCTCTCTCTCTCTCTGTCTCGCTCGCTCTTTCCCGTGTCACGGCGCAATGAAAAATTCTCTCCGAGTGCTTATGGTATCTCGATGAATTTATATTGCTACGGCCTTGATTCTCGTCGGGCGCCGTCATGTGATCGCAACGATCCATGAAAGAGCTCATGGTATAGATATATATATGTATATATATATATATATATATAGATGTACATATGTATGCATATGTATATATGTACGAAACGTTCGGCCTGCGCTCGTGCAACGATTTTTTTTGCTCCGCAATCGCGAAACTCTCGGCTCTCTTCTCATCTCTTGAGCAGCATGACCATATATTACCAGGTCCAATGAGGGCCCAGCTTTCGCGTGTATCAACTGTAAAAATGCATGAATTATTGAACGCTCCGCGGCCTCAGCCCGCAACGCCATTATTATCTTATTTTATTGGCCGTACAATCGTAATAAGAATAATCTCGATACATGTGTACGATATCGTTTCGTTTCTTTTTTTAACTCTTGCGATTGTACCGATAGTGGGGAGGTGGGCCATGGTTCTATGTAAAAGCAGGACACATTCGTGATGTCGAATGAGTTTTCGTTGTATCAGGATTTGTGCGCTAATGAGCTCGGACAGTCATTGTCAACAAAAGGGAAGGTCACTGTACGTGGAAGACGCGATACGAGCTTTTGAGATTATTTGTTTTTAGTTAACGAGCGAGAGAGTTATCAATTTTCGTGTAACCTTTGTCATGTCTTGAATTGTTTTTGTGTTTGACATTCATTCGTACCGTGATACAAATTTTTAATCGAATTCCACCTTGACACAATTTGATTGTTTTTACTCCTAAAAGTATAAGTGAAAAAATGTGAGAATTATTGATTGGCAAATTCTCAGTGCGATAAATTACGGTGGCTGTTTAATTATTGATAAAAGTTTAATTTATTCCAATTCTTTAATAATTTTTTCCGTAAGAGGTTATATATTTTTTTTAATCCACTTTCCCTGCATCATCAACTCTCGAAGCTCTGCACGGGTTAATATGAGTTTTAAAAAAAATATGAGTTGCAGCTCGCTCACGCTCTCGTTTGTAACTCTCTCGCCGCACCGACGATATTTCGGCCCGAACTGACGATATCGCAATGTGTTATATTCCCACGAGCTGCCCGAAACTCCGTCTTTCTCTCTCAGTCTCCCCCCCCCCTCTCTGTCTCTCTCTCTCTCTCTCTCTCTCTCTCTCTCTCTTTCCCTGTCTCCCTCAATGGGATCTCGGCATCAAAGCGGATTTCGCGTGTGCATAACTTCGGTGCCCAATTAATAATACCGAGCATACCTAATTGCTCGGCTGATTATGATCGTATATTACACAAGACACGCAAACTTATAGCCTGTTTAAAGGGAAATCCGTGAAGCAGAAGGCTATCTCGCGAGCGATTCGCGTTATAGTGCCTCTATATCATGAGTACACGGAGCCGCTGGAATTCTACACGCCCGATCATTCTCTTCACGTGCGTTTCAATTGAAAATACCAGCATTTTTCCATCTTGGCAAAAATATTGTCGGCCCTCGAAAATAAAGGCGAAACTTGAAAAATTAGCCAATGGGTGGCATAAAATTCACTCATCGAAAAAAACTCTAATAGATTACCGAAAAATTTATTATACAACATAAATTCCCGAGGATTTTTATATTTATTTATGGAAATTGAGCGGCGTAAAAAAAAATACGGTGAACACCTCTTTTTTACCTATCGGCGATAAATTCGTAAGGTCTGACAGAGCCCGACGAACCACAGAGAAAGGATAACGGTGCTGCCAGGGCAGAGACTCTCGAAGTAAAAGAGGACCTATAATCGCAGTTTCGGCATAATGCCGAGTCTTTTTCGGCAATGATTCCAAAAACGCGAGAGTATAGACACACATGTACGTGCCACACACCCTCGGAGCTCCCGACAGTTTCGTGCGTCCAGAGGGACGATGGGCGTTCAAAAACGAAAACGCGAGCTCTCTCTCTCTCTCTCTCGCGAAAAGACAACGGCGCAACGCCGAAAGTTTGGCAGGAGAGGAAAGGAAGGCCCCTTAAAAAAAGCCCCAACTTCGTCGGTAATACGCCTTTTTAGGAAGCATAATTTTCTTCGGCATTGGTTATTTTTGTTTTCGCTTGATTTTTTTGTCCCGCGCGATGGGGCGAACCGCCATAAATAAATGTTGTTTTTACGGCTGCCAAATTGGCCGTTTAAAGTACATTGGACTTTTACTGGTCTGCGAGGACTCGCGCGAGAGGATACACTACTATATACGAACTCAACATCTCGGTGAAGAGACGAGAGCACAAACTTGACCGAACTCCGGAGAAAGAGAGAGAGAGAGAGAGAGAGAGAGAGAGAGAGAGAGAGAAAGAGAGAGAACAGTCTCCACGAGAGATGAAAGTTTACGAATACGTTCTCGTTCGGCGATTCCACCGAGCCGAAAGAGTCTTTCGTTCTCTGGCTGCTGTAAGAAGAAGAGGAACCGCCCTTATTTTCAAATGGCTCGCGCATATTAGTCCGAGACGCGGCGCGCACCCTGCATCAACCGAAGAATATTGCGCGAGCTCATCCGGGGTCTTTGGATTTTTGGTTCGTGCTCGGATAGCGCCCGAGGTTACGAGACTTTTTTCGGTGAGATAATGCAGCCTGGTCGCAGCGGCGTGTAACGCACCGGAAGCATGAAACATTCACCCCTCGAGCCGAAATTAATAGACAGGCACGATACTATAATGCATGTAATATTGCAGCATACTTTTCGGCTCATGAACACCGAAGTATCTACATAAATCTTGCGAGTCTGACACAAATCCCGAAGTTCAATTAATTGCTATGGTGTAATGATGTTCGAGCATTCGTAAGAATATATAGGTAAATCATCTCTTTAATCGAGCAATGAAACAAATTGGATCGATGACGAAATTCCGAAATTTGGAAGGGTACATTTTTTATAGTCTTTATACGAGGCGAAATATATGAGTTGTCGAGGGATACCCGTCCGTGCCGATAAAATAACGAACGGCCTCTTTAAAGATTCTCAAGCATAAAATATGTTCTCTAAGCGTATAAACAAACGAACAAACGCACCACTGAAAGTTGAGTGAGACCCAAATTCACGAGCGCACGTGCTCTTCGTTCAACGATAAAACCATATAACAGAAGATTTGCGCGTTAGATTTATTTTACGAGTTTCCCGCGAGGAATATTAAGAGTCTTCGCGTGTACCGCGCGATACTTTATAGACCCGACGATGATAACGGAAATTTTCTTTTTCGTAAAGTTTTCAGGATTTAAAAACTTCGCGATATAAGAAAATGGCGGCGGAGCGTTTCGAAAAAAATCGTTCTCGAGACGTAGAAGGTGAACATAATATAGTCCGCGATAAACAGTCAAGGTGAATAGTCCCTCGTGACTCCCGCGTATCATTAGTACGACGCTTCTTTTACGTAACGCTAAAAAACTTCAGAGAACTCGAGCTCATCATCCAGTTTCAAGTTACAGCATCGAAGATTCTCGTTTTCGCGCGCGAGCTGCTGTGATTGACGGGTTTCACTTGAAAAAGATCGCAACACTGTTAGCTCGTCACGTGTCCCATCAGAAGTGAAGTGGATGCGGTTTAATGAAATACTAGTGCAGAAGCCCGAGAATCTTCGTGAAGCCTCTCGCTGCGTAGTCCGAGAGACCGGCAGACTTTTATCGTTCTCGACAAAAGTTTAGTCCACCAGGCTTCGTGTTTCGCTGGGCTAGCTAAGAAATAATTGCATTCTTAATAGATCGACTTGCATGGTGTGCTAGAACAAAATACGCAGTTACATTTGGATCAAACGCATATTCGGATTTGACACGTTAACAAAATCTAAAAAATGTAAATTGCAGCGAAATTTGAGTTTGCCGGCAAAAAACTCCAGTAAAAAGTCAACAACCAGATATCGAATCTATAAGATTTTCCCATTTTACAACGTTACAAAACTTTGACTCACTCCTCGATCGATAACTAGATCTCTAGACAAAGCGAGGAGTTCTCCTTATGCGCAAATGCGAATAAATGCTGGAAAACTCCCGCAAAGGGGATTTAAAATGACGTTTTATCTGTGGATTTCTCTGCGATTTACTCGAATACAGCAATATATACATATATATTGCAGTATTCGAGTATATATATTGCTGAGTATATATATATATTCGATATATATATATTGCTGTATATATATATATATATATATAGTATATGTTGCACAAGAAGAGAGCTTCTTATGTTCCTTCGAACGTGCGCGCGCCCGATCTCGTCGTTTGATGGCCTCGGGGCGACCATTACGTTTGGTCTAATGTTCCCTCACTTGATTTTAATGCCCTTCTTCTCGTTCAGACTTTTACGATTCTTCATTTTCATCAGACTTTATGTGCACCAGTCGGTGTCCCGGTGAAACACTGCGGAAGAGAGGGAGAAAAGCACGCTTCCTTCGTTCGGATTCCTCGTTTCGCCGTCTCTCATCGGTGTACCTACCTCGTTATTTTGTAGGTTCATTAGCGACAATTTCAGGTGTGCCGTTTGTCATGACGGAGAAACAGAAAGCCATTCGTACACTCGGATTGCTTCATTCGCCCCTCGTACCAAACCAAACATTTCTTTCGTTCCTCGCGATGTCGCACCTGATTCGTTGCTTTCGACGTTCGCATATGGTACTGCTATATTCGTGTTCCGATATACGGAACTCGTTGCGAAAAAGAGACGTTTAACACGCACACGTGGTGAACGCGAGGTTGCGATATGCACGAATCGATCGTGCCCGTAAGCGCGGCGATAGTCGGTAAGAAGAAAAAAGAACAGTCTCTCACCGGTCGGCGGATATATCGTGCGTGTTGGTGCGCTACGAGAAAACTTTTGCCAGGGTCCCTTCGTCGATCGCGAAGCCCTGGCAGAAGCTTCGGGCGATCTCGATCTTCGTGGTCGTTACGTCTTCACGCTGTCTTTTGCACGCACGAAACGGTCGCGCGGGCGCGCGCGCGCACATATTTTCGCCGTTCGCCAAGAGCGTTCGTGCGAATAAAACCAGGCGCGTGAGGGATATATCCGTACGTGTGTGTTCAGGAGAGGGCGGGAGGAAATAAGTATATGCATATCCCATATGTGAGAAAGACGAGAGGGAGTTTTGCCGGGAGGTTTCATTCGCTTGTGGTAAACGTTGAATCGGAACGAGACTGGTGCTGTACCGAGAGGTAGGAAGGTACTGGAAGAATATTAGCATAGCTATGAGGGGTGTGCTGTGTATTCAGCCAAGCTGTGGCATACGGCGAAACTAGTATTTTCCATGGAGATGTTTCCCGTGGAATATATTCTTGACTCCCGGAAATCCCGAGGATTAACATCGGGATGGGTGGAAACGTTGCACTTTAATGAAAGCTAAATGCAATGAAGATCGACGAAAGGATTGATAATAATTGTCTGACGAAGTTATTAGAGGGAACAGCGGGGGCAATTGCATCACTTTCGACACTTTTAATGATAATTTTGTGTAATAGTATTATTACGAAGGCGAGCGAGGACAGAATAATGGGAGGCAGGACATATTAGCAAGGCGAGACTAAAAGAATCACAAGTCATTATTTGCGGTTATAGTCTTGACCAGAGGGTCAAAGCGCCCCGAAACTCGGTGACGAGGAATCTAGATGTGAGGATGATTCGTTTCCAGTATCCTTTTCATTTAATTTAAATTTAATAATAAATATTTATCCATCACGAACACGAGGGCAAAGAAGGCATTTTTTTATGAAGAACCTGACCGATAATTGTTCAATAAAATTATAATAATGATGGAGAATGGGGTAAAGTTCTTAATTTTTCGCAGTTTTAATAATTATTTTACGATCAATTGCTAATAAAATAACTATAAAGGAGAACGGGGAGAGAGAGTTTAATTGCATAGCTGTTTGCATTTTTAACGATAAATTTATGATAATCTATTAATGAAATTACTATAAATCAGAGTGGGATCACTTGTTTAATTGGAAGAATGCGATTGTCTCCCGCTGGAAATGACTCCCTCCTCCCCTGGGCGATTATTACAAATTATTTCGTATTATATGAAAAAAAACCGTTACAAATTGCGATCCGTTAAATTTGAACTTCCTCGAGAAAATAGGACGCCAGATCGATCGTAGGAGTTGAAAATCTCCGTAGAAATTCCAGCATTTACCATCCACCGGCTAAGCGCGTGGGACGATAATTCTATGGCAAAGAATACAGAATTATACAGTTTTCGCGCATTAAGGGCCCTCCCGGTCGAAAATTCGATGCGCATATAATAAATAATGAATGCGACACGTTCGGAATGAATAATGAGCACGATCTATTCTTTTTTCGAAAATTCGAAACAGCTTCGACGCGAGACTGCCCATGCATCTTGCAGCAGAGGGCGGATGTCTCGAAGGAGACTCGCCACGTTTTTCCCGGTAGGTGGTCCAAGGGAAAAACGTTGAGACAGTGCGAACAAGTTTCACCTCCCTGTTTTTCATCGTGCTGACCGTCGGGACAAACTTTCGGTCGAATCTCGAGGATGGTTGGCCAAAAACGCCCACGGGCCTCTCCTGTACACGGTCCCAGAGCCAATTTCAATTTTATCTATCGTCATCTCAATTCCATCGGGAAAAGGTGGCACCGGTTGGTATTCTTTTCAGGGATAATAACGCACAAATACCGAAACTCTCGTGCTGACGCCGGGCACGTGCCTCACGCTGCGAGATAACGGTTCTCGTTAATGTGGCCAAAAAAGAACAAAAAAAATAATTCAATGGTTTGTGAATATTTTTCGATCCTGCGAGAGGCTTCGAGGAGAAAAGACCGGAGGATCGAAAAGAAGAAGAAAAAACTGAAAAGAAACGTCGAAGCAGGAAGACACGCGACAAAGCCCCGCGGCATCGCAGCCTTTCCCTTAGTCACCCAGTCGATCGTCAACCCTCGTCGTCGATGTTACCGTCGTCATCCTGACGCACGCTGTACGACCGCCGGGCAAAATACTCGGCAAATTTCTTCGACAACGAGAGAGAGAGGGAAGGAGAGAGAGAGAGAGAGCTGGCAAGAGAAACGAGAGAGTTGCGTGAAAACTCGCAATAACGGTAAAAGCAACGATCAACCTCTGGGCTAACCGGCGAACGAATACGCCGCAAAACTCCGGAACACTGGTGAAATTGTCATGGTCGGCGTAACGAGAGGGTGGCGAAAATTTACAAAGCAGCACGCGAGCTCGCGATATACAGTAATATTACGGAATTTTTGACAATATACGCCTCCGTATAAATATATATTATGTAAATGGTGCGCAAAATTGTTCACCCCGAGGGATTTGTAATTTCTCATGGATCGATTCGTCGTTCAGGGTCCCGTTCGTGTTCTTCAGATCTTCGAGAGCCGTATTCGCCCAAGAAATTACTATCGACAACTGGACAATCTACACCGTAGAACTAGACAAAACTGATAAATTCTCACACATTCACGTGTAAAGAGAAATCATATCCCGGTCGAAAATTCGATGATAATGACAATGATCACGAGACCTCTGAACAACTTTCGGATCGGGTCATTACGAATTTTGCGTGGGCTACAATTAAATGTGACGAACGTATCTTTTTTGGGCGGGGGCCTTGAGGCAAAACGACGCTTTTACACCTGTGAACGTTTGGAGTTTGCAACGAAAAAAACAACGTATCGTTCCTGCTGAGATGAGTTCTATATTTTGCTCTCCTTAATTGTGGATAATCGACAGAGTATCCTCTCTCTCTCTCTGTATATATATATATATATATAGATGATCGGACTGGGATTTTGAGAATATACGAAAACTATGATGCCGATGCTTTCGCCTCTGGCCTAGAGCTGAATTCTGAAAATACAAAACGAGAAAAACGTGTAAGTATATATATATTTATTATTTCGTGCTAGAAAAGACGGGTTGTGTAGGTTTCTAGGATCAAGGGCCAGTGGGCCACGTGTGGCTATTCCTCGATGCTGCTGTTCTCTCGAAACCAGTCATCCCCGAGAAACCGACGCAATTATCCAAGGACGAGGGCGGTGTAGAACGCGCGCGGCAGGTGATCCTGATACACCTCACTGTTGTTCCGAGGAGAGACTATCTTCGGCTGAAGAAACGTATTAGCAGATATACATCCCCCTCGGCCCTCTCGTCTACCCACCGTGCGCAGCCCCTGAATTCCCTTGCTCGCGCTCTCGCGGGCTAGACCGGCAAAAAGTGTAGTAGACAAGATGCCTAGGATATATATCCCTTTCTCATCTGCGAGCACGTTTCGTCGTTGTAGTCGGTGTCTGCTTACCCCGCGCCTCTTCGGACGAGCATCTCGCGGGACCGCCCCCTTCCTCTCGGCAGGTGAAGACGAAAAATTCGCGTAGACGAAAGAGACGAGAAGAAGAAACGTATCGTTCGAAATTCTCTAGTTTCGCTGTGAGAGAAAGAGCTAATCATGGTTACGAAGAAATGGGAGTGTGGAGAAGAGCCCCATTACGGGAATAATGATGATGATGATGATGATGATGATAAAAAAAAATTAATTCTATGGCGATAGGAAATGTAAAGCAATTTCAATATTTGCACACCAATTAAACTGTTTTTGTGTCGATGTAAAATATTCTTGTTAATATTTATAATTTTTAATTATATTATTAATATTATATATGTTATATATATGAAACGATATATTATTATTGGAATATTATCTTTATATATAAAAATGTAAGTTTATTTGTTTGTTTGTTTGTCCTGTATGCATTCCTATACCATTCATCCGGTTGCGATGAACATTTGATAAGTATAGTGCGCACGCCCGCGAACATTACTGATATAGTAGAATAATTTTATATACAAAAATAAACGCACTCGGGACAAGAAAAATTAACATTTACACCCAAATGAAAAGCGAAATAAAACATACTCATTTGTTTTAACGACTCGATTGACAGATATTATATATATATATTTAAAACAAATGAGTGTTTTTTATTTCGCTTTTCGTTTGGGCCATCTACACCTCAATCAAAAAAGAAAACAAATTACGAGGTTCAGAAACGGACGAATAACGAGAAGCAAGACTGAACACCGTTGGAGTGCGTACGACGTACAAACTTCTGTAAAATAACAGGAACAACAGACGAATGGATTAACAAAGTTTTTAAAAATATTGCAAATAATTGAAAAAATCATAAGAGGTTGAGGGAACGGCCGATTTACTGACTGCAGAAAGGTAAAAGGGATAAGCACGATGATCGAGGCGTTCATGGTGGCAACAAAGTTCAGAAGCAAAGTTCACAGAAGCGTTTGCTATTATTGAGAATACTGCCATATACATATGGTGAAACTGAAAGGAAACAATGATATTTATGTTATATAAAAATCAAGTTTTTATTATGACTAATTGAAAATTATGAAACTATATAAACATTGATATATTCGTTAAGTTTTCATTTGATAAGTTTATGAAATTTAATAAGTACAGAAGAAAATTTTACTTACCTTCAGTTTTGTAGGTACTTCCTCCGTATTTACAAATAATTTTGCTTTTTTTAACGCATAGTACTAATAATAATTTATATAAACTTTTATTTTGAGTCTCCTACAAGCTGACGTTTTACAAATGTCATCCGTCCTTCGCCTCAGACCGCTTTCGCCACGGGAGGCGCTGAATGTTCTTCTGCCATATGCGAATATTAGCAGCAAAAAATAACGATGTCCACTATATATATATAATATATAAATTTGACGATTCAAAACAAAATACCAGGAGAAGCTAAAACGTATAAGTCGATTGATAATTTAATAAACCAAGAACATGTTGTTAATTATTCAAGTGAATTCTTGGATTAACTTGATTTAGGTAGTCTCACCGCCACACGTTTTAACATTGAAAATTGGCGGGCCGATCATTCTCGTACGAAACATTAATCCACCACGACTTTGTAACGGTATCAAAATTTCAGGGAAAAATTGGGATACGTTGCCACGTATCCCAATTATACCAACAGATATGCCATTCGAATTCAAGCGTTTGCAGTTTCCGGTGCGACTCACATTTGCAATTACCTTTAACAAAGCATAGCGACAATCGTTTCAAGTGTGCGGATTGAATTTGAAAAATCTATGCTTCACACATGGACAGCTATATGTGGCTTGCTCATCTTCGAATTTATTCATATACGCACAAGATGGTAAAACAAAAAATATTATATATCCAAAAGCATTTGAATAATCATAACTCAAAAAAATGATTTCATTGACATTCGGTGTAAAATAAATTATGATACAAAAACGGCATTGCAACGCATGTCGGGTACCGCTGGTATAATATAAAATAAAGTGCAAAAATCGTATCGCAACGATCAACAAGTAATGATGTAAATAATGCTGAACTTTAAACTTATCGTTTTGATTCGAAAACCTCGGCAAAAATTTCTTTTCCAAAGTATCAGTCAAAGATAGACGACGGAAATTTAAGGAATTAGCTTTTGCATTATATTTGGACATAGGTATAACTTTGGAGGATCTTAATGATAAGAAAAATTCTCAAAGAATATTAAAGAATAAACTCAAGCTTCAAATTGCTTTTTTTCTCCCCGCACCAGTGCAACCAAAGTTACGTGCTCATTAATATTGACAACTTTATTAACGGGAAAAAAATTCCTTTAATTTTTTTAACGGTGTATAAAATAGCATGTTACTATAATAATATTATACATATATTAATTATTCATTAATCATACTACTGATGGCGATGGTGATTAAAAAAATGTCGTCCTATACACCTAAAAAAATAAAAATAGTGTAAATATATGCACGCGAATTAAACGCCATTTGCATCCATCCAATTCATTAAAGATAAAATCTGATTCCCGTCTAAACGAGAATTCGATCTTTTGGGTACAATTTATGAGAAAGTCATCTTAATGCATCACGACGAATATTAAAATGTTGACAACGGCACCAATCTGGAAATAAATATGCCAGACGGATGAATAAATGTATCCTCGAAACGAAGCGAGATAATGCTTCGCCAATACGAACGGATTTGAACGCGAAACTTCATCCGAATGTCGAAATTCATCGAAAAAGTCTCGGGCCAGTCGGTCGAGCGAACGGGCAATAAAAATGCTAACAACCAAAGTAGGCTGGAAGTTCGTGCGGGGTGAGAAACCGGGAATCGGGATCGGAACGCCCGCGAGAGAGAGAGAGAGAGAGAGAGAGAGAGAGAGAGACTTATTCTCTCGGAGCGAAAAGTCACTCTTTTATATACGCGCGTCTATCCAAGTTGCATCTTTCACGCGGATCGGGAGTGACTTTTGGAGCGAGAGACGTGGCATCAGCAGGTGTGCCGAGGGGATATCGTATATCGCGCGGGCGCTCGCTCTCGTCTCAAGAATTCACGAAACTAGCTGGCATTTCGAATTTCGTTGCGTGTGCCCGTTTTAAAGTTGCCATTTCTGACCCGACCGTTCGGTGGATATATATGGTTCAGGTATATAAGAATCGCATATACATATCACCGTAACTCTCATCCATCTCTGTCTCATTCTCTCTCTCTCTCTCTCCCTGTTTCTCCCTCTGTCTTTTTCTCTCCGTCTCGCGCGTTCTACGTAAAGCCGTGTGTGCCATCGTGTCGAAGAGAAAGAGAGTCCCCCGCGGCTGCGGCATCGAGAAGTTCCTCTTATACATGGTTATCCACCAAAACTCCACTCTTCTCGCGTATATTATAGACGTTTTTTTTTTAAATATCTCTGCCCGAGCCAAAATATTCTCTCTCTCGTATGTTTGGCTAGCACCTGCCACCCGATGGATAAACGAGAGACGGTCAGCGATTTCTCGGCAGAAAATAAGAAATGCACAAACCGAGTGGTCGATGCCGTGATGAACGAGTCGAAGATAGGGGAATGAGTCTCGAGAGAACTAGAAATAGTCACGGACGCGATGAGACAGAGACGGACAGAGAGAAGGAGAACGATGTGTGGCGTTTGGGTTTTTTAATGTTGTTTTCAGCACTCTCGGAAGAATACGCGACTAATTTGTTTCGCGGGTTCCTTTCGAAAGAGATCGTCTCGTGTCACCTGCGGTTCGACGATACTTGTCTCGATTCTTCATCGTACTCTTATGAATACATATGTGTGCGTGTGTGTATGTTGAAACGCGCAGATGCCGCACGAGGACGCCCTCGCGAGAGTAAACGAGAAACAGAAGAGGATCGAAGAATCGTCAAGAGAGGGTGGCGTGGCGACGGAGTGCCGATCGCGTCTTCGTCGAATACCACTTTTTATCCGGATTGGGGCCTCTCACGACATTTTCTGTTCCGTGGCATTTCATTCTATAGATATATAGAGATATACGAACGCTCGGATCGTTTCTCTCGTCGTCGCCGTCGTCGCCGTCGTCGCCGTCGTCGCCGTCGTCGTCTCGGCGCGGATCTCACCATCGTCATTCAATCGATACAACAAAGTGTACGATATGTGTCGTCGACAGTGTGGTCGGGCAGGATTCGCTTCTGGTTTCTTTGTGTCACGCTCGATCCGAGAATCCTTGCAAATATTCGATCCGCTGGGAGTTTGCGGAATTGTTCGCTATACAACTCGCTGTCTCTTCTAGCTGCCAATTTTCTTACTTTTCCGTTGAATTGCTTACGTGTAAATCACATTTTTTTCCCCGAGAAACTGATTTTATTTTAATTTAAACGAATCACATTGCGACATATTAAAGAAACGTGAAAAATCGAAGATTTTATTTTACTTTCAATATTTTTTAGTTTTCTTACTTCACTACCTGCCAATTTTCTTATTTGCCTATAAAATTGTTCGCGCGTAAGTCACATTTCTTGCTGATAAAGTGTTGTTTTTTCAAACATAAATGAATTGCACGATAAAAATGGAAGAAACGTGGAGGTTCGACGTTTTTTTTTAAATTTGAGTACTTTTCAACGTTTCGAAAAAACTTTATGTTGCGACATCGATTTCTGATTTTCTATGATTTCAATATTTATTAAAACATTTGCAAAAAATCCATCAGATTTTAAATCGTTCCAAAAATTTCCGACGAAAAAATCAAATCATCAAAAAATGTTGCAACTTTGACTGAAAACCAATCTAGTTTCACACCGAACGAAGCCTAAGACGATAAAACAGACGAGCGATACAACGCGCATGATATTTTATCTAGCGATGGAAATATTTCGTAGATGTATAAATGTAGTGCAGGGCGTATATATCGAGAGGGAACATCGCGAGGGCCTTTTCCCCCGCTGTGAGGCGACGACGACGACGCCCAGGTCGCGTCTCCCGCGGTGCGAACTTTACCGCCAGCGCACATTCTCTTACGTACCTATACCGCACGGAACCAAAAAGAAACAAGAAAAAAAACCCAATTTCCCCTATACCATTTTTCGTTATTCCGTCGTCGAGCAGGCCGTAACGCGGAAATAGTTTCACCACGAACCGAACAGTGCTCTCGCACCGGGAGACTATCTCGGCTTGTTCTCGCGAACCGATGAAAAAGTCACACCGAGCGGCAGAATAGAGGCGGCACGTGCCTCTTCTTCGTGGATTTCCCCCACGTGGAGCACCTTCGAGCGTCCGCTCCGCTGTGCGACCCGAGAAAATACGATCCTGACTTTCCCCTCCTCCCCTGAGTTCATTTTTCTCTTTTGTATTTTAGGTTAACGGGCTCCTTCGTTATGAACAGTTTCTAAATGCTCAGGGCTTTTGTATACTCGAGACGTCTAGTTTTTGCACATCATATGGTGAAAGACTAGCTCGTGTGTCTATTTCGCCGTATATGTATACTGGTTGCTCATACGCCGCTCTAACTTCCAAAGAGAACGTCGATAAATCGTCGATAATATTTTCGATGTGATGTTTTTTTTTCGTCGGACCATTTTATGGCGGGAAAAATACTCATTTTTTGTACGATCGGTGTTGTTACGTTGAGATCAGGAAACAACAGTTGATTGAGATGGTACTTATTTGTATTTCGATCTTCGATGTTCCACGGCGCTTGCCTGAGGCTCCTTCGTTAGTTTGACGTTTCGATCTTCAACCGCTGCTGGGGTTCTTTTCATGTTTTTTACTGCTGTTACGAGACAATGCGATTTCATGCGATGATCGTCGCGCCTTTCGGGATAATGGCGTACACTTCGTTTTTCTCAATAGTACTTTCTTCGTTCTACCGTGGTCGTGCTACTTTCGACCTACGCCACTACTGTACCAACAAAATCTTGACACTAAAGCTTACTCTTGCACCTAGCGATTAATATCTGCAAATATAAAAGTTGAACTTTTCTTATTATGAGCACACGATAATGAATATGTTACTTGATACCTCGATACATTTTCGGCGATATAACTGATATTTTTTTTTCTCGTTCTTCAAACGTTGTGCGGGTCGTCTAAATTTTACGGAACGCACATAAGCACAGCCATTCACGATTCTTAATGCTTTTATAATTAACGAATATAATTACGAATATTGGTGAAAAACGAAAGACCATTTGATGAAAGACCACTGACAGATTGATGGAAAGCACATTTTATATACTCACTCCGAAATTTCCCCTGGCCTTTCACGCAAACTCATGCACGAAAAAAAGGTTTTAAAAATTATGAAAATTACCTTTGAATACATTCGTAGATAGTTTTAAATCAGTCTAGGACAGGCGATTGGTTCTACGTTTCGATTGATTTTCTTTTCGCCAATTACATTTCGTGAACATTTCATTTTCTCGACGATGATAAAAAAAAGTAAAAATCTTCTATTCTCTTATTCCCTTCGACCCCGGCAATACTGTTCCACTATATGAAACATCAGAAAGAGTACAAATATCAGACAATTGTTTTTCATCTTGAGAGTCAAGTTTTATCATTTCATCTCGCATATTTTTCAGCTCGTGAAAATCAATTTTCATACAAAGTTAGATTAAAGAACTCCTGGTAGTTTGAAAGTTAAAGTTTTACTAAACTTTCAAACAACCGAGCGTGGCACGGTATAAATTTGCGCAAGAATTTTTATAATTTAAAATCCGATATAAGCGAAATAAAATTCCTTCACTGGCATCAATTTCGAGACCCGTGCTGAAGCGGGCGTGCTTGGCCAGTCCAAAGTTAAATTTTCTCTCGCTCTATTTAATAATATTTTCCGTTTGTTAATTTCACAATTTTATTGACCGAACGCTGAAAAAAAACGAGCTATTAAAGATTGAATCGAACGTTGATCAATCGTGTACTGTCGATACTCAGTCTCGAAATCGGTTCATCACTGCCTCATCAACGATCGCGTTAACACTCGAATGTTTTTCGGTACCACGTCTCTCGTTCGAGGTGAATTCTTTTTTTTAAATCACGAGGTACGTCAACGACGTAGTATACAACCAAACACATTTATATATTACAACCACACGTACATATATATTGGTGTGTCGGTATGTGTGTGTGTGTGAGAGAGAGAGAGAGGGAAGGTGACTGTAAGAGAACTGGCGCGCGGCATCTATTAATCTTGGCTCGTGGGCTGCTCGCGAGAGGGTAGCCATTAATATTATCGAGGTTGGGTCACCTGCGGAAGCGTATCTTTTATAAATGATAGCCTTCGCTTCGTGTCACTCGAGGCGACTATATTTTATTGTGGCGAGCTCGAATCGTCGTCGTCGTCATTGACGTCGTTGTCGTTCACCTCTCTCTCACGCTCCCTCACCCCCTCCTCTCTCTTTCTCTCTTGATGAGAGTCTCACAGTCACGTGTATATACCTGGAGAATCGAGACCACTAATCACTATGTGGGCTTCGACGATCACGATTATTTTCGTCTACCTCTGTGTCTACGTTAACTATAATGCCATATGTATAAATATAAAATATACATATTTATTCGGTCGAATCGAGGAATTCTATAGTGAACAGATATATATGGGTTATTCGATACAAAATTACCTACTTATTCGCCACCAATCATTTCTTTACCTTTACAATTTTTACATCTTATTTCATGTCATGAAAATGGATAATTTTCGCGGTTTAAACTCCTTGAGCTTATTAGTTTTATGGGAAATCGAAGATTTAATTATGTTTGTCTTAAATTTTTTTCATTTTAAATAGTATGTTAAAAATCAGACTATCGTCTCTGAGTTTAAGGGTTGAAGTTGTCAATCTTTATAATACCCACGATAAAAAAACTAACGCTACTTTTCAGAGAATATGAACTCTCTTACGAGAAGAATATTTTAAAAATCGAGAGTAACAATTATAACTGAAAACAGTTCTTGAATGTTTCATTATAGTGCTTCGTGTCAATGAGATTCAACTTTCCATACGTGCCAAAATCTCAAACAAGTAAAAACCTGACTAATAAGTATTTAATGATTGAACGAACCAGATACGTGATGGATCCACGATAGAAACCACCAAGAGGAAGAACCCATTCCTTCGATCTCGCCTACCTATATCAAATTTCAATCACCAGCGATTATCATTATGACTTTCTCACCTCACGCATAAACAGCGTGAAAAATCGATCGTGAGACTAATGGTTAATTGATCAATATAATTATATAATTTTCTGTTCTCGAGCCCGCTGGGCGTCTCGAGGAATATATCCCTCACCCGAAGGTGTTTTCTTCGCTTCGATACGAACGTCTTCGACATCCGGAGCCATTGATACAGTAGGTGTGGGTACGAAAGCGCCTGTGCTTTAATGGATGTAATATGAAACTTATCGACGTGTTTCCCGTGTACGTACGCGAGCAAAAACGTATAAATTCGCTCGTTAAGCACAGGTCGTCACCACAGGGGTGAACGTAATGGAATTTCTTGTTACGAGAGTCCTCCTTTCGATCGGTCGCACGACGTGTGATATTGCAAGAGCAAAAGAAGGAAGAGGAGAAAGAAATGAAAAAAAAAATTGATCCACGATGTTCCTTTGCCGAAGAATGACGACGTTACACCCGAGAAAGCGATTCATCTTCGACGAGGCGGAACGAAAGCGGAGGAGCTGTGAGATGTGTACTGAGCCTGCTCGCGCGCATTCGCGTTTATATTCCTCCGCCGTCGGGAGCGTGCTTAAATCAAACTTTAACGAGAGAAGGGAAAGTACGGGCTTATATTACAGGTATCAAAAGTATGTATCGTCGAGTCCATGAATCTCGCGCGATTCGGTACGCGGGTCATTACGATCGCGTGACTATCGCGAGCAAAACGAATTCGATAAATCTAATTTGTGTCGAACTCATTTTATTTAACAATAAGTCCGGTACAATTTATCGAATTAACCAAAGTCTATCGGACTCGGACCTTGAATTTTGGGCATCACATTTTCCAAATGAATAGGATTAATTTGTTTTCAGTTCAATAAATTTTGTATGTACAAATAATTAAGTGAAGATCCGACAGAAAAACTGCACGTGAAAACATCTTTATTGAAAAAAGTAAAAATCTTTTGTTTGAAGATTTCACGGCGATGAAGTGCTACACATTTCGAAACAAAAATATGTTTCATTTTTTCAGCCAAACTTGGAATTTTCCATTGGATTTTATATTCTATCCATAATTTTTTGATTATGTGAGAATTATACGATAAATCTGATTGATTGCTCGAACGATAAGTTTTTCTCTTCCCCGATCGACCTCAAATGGGCGAACAAAAACTCGTTTTTTAAGTGAAAGGCAAAACTTCCCTTATTTTCGACAGTCGGGGGTTAAGACAATAAAAATTATTGTTTCTCGGTCCCCTCGTGCAAAAGAAAACTAGAAGGGCTTAAACACACGAGTGCACAGATGCATGACGAGTCCTCGAATGCAAATATAGAGATTTTCAGATGCAAGAAAAAAAGATTAATGGAGAAGAACGTATGATTGATAGAGAACGAAGAAATTCAGGCTTGGAGTTTCGTGTCTGGCAATCTCACCGAGAGATGAAGCGAGAGAACCACGAATTTCACTTGGTCGAATCGTACACACGCAGAGATAAATATATACATATATATATATATATAATTCTCCATTCGTTTTTCATCGGTTGGTGAGAGTGAGCTTGAGCTTCTCGTATCCTCCTTTTCAATTCCATTTCTCTGGGGTGGTCGTGCGCGCTCGACCGCATCGTCGCGAACAGATATGATAGTCCGTCGAGGATTGATAGTCAGCAAGGCGATGACACGTCGTATAACCGAGACGGTCTACCGGGAGACTTGTAAAACTCCTTTTCGAAAAAGAAAAATGAAAAAGCACAACGTATATAAATATTTAAAAAGAAAACGAAACCGCACACGCGACAAGTTAATTTCGCAGAGATATTTGGCCCTTCTTATTGGCACGATAACGATATATATATATATATATATAGTATATCACTCGAATATTTTACACGTGACGTGTGGCCGCGTGAATCGTGCGGGCTCACGCAAACATTAGGATTTCTCGACGCAAACGTTCGACCGAGGAGATTAATTTTCCAATTAACAGCGCAGCAGGCCACACTCCGGGAACCGAGCGGATAAATTATCGTTGAAATTGGACCAGATCGAAATGAACGTGAACACCGATATATTTCGTATATGTACATTTATATATATATATATGTGTGTGTAGGTAAAAGCAAAGAAGAAATTGAGAGACCCGATAAATCTAATCGCAATTGCTTATGTTGTATTACCCCCTGGGGTACTTCTATATAACCCATTATACCGATAATAACATGATTCATGGGCCTCTTCGTCGCAACGACACATTTTCTTTGTGAGTTTGCCGGGACGGCAAGGTAAACAGCTTGTCTTTTCCTTCTATTTTTCCAAGGGGCGCACGCGGCGAAAAGTACGCGACAAAGTTGGGCGAATCGAATGGTCCTTGGTAAATTATACATCCTGTAAAACTAATAAATCGGTACGAAAGGAATTCCGCGCAACGGGAGGCACGCAACGAATATGCGGTAAAAGTATAATGCGCAGCGATTCGCGGGGTTCCAAAGAAATATCATTGAAAATCATTTTTGAACCACGAACGAATTTATGGAATGTTCAATGTTTTTTTATTTTTTACAAATAAAATATTATTTTTGGTTGACCTCCCATATGTTCTTTACCATGACGTGGAAATCTAGGCTTTTGTGACAATCGATTTAAGGGCAAGGTTAGGTATTAAAATTTCTTTTTTTGCATTTAAACAAATTTTTAAATGAATGTATAATATCTCAAGAATATTGTGTCAAAATTTCAAGTTGACCGGCGAAAAATTACCGAAGTTATGAGCATTTGAGCATCCGTAGCCCGATATACCGGATGCCTATACCTGTCTAACTTTAAAGCGTTTTTCTGAAACTTGCCTTTTTCAAAGTCGGTGTACACTGTAACTCAAAACGTAATGCGTAAATCACCAGGTAACACGGTCCAGTTTTTAAAATTATTTTTCATTTTACAATAAAAAACATACCGATTTTGTTGGCGTTTTTGACGTCCAAGTGCTACCAAAAATACAAAAATCAATAAAAAAAATTCAACTGCATTACCTCGGGAAACATCTCACCTAATAAATGCACTTTGATTTTTTCGTTTCGGATGGTCCAGTGACGAGTTATAGTGTACACCGCAAAACAACTATTTTTCGAGGCGCCCGCGGAGATTTGTTACCAACGGCTTATTTATCCATATTTTTCAACTAAAATTTCGGAAACTATAGTTGAGACATTGTATTGTTATATAAAAATTAATTAAACAACCCAGCATTATCAATACCGTCTAAAAAAATCTTGAAAATGGGCGTGGTTTTGACCGAATTAATCTAACCCTGCCCTTAAGGGCTGAAATTTTTTACAACTTTTGATATTTCGAATAAAATTAGTTCAATTATTTTAATTTTTGTGAGTTTTTACTTGTCGTGCCGAAACAATATGTAGGTACATCGAGACTAGCACGATGTTCGAATATTAACAAAGCTTTGTCCTGAGAAAAATTTCCGAACCCTCGAAAAATCAGCGGCAACATTGTGCAACTTTGAGTTTGAACTTAATTTTCGACTAATTGGGCATAATTATTATCATCGTAAAATTGAGTTGAATGGCTTTTTTATTTTAATGGTGCCCATCCCCAGAGCTTTGTTAGTCATCTAATACAGAACTTCTGTGAGTGGGCTGGTCCGTGGCGCCCGGACTTTTCCCTCTTTCTCTTTTATCTCTCCGCAACATCAGTCTCGCCACTTACCGGTTAGGTCGCCGAGAATATAATCGCTTGTTTGTATACGCGTTTCTAATTAAGCGATAGAGATCTTGAGTGGTGGGAGGATGAGGATATAGTCGCGTGTGGGAAAAAAGAGTCGGCGCTGTATCGTTCTGTCTAGTATTGAATTTCATAGTTTTACGCGGTAGCATCGCGAAATATCGAAACGAAATGTCCTGCACTCACGTGTGGTCATGCATCGCCAACAAGGACTGTATAATACTTCTAAATATGTCTAACGCGACACTATATAGGGTACGTAATAGTTTTTTTTCGTCTAGCGGATATAGCGAGAAGTTTGCCTCCAGTCAAGCGGAATCGAATATCTAGTTCTCAAGGCCATAAAGTGATAGGACTAATGCGCAGCGCGTGCGTCTCGTTTGCCTGAAATCGTTTACGATCTCTCTTCATACGCGATAAATACTTGTTCGCGGTCGCTGGACGCGACGCGGGTTGCGACGCGGGTAACAACGATCTTCGCGACTCAACGTACACCGTGTACATTATCGTTTAGCGTTACTACGTTCACGAGTAGGGTGAAAGTTGGGAAATATGGAACGACGAAGTATATTTTTCGCGATTATCTGCTCAGACGGACATATTTTCGTTACGAATTATCTTCAAATAAGACACGATTGATAAAATTCTGAAATGACATTATTTTCAAATATTATTTTTATATTCAATGTCCGATGATACAAATTCTGATATATATTTCGGTTGGGTTGCATTTTGATGTAAATTGTTAATATTGCCTGCAATTAAAAATCTTGGTGGAAATTTGAATCTAGTGACATCCATTTATTTGGTGAATTTCCGAATTTACCTATATATATATATTTATATATATATATATATTGGTCAAATATTTTTATAACAGCTCACCTTAACATTAGGTATATACAATGTTGGTTTCTTTATATGCATACGTGTATGTACAAAAACTAATCTATCATATACTGAGAACGCTATGTGTGGGCGATACTGTTTATGTTTATATTACGCCCGTATTAGGCCAGGGCGATAAGTCCGGACCGAATAACCGATCCCTTAAATCGGACTATGCTGTTCTTTAGTCTTAACTAATATATGCTAGGAGACAGACGTGCCTTCCAAGTGTTCTATAAAGAATAAATTCTAAAGTCTATGAGTATAGACTAAGTGTTACTTATTCCATAACCTACTTCCTATATAAAATTATACGAATTCATATAAAATTATATAAAATCATATAAAACAACTTAAAAAAATATATAAATTTGTTAGGAAATCGTAAAATTTTTATTTGGAATCGCGAAAACGACAAATTTTTATGTCTCCAATTCCCTTCAAAGAAACGAAAAAGATCAAATAAAACAAATGTGGCGAAATAAAAATTTGTCCATGCAGGATAATCTCATTCCTACGTTGTGGTCCATCTATAACGAGCAGTTCGTATTACCCCACTTAACCCTATGCATTTATGCAGCATCGCGATGCTTTATGTACTCTGTTCTCTTACAAGACTCGTATCAAGGTTACCGGAGTTCCCGCTTTTTGTAATCTCGTGTACGTACCGGCGTCGCGAAGAGAACTCACCACTGTCTCCTTCATCCGGACGTGCGATCGGGTGGGGGGTCGCCGCGACGTTCGAAGCGCACGCGCTTCCACAGTCGCGATAGTCAACGACACACGCGAGAGATCGCGATCGACGCGAGAATTCGCATCATGGGCGATACTAAATGTGAATGGGGAGGAAAAGAAGTGGACGTAGAAAATTCCTCGTGAACCACGGAGCGTTCGCAATCCAGTTATGCCAAGTATACGCGCGACCGAGACAACGATCGTACGCTCGGGGCGCGCGCGTCCGCGTCTCCCGCCGTAAATCTCTCGATATATTCGCCAGATAGAGAAAAATGGCTTATCGCGTATCCGACGACTGTCGCGTCGCTTGGTAATTAGGTGGGCATCGAGAGTTCGAATCGCGACGCGGGGGAAAAATTATACGTACCGCACAACCGGACACGGATCGGCGGTCGCTAATGGCCGTTGTCATTAAGCGATCTTCGCTCGCATAATGCGTTCTCTCCGCGAACGTGATCGACGAGATTGAATGAATAAAGACAGGCGCGCGTGTATATCAAACGGACAAACGGACGCTCGCATCTAGGCGGTAAAAGCGAGAATGAAACGGGTGCGTTATTCTCGATGTTTGAATTGAGATCGGATACTCGCTCGACCGGCTTTTCTTTTTAGCTTCGACGGCGCTCCGTATCTTTTTCACGATCATTCATCGATAGTCGATACTCGCGCCTCGAGGCTTCTCTCCCTTCGATTCGAAGGAACGACCGGAACAAAACGCCGTTTTCAACGACGTGGAATTCACACACAAGTATATATGTATATAGACGCGATCCGACCTGACGATTCTCCGGAGATATTCATCGTCTTCGTGGAAAGTAAGCGGATGTATCGAGATGAGAAAAAAGAGGAAGCTCTCTAGTTCGAATCGGTAATCGTAACTTCTGCAACGATCGAGTCGCGATTTTGTCCGGAGAATTTGTATACCTACGTATCGATGCGGTGTGTGTATAAGATCTAGATATCAAAGTGCTTATAGCCCCCAGAGATACGAGTACTCTTTCTATCTCTCTGCCTCGAGAGAGAGAGAGAGAGAGAGAGAGAGAGAGAGAGAGAGAGAGAGAGAGCATGAGAGAGAGAGGGAACATGTGATTTAGTGCCGAAGTAGGTACATACGCTCGCTCTCTCTCTCTCTTTCTCTCCCTAGCGGCTCATTCCATACGATCGACGATCTTGTTTCCTAGCATGTGCGTTCTATGATTTATGAGAGCAACAATATAATGTGGCCCCGGTGGGCCTCGATAATATGTTTATATAGGACTCGAGTACGTTGCGTAATCACTAATCCGAGCAATACATAATCGTTAATATATGTACACGCGTATGCATAAATATCGTACATGCATACATAAATATCGTACAAAGCAGCTTCAATAATGATCGAATTGAACGTCAAGAGAGTGAGTGTGGATCGTGTATCACACGTGACAAGTGGATCGAGATTGGTTCGCAATAAAAATAATACGTGGGTTTCGAAGTCGAAAATTTCGTGCTCGTTAATCTTCACGGGCACGTCGACACGGCAACGAAAATTCTTGATTGTGTCGAGTACATGGGGGAACAAGATTTTAGAGGACATTGGGGTCGTTGGGTGCCGATGATGGCGAAACAAAAAATCATCGGTATAAAATCGTAAGGGAATGGTCGATCGCTTGTATACTTATATATACACATTTGAACGACATATATAGGTATATATATATATATATATATAGATCGTGTGTATCGCAACATATAGACACGTGTGGGTGCCCACCCCTACGACGGGACGTATCGCTGAATCAACGATCATTATTCAGGGCTTCAATTAAAGCCCTCGCGGGTTCTCTAATTCGGCCGCCGCAGAGAACTTATCCCGATATCTCTGGGAGCGATTGCATCCCAGGTGGCCCTCCTCTATATATCGAAGGAGAGAGGTGCTCGGTGAGTGTTGGCGGGTGGAATCAGCAGCAGCGAAACTCTTCTTCGCTCAGCAGTTCAAACGAAGAGAGCACGTATGAACTGAATATATATATATATGTCTGTGTGTTTGTATGTATATATACGCGACTGAAAACTCGATTCTCGGTGCATGATCGTACGAGTGTGTGCCCCGCTTGGGAGAACAGACGAGAGAGGAATGAGAGCGAAGGAACGAGACCGCGCGGTTGAGAAACGGAGCGTGGGCGCACACACGAGGCCCACCGTATCGATCAGAGAACAGAGAAGTTCCTTTTGCCGAAGACATACACGGATATATACATATATTTGTATGTATATGTAACAGAGCAAGATTCGCAGCTGGGTGGTCCATGGTCTCTGTGAAATAGGCCGAGGAATGAATCATACGTTCTCGTACGGAAAATGAACGTCGCGTGAACCGCGACAATGTGTGCGTTTGTCACTACCGCAGAATACTTTGGAAACATGCATCGGCACGCAAAAAGAAATCTATTACAGTCGAAAAAAAACATGTATAAACGTATATGAAACATTGTCTTGCCAGATCAGTATGCGTTTTTCGGCTTTTAGGCCCTCGAGTTTTTGTTTCTTTGTAATTTATTTCAGAGGACTTTTACTCGATATAGACGAGAGGCCAACAGCGATCACCGAAAAATCATCCTATGGAAGTTGCGATGCTTGCTGGTTGAACGAGTAATGTTTTTTTGCCTCTCAGTGTTTGCTGTTTCAAAGGCTTACATATTTTACTCATTTTCGTTCGATATCTGCACGTTGTGCATATAATTTTAACGAACCCGTTGTCGTAAGATAATGTTGACTGCTAGCCAACCAGTAGACAACGAAAATCGATGAAGAGCTGGTTGAAACTTTTCAGTGCGAAAAAGTAACTAGGTAATTTATGTGAAATTTACGTTCCTCTTGAGACCAAAAACCGTGGATTTTTTCCTTTTGGCAACACGCCCCCCACTCCGTTGACGATGATAAGAGGTTTAAGATTTAATATTAGACGATTGGAACCATCAAGTTTAGGCGTCAAGAACATTATCGATATAAATTGTCCGTCTTTAGCGTCGCATTTACGAATTGCCCTTTTTTGCAATAATTTATTTATTTGTTCCGTTATGGCCTCAATTTCGTTATTAGACCACCAAGGTTCGAAAGGTTGTTGAGAGGGCTGGTACGGCTTGTATTGCCCGCCTCACGACTTTCTCTGTGGTGGTCGTGATTGCACGTATTTCCTGTTCGTCTGTTGAAGCGGGCCCTTCATTGACACGTGTTTGATAGCAGTCTTTTTCAGCAGTTTTAATTCTTTGGTTGATTTCTCAAATACTTTTGCCGCCTGCACTTGCTCTTCGAGTTGCTTACCGAAAAGAAATTCATCCACTTTCGCAGTCTTGAGCGTTTCCTTCAACCAAGCCCGGATGTTGGGCATAATCAGTCCTCGTCGTGTTAGGGTTTCGTCTCTTTGTAAATCGACAAGGATTCTGCAGCTGTCACTTATTTTTCCGATCAACTCAATCGATTTCACCTCTTCTTTATTCGAAAGTTGAAATAGGATCGAACCCAACACTGATAAGCAAACTGCAACTTTCTCCTGTTTGTCAACTAGCCGATTATCTCGGTTAACAACCGATTCATGTATGGAAGCCTTCAACTCTAAGTTGAATTTTGGCGCTTCTAGGAATGCGACATTGGCAGGTTGAGATGTTTGCTTAGTAATTCTGCTTTTATGTCTTTTGGCAAACCATCTTTGTATATCTCCTCCCAGCGAATTTGTATGTCCTTGTGCACGGGCATTGTTAATTTTTTGGCCGATCGTAGCCGTTTGCCAATAACGAGTAACATGTCTTCGCCTAGCGTCACGTCCCCCTTTACCGACCGAGTGGCCTGGCCGCTCGGGTCTTCTGTTGGCTCTTTTGTAGACTCCTGGTCGAGGTTATGATCCTCAGCTGAACTCGTATTTCCCTCTTGCGTCTGGATTGCATCGTTTGAGCGAGAGTGGACGCAAGAACGTGAACGCAAGCTGTCGCGCGAGCGAGATCGGTGACGAGAACGCGAGCGTGAAACCCTACGTGGCCTCGACGCGCGTGAACACAATCGTCCCTTTCTCTCACTCTCATTCTCCTTATCGCTTGCCTTGCTGCTGCTCTCACTGTTGCTACCGCTGCTGCATGGCGATGAATAGTCATAACCTGCGGCCAGGAGAAACGACGCATCCGTTCATTTAAAATGCATATCAATATCCCTCGGATACAAATAAAGAACTCGCTGTATTTAGCAGTCCTGAACTGCTGGAAGTGTGGGCCTGGCCCGTTTTCCCTTGTAATATTCTACGCCGTACGTAGGTTTTTTTTTTAGTTAGTTACTCTTTGGCCTAGCCATCGAGCATAAGAGAGATCATCTAATGATGTTGGTCTTGTAAACCTCGTTGTATCGGTGTTGAGTTGAACTGTAACAAATTAGAAGTTAACTTACGTTTCCTATGATGTTTTCACTTTTTCTCTTTCCGCATCTTCTTCTCGAGCCGTCTTATACGGTCTCGAAGATCTTTTTCTTCGTCCTTTGCGCTATTCTTGCCCATTCCCCAGGACGTAAAGGATGCTCACCGCATCCTTTACTTCCTCTCGCAAACTGTCAGAGTGGCGTCTCTTGGACGCAGCGCTATCATTATTAACATCGATATATATTTTCTACCGGAATGCAATAAAGTCATCATATGAGATTGAAATTCTATTTAAATTATGAGTATGATAGCAAAGCAATGTATTTTGATAAGCGGCTATGTTTCTTGCATGTCCAATTTAGTGTTCTGTTTTCATAAATCGGAAAAAAATATTCGCACATTGTCTTCAAATATAGAAAATAATAATTTTGTTTACTCCGGAGCTAGGCCTCCTGGAAGTCTCGCAGAATCATTCTGTTTACGCTTTTCTGTTCGCCGGACACTCAAGCCCTCGAACGCGATTTTATCATTACCTAAGCGGCAAACTAGTGAACTGTGCGAACCGTGGGAATATAAAAATCGGAAATTTTGTTATAGCCCATCGGAGAATACTTTGTTTTTTTTAATCGCACGTCGAGTTTAGCACGTAATGTGATGTGCCATATCTGCAAGATATATTCACGACGCATTTTATCTCGCATCATTCTTTCTCCAAGATGAGGCTTTTTTTTTAAACCCCGTTTTACGCAAAGTACGCTGAACGGCTGAAGGAATTTATTATAATCTCGATTTTATAAATCCATCTCAAAAGTATTACTATTTATATATAATGCAATTGTGCAGAATTAAAATTGTATTATTATCGTAAATTCATAATTGATGACTTATGCTCATACACTCTACGAAGTAAATATTATAAATATGTCAACGTCTTATTTTATGTCCGTTAAGGTAGGTTTTCATCAATATGTTTCTACTTTTGTCTCTGCATATGCGTCGCAGTGTTCATCGTGATGTGGTCGCCATCGTTCGTCGTAAGGTTGTTACCTTACGACGTAAAACTTTTATCAGGTCGCGATCAATATATTTGTATTTTCCAAGTAATATCCTCGGCCGAACGATTAGAATTTTGAGAAAAGATGCGAATAATAGAGCCCATACTTATTCGCAAGAATTTGTTGAGGAGGAATTTCAATTACATTAATTTTATTATGGTCAAGCGGATTCCATCGTCTTAATATTTAAATTTCTTACATAGATTTCTTAATCGTGAAGTGTACGAATTAAAAAACATTTAGTACCATTTATGTCGGCAATGTAATATCAGGATTTCTCTTGTTTCAAGAGAATTTTGATTCGACCAAGCGTCCGGCGTGCCGTTTGGTAGTCGTAGCCCGATGGGGGCTGGACTCGATTTCTGCAGTACGCTAACGGTTCTGACGGTGCGTGGGGATGAGAAATAAACTACGAGATTAGATACCCTGATAATCGAACCATGCTATATGATAGTAATAATAGCGGACAGTAGTCATCTTGAAATATATAGAATGAGGACAAAGGTGTTGAAGGTTTTTCTGTATCACGGCGAGTCCTGTGATCGCGTAATAACGAAATGCCATTCGTTTCTTCTTGTCAATCTTTCTGACCATCCTACTTTCTCTTTCTCTACTTCTCGGTTCGACCTTTGCACCATTACTGTTCGCTGCCAAATCTCCATTCCTCGCCTTGACGCAGGGAAGAAAAGAGCTCCCAGATGGCTGGCAGAACGAAATGAAAACTACGAGGTTACGTTTTTATTTGATTGCATGAATGCGCGCCTCATTCCTTCTTCCCGAATAGAAAGGTAATCAGGTTGCCCGATTTTTTATGAGGAATGAGTCAGAGATCAATACCGCTTGCCTGATCCACCTTTTACTCGATATAGTAAAACAGAAAAAAACAGATCACCTCGTTTGTCTGCGTCGCATATCTGGTTCTAGTCTTCGCACGATACGGACAATGTCTCCAAGTAACCTTAATAAAAATTTCGATATTAAATATTTCTTGAAAATACCGGTTAACAAAACGTTTTCTGTTATATTTGTATTTTGACATTATAGCATCAGGAGAAACTCCGTCCCATCGAATTGTGTGCATCCCACGGACATATCGAAGTCTGTGAGGTGAATATTTATTTAATGTCTCCTTATCTAATCCACGAATCTGTAAGTTTGTGAGCGATTTACAAGAAATAACTCGCGATATTATACCGACTCGTTTTCAGAAACCCTTCATAAATGGTACATATCTAAGTATAGGCCGAGATTTGAGATGTGCAAAGTCTTAAAGGCCAGATGGTTCATATGAGTCGATACATATGGGACCGGCGCAAGAATTTACGGGCTGTGGCCCCTATCATGTGAGTATATCTTCTTTCGCTCGACGATTTATAACTTTCATTTTTTAAGCAAAATATATCGTGACAAAATTCATAATATTCCAGGTCTGTGTGCGTGAAAAATGCAAGAAGATACGGAAAAGAAATATGATACAATCACCCGACGTCGGGACCAAATATTCTTGCAATCATGTACGTCGCAGGTTGTTCGATTAGAGACGAACTGGAGGGTCTCAAGAACTTTTACCGGTCCTCAAATTAAGATATATTCTTGTTAATGAATTATAACATTGAAATTAATACAATTATATAGCGAGAATAATAAATACAATTATTATTCTCGCAAATTTCTTTAACGGCGTTACAACGTTTCATTTTTCAATATGCTATATATTTGTTAAAGAATAATTCATAATTTTTTGTTTGGAAATTGATAACAGAAATTTAGTTTCAACATAATTTGTTAACCAAATAATTACGATTGATTCTCTTTTCCATTCGGCTCCCCTTTACTCGGAACGAACGACTCGTCGCAATTTCAAGAAGCAACTTCCGCCAACACGCGCTGGTGCCTTGACCCTTAAATACGTTCACCCGTGTGCCATCACGCGCGCGCATTCTCTGCCATCTCTCTCTTTCTCTCGTCTCTCCTAACAGGGTTTCTCGCGAGCTCAGCTGCCCCACGGCGACCTGACGGAATCCGGGGGTCCAGGAAGCAAAGATCGTGGCGTCGCGAGCGTACGGCAGATGTTTTCACCGGGACTTCGCGAAATCGATAGTAATCACGAGCAATTATTGACTCTTGCGAGGTTCGCCAGTGTCGCTCGAATACGTTTTTTACCCAACGAACCATTGAAATTATGGAAAGACAACTTTTTTTTATCTATATTTATGTTACGAAAAAAGAAAAAGTTAGGCTTTTCGAATCGCGAACCGACGCGTTGAGATTTTTTCTTGACTTCGACTTCGAGTCTAACTTCGGTAAACTCTTAGCCTGTCCGTACCGCCTCCGCCGCGGATCCTAGTTAGCAGTTCGGTGGGACGAATAGTCTGGATATAGCACTTCTCGTCTAATTTAATTAGGCACTCACCGATAGATTTCAATCTGGTTTCGTACTCGTTGTACATTGCCGCGTATATGCGGACACACCGAGAGGGAAATGGAACGAGGGTAGAGAGAGAGAGAGAGAGAGAGAGAGAGAGAGAGAGAGAAATACGAGAAGCTCATTCAGTTAAACTTTAGCGATATATATATATATATTCTTGGTGAAGTCAAATCTACACGCTCCTAAAATTTAACGAGGCTCCTCTATATAGAAAATGTGACTGCCTCCCGTGGCTACCGGAGTCGCTCTCTCTCTCTCTCTCTCTCTCACTCGCATTAATTCTGTCGTACCTATATCCTCCAGTTTCCAAATTAATTAACCATGCCCCTATCGTTGAAACGTCCAAAGTCTCACATCGCAAAACTACATCCGTTCAACTATCCGTAATTGTGCCAATTTAATACCAATATCTCTTGAGAGACAGCAAATAATTGTACTTCATCGATAAATATTTGACAAAACGACGGTGTCTGATTGAGACAATGACGAATATTAATTATTAAACAATCGACATTGATCAATTGTAATTCAAACGAGAACGATTACATTATCGTTGTTTTTATTAATGATTTAATATTTTTTTTGTTTTCGTTGCTCTTGCATTTACGCAAAGTAAGAATGACATATTCGCGTTTTAGGCCAATTTTTCGATACCGCGATCATCCTACGAGGTTAGTAGAAATTACCAAAAAGATTTATTCCTTCGATCAACCTCACAACACGGAGATCGATTTCGGACTGTGCGAAATTTCTTTTTCCTCATTTTTTTGTAATAATTACATTAAGACTTTAGGAGTAGAAATAATTGACCGATGTCGTGTGTCCGTCCGGGTCCAGAGTTCGTCTCTTTAGATGGTAATCCGCCAGAGAAAAGCTGCAGGCGAATTTTTCGAGACTGCCCTGGCGCGATTCTACGGTCCCATCAAAAGTGGCCATGGGTCAAAAATTGAACGAAGCGTGTGCGTCTTTGTCTCGAAAATACACGGTCTCTCGGGTGCGCGCTCGTTCATCCGGATTGGGTTACCCCTGCAGGCGAAATTTGACGACCGGATGCTAATTTCGTATAGCTCGACCCACGCGTGCGCGTGCGCGTGCGCGAGTCGAGCGGCTGGAATTAATTGAGAGTGTCTCCCGGTGAGCAAAGCGCGCTCGACCAGGTGACCAATTTGTCAAGATTTTTTTGCCCAACTCTCTTTCTCTCTGTTCGCATCGAGCGCGCTAATTCGCAGATTCGCCAAAATGACCACGAGAGGGCGCGCAAGCATGCACTGCTGCATTCTATATATTTTTTTCCGGTCGTGATTGGTATACTCAAATACCCCGCGGGCGTTCATCAAGAAGCGTGTATATATTATTTTGCTCGTACACGTTCGAGAGAGTGAACGATAATTTCGGGGCGCACCAAATTATTTCGTCTCTTTCGCTAGCGGGCGTTAACGAAATCGCGGACGTAATAAAATTCGATTTTTAATACGCGAAATCTCTTTATCTCGAGATAATTTATTAATATTAAAGAAAGCAATAACACAGATATATCTACGTACGTATATTTCCTCGCACGCGGAACGTGCATTTCTTACACGCTCATCTTAAATTATTGCATCGTCACGAGGGTGAACAAAGCGACGGCGTTCGCCACGATATTAAAACATATATATAGGTAGATCCGCTAACGTATTAGAGAGTTCATTCGGGCGAAGATCGGCATACCCCAAAAACGGTATAATTATCATCAATTTTTATTCGAAATCCCCCGCGTGCCTCTGGCGACGACGGCGAGAACGAAAAAAAGTATTTGAGAACGTTACGGGGTGGTTGCGTGCTCCTCGCCACAGGTCCGTCTTTAGATCGGTCCCCGAAAGTGCGGAACTCGTATAAGCCCGTATAATACAGATAAATGTAGGCCTTAAATTCGAGTTAAGACGGGCATGGAAGAACGAGGAAGAACGAGAAGCGGCGTAGAGGCGCGAGTTTATATCGTAAACTCCATAGTTGGCGTAAAGCCGACCGACGAAGTACGTTACTTGCGACAAAATTCACGACGGGAAATGCGGCAAAGCGTTCAGTTTCACCGTGAGGGCGTATTCGAAGTATCTTACTTCGATACAAATAGGTACCTGCATATAGGTAGAGCGGCGAATGAAAAACGTTGGTGAAACGCGCACCTGGCGGGACGTATTTATTGCTTTTTGCGCCATTTTACGGGATCATGATTCCTCTTTCGCCGTTGTAATGTTACGCTGGCGACCCTTTCGGAATGTAAGAAATTCCAGACTTTTCTGAAAGCCGAACCGTTCGATGCCTTAACCCGATGGAAGGAAGAAGAAACAGAAAAAAAAAGAAAAAAAAAAATATCATCTTGGTTCACTAACAGAACTGTAGGCCGTGTGCGCACAATGCCGCGCGGAGAGGACGACGAGAGGACTCTCTAACCCTCTTTGACGGAGCTCTACCTCGTTCTTGCGTCACTGCGTTCGGAAGGACGCGCTCGAGCAAAAACCTCCTGTGCGAGAGGCAAAAAGAAAAAGCAGGAAGTGCATGGAAGAGACACTATATATATATATATAACGAGAGAGCCTATCTCAAAGTACCAATAAATTCCAATATCGAGAGAGATGACACCAAAAAAGATCAAGAGAACGAGCGAGAGGGATGTGGGCTCGCCAGAAAAAACGCGTTTGCCACAACGGATCGAGTAGAATCTTCCGATGATTGCTCGCTTCGGTTATTCCGATGTACGGGACGAAACAAAAAAAACATGACGAGGGACGCACCGAAGAATTGGCCATCGAGAAAAAATGTATTTTTCGCCGGACGCGTTTTTTTATTTATTTATTTGTTGGTTTTCTTATTTTCCTCCTCGGGACACGAATAATCCACGACAGCGTGGAAACGTCGGAGACGTTTCGATAGTGTGTAATTGACGATCGACCTTGTGAGAAAAATTGGCACGTCTGGGTGGCAAGAATCGAAAGTGTAGCCTTGACACCTAATTACGCTCGTCATTATCGATACTTATCCATCACTTTATCACGGCCTGTGGAGCTACCTGATGCCTGTGCACACGCCCCGCAAACTTTGTATCCGCAAACGACGTATCACTGTGTTCGTACACACACCCACACACATACACACACATATATATATGTATATACGCAAGGCCGATTCAACCGGTCGTGGTTAACGAGGGAATTATACGAAGTGAGCGTGCATGTACGTATAAGAGTTTACAGGACGACGGAGGGATGGCGCGAGTGAGTGAGCGAAGAGTCGACGAATAATTTTTAATGAAAGTCAGCTTCTGAGGAACAGGAGACTCGGATGCATCGAGTCTCGCCATCGTTCGGAGCCTCGAAACGTGCGTACGCGGTGAAGCAGCGACGTCTCGCTCATTCGTTTTCTTTGATTATTATTATTGTTGTCGTTATTTTTATTATTATCGTTGTTATCGTTGTCGTGGGTCCGATAAAAAGCTCGCGAACGCGACACGGCCTACCGACACGTTTCGTTGGCTTTGTCCCACGGAGTATTTTAATACCCGTGGTACCGATTTGGAACCCTGGTCGATTTCTTAGAATTACTAATAGCTAAAACACAAGTTTTTTTTCTTCGAAGCAACCGATGTTTGGTTTGGCATGGAAAACATTTTATAGGATAGTTAAAAAGCAAGTGTGCCCGAATTTTCTTAAAATATCGATAGCTTGTGTTTGGATAATAAAAACTGTATGACGAATTTTTATGCGAGGGAACATTTTGTTGAAAAGTCGATCGATACTTAAGTTGGTTTTTTTATTATTTTTTTTTCGTTTTTCGGCATTCAGTCGCGATCATGACGCAAAAATTCTTCTATTTTTGACGGATGTATGGAGGAACTTTGCCTATTTGTATCGCTCGTCTGAAAGTTTAGTTTCAAATCCAATTCACCAGCGTGATCGGTACTTAATTTCTTTGTAACGAATTTCATTTTCGACGGTCGGTCACGATCGCGACTGAAAAATTCTTCTATTTCTGACGGATGTACTGGCAGGTTTTTGGCTCTATCATAAAGGAGCGGACCGAGAGATGGGCCGTTTGGTAAAATCGTTTCTCTCGATGCTCTTCTCGAGCACGTGATGACGCGCGCACGCGCGAGCTTCGAGCCGAAGGTGATTTAGGAAGCAAAAGAAAAGAGAACGATCGACGTGATGGACGACACGTATAGGTATATGTCGAGCAAAAGCGAACAGAGAGGAAGTTGTATTTCCAACCTCATTTTATTGCCGAAGCGTCGTTCACGAAAAAGATGAGCTCTACGCATCTGATCCAAACGTGAAGAAACGATCTCTCTCTCTTTCTCTCTCCCTCTCCCAGTTACTCTCCCACTCTCCTTCTTTCCAACACAGCGCATGATTCTCATTAGAATATCGTACGAAAAACAAAATAGTCGATTAAATTTTCGAGTATCTCTCGAGTGTGTGTGTGCCTGCCTCGTTTTGCCATCATGGAGGGTTACCCACCTGGTTTTATAACCAATGGCACGTATACGATGAGAGATCGATATCCTCTTATTTTCTTCGAACGATAAAACAAATGCCGATTGCCGAAGAAGAGAGAAAGAGCGAGAGAGAGAGAGGGGGAGAGGAGAGATGCTTACCGGATACATCACCTCGCTGCGCAATATCCGATGTCGGCTTTATCGCGCCAGGTGCCTGAAAATAATACACGCCGGTCCATCTGGTGCAGTTATCGTAATGGAGAAATGATCTTATATATCGAGAAACCGTGCATTTCACGGTGCGAGTCAAAAGGTGATAGAAGAGTCGATTTTATAACCGGCAATTTATTTTAAAAATTATGGATCGAAGTCAATTAAAAAAAGTGCAACGTAATTTAAAGAAAAAACAATTCCAAGCTATCGCGTGGATCAAGAAATTATCAATGGCGAATATCGACATTGCAAATTCTTTAGCAAAAACATTTCCTCTCTGTGAATGGAGACAAAACGAATTGGAAAAAGTTTATATGCGAACGTTTACGGGTGTAGAAAAAAGCGACGATACGGAGAATCGATAATAAATCATCGAAGTATATTCAGCGTGCGTCCGGACGGGGTTTCGATGCACCGAGCGTCCGCCCGAATGAAAAATTAATCGACGACGTTTGTCCCGAGGAGGTCTAACCACGAGGGGCTGTTCGCTGTGTCTCTTGACTTAATTACTTTGCCTTTCATTAATCGAGGGGGAGCAGAAAAGACCGCGCGCGTTTCACGAACGACGCGATCCACCATTTATTGCCTTTTGGCAGGTGGATTCCTCGTCGGGGATCTCGCCGGAATGGCTTTCGTTCAGTTTTTCCTCCGGGCGATGGCGAGAGGACCCGATATTGTCCGTCGTTCTCTCGCGATGACCACGAGCATCGTCGAGCGTCGATATAGTCTCCCGATTGCTTCTCCCCGCCCCTCCCCCTCTCGCTCTCTCTCGCTCTGTCGCACGCGCGGGCAAAATAGCCACACATAACACTCCGGTGCGCAAGAAAACGAGTAATCAAACCTTTTGCTGTGAGCCCGACGGGCTCGTCACGACTGCACCGACGTTTTACACTCGCCGTACAAAACTCGGCACGCAGCGCTTGAATCGTACATACCTACACGCGTATATATATATATATTTATTGCTACTGCAAAACTCAGAAGTAATGCCGATGATGTGCACAAGTACGCGGTTGCAATTACGCGCGATTTGCTTCGCCGATTCGAGGGGTCTCGATCGGTAAGCTTGTTTTTTCGTATTCGATTCGTAATGCGTTATAGATATAGGTACGCGTGTTGTGTATGTAGGTACCGTTTTAAAAATCATCGTCGGTGTGCAAATCATAATAATAATAAGAATAAGAATAATGGAATAATAATAATAATTGAAATAAAATTAATTGAAGTTTAGTCACTGGCTCAATAATTCGCACTTTAGAGAGAAGAATAATTTTGTTTACAAAAACATAACAAACTATTTATCAAAGAAATGTTTATATTTAGAAAATCGTCGCCAGCCTCGACAATAATAATAATAATAATGATAACAATAATAACTTGATGCGGTACAAATTGTTGTAATTTAGTAGACGTCCGGAGAGTCGAAAAGTCTCACAAAAAATACACAAATATTCGGAGGAATATTAGAGCGAGATAGAATAGGCAGAGTCGAGTCGTCTCGCACCCGTGGTAAAGCAAAATTGTGCTCTAGAACATACGCTGCCGAGGAAACTTCGTGAGTTACAGAGACACGAGGACGCGGGAAGTAAACAGGGCCGGCCGTACGCGAGAGACGACGCCCGGTGAAAGAGAGAGAGAGATGGATGGCTGTGCCGACGATCGAGAGACGATCGTCGCTAGGACCTCCTTCCCCCCAATAGGGCCAAGACGAAGCCGGCCAGCGTGAGCGACGAGTTGGGGAGGCGAGTGCGAATTCGACCACGGTAGCGATGAGAGTAATTAGTCAATGAGATCTCGACCACGAGTCGACACGGAAGAATTAGTAGCGAGACTAGAGTAATTGTAGAGCGCGAATTACAGTGTGAAGGAGTGAGTGAGAGAGCGGGCAGCAGAGCGGAGAATGCGTGAGAGAGACGAGCGAGAGAAGGACACCGCAGAACGCTGTGCGACGAGGACGTAAGATCTCGGAGAATAGCAAAGGTAGGCGCACGCTGGTGCTATATTTTCTCCGATGATACGAGCCTAGCGTATCGTCGAACGCGTGGGAGTAGGTTGGGCCCATCTCGCAACGCGTCTCGTTGCACTTACGTAGCTGTCTCTACCGGCGTCTCCGGAGGACAGTGCTGTCTCACTCTGAGAAGTAAAAGTACGATAAATTGTTTGTTGAGCGTGATTGGCACGCGGATAATTATTGTATTGTGAGATTGTAAATTATGAGTGAGGTCCAACCCGTGGACCGGAGTAATAAATAAGTCGTTGTTAACATTTTAGAAAAACTACTCACACGTTAATTTCCTATATTTGATTGAATTAATGTAACCGATGCTCGCCCTTCGAACCCTACCATTTCCCTGAGACCGATAAGAAAGAGAACGAAGAGTAAGTTATATGTTACGGGGATGATACAAACACCTGGCGCCCAATCGGAAATTGGCGAACGGAAAAAGGAAAGGTAATATTCTTGGGGCGTCATTATAGATTTTGGGCTGGTAGCTCTTCTCGTCTTTGGCGAAGTTTAGAACGAAAAGAGCTCATCACAATATATATTTTTAACCCAATATCGAGTACCGAAATCTGTTTTTTTCTTTTAAATAAAAATGTATTCGATCGAATAGAAATCTACAATAGCGTGTAGAAGCCCGAAAGCTTGATGACGCGTGTACAAGAAACGAACATGATCTACTAATTGATAGACTCGTAACCGAAACGTCTAATTAAGTCGGGGGCTCTGGCGGGGTGGTCCTGAACGAGAGAGGCCAAGAGTCTCGACACGGATTCTCGGCTCTCTCGCATCGTTGATGTCGGATGTAACGTCGGTCGAGCAGCTGATGAGGAGCGAGAGAATGAAGGCCGCGTAGCGAATTTTTTCGCGTGCCAACGTTCATTATCCTTGCGCGATCCTTGCGGTGAATCTCTTTTGCCAAGGAAGCTTCTATGTAGCCGATTCGCGCGTCGACGCGATCTCCCACTCCGTAGCGTATCTTTCTCATTCTCTTTCGTTATGCGCTATACATCGTCCTGAGAAAAGGACCTCGTACCTTCGAGAAAGAACGAGAGAGAGAGAGAGAGAGAGACAAAGATACAGAAAGAGAGACAGAGGAAACGTCCAATTTGTCCACGGCGCGTCCGCGTTCCCGGTCGCTCTCTCGCGTCGCCACGGCCTCCTCGGTCCTTGCGCATCAAAAACGACGAAGACGACGAGCCCGCGACCGCACCATCTCGCTCATTATTGCCAATTATTTGTCTCTTCAACCGAAATTGCCCACTCACCGAAACAACGACAGTCCAGCGCGCGCACTCTTCCCGTCTTCTTCGACGCTACCACGCTCCGCGCCTCTCATTCATTCTACCCCGTCCCTTCCGCCCTTTGACGTTGCATCGTACCACCAGAAACGACCCAAGAAAGCTTAATTACCCTCGGTTCTTGAATAAACCCCTGAACGAGGGTGTGTCCTTCCCCCATCCCCGACCCTACCCTTATTACATATTTGGAAACACGCCTAGTTCTTAGTTCATATAGCGTCCGGCAGGGAAGTCTCTGCCGGACGCTATATGAACTAAGGACTTGTAGTTCTCGTCAAATTGGACGAGTAACTGGTAATTTGTAAACAAATTCTTCGTAATCTGAAGAGAACATTGTTTTGGTTTGCTGAATATTGTGTGCAAACGATAGTCAGATATTAGTAAAATTCTCTCGTAAAATAAAATTATGTAACGTGTATTTAGCTAATATAAGTACAGAAAGAAATACTGCTATGCAACGTATATATATATATATATATATACATATATATTTATATATATATATATATATATATATATATATATATATATATATATATACATAGATATTTTTCAACACGGATAACTAAAATATGGAATTTCAAAAATTCCAAAAAAATCGGAGATGCAAAAGCAAAATGGTGTCCGATCTGGCGTGAAATGCCCCATATATATGTCGACCTAAATGGATAGTCTTGCTTTTCCCATCATCAGTTTCTTCGTCGATCCAAGAAAACAGCTCAATCGTTGGTTGCAAACCTTTTAAAGGTTACGAGAGTCTGTGGTCTCTCGGTCGAGACTGAGGATCGACTTTACGATGGATAAACTGTACGAGAAACGCGTGCGCGCGAATACACTGCTGAACGATTATTATCCATATAATTTTTCCTACGCATCTCCGCGTATTCTCGACAACGATGGGATGACGACGATGATCGTAAATCGCGAGTCCGCCAATTATCTTAGAAAAAGCGTCTCCGGCATGAAATGGAAACGATTTTTCTTTCGGCTGCCGAGTCCCTTTGTGATCTTTTACCGCTCACGCAAGAGAGGCATATACACAGCGAGAGAGAGAGAGAGAGAGAGAGAGAGAGAGAGAGAGAATGGAAACAAACATGATAATTATAATACCGAGATGAATATTATTTCTCTGAAACGATTTCCATATGCGTCCCTTGAACGATTCTTTGTACAATATCGAGTGAAATATAAACAACAAAAAAAGGAAAAAAAGGAAAACATTTTCTTTTTAAGGATTTCACGCATCGCAATGTGCGCAATGTGTGTGCTCCGATAGTTTGAGACACCTACGGCGATGTTCGCCACCCACGCATCGAATGAAACGAAAGACACTGGACGAAAAAGAAAACTTTATGTTTATATACCTATATATGTGTCTATATACGCATTTATACACATATATATATACCTCTTGGAACTCATTAATACTCTAGGTTATTAATAGAGGACAAGGTTCGGAATAAAAGGCCAATAAATACGAGAGGGGGAGAGATAGAGAGAGGAGACAGAGAAGCGAGAGAGAGAGAAAGAGACAGAGAGAGAGAGAGAGAGAGAGGGAGAGAGAAAAGCGGGAGAGAGCGAACGAACGTGTGGGTGTTCAGTGGCCGCCCATGTCGATTGGCGTGCGGTCCCCGCCCGAAGTAACAATTTAATTACAGCGTGGCTCTCCGTGAAGATATGTATAGCAGCCACCCACGATAAATTGATTTTGCCACGGTATTAAGATTCGGACGGGTCGATGCAATTTATTGGATTGCAAGAGGGTAGAGAGAGAGAGAGAGTTAATACCCGGCAGCGCTAAACAGTAGTCCTTTTCGTTTGGAAATAGACCTCCGTGGCTCTCGATCGTGCGTATTCCTATTAAGAAGTTAGCGTTGCTTATTTCACCCTCACGACTGTTCCGCACAAACTCTTTCTCTCGCTTCCATTCAAAACCCTTTCGATTCGTCCACCTGTTCATTATATATTGCGATATAGAAAAGAGCAAGGATGAAATCATATATATTTTTGCGATGGCTATTGAAATAATGAAGAGCAGAGGAACCGGAGTTAGACGAGGGTGGATATTCTTCGAGAAATTTGGGTTAAGAATAATTTATTAATTCCGACGAGGTGGACTGTTCAGAAGCAAAAGTTTTCCCAATTTGAGTACTGAGCAACTGATTTCCAAATCATTAACGAATGTTATAAAAAAAGAAATACAAACCCCGTCTAGTCTCAAATTTGTCAAAATTTAATTTGTTAAGGAAATACGAAAACCGAATGAACCGTTAGTTGTTATTGATTATTGAAAATAATTATTTTGTTATAATTGATACGAATATTTAAAAAATGGGCATATATTTTGTCCGTTTCGTCGGTATTTCTCGAGTACCAACCATCACTTATCGCCGGTGATTTATGAATATTTATCAACACTCGCGAGTGGAGACCATATGGTATGCGAGAAATTGTATCCATCCCAGGGAAGAGGCATAAATATCGCAAAAACATTCTCGGTCCGCATAACCGACACTCGAAATCTTCTCAGTCGTCGTTTATTTGCGTTTGCCGGAAATTGTTTGTGTGCAGAGTCGCCGGGACGAGACTTACGAGCTTCTCGTCACAAAAACCTTCGAAGTAGGTCCGTTTTGAGATGGTCATCCGTTTCTCGAACCATCGATAATACATACATGGCAAAAGTGTTTTTACAGGCACTGCGTATTATTTCAGTACCCACGAGCCACCCATAACGCACAACAATCGCTCTGGCTAATGTCTGAAGTTACAGCGAGGATTGTGTTGCACTGATTTGACTATAACAGTAGTTCACTCTGTTCTGTATACATATTACCTATTCTGCGTAAAATCGGCTACTCTTGAACCCGACCATTTTTTACGTTGCTGAAAATTTTATATTTTGTACTACCACACTAAAACATTTTTGTGTTTTTTTTTCAAATTTTTTACCCTGCTGAAAAAAAGTTATGAATTTTGAAAAAGAACGACTTTTTTCGGACATTTCCAAACGCTCATAACTTTTTTAAAAATTGGTTAATCGAGATGTTATTTTCAAATTTTTCGTCTTTAAACGCGCTTTTCGGAAAAAAATACAAAATAAAATATTCAAGTCATATTCTATGAAATTATTCATTTATTTACCGAAAAATCTCAAAAACCCTATTTTCTATTTTTTATTTTCTATTTTTTGTTTAACTTTCATTTATTCTCAATTTGATGCCGTAAAATTCATAGTGGGCAGATTTTTCGTTTCCCTTTTTTCATATAAAATAAATTTATATTTCAATAAATCATATCTCGTATGATTTTTTAAATAAATTTAAAAACCCAACGGCATTTTTTCATTGAAACAACACTCTTTTAGAAAAAAAGAAGAAATTTCGGGCGTTAAAATCCTTATTTTTCATCCTGAAAAATGCCTATTCCCTCACCTCCCGCATATGTGTTTAATGAAAGAAGGGATATTCGGAAAACCCTTTTATGCGTACGAAATGGTATGTTTTAATAATATTTATTAAACTTTTATAAAAAAATCAATTTTGCGTACCCTATTCCGTTTCCGATTTAAAATGTGAATCTTCACTCTCACAATCAGTTTCAAAATTGTCCCATTCTTTTTCGGAACTTACGAGTTCCACTTCTTCTGAGGCATCTCCGTTGAAATATTCAACGTTTTCCCGCCGCGGGAGCGCATACATTACTTCGCGGCCGTTTCGTGTCGCCATTTTGTTAAAAAAAATCCACGACCAATGTAGATACACGTTTTATTATTAAATGCACGCATTTTATACGAAAAAATAAACCACAAAATTCTTTTTTACTTACATTGAAACTAACGATAGGTCGTTCGTTTCTTTCGTCGATTTTAACAGTTCGCTGGTCATACACAAAATGAGAAAAAATCCCGGCATTTTCCCGGTAGATTACCCTCTCCCTAAATATCCCCCCCCCCTTCCAAATTTTTGTCTGCAAGGATCTACAAGAAATCGGAACGGAAAGTTTTGGGCCGGCTACGAATGACCCATCGTTAGCGTTTGAGGGTTAATATTCAATACTACTCTAATTTTTTGAATACCCTGATTTTGAATAAATATCGTAGATATATTAACTTAAATTTATTTTTTCGACAAACCAATGTTAGATTACGTAAAAATTAAAAAGAAAAATCTGCCTATGATCCGTTATGAATCTTACGGCATTAAACTCGGAATAAATCAAAGTTTCAACACAAAATAAAAAATAAAAAATAGGGTTTTTGGGATATTGAGATTTTTCTCTAAAAAAATGAAAAATTTCATAGAATATGGCTTGAATATTATTGTTTGTATTTTTTTCTAAAAAGCGCGTTTAAAAACGAAAAATTTCAAAAAAGTGTCGATTAAGGGGAGCCCTGTAATTTTTAAAAAATCGGTTTATTTTTTTTACAAAATTTTATTCTTTATACTTTTACGAATTTTTCAAACGATTTTTTTTTAAATTCCACTCCGTTACAAAGTTATAGCAAGAAATGTGACCGGACATCGGGTTGGGACGGCACCTCGCTAACTGCCGCGCCCCTCCCGACAGTTACATTTCGTACTTCTTTTGTTCGCAAATACTGGGTTTCTTAAAAACCAAGTTCGTTTATAGGACGTTTATAGAAACTAGGATTGACAAGAGATTGCAGAAAAAAGGTGTACAGAATGAAGCTGGAATGGGAGACTAGCGGTAAGTTCACGTTGTACCTACCAGATACTTTAAACTCGTTTTTCTTGAAACTATGTTTTTAGAAATGGTCTGCACGAAATTTACTCAGTCAATTTTTAATATTTCTTAATTTTTTTTACAATCTTTAACTATTTCCTCTATAGTCTGTTGAGAGGATTTTTTAACTTTTTGGTTGGACAATTTTTTATAAATTAATGAACACTAATTTTTTCTTCTTAAATTGCATACTAAGTTTGAAGTATTGTCATTGTTTATGATTGACAATACAAAAATTTTCTCTCCGTCAGACTATACACACTACATTTCTTTATTAGATTCTGCTTTATTTTTTGCAAATTGGATAATTTTTGGTGAAGTTATGATGCCGACCACGAAGCACCGCGGTATTCATCAGTCGTTCATTTCTATCCGTAAAAAATAATATTAATATCAACAAAGAATTTTGTATTTTTCTTACAGTTGAAAAGTCAATAAAAAATATGAAATCAACAATTTAATTTTTTTTTCACCATAGAACATTCATAATAATTTTTCAAATTTACTCGGTTTTCGGCGCGCGCAGGGTTCTGTGGGCTCTTAACCAATTTTTTGGAAAAGTTATGAGCGTTTGAAAATGTCTGAAAAAAGACGTTTTGTTTTTCAAAATTCATACCTTTTTTTTGGTTGGGTAAACTAATTTGAAAAAATTTACAATAATGTTTTTAGTGGGGTACATTCACATATAATATATAAAATTGTCAGCAACATAAAAAAAAGTCGGGTTCAAAAGTGGCCGATTTGACGTGGAATAGGTCATATATATATCCCCATAGAATGTGCAGTAAAGTAGTCGCGTGCGTGGAAACAATAAATGCGAGGAACGCGTGTACATTTTTTCAAGAGTTTTTCCGCCTTCAAGGAAACAGACCTCCCACATTTTCCGCACACCGTGTTGTGCTGTTGCATTCGAATTATGACACAAAAAGTGGCGGAACGTGTTTAACGTAATCTTGCGCGTAAGTCAGTATCCCCTCCCTTCTAGTCGAAATTTCCGCTTGCGTGCCACCACGCTGTTTTGCGCTACCAAGGCCTTTTTACTCGACGTTTTGGGGTTGCTGTTAAAATGATAATTAATACTGAAATAGATTCGTTAACAAGAAAAAAAGTCGTTTTTTTCTGAATTCTTTGTATGAATAAAAAATGGGGTTTGAGAAAATATATGTTATCGCATGAAAGCATAATGCAATAATCGCACGTTAAATAAATTCGTGGCGAATTCGTTATGGTGAAATTTGGAAAGTGATGGCGGAAATCCGACAAAATCCCGTACTTCGGTACAATATGTTTTCAACTATTCCCGGAGTTTATCGTCCCTCGTTTGTCGTCCAAATGAAAATTTGTCGATGAACGAGCCGGAGATCGCGAGTCTGAGCGATAATCCACACAGTTGGGTATTAGGCAAAATCCGTCTGGCGCGTATTTGTCAATGAGTCTCGAGTACTTCTACACAGTAAAATATATAATAATCGGTGTTGAGAGAACGCTAATCTCTCACTCGATTTTCCCGGGATGTCGCACGAACCCTCGAATTTCGTTCAACCCTTCGAGAGTAAATATTTAGCCTCTCATTGCGTTAGTTAGGACGATTACGCATGCTCGGGGTCGTCCATGACGAAAGGAGACGACACAAATCCGTTGGGGGATGAACGCGTCCCTAAGAGATTACTTCGCTCTTTAGCCCGAAATTTCGGAGAGCCGGCCATCCAGCTTAAACGCTCCAAATTTTCGACACCGCCATAGAGACGGGGGCAGGTGGTCTCTTTCGTTAATACAAGATCGTGCAATGGCTCGACCGGCACGATGCTGGAACGTGAAAAAAGTGTTCCTAATATTGAATGCTCTCGACAGCCAGCAGTGAAAACATCTCGTCTAACTAAAGACCGACGAGTGTCTAGCCAGCGACTTCGCGTGGACGACGCTCGAGGAACCGAGAAATTGCGGCTAGTATAATCTGCGGTTTTTCGTCGACGACCGCAAACAGAGAAATTATAGGCAGTCCGCGAGACGACAGAGATGGTCCCCCTTCCTCTTTCTCTCTCGCTCTCTTTCCCTCTCTCGTTCTCTCAGTATTTAAAGGCCCCGATTATGGGATGTTGGGCAATTTGGACCCGAACGTTGGGTGGAGAATTCTCCGAGAGTCTTAAAGATTTTTAATAACCACTCGGTCGCTCGCCGAGAAACTCTCTCGGTCTATATTGCTCGTGGCGTGTGCTTTAGCACACGCATGCACACCCGTATGAGACAAAACACAAATTAAGCAATTACGAGAACCATTATGAGGTTGTTCACGATTCTGACCGAGTTTCCTTATTTAGGCATATGTATCCACGAGGGGCATTTAGCGTTGTGCTTCTTACAGCGTTGTGCTTCTTACATGAGAAATAATCGTTTTTACTCGTAGGGTTCAATCCTGCAACCGAAAAAAGGATATTTCATTTTTATAATTATTATTTTACTACAGAATTTTGTATTACTTGCGTATCGATGTCACGTTGTTGTTGTTTTTTTTTGTAATTTGACAAAGTTGATTCGGATCCAAAAGAATTTATTGGATTTGGTAAAAATATCCTTAAATCGAAGAGAATTCATTTGATTTCATAAAAACGTACATACAAATTGGAAATTTTTGAAGACCTGATGAGAGGAAACGGAGCCACGTTCATTTTCCTGGCTTGAACGCCAACCGATAATTTCGTAAACGACAGGCGTGTCGAAATTACGACAATAATAGTGAAACGTGTTGTGCCTGTGCGTCTGGGGTATGTCCCTCTTGTCGCGACAGGTACAACCACGTCGCTTCCTTTTCCAATTATATTCGGCTAGCTGTCCCTTTAGTCGTAACTACCATTCCTGACAATCAACGGAACCGCCGGATGGCGCCGGGAGAGAGAAGAAGGCTCGTTAATGACAATACTCAAACAGATTTTTCATGAATTTTGAGGACGCCAGAAGGTGCAACGTGTTAGTGTGCGTTGCGCGAGGACAGACAGTAAAATGTGGAAGCTGAATATTAACGACTGTTTATATGTGGACGGTAGTCGGGCCAAAAAAGGAGTCGCGTAAAGGAAACGTTCGAGAACAGCTGAGCTTTCGGCTATTTTATCGAACAAACATTACTTTTTCAATATATCGTTCGTTTTTTAAATAATAATACGTGAAAATAATTCTCATCGGTTATAAAAAAATGTACTTTTTTTTTATTAAAAACAAATTTAATTATTTTTTCAGAAGATCATTTTTCGTATGTATCTTTTAATTCGAACTGTTACTTCCCCCACTCGCGAGAGATATTTATCTTCGATTCCATGGGTGTCAGGAACGAAAGCGTGCGATCGTCTCGCGATATCTCTCGTAGAACGCAGGTATAACGTGAAACCGTAGACTCCCGTAAGATCCCGTGAATATATTTTCTTTCAGTATTTTGGAGAATGATATGCGAACTTTAGATACAAAGCTGTACGACTGTCGCGTTACGATACCACCTTTTGCGTTTCGGTTAATTGGATCTTAATTTATATGAAAGTGACAAAAATCTCATGCCGTTGGGGCGTAGTAGCATCGTGGATTCTTTCTTTTTTCTTTCTTTTCGTATATCAAAATGAACTTCGCGTTTTTACGACCGTTTTTCGGCGACTCGCCTTTTTTGTCCCAACTCCGTGAGATTGTTTACTTGCTCGCTTGTATATGGCCGGACCATTAAAAAAATCTTATACGCGTAAAATAGCAATCTCGTCCACAGTGGGAATGCCTAAAAAAACCCTCAGGAAAATTATATATATATATATATAGTTCGGGTCTGTATGTCTCGTTAATTAGCGTATCGGTATTCAGTTAACCAGTATAAAAAAACAACTTTTTACGAACGCGCGGGACGAGTTGGATGAATGAAGAAAATGGTCAGGTGTTGACGTTCAAAGAGAAGTCATAAATCTCGAGTAAATTACCGCATTATAACGAGAGCGAGACACGCGATTTGATTTATCGCAATGATCTGCATTATCGTTATCGTGGTACGTTTTATGTATACACATTTATTACGTAACATACGGCAATGTACCGTTAAATGCGATACGAACCTGCAATAATTGCACAGGTACGGTCGCATCATTATAAATATGTATTTGCACTTTGTAAGTCATTTATATGACGCAATCAGCAGATTGTAGTAGTCATAGCTCGAGAGTCTCGCTCGATTGATTTTCACTTGGAACGCGATAGATTGTGCAGGTATTTGAAAAGTTTCATTCACTCGAGTCTCAATAATTTGCTCTCATTGACGTGGCACTTTGATATCTGGGACGAGAGAATGAGCGCAGCGATTTTTCATTTATTCGGTTTTTTCTTTCATTTTTTTCCTTGGTTCGAAAACCCGTTACTCATTCTTGACAAGGATGAGTGAGGCGAATCTAAGCGAAATGCTGACTGGACATGGGTCGACCTACAGCGAAGCGAAAAAACCTTCCCTCTCGAAACTCTCGTTTTGGCTACTTCAGAATATTTACGCGTTCCGGAATGTTATTATAAGTGGAAACACGCTTTTGAAAAGTAAGAGGGAACGAGAGTGCGGACTGCGGAGGGGCGAAGCATGCGAGCCGGGTAACGGACGAGACGTGCCCGACAATCCGAGCAAAAACAGCGACTATTCGGATGAAAAACCATTCGACGTAATTGTTTAATAAAAAAAAAGTAATAAATAAAATCCTTTCGAAGAACCTTACTAATCGTCGTAAAAGAATATATACGCCATCAGTTCGAACGTATATATCCATTAAATATAATTGTCGAATAAAAAGATAATTAAAATTCTTCCAAACAGAATTACCATTCGTCATAAAAGAATGTACACGATCCGCGATTCGTATGAAAATCCATTAAAAATAAATATCTAATGAAAAATAATTTAAAATCTTTTGAAAAATATTAGTAATATGAGCGTAATAAAAGTATATCTTGTTCGGCACGATGCATTTATGGTTGAGAAAATGAGTTAATTTCGGGTCCCCGTAGCGATTATTTATAGCTTGGCTTAATATTCCAAATAATTATTGACACTAAAAAAAAGCTGTGATTGTCAAGAAAAGAAATCATGCTTTTGGTGCAATCAAAAAATATTATATAATTATTAATCACAAAGTATCCTTTTCGTAGGTTAATCGTTAGGGTAAATTTGCCAATAACCGTATATCGTCTCGCAACGATGGTATGCACTAGCGATCGGAGCGAACACGGTCACAGAATTCCTGAGCCGACGAAAATTCTCTCGTGGAGAATTGTGTTCGTACGATATACGACAAAAACGCCCCTTTACAAGCTTGCGAAATCTTGGTCGTTTTCAGCCAAAATGTCGGCACTACAAACTCCTATATATATATATCTATATATTAATGTACCTATACCGTGAAAACATATATATATGTCCGATTCCAGGGACACATGGATCGCAGGACTTCGGAATTAGCGCTTTAGTACTCGTCGATTGGCACTCGGACCGGTCAAGGCGGTGGATAAAACTTTCATATAATACGCGAGATTCGAGTTTCGTGGTATGGCCTGCGAATGCTCCTCATCGTCCTGGGCGGTCTCCGGCGATCCTTGCGATCCTCTCACAAGAGCAACCTCGAACGATTCGGTGAGTCTACCACGTTTTTTTAAATACTTTACACGATTCATTTCGCTCGGTATTAACGAGAATCGATTAGCGAGATAAGAAAGGGGTCGAGGGAGAAGGCCGATAACATTCTTTCCAGGTGCAGGCGACCGCGGACCAACATGCTATTAAAAAAAAATACACGTTCGTATACATATATATACATGTGTGTGTGTTTGTACAATTAGTTCGAACGCACTTCCTTTGATTTTCTCTCGAGCCAATTTTTACGCATTATCAGAGCGCTAACGTTCGCAAAGTTCTCAGAGTTCGTCATGGTTTTCTTCTCGATTTTTATTATAATTTTTGTTATCGTACGATTCAAATAACGATCGTAATAACGATTCGAGAAGTATAATTGTACGATTTCGAAGTAATCCGAAGATCCGTTCAATCTTAGAATTACACGGAGTCGGTCTTCTCAGTCAGAGACGAGAGCAGCCGCGCGCGAGCATCTTGAAAGCGAACGCGCCGGCGCGCCCCGTCTCGAGACAGAAAGAAATCGGCAACGTGTGCGCGCTCCCGTGATTCCCGAGAGATGCGCACGCGATGCGCAATTACGTGATACGAAATTGAATTGGATTCCATAAAAGTCGTGGGTTTCGGGTCTCTCGGCATGTGTGGTCTGTGAGGCTTTGGGCAAAAGAGAGGGGAGGGAGAAGGACCCCTGTCCGATTCTCGCACACGGGCCCACGGAGGAAAGGAGAAATACATGGAGGGGATCAAGTAATTGATGATGGCGGAGAGACGAATCTCCATCGACCGCGATTATTTCTCACAAACGCGAGTAGAAAAGTGGATCATCCACTTTCGTTCTTTCTCTCTTTCGACCCCCAAGCCCCCCTTCAAGCCCCTCTTTCCGTCTCACGAAATCGCGCTTTATGCACAGACCATTATTTTAAACCGTTGTGTTTTTTTTTCATTATATCACGTCCGGTCGACAGTGAGAGCGTACAAATAAATTATGAATAATATTCGTATGACTCGATTTAAATCGATCAAAAGAGAAATGGGATAAATCCATTTTTCTCGTTCTAAAGTGCATCCTGCAATTTGCTGCTGCCCCGCTTCCTGTATAACCAGCTTATCGGGCTAAATATATATATATATATATATATTATTTTTTTGTTTTCATAAAAAAAATACAGCATATAATGATTTCGAGACCTTTTACGTTTAAGTCCTCGAAGGGGTGCCTTTAGAGCGTATGCCCGGGGGCTGTTCGTTACAAACGCACAATCATCCGAACAAGAAACCCACTTAAGATCCTTAAAGAAACTTTGTCTGTTACATAGATAGCCGTTAATTTTACCAAATGGTTATCCTCCATTCGAATGATGAGAGAGAGTAGGTACCTACAAAGATGTCGATCCGTCGAAGAAAATTCTGCGTGTTCTCTTCGTCGCTCTCGCATCGGTACGTCGGCATGCCCGTCTCCTATAATCAATGTAACGTAAAGTTTCAAAAGCCTCGGAATGAACGAGAGACGCGTCTTTCATCCGCGCAAAGCCTTACTTTCGAGAAACTAAGAGAATGTATATCTATCTATATATAAATATATAATATATACGTATATCGAATCGTAAAATTTTATACAGTATACATATTGTATTTTTACGATTCGCTCATTCTCGAGGTATCGAGCGTGCGCAAGCACGTCGATTTTTTGTTTCTACCTTCATTCCTCCAGCAACACGTCAGCGAAAGTTCATACGCTCGAGACGAGCAGCAAAAAGGCGAGCATATTCCAAAAGAAAAGGCTCTCGGAGGCTGGATCATTTAAAAATACGATAAAACAAGTCGAGCGAAGCAAATTGGTCCCATCTTCGCATCCTCTCGCTCGGAGGTTACCGCGAGAAGCGATAAATCCCCTCTCCTCGGCGACCTGGGAGTTTTTTGTCATACGTAGTATGAAAATTTGTATAAGCCGAGGGAAAGGAGGAGGGTGGCGTTCTCGCGACGACGCGCCGATAATTCAATCCACGTAAATCCATCAAATTTCCATTTACACGATGTCCGAGAGATCGTGCAGCTTGCACGAGGGGCTGAAGCTCGGGGGCTCCCAAATTAAGACGTTCCAGAGCCCTGGAGCAACGCCTCCCTTCCTCCCTTTCCCCTCAATATTCTCATCCTTACGTCGTCCTCGACGGCAGGACGTTCGATGTCCTGCGCGCGCCTTCGCAAGACGGTTCACCATCGCTATATCCACATAGCGATTTATCTAAATTACAGTGGGGGTTCGAGACATTGATTAGGGGGGGACGATTAAACAATCTAGGCCTCCCTGGTAGAACTTCTGGGAGGGCATCGTGTGGGTCCATCGCGCTTTTATACACTGGCCCCCGGTCTCCGGTTTGTGTCTATGCCCCGCGAAACCGTTCGCTTCGAGTTTTGGCGAGAGGAGAGAAAAGAAAGCAGGAGCACATCGTATGTAGCAGCAAGAGTAGTGGCCCAAAGATAGAGAGGGAGAGGCAGAGAGAGAGAGAGAGAGAGGGAGAGAGAGAGAGAGAGAGAGAGAGAGAGAGAGAGAGCTACGGCAGATGATCCCCTTCGGGCCATCCACTCAAAATGAAGCAGTTATACGACCGAACTAATAACATATTTAGGATGGTGGAGGCATCCCCCACCGCGAGATCCTCGCGACCTCCCAAGTTGGCACGCTTCCAGCTAGCGAGCACAATTTTTCTGCTACAGCATCATCGTCTTTGCTCTCATGCGTATCCGCGTATATATATCTGTATATATAAATGTGTCTGTGTCTGCGTCTGTGTCTGTGTGTAGAAGTGAAGTGAGGCTGCAAGAAGAGCTCACCTCCTCGGGGTAGCTCGGGCAAAGATGCGCACGAGTCTCTGGCAAGTCAAATAAGAACTCTGCGGGTTTATTATGATTGCTTTATTGTGTGGAGCAAGAAGAGCGGACAGTCTTAATTATATAGTAGTTCTCTCTGCGCTCGTTGCAGCGTATCTAGAGCTTTGAGAAGCAGAGAGAAATAGAGAGGGAGATAGAAAGGAAGAAAGAGATAGAAACGCATACAATATATAAAAAATCGCGAATCACTCGGCATGCTCCCGTAAATGATACAGTTAAACCAGAACTATTTCTAGAAATTTATCTCAATGAGAAACGAGAGCTGGAATATCTCACGAAGACCTCGGCAGCTTGAACGCTGATGAACATTCGCTGTTTTTTTTTTTATTTTTCTCGAGGATCCGTGTAAATTCGTGCGACGTGCGTGTCGAACGAATGCCGTTCGCGACAATGCAGCGGGTTTCCATGGATGCCTACTAGGTTCTGTCGACAATAGGACGAAACCGGGGGTTTCTTAGGGAGAGATCCTCTTTGTCGGCGCCTCTAACGCACGACGGTCCAGGACGATGCGAGAGGAGTTTAGCTGCTGGACGCGCGCGCAGTGGCCGGTATAACCCGGTTTTCAGGGAGACCACCAACACGTGGTGGTCAAGAGAAACCCCTCGTGAACACATGTTACAGCCGACTTTCGCGAGGATATTTTTCCCCGTCGTGCGCCTTTCGCCCATTCTAGAAAGGAGCTCCGTGAGCTTCGCGGTAGGGCGAAATGACGACGACCCGCCCCGTCGACCGGATTTCGTCGCGTCCATATTGGCCCATGGACTATGCTGGGCCATTGGCATATGGACTGTGTGAATCCTGTGAAAGGACTCTCGAAAATGAGCGAAATATCTGAAATTCCTCGGTGCTAGAAGAGCCGAAGCCTTTTTTTATTTCGTCCTCTCTTTCTACGCGGGCTTTATTCACCGGCGAAGCGAAACAGAACGCACGGCGATCGTTAACCAGTGCTAAACGACGAGATGAACGAAATTCTACGATCCTCCGAGACGATCTCCAAAAAAAAATCCCATATCATCCCGCTGTGAACTTTTCTAACACGAATGGCCCAAAAAGCAATAACATAAATAAACCACGAACCACGTTTTACTTCCAAGAATCCGAGTGTGTTAATTTGATGCGATCGTAACTTTCATCGAAATGAATTTACGGTCGAACGCATCGGGAATGTATAATTCCTCGTCGGGCCGTCCGAGAAGCGGATCTTCGCGATGATAAAAATAAAAACGCATATCTTTCGAGTCACTCCGTCATGACGATCCGGTTGGAGCGGAGACGTGGACTGGGTGTTGAAGAAAGAAGAAGAAACAAAAAATAATATGAAAGAACAAGGAGTCTTTTTGTGGCAGGTGCGGTCGAGAGGCAGGTAGATAATTAAGGATTTTCCATCGAATCTCTGGCGCATGGCCCCTTGGATTTCCTTACGAAGGGCTGCCTTTCCACCCTTGACTTTGGATCGAGGTACGGGCGCGCGAGGGACCATCCACGGGGTAATTAGGGCTGGTCTCTCCATTAGCATAATAACTCTTTTACGTTCTCCAAATGCACGGCCACGGCATTTTACCCCTACTACCCTCTACATTATACATACATACATACATACATATACACATACATGTGTCTTTAAGTCGGATGTCTTTCGTTCGGGCAATCCAGCCCCGGACGGGAAGAAAGAGCAACCAGAGCAGTTTTTTTCTCGAGAGCGCTGAGGGCGAGGGGAGGTGTCGAATAAATTGAGGTCGCGTGGGGCGGACGTATGCCAGAACGTCGGATCTTTCTGGTATATGGACCGCGCTGATACGCGCCCGGTGCGGCGAGTACTCGCCGATGGCTCGTTCCCACTTTCCCCCTTATATGTCCTTTTGGTCTCTTCCTCCCGAGCAGGACCTGCTCCCACGTTGCAGAACGCCTCGCGTCCGACAGGAACTGTGGCTTTTTCTCGAGGGGTGGGCGGAAGAGTTGACGGCGGCTTTAGTCCTTTGATCCGATTGCAACGAAGCAAGTCGCTCGTCCTTTTGACGAGAAAAAAAATGCTTAGCTTTTATACAAGAATCCGGCAATAACGGAACAAAACCGGAGCCAGAAACTCGACAGTTTACCCAGAGATCCCGGATGCGACATGTGTTAACGGAAAATTGAGAAAAATGTGGGCTGCTAGTTCTTTTTACGAGCGAGTCGACGCTCTCGAAATTCCGGTCTGTAATGGAGATAAATGAAAAACGCATATTCAAAGTAATTACGTTTTCGAAACGATCGTCATCACCCCCCCCCCCCCCGCTCGTCTCTAATAATTATTTTACATAATTGATATTTTCTATCACAACAAAAATCGATATACAAACATATGTAAATCGTTCGGTGATAAATTTTTCGAAGATTGGAACGTGACGTTTTTTATAACGCCCTTGAATTGACACGGACAAACTTCAATTAATTTTCGACGAAACGAGACGAGACGCTCAACGTTTGTTCCGTGGCAAAACTCATTTCGCTTCATAGTCCATGGCAAATCGACAGTAGTGGACGAGTTATTAGACGCATGGTTGAAAGTCGATGGGCGCCATACATCCTCGTACAGATCTAGCGGCAGAAGATACGGATCTTGTGGGCGCGGCGTCGTCCCGTGGGGCCGAATAAAGAAACAGCAGCCATATGAAGAATAAGAAGAGAAAGAAGAAGAAGAAGGGCCGTGGAATCACGGAAGAGGGCGTTACGGTTAGGGATGGCCGAAAAAATGTGTTATTAAGCCGACATGTCAATCAATTTGAGGCAAATCGGACGAGGTAAGAATAATATCTCATTCACGACGAGAAAGGTTTGTTCTCGTTGTCGATTCCTGAATGCGCGTCTGTGTGGTCACCATTCGTAATAGCGCGCTAAAGTACGTTATTTACGCGTGATCAAGTTTCATCCTATTTTTAAAGGCTCGTGGCAATTTTCATATTTTCTTATTTGTCGTTGTTTTTCTTTTCGAGTTTTATCCAAACAGTTTTATCGATTCGAACAGACCTTAATCCTCGTTAATTCCGCAACCTTCCGGCCGAAAGACGGACAAAAAGTCATCGTCAATTCCGAGATATTTCTCATGGTCGTTCGTGAAAGAACGTGTCCCCTCGCGACACATGATTGCTGAACGATCGCTGTGAGCCAGAATCGTTACGCTCGTGCGCACCTCGGTAAACACACCAGTGAAGTTTATCGTTTCGAAGCTGTACATTCTCATTTTTTTACGTATCTCGCCAAAACGGATGAAAATTATTCTTTTTTAATTTCACATTCGAGTGAATCGCGACACGTGTTATTCCCGCTTGTGCACACCGGCGAAGAATTCTTGATTCAACGACGCGTGTTCGATTATAGAAATCTGCCGTGTCCTCGATAGGAATGACGGCGTAGGTACGAGAATGATCGTCAACGCTCGTTTCCATACGCTCGTCCACTCGTCCATGTCGCAGTCGATACTTGAATATAGTTATTGACGTTTTGCATTCGTGCTCAACGTGTAATATTCCATATTTCCTGGCCGAGTACGATCACTTGTAAAACAAATGAAAAACATCATCTTAAAAAAGTATCTCGACCTTAAAATTCACGAACCATTTCTCGAAATATTTCATTCTTCGAAAACTCAATTTTGCCTCATCAGGTAGGCACTCGGGGTAGAAATATTTTGGCGGTACATATTACTCGACTCACGTCTACACAATCATCGAGGTTTTAAAGTCCTACAAAAATATTTCAATCCGGAAAAAGTGAAGCCCCTTTTCATAAAAATGCCACCCTCGATAAAATTCAAGGTCGACTCTAGGAAGATTGTCGCTCTAGGCAGAAATATCTTAGTGGGTCATATTACGTGATCGATCTATAATATATAGACATTTAGAGAAGAGAGTCTGCAATTTCACAAAAGTATCGAGGCTTTGGATAAAGCAAAAAAAAGTAACCACGATATGGGCGATCACTCGGCGCATGTAACCAGCAACGACATGTGACAAGGGAACGAGGACGAGATTACACGCAGCCGAACAAAGTGAATACCGGGTAGTACGCCGCGCATACAAGACATACACGTGTATTCTCAGCTTTGACGTACACATACATATTTATATGAACGAGATGCACCTGCCGCCGTCGATTCTCTCGTCTTGCCATACGCGAGAGACTTTGCGCAGGAACAGTCGGCTCGTCCTTGGTACATAACCGAGAACGAAAGGGGGATGAAACTATTTCTTGGCATCTCGCAGAACGAAGCGTTTGCCGGGCGGCAGGAAGTGACGTGAAGCGAGACGAAGAGGACGAGAGAAAGATATTGGAGAAAGCGAGAAAGGGAGAACAGGGCCGATCACGGCCTCTCGATAGAGGTGCTTGTCGGCACTCGTAAGAGGGAAGAAGCACGTGCGTATAACTATAAACCGAGCCGTCACGAGTGCAGGCAAAGCAGGTAGGAGAATAGTGCAGGAGGAAGAACGTGGAATCAGAGCATGGCGATGCTCGTCTGGGTTCACAATATTATCATTATTATCCCTTATCGAACGTGCACGAGGGAGTGAACGAGAGGAAGCGCCCGCGAAGGGAAAAGAGCATTGAGTGTCAATCAGGGAAAGTGATTTGTAAGGGAAACCCGGTCTTGTACCAACGAATGCGTATTGACGAGCGACGTGAATGTAATAGGGCCATCGTGAACAATAAGGGTGTCCTCTCGTACGAATCCCCGTACAATACCCCTCTTTTTCTCGTAACGATTACGAGACGTTCGGTAGGCCTAGTTTGGATTATAAAACCAATTTCCGCTCTCGCGTGCGCGGGCCTATTTAATATACGAAGGGTAGTATATAGAGGGTGTAGCGGTGGTGTCAAGGGACAGGACTAGGGCCCTTACGTTCGCAGGAGTGAAAGTATACCGTGCCGTTTGTCTACCTAGAAAATATATGCACGATAATAAGGGAACGGATACCGCGACCCGTTTATTCAGTCTTGTCATTGAAACGACCCGAGTCGCGATGCGTATGTTTCATAGAAAATGTTCAGCGTGCGAATAAGGGTTTTCGACCCTTCGAGTGAAAGTTTTTTTTCGTTCGATCGATCGAGTTCCATTTTCTGGATACGTCGGGCACGTTGCCAGCAGGTGAAACCTGCTGCTTCTTTCCTGACGTAGTCGAGGCGAGTCCTTGTTCGTCCTTTGAGTTCCTGTCGCACGCGCTTCTTTCTCGCCACTCGTCGTGAGCGGCGCACGAGACAAAAAAAATAAGGGAGGATGATTTTAATCGGCGATTAAAATCATTCTGGTAGCCCGCGGTTTATACCGCAACGAGGTCAACGCTTTTAATGGCCCGGTCGTTAAAATAATGCCGGTCTGTCGGACCGTGATCCGCGGCGAGAACTAGCATTACGCTCTCTCGACGTCATTGACGACGACCGCGACCAACAATGTCTGCTCATTAATTATCATTTTCAGCACTGCGCTCGACTCTCTCGGACGAAGAGCGCAGCTGAAAAATCTTCGCGCGTTTTTTTTATTGCTCACGTAGTACCGAGAAGTGTGCAAGGGAGTTGAGAGACGGTTTATAGTTTGTTATTTTATTTCATTTTATTCTCGGGGGGTCCTCGTACTCTCGGGAATAAGTACGTGATGATGGGCTTAAGATTCTTCCAGAATGTCGCACATTTGCACGATCGTACGACGAGGCTGTATCGCATCGTCGGAAATTTCGTTTGAAGGTTCATTGCCGAGAGTTCGCACGAGCTGGGCTCATTCCCACGGATATTAAAGTCACTCAGTCGCCAAATTTCTTCGGACTACCCGGAATTGTCTTCTTTTTAAATCAAACTACGAGCTTTTTTCGAAGGTCGAGTTTAACGGTTGAAAGTGGCGAAAAATTTGTCTTCATTATAAAAATTATATTCTACGAAATATTTAAATTTGTTTGAGGGTGAAAAAAATAGTACCGGTAATAAAAAAAAAAAAAAAAAAATTGGAATAATCGCGGCACGCGATCGAATGAAAATTTGGGTCGTTGCGAGGGTCGAGAAAAGCGGAACTCATTACGTATAAACATCGATCTCTTTCGTATCATGGCACGTAGTTGGGTTTACGATCAATTTTAAATACGACCCAGAGTTGCTCCTGATTGTGATGCTGCGTTGAATAAACGAGTCGAAAACCTCGAGGCGTTTGCGCGCCCAGGTCCGACGATTCGCGGTGACTCAGAAATGCAACGCTCGTAAGCGCTGCACATACAGGAGCCATTAAATGGCGAGCACTCATAAATATAAATCATAGAATTGTCTTATTGCTCTCATCGTCTTTTCGTCTCCCTCTCTTACTTTCTTTCTCATTCGGCCGCGTTTCGTCTTTCGCGCGACGAGAGGCGGCACGGCCCTCTTTGGTGAAACACACACAGCTGTCCGCCCAAGCAGCCCCAACGAACAATATATACCGCGAAATTTGGTCTCGCCAATGTTGCCGCCAGATCGCAGATTACTTACGTGGTCTGAACATCGGAGAGGATGTAACGCCCTCGTATAAAGAATTATTCAACATGATTCAACCACCAAATAGTCATGAATAATTATTATTTTATAATCATTCCAAATATCATCATTTAAAATATATTATAATTATTATTCAAAGTATTATATAATTATTATTTTTCACATTTTTCGACAATTAACAACGCGAATAAAAATAGATTTCTCTTCAAAAAACGATTTTCGATATTTTCCATGGACTTCATTAGGACGATTTATTTTCACGTTGAAATATAACGATATATATATCACGTACAATACATTCCCGTCCGACGAGAAAAAAAAGCTTATATAACACAGGTTTCCCGTAATCTCGAATCGAGAGTCATCTGTCCGAGCGACGAGAGTCACAATTTATCGGCGGAAGTTTGGCACGAGTCCCTCTTGGCAACGATGTATACGATTTGGCGATTCGGCGAGATGCATCGCGATCCTCCGCCTCGCGCGATCAATTCGCGTGAAATTTCGTTCATAGCCCGTATCCCACGCGCTACAAAATATATTAGTCGGTCCATATGAGAAACCGACACGACGCCGATAAATATTCACCGCGTATATTCTCGCACTCACGGCATGGCCGTCTAACAGGAATTTTCTATTTGCTCTTGGCCTATACATCTTTCCTTTTACATCGTCCCTTGATTACTCTTAAAATATCTCCTCGATCTTCCACCCCGTGCAACCGACTCTAAAAGGCAGCTACTATGCTCCTATACATATATGTATATATAGAGAGTATTTAATGGTGTTGGCTTATAGACGAGATATGCACCGTAGGTCTATCCAATATGAGAATTAGCCACGCCAGAGGCTGTGTAATCATTGATGCCAGAAAGAGTCGAAACGATCATAGGATCTCCACCCGGCGGTATAATCGCGTACCAATTAATTTTTTTATCGATCCCTCTCCGTTCGCGCTCCATTAATACATGCTGCATACACTATACATACACATACATCTATAAATATATAAAAACGTATATATATCGAGCTGGTATTTCTTAGGCTAGAAGATGCCCGTGAATACGTACGACCGTTCATTAATTCTTCAGCATTATTCTATCCGTCATCGTCGTGAATTTCGTATAGCTTTGCTTTCGTGCGATCGCAGAGATGAGAGAGAGAGAGAGAGAGAGAGAGAGACGGAGGGCGAGGGAGAAAAGGGGAGTAGGCCATTCCGAACTTGAATTTTCGAGCGTGAAAACGTGAGATGACGATGAAAAAAGTGGTTTCGCGGAGGTAGTTTCGGTAGGAGCCAAGAGAGGACACACACGCGCGTTGTGTGTCTCGGACGGGGATATTTCTCATCCAGCATCCCTGGCGGCCGCGACGAGACGAACGCCCGTCCGCGCCGGAACCGCGCCGTTCTTTTTGCCACTTTTTGCCTCATCCTCGATCCTCTATATGGCATCTTCGAAGAGAGTTTCGCCGCGCCCCTATCAAAACGCTCTCGTCGTATCGTACCGCCGCAGCGCCTCTCTCTCTCTCTCTCTCTCCCTCCTTTCGACATTCTAAATATTTCGTGGCAATTACATTCGCTACCGGCGCTCCAATCAAAGGCCATAAAAATGTCTCGTGGTATTTCGCTGGCAATTTTTCGGTGGCTCGGCACGTCGTCCTTTTCGTCGATTTTTTTTCATTTTCGTTTCTCTTTTTTCTAGTTAGATAATCACCGGGTCCGCGAAGCTCTCACCGTCTCCACGCTCGAGTCGTCCCCGGCGCTCGCTCGGCCAGAAATCCTTTTCGATCGTTCCTCTTCTCTCGTGACGATGTATACGGCTAATACGTATTAGAGACACACGCTACAGGTTTCTATAATGTATACGGATAGTTCGAAGCAACCGTGTGGCGAGAGAGCTAGAGAGACCCCTGCTCGAAATGCAATCTAGGCCAATTTAAATTTTTAGACGCTATTTCGTCTAGTTCGTGGCTCGGCCCCCATTTCCTCTTTCTTTTCGTTTTCCTTTCGTCCCTCGTGCTGCTTCGACGACTATAGAGTCGTCCCTTTCTCTCTCTCTCTCTCTCCCTCTTGCTGTATGCATTTCGTCAGGAATATGATTATACACCTTCTCTTGATTGCCCTTTTGCCACGAAACACTCGCCGAAATTTTATCATCCACGCCAGCCTAGCCTATATATCTTGCCTATTATCGATAATCTCGCGAGAGCGAACGGGAAGCTTCGTCGAATAATAGACGCGGGAGATGTTCGCTACTTTTCGCTCAATTTCAACGTCGGTTCTCGTCCTCGTCACGATAAATCGACCCTCTCCGCATAAAACGACAAACTCATCGAACAACTTTTTATCGACAACATGAATTTATCAATTTCTCTCAGCGTATATGCATAAAAAGTGCGTAATGCGATATTTCACGAGCATACTCGAAAAAAAGTCGACGAAAATAAAAAATAATTCTCGAAGGCGCGTAATAACGTATTATTCGAGGCGTTATTATTACCCACGGTGACTGCGGTGGGGCTGCACAGAGTACATGAAGGGAGGAAGAATAAGAAAGAAGAAAAGAAAGACAGGAGGAAGATAGAGTGCACAGGGAGAGAGCGTGGGTACGCGTGTGGTAACCGTGGCGCGAGCGACGACGGTTATTATGTCTTCACTGTCACTCTCTCTCGCTCTCTCTCTCTCTCTCTCCCTCCCCGCACTCTTTCAGGTCGTCTCTGCAGACGCGGAACTGCTGAGACCCGCAGGATGACGAGGATGACTTTGCGCATTGACAGAGAGACCTCCCCTTATTTCGTATCTCCGACTCTATCTCTTGTATAAATACATCTAAACTATACAAATGACTCGAGGCCGTAGATATTAAATTTTCTTTTTTTTCACATCGCTTTTTAACATCGATCGGAATGCAGTTTCGAAAAAGAGATTTCTCCTCGGGAGGTATAACGAGTAATTATGCATTTAGAAGAAAATAATAATAATTGAGAAGCGAGTAAGAAATTTCTCTATTTTTTTGATACTTTTTTTTAAAATTACGGTCAAAAGTAAAAATCTGAGGAAAATTTAAAGATTTCTCAACCACCAAGAGTATTTCGGAGATATAACGTCCCTGTGGCTTTATGTATGTTTTTTTTTGTCACAAGTACGAGAGTACTTTAGAAACCGTGGGGTGGCAGACGGTCTCGCCGGAAAGACTCAGGCGCCGGTCCAGAGCGACGAGCGAGACGTCTAATAGGATTCTCAGTGAAATTCACGCGCTAGTAGCCAGCTCTCAGTCTCGAGACGCAGAGTATTTATTTGATTTACTAGAAACTGGAAATCGGTTTCACTTTTGTTTGTAAAACGAGCTTGGGCGCGTCGGTCACGTACAACTTATGATCCACCGGTGTAGCTATATTTTTCCAAACCCCTCGGACATTTGTGAAATTTCACCATTTTATTTTATTAATCTCTAACAAACATCTCACAAATTATGTTACATATTTCAATTTAGCGTTCGTAATGTTTCAAAAAAATGTAACATAATTCATGAAAATTCTTTTTAATTAGTACTTCTGGCTGGCAAAGTTTCAAACATTTCTAGGGTGGCAGCGGGGGCGGGAAAGTGAAGCGAGAAAGTTTGCTTGATCGGTGGAGAATACTTCTTATATCGAGGAATCACTCGAAGATACGGAAGAGAAGGAAGAACAAGAAGAAGAAGAAGAAACAAAGGGGAGAACGAAGATGAAGAAGAAGAAGAAGAAGAAGAAGAAGAAGAAGAAGAATAAGAAAGACACCCTCGCGAGTCTGGTAAATCTACCCACACTTCTGGTTTCCCTCTCGCTCCCTCTCTCTCTCTCTCTCTCTCGAGTTCTTCTTGATGAACCGTGCGTGGGGGTCGTGCGTGTGTGCGTGTCCGACCAGACGGCGAGACGAGAGAAGAGGGAAGGCCGGAGGCGCGCGCGCCCGCGCTACAGAAGAAAGAGAGAATGAGAAAGGCAGCAACGCGCCGAGGAGAAGGAGTCGACTGTGTGGCGGCGCGCGGACGAGAATCGTGAGTGCGTCGCGTCGAGCCGCCTAGAGTCCCACGTGTCCGCTCGTGCCTCCTCGTGGCTGACGCGCGTCGTCGAGCACCGTGGCGTCGCGTCGAGAACCGCGGGCGCACTCCGCGCACGCACGCTACCGCATCGGCCTCTCTCGAGTGGGAATGCATCTCTCGCGATGCAACTCCGTATAGATCGAGCAACGAGATTTCTCGATCTGTATGTGGCGGTCGGGCTTTATTCTACGAATGGTAATCACCTATACGCCTCGGTGCAATGTTCAAAAACCTTTTTACGCGTTTCTCACCTTTCCAGTTTCGACTTGATAAATACATATTTTTCTTCAAGATAATCGAACTTACGACTCTTTTTTCTTACGACTTTTTTCGTACGAAGATCTATTTTCATACTCGAGCATATTGCATTTTCCACTGGGAAATGCTCGAATTGTACGATTTTAATCACCGTCGAATGAATTTGTATGATTTCATTGGAACAACGCGACGTCAAAAATCCATTTCTAAGTCGTCGAGGTACCTACTCGAAATATTCTACTAGCGCTTAGGTTGCATTTTTCAGATATATATTTGTAATAAGAAAACTGATAGTCTTGTTGCCCTTTGGCCAAAAAGCATTACATTTTATACTGGGTGTAGTGAAATTTAATGATTTTCGTAAAATCTTCGTCTCGTTGGCTCGTCGCCGAATGACAATGTCTGCAGTTTACAGCGCCCGGGCCTGCCAAATTTCGAAATTTCGTCGAAAATGTCGCACGATACTATTTTTTACGTGACACGTTCATAAACAAATCTTTCGTTGCAGATCCAGTTTAATAATTAGCGCAATAACAATGCTTATTATAATTATAGGCGATCGTGACGATTTTTTCTTAACGACTTAACGTCGTTACGAGCGAATATTTTTGTTCATCGGTTCGAAAGATACATGAACTCGTTTTCAACACGAAAATATACGTACCTATATATTTATGATACTCTCACGAGTAAGAGTTTAACAACCAATCAAGCGCAAATATTATCCTATTGGAGTCGGTCGAGGTGATCTCACTCTACTCGTATTATGTCGATGCACAGGGCATTACATATAGGTATTTATAGTAAACGTCATAAATATATGCATATAGATGTTTGCACACGAAGCACTTTATGCTGGTCCGAGAACGAGGGAGCCCGACAATGGCTAAACTAATATTGAAATATAGCCCGACGATTGGGACTCGCATGCATCTTTCAATGTCAGTGGCGCGAGGCGTGCCTCCCGCGTTAACAAATGCCCTTGATTTACGGCTCGAGGGGTCTACTCGCGGTCGCGCGTTCAATACCAATTGTTAATACGAAATCATTATTTATCATCGTTCTCGCATCCACTCGACGATTACGATTTAGTTTTTGCTTGTTCGCAAGCTTCGCGAGCGTTGGCGTACGATCGAGAACGGACCTTAAATGGATCGCGATCGAAAAGCTCGGCGACTTGGATTAAAGTCTCTCGTACGCGATTTCCGATCCGTTTTTCGAGTGTCGACATTTTACAATAATATTCACTGCCCTGATCAACCGATTGGTTAAACCCCCATTTAAAAAAATATTATCTTTCTAATAAAATAAATATATTCTTTGTGGTGCTCGATCATTGATTCCCATTGAGCAAAAAGCATCAAATTAAATGACTCAATGAATGAAGCAAATTTCGTGATGCGGATGGATGGAAAGAAAAAAAGTCAATTATCGTTTTGCACGAGTGCATTGACCGGCAATGACGCGAACACGACGTAAATATACGCTTCGTACCGAGAACTTGTAACACGCAAAAGTACTCTGTATGTACAGCTGTGTATATCCGAGAGTACGTCCATGCCTTTTCCCTTTCGGATTTATAATTATCTCTCTCGTTGCGCGATGATCGCACACACTCCGATACGGAAACACGCACGTACATATACTTTACAACGGGAATTTATAACGAACTTCTGGTGGTCGATTCATCAGGAACATGCGAAAACGTGAGCGTTTCGTGCACACCTGTCCGATAAAAAGATGCCGGAATAACTGTCGGTGAGATACACCATATTTGCAGCATGTAATTGGTCATATTTTGATATTCCGCCGTCGCGATACGAAAGAGAGAGAGAGAGAGAGAGAGAGAGAGAGACTGAAATATACAAACGGAGACGAGACACGAAGTCAAAAAGAGAAAGAGAAGAAGGCAAAGGAGGGAGAAAAGAGGGAGAAAAGAGCGCGCGCGCCGGTTTCTAAAGATCTTGCCGGTGTTCGCGCCCGTATCGGATTCTCCTTAAATCGTTCAGTCGAGTTTTTCTCTTACCTTCTTATTCTCTTTTCTCCTCTTCCTTCTTCACCCGAGTCTCGTTCGAGCCAAAATACCATTTAAATCGATAAACTTCTCCCTCTTGCCCCTCCCGTTCCCTTCTTGCGACGACACGTCGATCCCGCGCCATTTTTACTCACAATCGTCATAGCGTATATCGTGGCTCTCGAGGCACCGATGCACTTTGAGGGAGATGCATCTCGCGCATGTACGACTCGATTCGAAGGTACCACGAGTTTTAAGCGCGCAGGGACCGAGAGTCACGCTGCAACGTCGGGACCCACCGCTGTGCTGTGGAGGCACAAAAGCTGACAGGCATCGGTGAAAACCCGTCGTCCACTCTTTCTCTTTCTCGTGCGCACACGCATACGCGCATGTATGCACATACTCGCGAGATTTCGTGACTACCTGGGAGAGACGACACTCTTCCCTCGTTAGCCACGCAAAAGTTTCAATTAAAATTAACAGGAGTATAAATTTCAATATTAATTCCGTCGTGATTCGGTAGAAATTCCCTACCTCTTTGTTCTACGTCGCCCGGGTTTTCACCTGCCCCGACCGAAAATGGTCATCGTTTCGATGAACGATTTATCGACGATAATTTTTCAAGAAAATCGTTATCAATTTTTATAAATCGTTGGCAAAATATTCATTAATATAAGAAAATTCTAACGATTTTTATTCCGTCGCGATAATTATTTATTGCGAAGAAAAATTGAATCGAATATTCTTTGTATGTAATTCACTTATATCAGGTCTTATCGAACTCGGCGATCGATCGAGCGCGACCCAAAGACAAAACAAATAATGAGCCCATAGAAAAATATTCCACTCGTCGCGACGGTGTCAAATAAAATCCGATTCGTTTTTTTCTTCTTCGAGATTCATTTATTTTCTCTCCTTTTTAACTGAACAATGGTATAGAATTCTCGTCGCGTCGCGTCGCGTCGAGAATACGGACACCCCATCGGTCTCCGTCCCTCGTTCGAGTTCAGTCTCGATCACCATTTGTGGAAAAGCCACGCAATTATCGATCGGCAAATCTTCGCGGCGGTCGTGTGTACACCAAGTTTGGAGCTTTTATCGCGAGAAAGAGAAAGGTCGCGCGCCGAGCTACGATCGAGACACCGTGAGCTTTTGCCGTCGTCCCGCTGTTTCTTCCGCGATTTCTCTCGCAGCGAGACGTTTATAGGTATAGGCTACCCGTGTACTACATTCGTATACGTATATACACGAGAGACGAGAGAGATGAGAGAGAGAGAGAGAGAGAGAGAGAGAGAGAGAGAGAGAGAGAGAGAGAGAGAGAGAGAGAGACAAAGAGATAAGTCTAACTGCTTCTGGATCTCGGCTGTCGCAGCATCTCTCGTTTTGCTTGCCGTGCCGCGTTTAAGGAATTTGATGTCTTAATTGGACGGCTCGTTTGCCTTCAAGGGGTATGGAGAGAATCACAGCGGGATATCCTGCGGAGTTCGATATTCCTCTCTCTCTCTCTCTCTCTCTCTCTCTGATCGTAGCTTGACGTCGCTATGTACATGTATAGTATAACTCGATCTGCCTTGTAAACCCTGTAATTAATAACCGAACGCGATCGGGCGTAAACACAATTTCTGCCCCTATCGTGCTCGTAATGTTCCACAAACACGATTTAGGATTGTGGAGTATACGGGCACGACGCAAGCATCGCACGGAATGCAAGCTCGACCAGTCTTTCTCCGAGACTGGTTTTCAAACTCGAAAGAATATGGAGGAAAATTGAGATACGACCTATTTTCTTGCATGTTAATTAACGTTTGTCAATTCCAGTCGTACGAGGGAACACAGGAGAATTCAACGTTCGGTCATCATTTAATTATAATAATTCCACAATCGACGGTCGATTGGATTGATTCATTATTAAAATAATTAATTAATTCACCAAAAAAAAAAACTAATTAATATTAAATTAATTATAGAAATAATGAATTAATTTGATTCTAATTGAATTTTATTTGAAAATTAGATATTGATTAACAATTGGCTCGAAAAATATAGCGTGACGCGTAAAAATGCGTGAATAAATGGCGCAACGATATTAACATATATGTCTTCGTCCATCTCGTCCAACTATTTCCGAACAGAAATACACCGAATTTGTGCCAACAAATTAGCGATCCATAGATACCCCGAGATTCTATACGCTCATTAAAATGTGCGCGAAAATTTTGTACCGAAGAGAATAAATAGCTGTGATAGGCATTAAAATGCAAACGAAGAAATGGGCTGCTTCGATAAATTATTAGTACGCGGGCGGTAGGCTTTGGGGACTACGCAGTAGCGATTCGCGTTGGCCGAGTCTGCCAACTGATCGCTACACCGGCGCGACTGTCTGAGCGCGTCTCGAGGAATGACATTTGTCGATTTGGCAAATCCGAGAGAGAGAGAGACAGAGAGAGAGAGAGAGAGAGACGAGGGAGTGGAGTAATGACATCAGGAGGACGTATAAGTGCGACGTACGTAATAATGAAAATACCGAGTGGGACGACGTCGAAATACAAGAACGAAATAAATCAATTTTGGTAATTTTACAAGAAAGACATTTTTTCATTATCTCAAAGTAAATTTATTCCAAATGTATATTTGTATTATTTTGTATATTATACGAGATCAATGAAATTACATCGAGTTGCACGAAACGTTTCGACACACGTAGAGACCAATTTGTCTTCTCATTTTTCCTTGCCGGCATTTTTATAAAATACGAGTCAACGTATCGCGAAAGGTAGCTGCTCGTTATCGCGGATCGACTCGTGACACACGCTATCGTCTTGTTATATATGTATCCCCGTGTAAGATTCGTGATAATTATATACAGTTTAGGAAACATGCGCGAGCACGATAGAAAGAAAGAAAGATAGCAGACGAGCGAGGGCGCCGGTGACGAAAATGGTCATACCCGTAACAGACGAATCGGCAATCATTAACACCTCCGTGCGCCTTTTGTGCGCCTCCCCCACCCCTCGTGCTCCCCTCGGCGCAAGCGTTACGGCCTACTCCAAATATTAGCATACAACACGGGCGATTTTACCAAATCTAGCGAGCGAGCGAACGGTGAGAATGGACAACATGTGCTACCGCCTGCTTATTAGAATATCACTATCGGCTCGCGTGGACTATGGCACCAGCGTGTGTCACGCTCGCACACGCGTCTCCACGCGGCCCCGCGACGCTCACGATAAATGTACGTACGCATGATACAGCCATTGAAGATCGTTTTTTCTTTTCCTTTTTTGCACCACGAAAGAAAAGTGTGGGCTCGTCAAGTGTGGGTTCGCCCTCTTGAGACGTTTCGTATTTGGCGATACCTGGCGCGCGCGTTTCTCACCGTGACACTTGTATATACGCGATATTACACCGGAGCGTGTGTGGGGTGCTGCGTATTTTATTCGAGAGAGTTAGACACCAATCTGCCGCTAAGTTTCAATATTATTGAAATTATCATTATTCCAAAATGAAATCAATACACTTGCGCGTATACTTTAATCAATTTCATTACTAAATAATCGATAAAATAACAATTGTATTAAAATTTGTAAAATTATCCTGTAATTCTGATCTTTATTTTAATTTTAATGAACACCAAAAACAATTTCACCAAAATGATTTCTAGGAACAATCGATAATATAGTAAAGTTATTAATGAACGATTGATAAAAAGAAATAAATTGAAACAAAAACAAATAAAATTCACAAAATATAAGATTCATTTATTTACAAATGAAAATTGTCAATTTAAAATAAATTATTTTTCATCGAACTCTCGAAAGGAGTATGTATACGTCGTGTAAACACACAAATCACAATATCTAATGTCTATGGCACAAGGAGATCGATGAAGTTACTTCGGGTTGGGGCCACTCGATCGATCGCCAACAAACCTAAATATTATTTCAATAGAAAGAACTCTCGTAGATACGGAATATAGATATGACATAAAGAACCGTACACGCAACAAATTTCCTGCATATCGATAATTTCTGGCTATGGAAAGTTTGCGCGATTATGAAAAAAAAATAAATAAATAAAAATACCCGTGACTTCCAACGTCGAGACGCCGATAATAATAAAAGTAATGCATATTTTGTGCTCAATGGAACGAAAAATTCTCCGGTCGCGTCACGTTTTAAAATTCACGAATGGAAACGTTCCATACGCACGTACGTCCTACATGAGTTATGGAATAATACTCCGTAAATAGCAAAAGAAAGAAGAACAAAAAACCAGACACGGTTTTCGTATACGTTTCGGCGTCGTCGATTAAATTCGCACGAGTGAAAACATATTGCGAATTACGCAAACGATAAGGCCAAATTAAGAATCGAAAATGAGCGATACTCGTGTGTGATATATGACGCCCGAGCGCCTCTTTTTCTTCTCTTTTCATTTCTTTTTTTTTTTTTTCGCCATCGAGTATTATTTACGTGACGATAAATACACCTGTTCAAATGCAGCACGAGGAAAGTGAGTTTCTCGCGGGCTTTAATAAGCATTCGCGTAAGAGAGAGAGCGAGGGAGAGGTAAACAGATATCGTGAATATTACAGACGGCTCTGGCGAAAAATTATGTTTGCACAGAGGCCCACATTAAACTCCGTACAAGGCCCCGCGGATCTCGCGGTCGCTTTATTCTCACCCACACACGTCGATCTCTTTCCTCCCTGACACTCCCCCCCCCCCTCTCCCAGTTCCCTCTCCTCGTCGTATCTCTCTCGCTCACTCTAGTTTTATATATTTAAGAATCTTAACCGTTATTGTCACGAGGTAGTCAGAACGATCGAGCACTCGATACGAGCGTGTACGTGTACGTATATTATTTATGTATGTACAAATGTACGCTATCGCAATGCTATTTTATGCTTTCGTCGATTCGCGGGGGATTTGCGATCGTCCTGAACCTACGCTTCGTCGTTTAACGTACACGACCTACTTCTCGAGTGAGTCCATTCTCACTGAATTGCAAACAAAATAAGTTATCTACCGAGCCTTAATTCTGAGCTCACTCTTATTTTGCGAATTTTTCGTAGAGAGATTCGTTTCACCGATCTAGAGCGTCCCGTTTGACAGAATTCCTAACAAAAAGAGATAAATACTTAAAAAAAAATGAAAACTTAGGAAATAAATAGGCGAAGATCTTGATTTTTCTATAATTTTATACCTAAATACTAAAAAACGCTCCTTCAAAATAAAATTAATTTTGTATTTGTTCACTTAGATCCAAGACTATGGTTCGAGATTATTGTCACGGTAAAATTTCGATGATTACGCTCAGTAATTGTTCATTCTCTCTATAATGATAAATCATCATTTGCTAAGTATATCGTATTGTTGCGTCGACTGGTACTCTCTACCAATTTCGGTCTCACGCAGGGATCGAACGAAAACTCGTATCCCTCGTATAAACTGCCAATGCTGAAATGAACTGTCATTCCCGCGACTGTGAGACGGGGTGGGGGAGCAGCGCGGGAATACAAAGAAATGGCAGCTGCTGAGTTTGCGAACGAGGCAATATTTGATACGAGCGAGCACGACTTCACATCGTGCGCTTTCGGGGACGAGAGATCACGCGCGAGTTTTCGCTCTTTCTCTCTCTCCCTCTCTTTCTCTCTCTCCCTCGCTCGCTCGCTCGCGCTCACGGTCTCTCACTCAGGCTCGATTCCCAATCGTTCTCTCCCCCAAAGGGTTAGCGCTTGTCCAACCCCGTTCGATGATCGTCCTCGCCGGGACTTGGTCGTCGTCACCGCGTGCATTCCTCCCACTTTTTATCGACTCTCGATTCTCTCGTCGATCGTCCGCCACGAATCTTGAGAATATGGACGATAGTACTATATGTATATATATATATACCCTCGAAAGTATCCCCCGAAAGGACTATATATATAGTCCTTTAGATACAGACTTCCAGCACGTTGCGAACATCGCGATTCGAGTAACATTCGATCGATTGTCAGAACAGATCAAACCAGTTTCGCGAAAATAATTGAATATCCGTCGAATAATCGTGACGAAAATGGCACGAGCTTTTTTATTTTATCGTCTTTCAACGAGAAAGTAAATAATCGAATGTATCGATCGAAATGTTAAATAATTTTCCCTGCAATAATGAAAATTCACGCGGGCTCGGTAAACGCAATGGACAAATTTTATTCAATAATAATAATTATTTTCACCTCGGGTAAATTTCTCCTTTCGTAATTCGAATTATTTATCTCTTTTCGTGGGATTGTTATTTTTTTGTTCTTTTCTTTCTTTCGACAAAATAAAAGACAAAACTGCCCGACTCGATTCGAACGTATCGCTAGAGTTGTCCACGCTACGACTTAAAAAAGTAGTCCTCCATCCCACCTCTCGTCGCATCTGTATTCACTTTTTTTACCTCGAGTCAACACCAAACCGTGGGACGCTACACCAGCTGTGACAGAGAGAACAACTCGCGAGAGAACACCAAATACGTCCATTTGCCCATTCCACGTGGCTTCCGGCGTACACTTTACCTCGAGTTTATCAACTCATCTTTGGTTGTCGTAGAACGTCCTACAATAGAAGGAAAGTACCTATCATAGAGAAAGGAAAGAAAGAAACGGAAAATTATACGAGACTGGATAAATAATAAAATAAATATAACTACAAAAATACAGAGGGAACGTTTCTGTCCTGCATTTTTTAAAACAGAAACTAACAGGAGAAACGTCTTCCCTTACTCTTGTATCTGCTGCCGGTATAATCGAGCGTTCCTTACTTTCTCAGGGGGTTGGCGAGGAGTGGTGGCAGAATAAAAACGAGAGGTCCTCCACTTTGGCCACGGCGAAGATACTCGAAAGTCCGCTCCTTATAAAGAAAGAGGCGCGCGCGCGCGCGCGGCTTTTAGCTCCTCAGGATCTCACGAACCGATGGCCACGCGCTTCCGAGCCCCTTACGGCGTGGGGTTTTTGACGAAGAACATGTCGAACCGCTCTCGCGTCACGATCGAAGAATTTTTAACCTCGTTCCACGCCGCGTATACTTATCTACCTCTAGAGCTGAGTTTGAAAAGCTTCGAAGATCTCACCGGAGACGATTCGAACTCGAGCATGCTCTTTTCATTCGTAAAGAAAATTTTTTAATTTCAAATTCGAAGGAAAATTGTTAATAAATTTCTTACCAAATGAAATTAGTTTGATTTGAATTGTTGTTTACTTCCTGTTAACTTACACCGTTTTTGATACTCCAGTGAAATATCAAGAAATATCTGACGCGGATGGGTTTGTCGAGTTTACTCAAAATCGTTAAGCTTTATAATTCGTTAATCAAGATCTTAATAATTCCGAACATGTGACACGGTTTAAGGACCCGAGACGGGTAAGGGTAAAAAAAGAAAAAAGAGAGATTATAAGTGCGGCGATGAGGAGAGAGGAAAAATGATGGCGGTAAGTAAACGCTCCTACGCGGTGGCATTTAAGCCGCGGGAGTCTCTCAACGTGTCCTCACGGACGGGACAATATATGATGATTACAGTCATGATAGCCGAGGCTTAAATCACGCCGTGTCACCTCCTGTAATTTAACATCGCCAGCAGCAGGAGCAGGGGAAGCGGATGAGACGTGTCCTCTCTGCCTTCGCATCCGCGACGAGGCGGACCCTCTAGCGAGCGCGACAGGTTGTGCGTTAATGACGTGGAGAATGGCGTCTCATCCTTGCCGAAATGCAATTTTTCACGAGACCGGGGTGCGTATGTGTATAAAGTAGGAAGGATACGCGTAAGGAGGACGCGGGTCGCGAAACGAAGAGCATATACGATTTCAAAGATACGAGGGATGTAAATAAAGCGCATGTAACGAAAACGATTATCGAGTATTATCAGGTTCTTCGATTCGTCGGCAAGATCGTCCGGACGAATATTAACAGGCTAATTGTTGAAAAAAAAAACATATATGTATCGCTCCTACTTTTTTTTATTGCGGACAAGTCCTCGTTGCAATCGAAATATCAGTGAAAAAGATCTCCCGCCATTAGCGTATGTAAATCCAATTATATGTGTATCATATATATGTACCTGTATGTTTATGTATAATGGTCAGATGGAAATTAATTATAGCGCAGTCGTTCGCTCGCGAGCAGAGCGTGCATATCGTTCTATGCATAACAATGAGATTTTGGCTCCTGAGAAGCATGCTCGGTGTGATTAAGTCTTAATTATACACCTTAAATATAGCGAGCCCTACTAGGCGGTGATTGAACGACAATATACGAGGCGTTCCATCGCAACGGGATGCACATTTGCCTCTGGGATTTGCCGAATAATTTTTCATATTATTCCTCCAACTATAAAAAAAAGGTACGGTTATTCGGTAGATTTTTTTGTATGCGAATTCTCAAGCAAATGAAACATTATCTCAAATCTGACGATCTGAAATAATTCTCAAGAATCTTGCGAGATTGATATGCAAATTTGTAAGTGGCTGAAAGTGAAGTCCCAACGGCATCTAATTTTGTTTCGTAAAATAATTAATTCGAGGAGCCGTTCGATTTGCTACTAAAGCTAGGGCGAATAATTTATTGCTTCGCGTTCTTACTTCCATTCTAATTGTAAGAGGTGTCTATGTGTGTATATTGCGTATATATAGATATATGGGTGCATATAAACGAAAGCCAAACAGCAAGCTCGTCTTCGTCGTAACCGCGAGAGGTCTTAATTAGTTGGGAAGTTTTTACGAGACGATCGAATTGGTGATGATGGGAACTCGAGCCCGAGATTCGACACGGTGAGAATCTCGACCAGCGTGAACGTCGGAGCTCGCTCGCGATCGTTCGATGCTTCGTATTACCCGTGCTCTTTTCTCTCTCTCTCCCTTGCATGACGAATTGCGAGATCTCACAACTTTCAAATCTTTCGAAAATTAAGCACTTTGTATTTTTACGAGGGTTCGAGTTGTTGTAAAATATGTATTCGTCTGCTCGTCGAGATTAACGGGTATACGTGCTGACGCGTGTAGCGAGAGATCTTGTTTCGACACTTTTTCCACGACTTACTCTTCCCGACGTACACACAGATTAAATATTAAATATTAAAAATATTTTTTTTTACATTGAATACGAAACATTTTGAAAGATTCGCGAATTAAAAAAACTATCGTAAATTGGCAAATAACGAAAGACTCGATCGTGCAAAAATTGACTGCATAGAAAATGCCTCGTATAGATCACCCATTGTCTAAACACAATAATAATTCATGCGTTACGAAATCTAAACGAAAATTACGTTACAAACTATGTACACGTACATACAACTTTTATTTCTCATTCGCTCCAATACAGGAAGATTCTCGTGGGATAATCTCCCGCGTACGGTGCTCAACGACAAGCCTACCGGCGTAAATCATAAATAACTCTCGGTTTCGCAGTGCCCACGCGAGAAAAACTACGTGCGTGCGGTCTCATCTCTATACGGATTATACGCGTGATTCAGCTCGTCGTAGTATTTACCACGAGCATACCCGCTCTATACGAATCCGTCTTGCATACGCCTCCGGTCGAACCAAAAATGAAAAAAGGAAAAACATTGAACATTTATTACGCGTTAGGGCTCGTACGATCGCGTTATATATTCTTCATTTTCTTTTTGTTCGTTTTTGAAAAATATTTTCAATTATCGCAAATGTGTCGTCTCGTGCGATTAACCTGAATAACTTCAACACTCGTACGCCCTCTGGTAAATGGCCGTCGACCATATAAACGCGTGCTTTCCCCTCCTCGCGTTACACCTTATACGAGCTTAACGCACGGCTCATTACGCAATCCCGCCACCCTTATCGAGGGCCGAGTAACCGGCGCGCGGCACGATCGTTCGCTGTTCTATTTTCAAGTATATGTAGATTACACATGGCTGGGAAATGTCGAATGTTCGCTCTTACAACGATCGCTTCGAGTCGCAAAGTGCGAAAACGTCCTATATATATATATATACAACCACATATTACACAAACTAGTCAGACGCCTCTTTGCACGCGCGTTCGACCTTTTTTCGCTACCTAACACGTACTTTCTCTATCTTTTTTTTTGTTTTTCTCTCTCTCACCGCTTCTATATTTCGCTCTCTCTCTCTCTCTCTCTCTCTCTCTCGTAGTTTCGCGATACGAGGCGAAGCACGTCCACCCTACGTCACGATGACTCGTCTTCGCGCTCGATAAACTCGTCGTTGGTGTACGGCTCGATGCTTGCACACCGAGGCGACAAAGTGCCGCCGCGCAATGACGCGTGTTCATAAATTTGCCCGGCATAGCTGTGCGCACTCCTCGACGTCGTCGTGTGAGTCGGGGAAACTTGGTCGTCATTTACGATTTCCTATCGCGCTTATTGTATTTCTCTTTTTTCTTCTTTTAACGCACGGTCGTACACGCGAATACATTACGCATATATACCAAGGCTGTGGTTCTTAGTAGGTTAAAGCCCATTGGTGATTCAAATTCTCATAAAATATCAAGAATGATGAATAGCCCGAAGATTAATCAAGTACTCGCAAAAATGGCTTCGATGAGGGATTATCGATGATAATATGTTCGACTCTGGATCAGCATCCTGAAAGTATTTCTTCGTATGTTTGATATAATTGAAATAAATCGATTCAACATACAGTCACTCGATATGATTTTGCTAATTCGAATCATTTTTTTAAACAAAAATGATGTTCTTTCCAGCGAGTATTTTGGAATTTATTATTTTTTCTTCTATGTATAAGCGTTCACGAGCGTCTCGGCTATCAGCGAAGACTCGTGTCGGCGGGGATTACTTCGGAACTGTATTGTAATACACGGATAGGCATTTATCGCGTCGGAGAACAGAATTTATCTAATATACCGTTTGCACATGGATTATAAAGATCCCACCTGACTGTATACTCGAGGATTCGTACGGAATCGAGAATGATGAACGACACGCGGAAATACACAAGTTTCTCTTAGCGAGAGTCGCACTAATACACGTTTCCTCTTACCTTTGTCACTCTTTCTTTTTATTTCTCTCCATCGCGCGTATGTCATTAACGTTTATACCATCGCATAGTTTATTTCCACCGTTCACGGGGTGACGAGGCGTCTCGGTTATTAATATTTTCTATTTATAACTTTCAATTCCCTGCGCGATGAGTCTTATCTACATATATGACTTTACGTACGCGCTCTCGTGTATTCCTATATTTATTGCGTAGACACGGGCACGCACC